>OX276335.1:108283668-108966426 GCA_946251815.1 Dasysyrphus albostriatus | reverse complement strand
AAACTTGTAGTGTCCCATTACGTCTTCCAATTATAAGCTCATTACGTCCATCTCCAGTTAAATCATATGTATCAATGCATGTTACGGCACTAGAACTTAATGTTACATCCACCAAAACTCTTTGTTTTACTAAACAAAAAAATTATGTATTCGACTATACTTTTCGTTTTTAATAATACATATACTTTCTCCAGTAAAGGTTCCAAACTCATATAGTATGATCTTTCCATCTGCAAATCCACAAAGAATTCGATCACCAAGTACGTTTTTTGGAACATGCAGTACTGTTGGAACGCTATCTACCTCCACGGTCTGTCGAACACGGCAATGTTCTAATATTCGTAGTACACGTCCTGAACAGGCCAAAATTGTTAGAATTCTATTTGTCTATTGAGAAAAGAAACAAAACAGGCCAAAATTGTTAGAATTCTATTTGTCTAATGAGAAAAGAAACAAAATTTACTTATGCAAGGGTCTTAAACTATAAAGGTATTCATAACTTTTTCATGGCGACTTTTGAGTCACTAGTTCATTAAATATTTTTCAATTATTGTGCGCACTTTTTTACATTATCAAAACGATTTCTATTTTACAACACATTAACAGAATTTTTAAATACAGAATTTTGAAAACAGATTTCTTGTAATGGAACTTAATTAAACGTGGTAAGAACATACATACATAATTAAAACAGTTTTTAATTAACTAAATACATACTATCTTGAGGCTGAATTTTGGTCTGTTTTTTTTTTTTTTTTTTTTTTTTTTTGAAATTCATTTTTATTTTCCATTTTCTTTAAACTATCTTAAAGCTAGACAAAAATTCATAAAAACTAGCCTACTTATCGATATCTTAAAACTAACTTACAGGCCCTAGTCGGGCGCTCTAAGTTAAACTATAATAACTTAATGATAATGCCTTTCGGCCTAAGAACTATCTTAAAACTAAATCCAGGTCGGTTTTATTTTTTACCGAGAAGAATTTACAAAAAACTCGGTATCATTGTCTTTATTTTTTTATGGTTTTATATAAAACTTACAAACTGCATAAAACTAAATTAAAGCTAATTAAAACTAATTAAATAAAACTACTTAAAGCTGCTTAAAACTATTTACAACTAATTATAAACTAGTTACTACCTACTTATAAGCTACTTACAGACTACTTAGAAACTAGAACAGCCACAGCAAGCATTTTCCGGTTTTATAATTTTTTTTGTATTTTTGTTGATTTTATATATTTTTTTTTTTTTTTTTTTTTTTTGGTGCCACCCTGACTGTCCCTACTTAAAACTAATTACCTAAACCCCATGTAAGTCGGCCATACAAAAGAAAATAGCAAGGTCAACTATTAAATGTCTGAAGGAACTTCATCTTCGTTTTTCAACCACCAGAACTGGTTCTCCTGCCTTACCCTATCTCTTCGGTCCCGTTCGGACACAGTCCTACTGAACCGAAGGTGCTCAGCTCCATCTTGAGCGAGGACGTCTCGACTGTAAAGGAGCCGCCGATCTATAGTTCTACGGCCGACGTGGTAGATTAGCGGAACCGCCGCTCTATCCTGGATCAGCCCTCGACTGTCTAGGTGGAGGAATGCATCGGGCGGAATAAAGCCGCTTAGACGCACCCTCTCGTAGTATTCGTTGTTGGGGTAGAAAGCCCCAAAAATTAAGCTGTTAGACGAGGATATCGCTCTTGCAATGTGACCTCGAATAAGCTTCAGCAAGAAATTAGCTATCCTGTTTATGTTGGCCCCGTGGTATAGAGCCAGGTTGGAATAGTAGTGTTTGTACTCCGACTCTGGTGTTCTGTGCAATCCAAGGCAGCACTGCTTCTCAAACACCCGAATCTTTTCCATTTGAGATGGGGCAACGTTGAACCAAACCGGGCATCCATAGGCAATCATCGGCCGGATAAGGGCCATGTAGCAAATCACCTTCACCCTGCTGTCAAGCCGGCTGCTATAAAATGTCCATTTGGCCCTACGATCACCAGCTTGCGCCAGTTCCTTCTCGTATCCCTTGTGGCTCCACGCAACGGAGTCCTAAACAAGATAGTTTCTGATTTGTGAAAGTTGATTTTCAACTTCCAGTCATCGCAATATCGCTGAATCTTCTCGAAGTCACGCTGCAAAAGAATCCTGATGACTTCGACTTTCGGAGCTGTTCTGTACGCAATTAGATCGTCGGCATACGCAATTGCCTGAGTTAGACTACTTATCAGATCGCTGGTGTAAATGCTGAATAGAATCGGCGAGTTGACCGCTCACTGCTGAAGACCATTTTTAATATTAAAGGTTGTGGCAGAAGTTACATTGCCACTTTTGACAACAAACTTTCTGCCATTGAGCATATCATAAAGCATATATAACAGTGGTTTACTAATGCCAAGTCTTGTCAACTTTAGATAAAGACCCTCTAACCATACGGTGTCGAAGGCCTTCTCCAAATCAACCAGACAGGCACCCGTACACTGCTTCTTATATTTGTTCCATTGGACATCAGAAACGAGTTTAGACGCGGCATGAATGGTGTCATGTCCCGCCTTATGATTGTCCGGTATGATATTATTGTCCTCTGCCCACTTAGACAGAGCTCTATTGATAACTTTTTCGAATACCTTGCTGATACTCGGAAGAAGACTTATCGACCGGAGATTCGCCGGATTGGAGTTGTCCTTTCCCTTTTTCGGGAGAGGATGCACCACAGCTGTCTTCCACCGCACTGGATAATATGCATTATTCAGAGCGTTGTTAAACAGAGTGGTATAAATGTCTACTGCTTCTTGAAGTAAATGTCGAAGTACAACGTTGGATATGCCATCGACTCCTGCTGACTTCTTCTTCTTTAATGAATCGAAGATGAGCTGGAGCTCCATCTTCGTAATTAACAGGGAACTGGGCCCATTTCGCTCGGCGATTATGGCGTTTGCCAAATGATCTTCATTGAAACCGGTGAAACCAAGGTTCTCTGATCACCATTGCGTGATGTCATTCCAAAGGTAGAAGTGATGGAGCAAGGCTCTGTTTTCCAGGTCGTGATTCGGGCGAATGCACGCATTCACCTTGTACACTTGCTGGAAAGCAGCCCCCACGGCCTCCACTTTCTCCTGCGGATCTTCGACAATAAAGAGGTCATCGTCCAAGACGGCGTCCTCTGGATTAATTCCTGCTGTCAGAAGTACTTCTCTGTTGTCTGTCGTTCTCTGAAGCTTGAGACACGGAAGGTCGTTCTGATCATTCCTTCTAAATATCTTGTTAATTTGCGGAAACATGCTCGGGTCGCTAGCATTAACGGCCCGAATTTTGTTATCCCAATACAAATTAATTGGCAACCGATAGTTTTCTTTAATTAGTTGGTTGATGTTCCTGATCGACGACTTCAGTGTCCTAATCTCCAAGTCGTGAGGGTCAGTAAACCGTCGGTACAAGAGTTTGAGTCTTGTTAGCAATCCACTTTTCTGTCTGTGCAATGCGTCAATGGTCGCATTTCGGTACATGTCTGTTGCGTCCCTTTGTTTGTATTTCGGTATTGTTCTGATCATTGTTCATTTGATTGTCTCGTCCATTTGTTCCAGGTATTGGTCTATTTCGTTATTTGTCAAATTCCTGTCATTTGGTGGGGATATATTATTCGAACTGATTTCGCTCGATAAGGCGTTGGTAAAGCGTGGCCAGCGCACCTTACTGTAATTGTTAGTGTGCACAGATACATACTCATCCAACTCCACGAGCTCATTCAGAAGCTGTATTACGGTGGCGAGTCCGCAGTGATCACTGTCGTACTCGATCGTTCGTAAACAGTTTCTTGGTCTTTGACCCACAGTGTCAGTAATTGTCAGTCTTGCGTCTAATAGCAATAAATCCAGATAGGCACCGCTTCTTGGAAACGATGGCCGATCCGTAGCCAGCAGTTCTATACGATATTCAGCGTTATACTGACTCATCCAATTAAAAAGATGAATACCTCTAGGAATCTGTACTTGATTTCCCAAATCTAAGTGTTTGGCATTCAAATCACCGGCCATGAGAAAGTAATTTTCGTCCAAGCCCAAGTGTAGACATTCGAAAAGTTTTTCAAGCTCTATCAAAAAATCAGTTGGCTGAGGTGATTCCGGTGCATAAGCCGCGATCACATACATTCGCTTCCCCTGTTGGAGAGGAATGCATACGACACACGCCTCTAACAGCCGAAATCTACGTAGATCACTATTATATAACGGGTGATTTTTTAGCTGGTTTGGTTTTGGCAACACTGGTTTTGACATCTGACGTGTGTTTAGTACCTTGTGTCACTGTCAAACAGCTTCAGTTTGGTTTGCAATTTAACCATGGATCGTCTTACAAATGAACAACGCTTGCAAATTATTGAATTTTACTATCAAAATTCGTGCTCGGTTCGAAATGTTCATCGCACGCTGCTTCCATTTTATGCTCGGCATTCTCGACCTTCTGAGCCGTCTATTCGGAAGATTGTGACCAAATTTCGCACCAAATTTACTTTGTTGGACATTAAACCACCAACACGTTTACGTACTGTGCGTAGTGAAGAAAATATTGCGGCCGTATCAGCTAGTGTGACAGAAGACCGCGAAATGTCGATTCGGCGCCGTTCCCAGCAGTTAGGCCTTTGTTACAGCACTACGTGGAAAATTTTGCGGAAGGATTTGGGCGTAAAGCCTTTTAAGATACAGCTGGTGCAAGAACTAAAGCCAGCCGACCTACCACAACGCCGAATTTTTGGTGAATGGGCTCTTGGAAAGCTGGCCGAGGATCCGCTTTTTTATCGAAAAATTGTGTTCAGCGATGAGGCTCATTTTTGGTTGAATGGGTACGTAAATAAGCATAATTGCCACATTTGGAGTGAAGATCAGCCAGAAGCATTGCAACAGCTACCAATGCATCCCGAAAAAGCCACTGTTTGGTGCGGTTTATGGGCCGGCGGCATTATTGGGCCATATTTCTTCAAAGATGATGCGAATCGCAGCGTTACTGTCAATGGTGAACGCTACCGAGCGATGATAACAAATTTTTTTTTTGCCCGAAATGGAAGTTCTTGACTTGCATGATATGTGGTTTCAACAAGACGGTGCCACATGCCACACAGCACGCGAAACAATGGCGCAATTGCGAGGCGAGTTTGGTGAACAGTTAATTTCACGTTTCGGGCCGGTCAATTGGCCGCCTAGATCGTGCGATTTGACACCATTAGATTATTTTTTGTGAGGGTATGTGAAAGCTAATGTCTATAGGGACAAACCCGCTTCGATTGACGCACTGGAAGCCAACATCCATGCATTCATTCGTGAGATACCGGCCGATATGTGTGAAAGAGTATGCCAAAATTGGACTCAGCGGATGGGCTACCTGAGACGCAGCCGCGGTCAACATTTGCATGAAATTATCTTTAAACATTAAATTGCAAAGTTCAAACTATCGATTCAAATAAATATTTCATTCATTTTTTCAAAATTTTTGTGTTTTTTTTTTAAAGTTCTAAGCCTCTTAAAAAATCACCCGTTATAACTTTATGATTTATGCCTTTTCGTATGAAGACTGCGACGCCCCCCCCTTGAGTGGTGTTGGGTCGATCTCTTCTAACGATATTGTAATTGTTGTTAGTCAACTTATGTTTCTGGTTCAGCTTAGTTTCGCTGGCCATAAACACATCTGGACTTTGGTCTTTCAGCAATTGGAAAAGATTAGCTCTACGTTCGGTCCTAATCAGTGAATTTACATTCACAGCAAGGATCCTAAGAGGCCTCTCCGACAGCGCGCCTTTAACCTCTAATTTGCGTTAGGCTAGGCAAAACCGTGTAGAGATAGTCTACCCTAGTCGCCTGCTCCTTTATCTGCGTCTGAAGTCCTATTAACTGGCCTTGAATTGCCAGCAACATGCTTCTTATTTCGGCCTGAGCGTCCGGCGCCTTTGGCACTAGGGCCGGTTGGGCTACCTTAGCTTTAGCTGCAGGCTGTACCGTTTTTCCCCTCCCTGTCGCCATTTGGGAAATTTGGGGATTAACGGGCGTTGCTGTTGGAGCACGCGTTGATGGGCGTATCTCTACCGCTGTCTGCTTTGCCGCTTTATTGGTACGAATTTGCTGAAAAGCTGAGCAACTGATAATTAGCAGGGTGCCCCTCCTTTCCGCAAAGCGCACATCTTAGCTGGGTCATATCATCGACCCTTTCCTCTCCGAGCTTGCATTCCCCCTTAATGTGGTTCTCACCACACTTAACGCAGCGTGCCTGCATTTCGCAGTTTGCTGCAGCGTGGCCAAACCTTTGGCAGCGCATGCATTGAAGCATGTCACCGCGTCTCTTTAATTTATCCCAAGTTACAACCTGGTAGTCGAGGACGGAGATACTCCTCAAACTATCCAGTTTGCTGCTGGGCGAAAGTTGAACAAGGAAGAACGGCAAAGACCGCTTCTCCCGTCTGGCTCTGACTGTAGCGAACGGCTTGACCCCGATAAAGTCAAGATCGTCGCTCGCTTTTTTACGGAGCTCATCTAAGAGCACCTGTGGTTCCGTGCAGGAATCTATGCCCTTCAGGAGGACCGTTTGATATTTATCCACTTTGGGGGTAACTGAAGAACTCAGTCGTGGATTCTTTTAATACATTTTTAATAATTTTATGCTCCGCCACTGTGAAGAAGTGAATAGCATGCCTATCTTTGCTAAGTCTTTTAATAAAAAAGTTTTGGCCTATGGCCGACTTACACAGGTCTATGGTCTCCTGTAATTCCATCTTATAGGTGTTGATGGGCGGCACCTTCTCTTTTTTGCTTTGGGGAGGCTGTGACTGCTGCTGGTGTTCTCCCTGCTGCTGTCGCCTCCGCTCCTGCTGCATTTGCTGTTGTTGCTGTTGTAACTGCTTCTGTTGTGATTGCTGCTGTTGTGAATGCTCCGTTTGGTTCTGCTGCTGTTTTTTTTGTTGCCTCTGTTCCTTGGGCATTGGTTGCTGCTGGGGCTGCTTTACTTGCAGCTTTTCCTTAGGCTGCTGCTGTGTTTTGGTCTGTTTTTGGTGATGAAAAGCCAAATACGAAAGATTTCCCAAGAACATAAGACCGTGTCGATGCTTTGAGTCGCAGGCTAAAAAGCTTTGTTGGAAAATGAAATGCGGGTTATATGCTCATAAACGTCCTGAAAATGAACTTCTTTTCGCAAAAGCACAGGTGAATACAATAAGAAATGGGGGGCAAATTAAAAACAAAAGGAAAGTTTTCCAAAAAATAAGCAAATAGTGCAAGTCATAAAAAAACGACTTGAAAGCTATGCCTACTAAGAGTATTCATACAACAGCGTATAGCCGTAGTTAACGCAGCAAAACTTTAAACTTCGTAAACATATCACAATTTTTCTGTGAGTGATAGCAAAAAATAAAGTATATATAGATAGGTGTTGAAAGTTTCAGTCAAGATTATTCCCAAAATCATAGTCTTGCAGTCCATAACTGGCAATGAACCCCAAGACTTTTATTTTTGGAATAGCCTTTACTCATGTTCGTGACATCTATACACCTTTTCTTGCTATCATTTGACATCCAAAATTTGCTGTGGGCTCTTTGTCATAATATAGAATCATAAAAAAAATGTTTTGTGTTATGAGAATTTGCTTCGACAGAATATAAGTGTAAATTCATAAACGTCAAAGATTTCTGCATCACTGCTTTTTTGCGATGCTGATACGTGAAGCAGCTGATGCTGATACAATTGCTTCAGCAACAAGGGATTTGAATTTTCTTGAATCTTATTTATTTAAAGTTTGCGCATCACTTGATGCAAGTTAGCAATAATGAACACGTTACTCAAAAAGTGATGCGGGTTTGACGCATTTATGAATGTTTGGCGGAAACGATTGTGCATCATCTGTGCAACGATGCGTTTGTGAATTTGCACTAAGTTTCATAAGCAGAATTTGGGAAAACAGAACTTTGACCAGACAAAATTTTGAAATACAGAACTTTGCGCAAACAGAATTTTGCATTTACAGAATTTTGAAATACAGAAATTTTTCCGAACAGAATTTTGACCAGACAGATTTTTGACCAAACAGAGTTCTGAAAACCAGAATTCCGATCCGCTCCCGTTTTAACTTACAAAAAAAATTATCATTAAAACGCTAGGAAACGTTTTCCAGAAAAAATTGATTTATTCCATGTAACTTTTGCAATAAACACGCCTTATATATCACAATAAATCTTCTATTATTTGCAGAGTAGGTAGACTGGGTACGGTTGAAACGCAGGACCAGAGAATACCAATAAGGGGTTTATATGGATCAACTTTGTTGACAACATTACTTGAAAGGTTGTCAGTAAATTAAAACTGACACACTTAGACAAAAGTTGGTTCATTGTGATGCCACATGAATCTGGAAAACTCCTTCCTTACTCATTAAACCACTTGGAGCTTCTGACGAAGCGAACGAGACTATTTATGTCGATGTTTGCCAGATCACTAGGATCGTTATAGAAGTAGTCTCCTAAGTGGAGCCTACGTCGGTTGGAAAGCGCTGGGCATGTACAGAGCAGGTGAGGAATCGTTTCTTCCTCGTCCATTCGTCCATGCAGCTTTTTCAAAAATCGTTTGAAAGTATACCAAGCCACTTATCGTACCTCCCTACTAAACAATATCCTGTTATGCCACCTACAACAGAGCTGATATGCAGTCTGTTTAGAGATATTAAACACATGGAGTGCATTAAATCAAGGTTCGGCCATATTAGTTTCTTCGCCAAACAAGTAATGATGTTATTCCAATTAATGTTTGTTCTCTCCAAAGCATCCTGCTTCAGCGAACGTTTACAAGTAGCGATGTGTATACCAATATTTATCTTTCATTGCTTGATGGAATTGGAACAAGTTTTCAAAATATTTTGAAAATCAATGAACACTGGTTGACAACATAGATTTTCTTTTGAGTTTAAATCGGTGGTTGCCAACAATGTTGAACGATAATGTTAATCCATATAATCCCCCCTAATTACTAAAAAGCCAATCCTCGGCTGTCATCTGGCTTTTCCTACAAACTAAGACACGCAAGCATAGACAGTTGGGTTAAGTGCACCACTTGCTCTTGCACACATTGACAGCTGGGCTAAGTCCACCATTAATTTTTTTGCACACATCACTGATCTCTATAATAATGAAATAGTTTCTCAGGTTCGTTAATAAAACTTATTCACTTTATTTAAATTCTCCATTTATTTACTTCACAAAATAAAACACTTTACTTTGCATTTCTACAAAACAATTTATTGTTCACCACTGAAATTAATTCACCAACTTTACTTTTATTACAACCAACTTTATTCATTCTTGATTAAAAAAAAACTGCGTCCTCTGCCGGTCAGACATGTGCTTTTATACTTTTCACAAGGTTCCTTAAGAAGCTGAAAGGTTCTAGTATATGCTTCTAGAACTTTTCATAGGGGAAATTTCCCATAAACTTCCCATTCCAAAGCCTTCATTTTGAAGTTTAGTATTGGAAGTTCGAAAGCTCACCAAATCTCTCCGTATGTTGGTTTGTGTCATGTCTGATCCCGAATTCGGTGTTTATTTTATTCGAGAATGGTTATAAATAGCTCATTCGAGAGTCGTTATATTTTAAATGTATGAGTCGTTACACTGCCCCCTTTTTATGATTGATCGCTCCGAGCAAATCCATCACATCTTTCACCATTATAGCAATGTAAACGGTCACCACTTTCATTTTGCCTCTAAGTCCTCTCTGAATGCGGTTACAATAATCTTCTGGCATTCCCAATTTGGTTGAAGTTTCGGTGAAAGTCCCTTCCGACGGTGGGGATTATAAAACCACACAATTTCTCCCGCTTGGAATCCGATCATTAGATAATTTTATATTTGCCCTTGTTCTTTCGTGAATATCAAGAAGCTTTTCTTTCAGGTTTTTCACGTAGGTCATCCAATTTGATCTCACTTGGCAGTCGTATTGTGTTCCCGAGCAGGATTTCTCAAGGTGTATGTCCTGTTGACCTATGTACTGCACTTCGATAGACCATCAAGAATAATCGAATATGTTGATCCCAGTCTCGCTGAATGTATCTTGTAACTTTGGAGAGGTATTCTTTACGGGTCCTGTTGAATCGTTCAACCATTCCATCAGATTTTGGATGAAGTGGTGTTGTCCTCATTTTTTGAATGCCAAGGAGGGTACAAAATTTCTGAAAGATTTCGGACTCAAAGTTTGTTCCTTGATCTGAATGAAGTTCCATCAGCACACCAAACCTACTAATCCAGTTAAATACAATCTGATCCACGACTGTCTTGGTTTCCTGGTTTGGGATGGCAAATGCTTCAGACCACTTGCTGAAGTGGTCCATTACTACCAGGATGTATCGGTTTCCACTTCTGGTTTCTGGAAACCTTCCCGCAACGTCTACTGCAATCCTCTAAAAAGACGTGCCCACGTTGTACTGCTGCATTTTACTTTGGATTTTTCTGCCTTGTCCCTTGCTTGCAGCACAAGTATCACATTTTCGGCACCATTTCTCAACGTCTTCTCTGGCATGTAGACCTTCTCCAGTGTCTTATTGATCCCCAAATAGGCTCCGATTATTAACTCATGCATCTCTTGAAGAACGTCATTAACTTTGGATCGAGGTACGATTAGCTGCATCACATATGATTTGCCGTCTGTAGACTCCCACTTACGTCTTAGTACTCCTTCTGGCACATGAAATGAGTCTCATTGTGCCTTAAGAAATGGGCTTCTATTGGAGATGTCATACCATTCTGGTTTCTCCTGGTGTTCTTTCCATGCAAGAATGGGTCCAATATCCGAGTCTTCTTGTTGAGCAGTCCTCAGTTCTTCATCACTCCAACCGTAAATGGGATCGATTCTTAATTGCTGGATGGCAGCAACCTCCTTTTCTTGCAGTCCGGTTTGCAGTCTCCGAGCCAAGGCATCTGCGTTTAAGTGCAACTTTCCTTTTCGATGTTGAATCTGGTAGTCGTATGTCTGCAATTTCTCAATCCACCTTGCCACTTGACCTTCTGGATTTTTGAAGTTCAAAAACCAATTAAGTGCACCATGGTTTGTTCGAAGAAAGAACTTCTGTCCATTTTTTTTCGACTTGAATTAAATTGTAAATGATTCTTAATTTTTTTTAAATGAATATTTCTTTATAAAATCATTGTTTAAATGACGTTTATTAGGGTAAACTTTCTTCTTTTCCTTTTGCAAGCCTCGAAGCTGTAAACTAGTTTATATGATATTATATCTTAATGTTTATTACTTACTTACTTACTTAATTATCCAGCTCCATGGAGGGTATCTGCCTGAGATATTGCGGTCTTCCATCGGTTGCGGCCCATCGCACGCTCCCTCCAGTCGTCGAGACCAAGCGTTCTTGCGTCGGAAACCACCTGATCCCTGTAGCGGAGGTTCGGTCTTCCTGGTCGTTTCGAACCAGGGGGCTGGGATTCGAAGATTATATCCACATCTTGGTACAGCTCGTATAATTGACGATTAAATCTTCTCCTCCATTCGCCCTCCTCGCATATTGGACCAAATATCCGCCAAAGAATTTTTTTCTTGAAAGTGCCCAGTATCAATTCCCCATTTGTACTTATCGTCCAGCACTCGTCGCCGTAGAGTAGAACTGGTAAAATTAGCGTTTTGTCTAGCGTACACTTTGTCTTCCGGGAGAGGAGTTTTGAACCCATTTGTTTGGCCAAACCGAAGTAGCAGCGGTTCGCTAGGGTAATTCTTCGTCGGATTTCCACTAAGGTGTCATTTGTGGGGTTGATGTTTGTTCCGAGGTAGGTGAACTCCTTCACTACCTAGAAATTATTGCTACCAACAGTGACGTTTTGTCCTAGACGAAGGACAGATGAATCTTTGTTTGTTAATAGCATATACTTTGTTTTGTCTTCATTCACTCCAAGACCAAAGCGTTTCGGCTGTTCATCAATAGCTGTGAGTGCTTCAAGTACAGTTCGCTTGGAGCGGCCGATGATGTCGATGTCGTCCGCATAGCCAAGCAGTTGCGAAGACCTGTTGAAGATAGTGCCTTCCAGGTTAACACCACTCTTGCGAACTATCTGCTCCAGGACTAGGTTGAAGAAGTCACATGATAAGTCATCTCCTCGTCTGAACGCTGTACATGTCTGGAATAGCTCGGATAAGCTGTTACCCATTTGCACGTGTCACCGCGTATTTTGTAACGTCATGCGGCATAGCTGGATCAGATGCTATCATATGCGGCTTTGAAGTCGATGAAAAGATGGTGGGTCTTGACTTGAAATTCGTTGGTCTTTTCCAGGATATGCCTCAGTGTGAAGATTTGGTCTATCGTTGATCTGCCTGGCCTGAAGCCACACTGGTACGTGCTGATCATAGTGTGCCAGAAAGGTTTAAGACGCTCACGTAGTACGTTGGATAGGATCTTGTATGCAACATTAAGCAGGGGTATACCTCTGTAGTTTTCGCAGGACATAGGATCGCCTTTTCTGTAGATTGGGCATATGGAGCTAACTGACCAGTTGTCGGGCATACTTTCCTCCTCCCATACTTGGTTGATGAGCTGGTGTATGCACCCTACCAGAACATCTCCTCCATACTTGAAGAGTTCCGCAGGTAGGCCATCCGAGCCGGCGGATTTGTTGTTCTTAAGCTTGTGGATGGCTTTGTAAATCTCTTCAGTACTGGGCGCTGGGACTGGATCTTCATTGACTGGTCTCATGCTTCTTTGTTCTCCTGTCACTTCCTCTACAGAATGCCCATTGAGCAGCTGCTGGAAATGCTGCTTAAACACGTCAACAATTCCCTGTGCTTCGGTGACTAGGTTCCCTTCGTTGTTTCGAATAGCTTGCGTGCCGGTTTTATAACCACGTGCCAGTTGCTTGGCGGTTTTGTAGAACCGGTGCGTGTTGGTGGCAGTGCTAGACTCCTCGAGATACCTGAGCTGAGAGGCTGCGGGTGCTCTTTTCTTTCTACGCAGGGTTTTCTTCTCTTTTCTTCTCTTTTCACGGTACTCCTCTCTTGCTGCTCTTGTTTTCCGGTGCAGCATTTGCATTCGTGCATTTCCGTCCCCTACTTCAATACCGCGCATTCTCTATCATACCACGGGTTCTTTTTTGTAGGTGGTTGATAGCCTATGGTGGTCTCGGCTGTCTCTTTAATGATGTCGCGATACAAGTTCCCCTGGTTGTTGACGCTTGTGGGTGGGGGTACGGCAGAGAGTTTCCCGGTTAATTGCTCACTGTAGTCTCTGACTTTCTCACATGTGCTAAGGCATGCAATGTTGAATTTCTTCCCTTGGGCGGTCTTCGCTTTCTTTTCATTGGACAGTCGGGCTCTGAACTTTGTCACAACAAGAAAGTGGTCAGAGTCCACATTTGAGCCTCGGAAAGTTCGCACGTCCAAGATGTTCGATGCGTGCCTTGCGCCAATTAGCACATGGTCAATTTGGTTGGCGGTTCGACCATCTGAGATCGCCAGGTTGCTGTGTGTATCCTTCGCCTGGGGAACCTAGTGCTTGTTATCACCGTATTACGAGCTGCAGCAAAGTCGATTATTCGAAAGCCGTTGTCTGTTGTCGTTTTGTGGAGGCTGTGCTTTCCAACTAATCCGCCAAAGATATTTTCCTTCCCAATTTTAGCATTGAAGTCTCCGAGCACGACTTTGACATCGTACTCCGGACAGGCTCAGTAGGCTCCGTCCAGGAGGTCGTAAAAATCCTCCTTGTTAGACTCCTCCGCTTCATCGGTAGGGGCGTGTGTACATATTAGGCTGATGTTTTGGAAGGTAGCTTTGATGCGGATCACAGCCAGGCGATCACTGATTGGCTTAAAATCGATGACTCTCGATCTAAGTCGATTTCCCTCGACGAATTCACATCGTAACATGTGCAATCTTTGATGACAGCTGTAATAAGTGTCGCAATCTTTTTTTTTCATAATTTCAGATCCTATCCATCGTATCTCCTGGATCGCGGTAATATCTGCCTTGTACCGCGTGAGGACAGATTCAAGTTTTTGAGGAGCACCTGGCGTATGGAGTGTCCTTACATTCCAGGTGCATACTCGCAGATCATAGTCCATTTTCGTTCCAGGTCGGGTTGCCATTTGAGGCAGGTTGTTATCCGAGGCTTCTCGCTTCTCTTTTATAACAATTGGTTTTTTTACTGTGGCTGGGTCGTTAGCCCAACGCACTAACCTCCAATCTGTAGAGCCATGGGTTTGGTGTTGCAATTTTTTCCTTGATCAACACTCGCACTTACAAGTTTAGCAAGTCATGACATAAAGCCAAGACCAGTAGAAATTCTCTTCTGGTCACACAATAATATCCTTGTGGCTTTGAGAGAACCTTGCTGTATTAGATGATGCCCTTCTCTTCTCAATCATAAACTTGCGACAGCACGGCTCCAATTCCCACATTACTTGCATTAGTGTCTATAATGAAAAGCTTCCCTGGTGCAGGATAGGCCAAAACTGGTGTATTGCATAGGCACTGTTTAAGTTCCTGAAAGCTTTTCTCGCACTCACTTGACCATTTAAATGGTTTGACTTTCTCTGTTAGCTGATGCAAACTTTTCGCGATCCCAGCGAAGTCCTTAACAAATCGACGATAGTTAGTGGCAAGACCAAGAGAGCTCCGGAGTTGATGTTTATCGTGTGGTGTGGGCCAATTCTTTACAGTGTCTACTTTTTCCGGATCAGTCTTCACTCCATAGGAATAAATAAAATGTCCCAAGTATTTTACCATAGACTTGAAAAACTCACGCTTGTCTGGAATCAATTTCAAGTTTGCTTCTCAAAGCCTCTGGAATATAGCTTTAGGTTTCCACAATGCTCATCAAATGTTTTACCATAAACGATAACATCGTCCAGATAGACCAGGCATGACTTTCAACAAAGTCCTTTTAAAACGCGCTCCATCAAACGCTCAAATGTTGCCAGAGCGTTGCATAGTCCGAAAGCATTACTTTGAATGCCACAAACCATTTCTTGTGGAGAAAGCCGTCTTTTCTCGATCTTCTGGATGGATTTCTACCTGCCAGTAGCCACTCTTCAAGTCCAATATCGAGAATTATTCAGCTCCTTCCATCGCATCCAAAGTATCGCTGATTCTTGGTTGGTCATTCAGCCTCCGATAGTCCACACAAAAACGAGAACTTCCATCCTTCTTTTTAATAAGAACTACTGAGGATGCCCAAGGGCTTTTAGAATTTTCGATTGGCCCATCTTTCTTTATCGTCGATATCATCTCTTCAACTTTGCCTTGTTTGGCTAATGAGAGACGTTTTGCTGGTTGTCGAATTGGTCTAGCAACTCCCGCGTCGCTTTAATGCTGCACCAGTTGTATACAACCAAACTGCCCACTGGGTGAAGAGAGTGTATCAGTGTACTCGTGAAGGAGGCTTCCAGGAACACTAAACTGTTGTTCGCTTAAATTGGATGACTTGAGAATTTTTGTCTTCATAGAGTTCAATTTCCACGGGTCCACAGATTGTTGAGTGTCCACTTCTGTGATCTAAGTTATTGCGGACACTGATTCACACTTTCCAACAACTAATCCTCTTCTCAGCTTGACTTCATACGGTTTGATGTTAAGTATCCGTACGGGCACCATGTTGTTGTCACAAGAGTCTTCCCTAGGATGATGTTTTAGGAAGACTGCTCAGAGTCTGGCTCCACCATAAGGTATCGATAGCTACCCAAATCACCCTTTATTTTTATCCAAATGAACACTTCTGAAGAAGGGGGCAGGCATATATCTTCCTTTATGACAGTCCTCAGAGTTGATGTGCTTTCATTGCCATAAACCATAGGAATCTCCACATTTCGGTACTTAAGAACTTGCTTCCCGATATCAAGGATTACTTCGTGATCTTTCATTAAGTCGATTCCAACGATGCACTCGTCACAAACATTTATTACCAGAAACAGATGTGAAAACTCTAGTTCTGCCAAACGAGTCATAAGATGAACCTCCCCGTAAACACTGGCTGCCTCTCCTGTAGCAGTTTTCAGACGTTATGTATTGGTGTTATGCAGCCATGTCATCTTGACTAATTTCCTTCGAACAATGAAGGCAGTGGCACCTGTGCCGATCATAGCCATTTGTTTCTTGCCGTTTTATGTTGCTTTCACAGTCAGACTTTTGGTATTTCGTTTATTCTGCGACACCTGGATGGTGGTTCTGCGGTCATCGATACCAGGAACCAGCTTCTGCCCCTCGAAGTGGGTTCTTACTCGTCGAGTGGGAGTATTAACATTATTGTTGCTGTTTCTGCATCCACAATGTTGACGTGCAATTCTTCTACGTGGCAATCTGCAGTGGCGTTGGAGATGTCTGGTCTAGCATCGAGCAGGTCCATCTCTTTGGTTTCTTTGGAACACAGTCCACTGACAAGAACATTACTCAATTTCTAGTTTTCCTACCCGATGAACTCCTTGAGAAGCCTGTTCTGCTGCTTCCAAAGTTAGGGCGGATGCTAATGCTTCAGGAAGCGTGAGTTTTCCGGCAGTTCGAATTGCCCGCTGAAGATTGATATCAGATACAGCACAGACAGAGGTCTCTATTGTGAATTGGTTGATGATTTCATCCCCTGCAGCCGGATATGCCAGATGCCAACCGTTTAATATCTGCTTGGAGTTGCTGAACACTTTCTCCTCTTTTCTGGACTCTAGTATTAAGTTGGAACCGGAAGACTTCTTGCATATGGCCACCTCCAAAGCGTTTGTCAATGGCCTGAACAAGAGCACTGAAGTTGCCATTCTTATCAGCTGGTATGTTTGAAGCAGTTCAGCAGCAGTTCCTCTAAGCGCAAGCGTCAGAGGTATATATTTCTCTTTCTCGTCCCAGCCATTCGTTGCTGTGGCTACCTCAAACAGCTTCTTATAGATTGACCAAGAAGTTTGTCCATCGAAGGTTGGTGGATGCCTCCTTTCTTCTTGGACAGTCGCCAAAACTTTCTCGCACCTTCATTTTCTTTACTTTATCCAATTACTTTGTAACG
Organism: Dasysyrphus albostriatus; assembly: GCA_946251815.1. NCBI lineage: Eukaryota > Metazoa > Arthropoda > Insecta > Diptera > Syrphidae > Dasysyrphus > Dasysyrphus albostriatus. Next base: position 108,949,439 of record OX276335.1, on the reverse strand, counting down.
CATTCGATTTTATGGGCGACCTTCTCGAACTTTGCTTTTACTGTCGACAATAGCTTATCGATGGACAAAAATTGTTTATCGACACCCTCGTCAAGGGCAATAATTCTGTTGTCAAAGGCTTCTAACTTGCCTTCGAGAAAAGATCGAAGATTCTTTTGTTCTTGGCTTTGTTGTTTCCGAAGATCCTTTCGTTCTTGGCTTTGTTGTTCGAGAAGATTCTTTTGTTCTTGACTTTGCTGTTCGAATCGTTCGAGAAGATTCTTTTGCCCATTGCATTGTTCATTGCGTTGTTCTTCAAATTTGGTAAACAGCTGAGACAGCAGATTGGTCATTCCTGGCGTGCTTACTTGTTCTTGCTCTCCCTCCATTTCAATGTCGAATATAAACGTGTCTGGGTTTTCTAAAATCTTCTTGCAGACGAATTATAAGATCATTCTTAGTTCCAGCAGTAGGGAGACCTCGCTGGTTCAGTTCTGCCATAAGTTCCACTAAATTTAAATCATTTAGAGTTTTACCCATTGTCATCTTATTTTCACTTTCACAGTCACGTTCACTTTTTGTAATTATTACCTGTTAAAGTACAATAAACTATGTAAACACTAAAAAATTAAGCTTTATTCCACTTCTAACACCAATGTAATATTTTCTCAGGTTCGTTAATAAAACTTATTCTCTTTATTTAAATTCTCCACTTATTTACTACACAAATGAAAACACTTTACTTTTACTACAAAACAATTAATTGTTCACCGCTGAAATTAATTCACTAGCTTCACAACCAACTTTACTCATTCACGATTAAAAATAAAGTGCGTCCTCTGCCGGTCAGACATGTGCTTTTATACTTTTCCCAAGGTTCTCGAAAAAGCTGTAAGGTTCTAGTATTTGCTTCTAAAGCTTTGCATAGGGGAAGTTTCCCATAAATTTCCCTTTCCAAAGCTTTCATTTTGAAGTTTAGTATTGCAAGCTCTAAAGCTCACCAAAGCTCTCTGTAGGTTGGTTTGTGTCATGTCTAATCCGGAATTCGGTATTTCTTTTATTCGAGATTGGTTCTAGTTCATTCAAGAGTCGTTATAGTACAAATGTGAGAGTCATTAAAATACACTCGATAGTGTATTCCCTACGAAGTATAACAGATTTTTTTACTTCAATTGAAGATGACTTTTGTTAGGCAAGACCACTTTTCGACGTCTGCCGTGCACCAAAGATAATAAATAGAGGGTGATTACACCATTCTTTTTTTCGGACGTTTTGTGTATCGTCTTTTTGACACATTGGCGAGGGGTGTACAAATGTTGAGGGCATGAAAAAACGAATGCAGGTATAAAAATTTAAAGATTTTTTCTGGTTAAACTTTGACGTGTATGATTTGACAAACGAGTAGCGACTGGAGATGCTTATAAACTTTTAATAATGAGCTTTAAAATTGTTTTTCGTGATTAAATAGAAATAAGATTGGAGAAGAATTGATTTAAAAATACTTTTAATTATTACTGTCTATTTTCCAATAAATTAATCTCATATTTTTGGACGTCAGAAAAATGAATGGACTTTTTGGCTGTGTGTAATCACGATGCTACGTAGTTGTCAAAAAGACGAAAAACCAAAAGAACGAAAACACAAATAGTGTAATCACTCTTCAAGCAAAAGAGTCCGTTTTGGAACCGCAAACGTAATGACCAACGAATGAAAAACACCGTTTTCGGATCCAAAAGTGGATCGTCAAAACTTTGTTTTCCGGCTCAGATTAGTATGAAACTTAGAATCACCGTGGACCCACTTGCGCATATATTGTGAGATTAAAAGTTCACCATACTTAGGTTGTACCAAAACAAAGAGGTATGCAAAGGAAACTTTCTTTTCGGTTACTTCAACCAAAGACAAACAGAGAACAATAAACATGTAAACGTCCTAACTATATTTTTTTCATGTTTTCCAATATCAATTTTAGAGAAAAGAGGGGGTGGAAAAAATTAAACTTTTGGTGTACAATTTCGACCTTGACGTTGTTAATTGAAAATAATTACTAAAAGCTCAAAATTATTTTTTTCCAACGAGTAATAACAGTTTTAGTGAGACATGTAAATATCATTTGGGTATATTTTTTTCATTGTTTTTCAATATCAATTTTAGGGAAAAGGGGGGTCGGGAAAAAAAAAACTTTTGGTGTGCAAATTCGACCTTGATGTTGTCAATTGAAAGTAGTTACTAAAATTTCAACATTACTGTTTTCCATCGAGATATTTCAATTTTAGTCAGACACGAAAATGTCTTTTTGGTAGTTTTTTTTTATGATTGGGAGCATGTAACAAAAAAATTTTTGGTGTGCAAATTAAATTTCAAAATGGGCTATTATTTAAGCTCCTGTGCATTTAGATATTCGACTTGGTTACAAAGATATGAGCATTTGAAATTTCCATACAAAGTGCAATTTGTTTATATTTAAAAAAAAAAAAAACAGGAGGTGTGCAATTAAAATTTTTTTTGATTTTTGAAATGTGCTATTAGGAATACATCGCTTAAGATTTTTTTTTCCCGAAAATCGAAAGTGCGCCGGCTGACTTCGAGGTGGTGCCTTTTTGGTATGTTAAATAAAACCAAAAATCAGCTAGAATAAAATCACGTTTTTGACCTAATATTTTAAACCCTTCAACACCCCCAACCAACAGCCTCTCGACCAATGGATAAGTGGCAGACAAATCATTATTTCTTTATAGTCACACTATACAATCATACCAAATATTTTCTTAATGAAATGATGTTACCTTTCATGTCGCTGGCTCACCGTCTATTTATTTTAGTTCGCATTATTGTTTTTTTTTCGAATAATACAGAAGAATAATTTGTGAACTTTAACTATTAATAAATAACTAAAACCTTATAAATATGTGTGTGGACAGAATTATGTTCATGGGTTAGTTTCTAGAGTTTTTCAAGGGTCACACATTTCCAATGGACCTAAATGTTTCTCATTGTCCAAATTTTGGTTTGTTAAAAATGATTCCGCAGGCATTAATAGATTTGTTTTTTTTTAAGACCTCAGATATCAAATAACAATTTGTATTTAATATGAAAATGACAAAATAGCTGTCACAAGAAAAATCACAAAAATATGATTATCACATGTGACAATCACCTTACGCAGCCCGAATTTGCGTTCTGTGACTATCAACTACCACAAATCACCTTAGCCGATTAAATCCCTGACAAATATTGTTTGAAATCAAATTTATATAAATTTAGTTTTATGTGTATATACATTTTTGATGACATTTCTTTCAAAGTTTGGATAAGCAATTGTGTGTTCTTCCTAAGTTTCATTTTCAGTTTATTAAACATGAAAGAAAAATGTAGTGTCATATGGGCTTATAAAGGGTGATTTTTTAGCTGGTTTGGTTTTGGCAACACTGGTTTTGACAGCTGACGTGTGTTTAGTACCTTGTTTCACTGTCAAACAGCTTCAGTTTGGTTTGCAATTTAACCATGGATCGTCTTACAAATGAACAACGCTTGCAAATTTTTGAATTTTACTATCAAAATTCATGCTCGGTTCGAAATGTTCATCGCGCGCTGCTTCCATTTTATGGTCGGCATTCTCGACCTTCTGAGCAGTCTATTCGGAAGATTGTGACCAAATTTCGCACCAAATTTACTTTGTTGGACATTAAACCACCAACACGTTTACGTACTGTGCGTAGTGAAGAAAATATTGCGGCCGTATCAGCTAGTGTGACAGAAGACCGCGAAATGTCGATTCGGCGCCGTTCCCAGCAGTTAGGCCTTTGTTACAGCACTACGTGGAAAATTTTGCGGAAGGATTTGGGCGTAAAGCCTTTTAAGATACAGCTGGTGCAAGAACTAAAGCCAGCCGACCTACCACAACGCCGAATTTTTGGTGAATGGGCTCTTGGAAAGCTGGCCGAGGATCCGCTTTTTTATCGAAAAATTGTGTTCAGCGATGAGGCTCATTTTTGGTTGAATGGGTACGTAAATAAGCATAATTGCCGCATTTGGAGTGAAGATCAGCCAGAAGCATTGCAACAGCTACCAATGCATCCCGAAAAAGCCACTGTTTGGTGCGGTTTATGGGCCGGCGGCATTATTGGGCCATATTTCTTCAAAGATGATGCGAATCGCAGCGTTACTGTCAATGGTGAACGCTACCGAGCGATGATAACAAACTTTTTTTTGCCCGAAATGGAAGTTCTTGACTTGCATGATATGTGGTTTCAACAAGACGGTGCCACATGCCACACAGCACGCGAAACAATGGCGCAATTGCGAGGCGAGTTTGGTGAACAGTTAATTTCACGTTTCGGGCCGGTCAATTGGCCGCCTAGATCGTGCGATTTGACACCATTAGATTATTTTTTGTGGGGGTATGTCAAGGCTAATGTCTATAGGGACAAGCCCGCTTCGATTGACGCACTGGAAGCCAACATCCATGCATTCATTCGTGAGATACCGGCCGATATGTGTGAAAGAGTATGCCAAAATTGGACTCAGCGGATGGTCTACCTGAGACGCAGCCGCGGTCAACATTTGCATGAAATTATCTTTAAACATTAAATTGCAAGGTTCAAACTATCAATTCAAATAAATATTTCATTAATTTTTTCGAATTTTTTGTGTTTTTTTTTTTAAAGTTCTAAGCCTCTTAAAAAATCACCCTATATAATTATAATTACATTTTGATTCGGAAAAGTAAAAACTAGAACTAGGTGGTTGGAAGTTGTAGGAACTGGGGGCCTCGACATGTATCTTTTCCTACAAATCAAGTGCTTACATTACCTCCAAGTTGGTAACCGCCGGATACTGGTCTTGGCTTTATGTCATGACTTGCTAAGCTTGTAAGTTCGAGTGTTGATCAAGGAAAGAATTGCAACACCAAACCCATGGCCAATAAATAAGATCTCGGGCCCGAGTTTTCATTTTTTCAACTCCCATATGAGAGACATGTAGTTTCTCTAAAACATCATTTCTTAGTGACATAGGTACAAATATTCTGTTCCCAAAAAATACTAAATTTTCCACCACAAATAATTCTGGTCTATATTTCCACAGAAATTGAAACTTCTCGGGTAGCATAACTTTCTTTTGTGGCCAGCCCTCCCAAATTATTTTCTCATCATCTTTATCTGTTTCTGTTTTAAACTTTTTCTTCTCCTCTTCACTTACATTTATTGAATGTACCATTTCATTTAATCCCTTAATCTCTTCTTCTACTTTCGCAGGGTCAAAGTTTCTGGACAATAAATCTACTACGATTAAAAATTTTCCTGGCAAGTTCCTTAAACTCAGATCGTATTTTTGAAGCCGCAACTTTATTCTTTGTAATCTAACTGACGGAATAGTATGGTATTCCTTAGACATTACTCCCAAAAATGGTTTATGGTCCGTTATGATCTCAACTTTAGTACCATAAACATAGGTATGAAATTTTTGGCATGCAAACAACACTGCCAAAAATTCTTTTTCAATTTGAGCATAATGCTCTTCTGTTTTTGATAAGCTTCTTGATGCAAAACTCACTGGCCTAACTTTTTGCATAAGACGCCATCCTAGGCCGAACTGTGATGCATCCGTTTGAATTGAGATGTTTTCTTTAGGGTCAAATGGTTGCAAAACCGGTGCATGGCAATGCACAGCTTAATTTTTCCCAACACTTTTGTGTGACATTCAAACCATTGAAATAAAACTTCAGTTGAAAGTAGATCTCTGAGTGGTTTTGAAAGATCCTTTCTTGTTTTTGGAATCCCTATTTTCTCTATTGCTTCCATTCTTGTTTTATCGCACTCTATTCCTTGATCTGTTATGATGTGTCCTAACAATGAAACTTTTCTCTGTCTATACTGAATTTGATTTTTGTTAAATCTTATTCTATTATATTTATTTTGGGCTCTTTTCATAAATTTTTCCAGTATCTCATCGTGTTCTTCTTCGTTTTTCCCAGCTATAAGGTAGTCATCTATGTATATTATAACAACAATTATATCTCCGAAATACTCCTCATTTACTTTTGAAATGCCTCAGGGGCTAATTGAATACCTAATGGTAGTCTTAAAAACGGGTGACACCCAAAAGGCGTACTGAAAGAACAAATCTTCTTTGAGCTGTCATCTAACTTCACCTGCCAATATCCGTCTTTTAAGTCAAATACCGAAAACACTTTTTTGTCAGCTAATCTTGCCTTTATCTGTTCAAATGATGGAATTTCATGAATATTACCCTTAACTGCAACGTTAAGTGCTTATGGATCCAAACAAATTCGAATTTGCTTTTTAGGCTTTTTTTCTACTAGTACTATAATGGATACCCAATCGGTTGGTTCATTTACTGGTTCAAAAATTCCCCTTTCACAAAGTGATTTAAGCTCATTTTTAAGTGGAATTATCAAAGAAAGTGGAATTCTTCTTGATGGTTTTACTATTGCAACTGCATTTTCTTTAAGTGCAATGTGAAAATCTGTGCTAAAACAACCTAATCCTTCAAACAAGCTAATAAAGTTACTCAACAAATTTTCTTTTGTACTCAAATCAACGCTCAAAATCCGCTTTATCAATCCCATTTCTACGCAACTTGTAGGCCCTACAATTGGCATGGTACCAACCTCAACTACAAAAAACTTTATTCTGCTTATTTTGTCTTTAATGTTGCATTCTAGCTCCACGCATCCCACAGTTTTTATCTCCGAACATCCATACCCCTCCAATTTTTCAACAGATTGTTCTAGTTCTAGTGAATTAATATTTTTAATAAATTGTAACGGTATGACATTCACGTCCGCGCCCGTGTCAAGCTTTAACCGTATCATTTTGGACTGAACTTCAATGTCTTCAAACCATGTGCTTTCTTTTATCACATGTTTTTTAGAGTTCACTTCTCTACTAAAATTTACTTTATAAATGGCATCAAGATAAAAACTATCATCTACGTCACCTGATTCAGAATTTCCTAATTGGATTTCTTGTATCCTTTTCCTTCTACAAACCGTAGAAAAATGATTGAGTCCTCCACAAAATGTGCACGTTTTTCCATATGCAGGTCATCTCTCCTTTAAATGTGCCTGTCCACAAAAACTGCAACACCGTTACATGTTTCAGATCTCAAATTTTTCCCTGAACTTCTATTAGAATATCTGAAAGGATTATTTATTTTATTACTTTCATCAACTTTTTCATTATTAGAACTACGATCATAATTATTATTTCTAACTCTACTCCCCCTATTGTCAAACTTTCCCACGATGTCCACTGATGTCCTCGATGTGTGCCAGCTTTCTCTTCCATTTTTTTCATTTGCTTCTATGTAGCCTCTGCCGCTCGTCCCATTTCAATAACCTTCTGCGCTGTTAAGTCATTCGACTCTAGTAATCTTTTCTGTAACCTATGATCATATACTCCATGCACCAATCTATCTCGCAGCATTCTACTTTCTTGATCTCCGAAGCCACATTTTGTTTCCATTTTTTTAATATCCATTAGAAATTGATCAAATGGCTCTCCAGCTCTCTGACTTCTGCTGTGAAAATAAAAAATCCTCCAATTCTCTGCTATATTGCCATCCAGCTTAAGCTCTTCAACTTTCCGTATGTAATCCATATTATTATAAATTATTCTTGTCTTTGGTGGCCTTCCTCGTGGTTTTTTTTTAATACGGGATGATGCCTGATTTTTTCGTAATTCCCATGCGCTTTGGTTCAATGCGACTGCGCCATGTAAGTTCAATAAAAGATTTGGTTTCAACTCTTAGACTTCTTTATTATAACTGATGAGTGATTAGACTACTTGGCCTTTCTAATTTGTTACATCGCTTAATATATAAAGTGGTCAAACAAGTATATATACCTAATGTAGAAAATAGGAATAAGTACATACGAGTAGCATGTTTATAAAGAACAGGATGATCTACTATTTGACTTCAATACTTAATCCCTACATCGACCATAGTAAAAAAAATCAATTGTTATGAAAGAGAAGCGGGAAGCCTCGAATAACAACCCCCCTCAAATGGCAACCCAACCCGAAACGAAAATGGACTACGACCTACGAGTATGCACTTGGAATTAAAGGACACTCTATACGCCAGGTGCTACTCAAAACTTGAATCTGTCCTCACGCGATACAAGGCAGATATTACCGCGATCCAGGAGCTATGATGGATGAGATCAGGGATTATGAAAAGAAAAGATTGCGACATTTATTACAGCTGTCATCAAAGATTGCACATGTTAGGATGCGGATTCGTCGTGGCTGTGATCCGCATCAAAACTACCTTCCAAAACATCAGCCTAATATGTGCACACGCCCCTACCGATAAAACGGACGAGTCTAACAAGGAGGACTTTTACGACCTCCTGGGCGCAGCCTGTCCCGAATACGATGTCAAAGTCGTGCTCGGAGACTTCAATGCTAAAATCGGGAAGGAAAATATCTTTGGCGGATTAGTTGGAAAGCACAGCCTCCACGAAACGACAACAGGCAACGGCTTTCGAATAATCGACTTTGCTGATGCAGCTCGTAATACGGTGATAAGTAGCACTAGGTTCCCCAGGCGAAGGGTACACACAGCAACCTGGCGATCCCCAGATGGTCGAACCGCCAACTAAATCGACCATGTGCTAATTTACCGGGAAACTCTCTTCCGTACCCCCACCCACAAGTGCCAACAACCAGTGGAACTTGTATCGCGACATCATTAAAGAGACAGCCAGGACCCCATAGGCTATCAACCACCTAGAAAAAAGAACCCGTGGTATGATGAGGAATGCGCAGTATTGAAGCCAGAGACGGAAAATGCACGAATGCAAATGCTGCAACAGAAAACAAGAGCAACAAGAGAGGAGTACCATGAAGAGAGAAGGAAAGAAAAAAAAACCCTGCGTAGAAAGAAAAGCGGAAAAATCCGCAGCCTCTCAGCTCAGATATCTAGAAGAGTCTAGCACTGCCTCCAATATCCGCCGGTTCTACAAAACAGCCAAGCAACTGGCATGTGGTTATAAAACCGGCACGCAAGCTTTTCAAAACAACGAAGGGAACCTAGTCACCGAAGCACAGGGAATTGTAGACGTGTTTAAGCAGCATTTTCAGCAGCTGCTCAATGGGCATTCTGTAGAGGAAGCGACAGGAGAACATAGAAGCATGAGACCAGTCAATGAAGATCCAGTCCCAGTGCCCAGTACTGAAGAGATTTACAAAGCCATCCACAAGCTAAAGAACAACAAATCCACCGGCTCGGATGGCCTACCTGCGGAACTCTTCAAGTATGGAGGAGATGTTCTGGTAGGGTGCATACACCAGCTCATCAACCAAATATGGGAGGAGGAAAGTATGTCTGATGACTGGTTAATTAGCTCCATATGCCCAATCTACAAAAAAAGCGATCCTTTGTCCTTCAAAAACTACAGAGGTATACCCCTGCTTAATGTTGCATACAAGATCCTATCCAACGTACTATGTGAGCGTCTTAAACCATTCTGGCACACTATGATCAGCACGTACCAGTGTGGCTTCAGGCCAGGCAGATCAACGATAGACCAAATCTTTACATTGAGGCAAATCCTGGAAAAGATCAACGAATTTCAAGTCGAGACCCACCATCTTTTCATCGAATTCAAAGCCACATATGATAGCATTAGTCGCCAAGAGCTTCTATTGGCAATGTTGGAACTCGGGATCCCGAAAAAACTGATCCAGCTTTACGGCATGACGTTACAAAATACGCGGTGCAACGTGCAAATGGGTAACAGCTCATCCGAGCTATTCCGGACATGTACAGGGTTCAGACAAGGAGATGCCCCATCATGTGACTTCTTCAACCTAGTCCTGGAGCAGATAGTTCGCAAGAGTGGTGTTAACCTGGAAGGCACTATCGTCAACAGGTCTTCGCAACTGCTTGGCTATGCGGACGACATCGACATCATCGCCACTCCAAGCGAGCTGTACTAGAAGCATTCACAGCTATTGATGAACAGGCGAAACGCGTTGGTCTTGAAGTGAATGAGGACCAAAACAAAGTATATGCTATCAAAACGTCACTGTTGGTAGCAGTAATTTCAAGGTAGTCAAGGAGTTAACCTACCTCGGAACAAACATCTATCCCACGAATGACACCTTAGTGGAAATCCGACGAAGAATTACCCCAGCGCACCGCTGCTACTTAGGTTTGGCCAAACAAATGGGTTTAAAACTCCTCTCCCGGAAGGCAAAGTGCACGCTATACAAAACGCTAATTTTACCAGTTCCACTCTACGGCGCCGAGTGCTGGACGATAAGTAAAAAAGGGGAATTGATACTGGGCACTTTCGAGAGAAAAATTCTTCGGTGAATATTTGATCCAATATGCGAGGAGGGCGAATGGAGGAGAAGATTTAATCGTGAATTATACGAGCTGTACCAAGATGTGGATGTAGTCCAAAGAGCCAAAACACGCCGACTACACTGGCTTTGCCACATCAAGCGAATGGACAACAATGTGAAGGGATCACACTAGCAATCATTTCATTATCCGCATTCCTATTCTATTTTGTAGTGCACATACACTACACCATGACTACGAACATCGCATTCGTTTCATTGCAGGTCGTTGACTTGCCCATCATCACTCCACATTATCCAACCTAATTTTCAAATGCACTCGCATTTCATTCATGGTCATGAGAGTCAACCCCATGAACTCCATAGACTATTCTAATATATTTTTCAATGCCACTGACTTGACGCCTCAGGTTACTTTAACGTTGGACAGATGTATCTACCTACTTGAGAAGGTTGATTGTACTATACTCTGTGTAGTATTTATGACTGGATGTATTTGGATACATTTGTGCACTGTGAAAGGGGCATACATATTGGCTATGAATTTGATGACATAGCAAGTATGCTGCCTGTTTGTCATTTGGATTCTAATGTAAACAAAAAGAATAAAATATGATTTCTATGTTTAAGTAATTATATGTATAGGCCCAAGTTTTTAGTGTGTAAGGAAATATTTTGTATAAATAGCTTAAGTTCAATCAAATAAAATCGCCTTTCGGTTTTGAAATCAGCTCCTCAGCTGAAAGAAAATTCCTGTGTTTTAATAATCAGATCGGCTCTTTAGCCAACATCTATATTCGGCTTGGGGAAGCCTTACAGTATCCCGCATAATATTGTAGGCGAGGTAGGGCCCTCATTACATGGCGATCCTGCCAGGTATCTACCAATATTATAATGTCAAATTATAATAGGGAAGAACTGGATAGACTTTTCGAACAGCTAAACAGTCCATACAACCCAGGTCATCCGGGAGAGGAAATACCAAAGTACATCCCTACACCAAAAACGGCAGGTCCGAAGCCGTTGACGATAGAAGATTACAAGAAGTGTCACAACAAACAAAACAAATAGCCTGAAGAACAAAAACAACAAGTGCAAAAAAGGAAACGCGCTGGAAAGAAAGTTAAACTAAGGCAAGAAATAGGAAATCTATACAGGTTGGCGAGTCTAAGCAGAGGAAGCGAACAAAACATTTTTGGAACAAGCGAAAAACTTACACAGAAAATCTAATGTAAAATAAATTTTCTTTAAAAAAAAAAAAAAAAAAACAAATTTGTCTATAAAAAAAAAAAAATGTATATATAAAAAAAAAATAATAATGGGAGGAAAATCCTCCAAGGAAGAAGTCGTAGTGACAAACAACAATAATAATAATAACATAATGAGTTCTAATTTGCTTATGGTAGACATTATTATAATTGTTTTAATAATACTGATAATATACCTTTTTTCAAAAATTATTAAACATTTTTTTAAACAAAGAGTTCAAAAAATCGTAACAAACGAAGTTAAAAATTTAACGGTATAAAAAAAATTTTTTTAATAATGAATTGTATACATATCTTCTTGGAAAACAAAAAACATTTGTAAAAAAAAAAAAAAAATTTTAACAATATACACAATAAACAATGTAAAAAAAAATTGATAATAAATAAATAAAAATATGTTAAACATAGTAAAAACGTTAAAGGAAATACTTGCAAACTTCAATAAAACCCCAAAAAGAAAATTTTCTGAAAAATATATTAATGAGAAAAGAGACGAAATATTTAAATTAGAAAAAGAGTTTAACGAAAAGTATGAACAACTAGAAAAGGATACAAACCAGCAAGCTTTAAGAAAGATTATAGATAACTTATTAGTCAGACTAAATCAAATATTAGATGAAAAAATACATTTGCTAGGTGAAGAAAACATAGGAAAAGAAAAAGATATTGAAGCTGAAGGGAAAATAGAAATTGTTGAAAATATGGCAGAAGCATTCAATTTCAGTATTGCTCAGAAATTGCCTACCCTCAACTGTGAAGAGGATAGCAAAAGAACTGAACACATTAGGGATTTTATAAATGGCGTAGAATTTTACCATGACACCCTTAATGAGAATTCAAAACCAACACTAATAAAATTTCTTTTAAAATGCAAAATTCAAGGAAAAGCTCTTACTGAACTAGGTAACCAAAAACCAGAGAATTTTGCTTCATTTAAAAAAATTCTTATAGAAAAATGTGGGCCAAAAAAACAATCGAAACAATACAAACTAAACTTAGCAAAACTTATCAAGAAAATCGACCTGTTCGAGAATTCGTAACAGACATCGAGACACTTATTACAAAAACGACTGAGTTAGAAGTTTCTTACCACGGTGAAGATGCAAGGAAAATATTAACGAAAGCTAATGAAAGAAGAGGTCTAGCTTTTCTCAAAAAGGGGGTAAACGATAGATTAAAAATAGTATTAGATAGCGCCAGACACACTAATCTTCAAGACGCTATCAAGCATGTAGTAGAATTAGATCAAAGCTCTACATCCACATTAAATACTGTAAGGTTCATGAATAATAGAGGCAGAAACTATCATGGACAAAATAATTTTAACAACTCTCAAGCTAGATTCTCGCATATTAATTTCAATAACCAAGCTAGAAGTTCGTACCCACAAAATAACAACTCAATTAGGCCTTCCTATCAGAACTAACAAAACTTTAGGAATCGTAATAACTATAGAAATAATAATAATAACTATTATAACAACGACAACAGGTCAAGATATACAAGCAATAATGATAGACAAAGATATAATAATCACAGTAACAACAACAATAATACCAATAGGTCGAATAATGTAAGTCAACCTAATAATAATAGAAATAATAATAATCAGGTGTTAGTAATGGGAAACGAGCAACCCACCGAAGGGGAAGCCGACCCATCGGAGGGAATTCATTAAATCCACAGGTAACAGATGCCATTTGTACTGTTGGAATATCAAACGGCATTTACATACAGATACCATTAAAAAACAACATAAACAAACAATTCTTACTCGACACAGGAGCCTCAATATGCGTTATAAAAAAATGTTCACTTACTAAAAACATTAATATTGATGAAAGTAAAAAGACAAAAGTATTAGGGATAACAGGAAATCTACAAACTTTAGGGACATGTATCTATGAGTTATCACTAGGAGAATTTACCATTCCATATGAATTTCATATAGTGAGTGATTCTTTTCCAATCCCAGTTGATGGTATAATCGGAACGAATTTCCTAACAGAATTCAGTGCCATTATAAATCTGGAGAAATTTTCGTTTGAGTTGAAAGTAGATGACCAACCAGTCATTCTACCTATATATACTCAACAAAACATACATGTTGTTTCCTTACCTCCACGGTGCGAAGCAACTTATTGGATGACTACAAAACATTCAGATTCTCGAATATTTTATCCACAAGAATTATGCGAAAATGTTTTCATGGCAGGTTCTCTATCAACGGTTAAAAATGGAAAAATACCCGTAAAAATTCTGAATACACGTGATTCAGCTGTAACTCTAAAATGGATTGAACCCATATCATTCTCCCCTTCAAAACATTTTATTTTACATTATAACCATATAGATAAATCAATAAACAAGCGAGTCCAGGAAATTCTAAAGGAAATAAATTTTGAGACATTAAATAGCGAAGAAAAAACCGAAATTGAAGCAATATGTACAAAATTCCAAGATATTTTTCACGTAGATGGTGACAAACTTACGTATACCCATATTGGAAAGGCAGACATTAAACTTAAAAATGAATCTTCACCGAAATATACCAAGCCGTATCGATTACCACATACTCAGAAGGAAGATATAAAGGAGGAGATACAAAAAATGTTGTCAGGTGACATAATAGAACTCTCCAATCCTTATAACGGGTGATTTTTTAAGACGTTTAGAACTTTAAAAAAAAAAAACACAAAAAAATCGAAAAAATGAATGAAATATTTATTTGAATCGATAGTTTGAACCTTGCAATTTAATGTTTAAAGATAATTTCATGCAAATGTTGACCGCGGCTGCGTCTCAGGTAGCCCATCCGCTGAGTCCAATTTTGGCATACTCTTTCACACATATCGGCCGGTATCTCACGAATGAATGCATGGATGTTGGCTTCCAGTGCGTCAATCGAAGCGGGCTTGTCCCTATAGACAGTAGCCTTGACATACCCCCACAAAAAATAATCTAATGGTGTCAAATCGCACGATCTAGGCGGCCAATTGACCGGCCCGAAACGTGAAATTAACTGTTCACCAAACTCGCCTCGCAATTGCGCCATTGTTTCGCGTGCTGTGTGGCATGTGGCACCGTCTTGTTGAAACCACATATCATGCAAGTCAAGAACTTCCATTTCGGGCAAAAAAAAGTTTGTTATCATCGCTCGGTAGCGTTCACCATTGACAGTAACGCTGCGATTCGCATCATCTTTGAAGAAATATGGCCCAATAATGCCGCCGGCCCATAAACCGCACCAAACAGTGGCTTTTTCGGGATGCATTGGTAGCTGTTGCAATGCTTCTGGCTGATCTTCACTCCAAATGCGGCAATTATGCTTATTTACGTACCCATTCAACCAAAAATGAGCCTCATCGCTGAACACAATTTTTCGATAAAAAGCGCGCGATGAATATTTCGAACCGAGCACGAATTTTGATAGTAAAATTCAATAATTTGCAAGCGTTGTTCATTTGTAAGACGATCCATGGTTAAATTGCAAACCAAACTGAAGCTGTTTGACAGTGACACAAGGTACTAAACACACGTCAGCTGTCAAAACCAGTGTTGTCAAAACCAAACCAGCTAAAAAATCACCCGTTAGTTCCAAAAAAGAAAGACCCAGTTGACGGTCTACAAAAATTCCGAATGGTGATCGACTATCGTCACGTTAACGATCGAATCGAAGATGATAAATTTCCACTGCCAAACATAACGGACATCTATGATATGATCGGAGGAGCAACTTACTTCTCATGTATAGATCTAAGTCAAGGATATTACCAAATGGAGCTAGATGCCAATAGTAGACCAATAACGGCATTCTCAACAGAGGATGGTCACTACCAGTTAAAACGTCTACCAATGGGTTTAAAGATCTCACCCAGTAAATTCTCAAGAATGATGTCTATAGCCATGTCAGGACTAACATATTCACGATGTTTTGTCTATCTTGATGATCTTATAATTTTTGGTAAAAATTTAATGGACCACAACAAAAACTTGATCCAAGTCTTTGAACGTCTCAGAGAGGTAAATCTCAAAATACACCCGGGAAAATGCTCTTTCTTGCGGAAAGAAGTATTATACCTCGGACACCTTATATCGGACAAAGGAATTTTACCTGACCCCACCAAATCTGCTGCAATGAAAAATTATCCAACTCCTACTAACGCGGATGAAGTAAGAAGATTCGTAGCATTCGCAAATTATTATCGAAAATTCATTAAAAATTTTGACACCATTTGCATCCCATTAAATCGGTTATTGAAAAAAGATGTTGAATTCAATTTTAATAAAGATTGCGAAAAATCATTCAATTTGCTTAAAGAAATCCTTATAAGTCCTACAATTCTCCAATTTCCAAATTTTAGTGAAGAATTTATTTTACGTACAGACGCCTCCGGTTTCGCTTTAGGAGCTGTTTTGTCTAATTCCGATGACAGGCCAATTGCTTACGCAAGCAAAATTCTTAATAAATCAGAGAAAAACTATAGTACCATTGAGAAAGAACTACTTGCTATAGTGTGGGCAGTAAAACACTATCGGCCATACTTATTTGGAAGAAAGTTCAAAATCTTGACAGACCACAGACCCCTAGTGTACTTGTTCTCACTAAAGGAACCTAGTAGTAGACTAACTAAATTCCGACTATTACTAGAAGAATACAATTTTTACGTGGAATATTCACCAGGTAAAGATAACTGTACCGCTGACGCGCTTAGTCGCATTAAAGTAGAGTCCGAAGAATCAAAACAATTATATATCTGTGTAGTAACGAGAGCCCAGTCGAAGGTAGATAATAAAGATGAAAACACACCTAAAGATAATAAGATACAATCCAATGAACAAATGATAACAGAACTTCTAAAACCACCCGAAAGTGGACTAAAAGTCATTGAGTTAAAATTCGTTGACAATTTTACGGAAGATTTAGTTAATTTCAAGGACGATATAATTATAGGACCAAACAAAGTTTTGGCGTATATTCCAAAAGGGAATAGTTTACTCCTAAAGAAGTCCAAGGACAGCACTACAACCCAATCAACATTATTTGGCAAAATATTGTCGAGGGATGTGCAAAAACTCTGCGGACCCGAATCAATTAAGAAAATATATATTACTAAAAATGAAATAAAGAAACTCTCGGACAGCCGTCGAGAATATAAAATTAATGAATTAAAAAATATATTAGGAGAAATGTTTAAAGAAAGTAATATAAAGGTATACCTCATAAATAATGTTATTGAAATTACCGATCCTTGTAAGAAGAAATTAATACTAAACGACTTTCACATACTTCCAACCAGTGGACATGCAGGTATAAACCGTATGATTCAAAATATAAAGAAAAAATACTTTTGGACAGGAATGCAAAACGATGTGACGACATTCGTTAAGCACTGCCCAGTATGCCAACGAAACAAATATAACCAACCGAAGAAACAACCAATGACTATCACATCAACAGCCGAATCAGGTTTTGACAAAATATTCATAGACCTAGTAGGACCTTTAGAAGAATCTGAAGATGGATCTAAATACATACTCACCATTCAAGATGAGCTTACCAAGTTTATTGAAGCTATACCACTCCCAAATAAAGAATCAGGCACGGTAGCTAAAGCTCTAGTAGAAGGTTTTATTCTAAGGTACGGTGTACCACATACAATAGCATCTGATCAGGGAACCGAATTTATAAACCAGGTTTTCAAAGGTATCTGTAAGCTTTTGAGAATAGAACAATTACAATCTACAGCGTACCATCATGAGAGCATAGGAGCTTTAGAAAATTCACATAAGGTTTTAGGAGCATATCTTAGAAGTTACGTCTCAGAAAAACACACGGACTGGAGCACTTGGTTGCCATATTACGTTTTCTGTTATAACACTTCCGTACACTCAGAAACGGGTTACACACCGTTCGAATTGATATTCGGAAAGCAATGTAGCTTGCCCAAAAATCTGACAAAACAAATGGAACCGGTGTACAACTATGACGATTACGTAATTGACCTTAAACATAAATTACAAGTTGCCCATAGAGATGCTCGAGAAACTCGAGAAACGACAAGCAAAGAGTAGTAGTTTCGAAAAAGGAAGTTTAGTTTTACTAAGAAACGAAGCAAGGAAGAAATTAGATTCAATATTTATAGGACCATACGAAGTCTTGTCTCAAAATGGTGTAAATTGTGATATCCAATACGATAATAAAAGAATGACTGTACACAAGAATAGACTTAAACCATTTAACGTGTATTTAACGTTCATATAATCAGTGATTAAAACAAAATCAAAAAAAAAGGGAGGGAAAATGCCTCCAAAAATGTAAATAATAATATATGTATGTATAAGATTACCACTTCATTTAATTTTTAACAAAGCCGGCATAGGATTTAAGTAAACAATATTGTTAAGCAATAAATAAAGCGCAACTAGAATATAAGAAAAATTAAATAAGTTACTTGTATGAATGAATGAAAAAAAAAAGAAAAATATCATATTATATACGTAAATAATGATACAAACTATGTATGTGCTATCACAATACATAAAAAAAAGAAAGCAATGTTTAAAAAAAAAAAAAATTTGATTCCGAACACTATATATATTAAAAAAAAAAAAAAAAAAATCCTATTATAAAAGAAAGTGTCGCGTAAAAGAAGAAATCAAGATATGTCATGATTTCTCCTTTTTCCCCGGGAAGGGTGGTGTGAAGGGATCACACTAGCAATCATTTCATTATCCGCATTCCTATTCTATTTTGTAGTGCACATACACTACACCATGACTACGAACATCGCATTCGTTTCATTGCAGGTCGTTGACTTGCCCATCATCACTCCACATTATCCAACCTAATTTTCAAATGCACTCGCATTTAATTCATGGTCATGAGAGTCAACCCCATGAACTCCATAGACTATTCTAATATATTTTTCAATGCCACTGACTTGACGCCTCAGGTTACTTTTACGTTGGACAGGTGTATCTACCTACTTGAGAAGGTTCATTGTACTATACTCTGTGTAGTATTTATGACTGGATGTATTTGGATACATTTGTGCACTGTGAAAGGGGCATACATATTGGCTATGAATTTGATGACATAGCAAGTATGCTGCCTGTTTGTCATTTGGATTCTAATGTAAACAAAAAGTAATAAAATATGATTTCTCTGTTTAAGTAATTATATGTATAAGCCCAAGTTTTTAGTGTGTAAGGAAATATTTTGTATAAATAGCTTAAGTTCAATCAAATAAAATCGCCTTTTGGTTTTGAAAGCAAACCGAACTAAATCAGCTCCTCAGCTGAAAGAAAATTCCTGTGTTTTAATAATCAGATCGGCTCTTTAGCCAACATCTATATTCGGCTTGGGGAAGCCTTACAGTATCCCGCATAATATTGTAGGCGAGGTAGGGCCCTCATTACACAATGCTCCAGCCAAAAAAATCTTCGAATCCCAGCCCCCAGGTTCAAGACGACCAGGAAGACCGAACCTCCGCTACAGGGATCAGGCGGTTTCCGACGCAAGAATGCTTGGTCTTAATTGAGTTTACTACCTACACGATTGTATTTGAAAAAAAACAACAGAAACTACAGTGAATGCAAAAAAACTTCTAGTCTTACATTAAAATCTTTACTTACCATGTTTAGAGAATGATTTTTTAATTATTTTTATGAAATTTTGTATTTGACTTGTATTAAGCTTTTTCACTTCTTTAACGTTTGAAATTGTCAGTCCGTGCATAGAGTACCTATACTATCTAGAGAACCGGCTCGTATCCTTCTTGCCTAAAACACCCGCAGATTTAATTTGAGCACATTAAGAGAAAAATCTCTTAAATTCCCTGTCCGTGAATACGTGTGAATTGTGGATACCTCTAATTGTGACGTTTTCAATTTTTCCGATTCAATTTTTTGTTGTTTTCAGTGTTATGAGCCAAAATCTATTAAATTATCATTGTATTGGTGTGGTTCCATTCAAAATGCATTGGGCAGCTACCACATGCTCAGCCATGTGGAGGATATCCTCTCAGTGTAGTTTGTAGGGTGAAAGGGAAAAAGCCCTGAAGTCGGTTCTCTAGATAATATAGGTACTCTATGAGTCCGTGCGTACAAGGATCCAGAAGTCTGAATTTTGATATTCATTGATATTATGATTAAATTCTGATATGCCAGCTGTCATAAAAATTCTGAAAATTCAGATGACTTTTCGTTACGTTTGCTTATGCTTTTCAGATAAAACTTTTCATATGAAAATTCTGATGACAGCTAAAATGCAAAAAAGGAGTATCTACAGAATTTGTGTTCTGTTGTCGACTTGGTGTGGCGTTAGCTTTTTTTACAATTTTTGTTTTTTTTTGTAACTGAGAGAAATAAAAATAGGGTTGAAAAGTAGTTGCATTTCGGCTTTAGTTTTTCTTTAACAAAAAAAAGGTGATAGTTTTCCTCCTTTTTATTTATAATAATTATATTTGGTGGAGAAACCCGATGAAAATGTGAGTTTGGGAGTTAAGTGTACATTTGGGAGCAGTAACTGTTTATATTTTTTGGTTGCAAGTGAAAGGTGTGGCTTCAACATTTTTCGAAAGAATTATAATTCCAATAAAAAAAAAGAACACTAGTTTTCCAGTCATCTTATATACGAGTATGACTTCATCCCCAGAGTCACTAATTTTTGATTAAAATTTAATTTCACTTTTTGATTTCTGAAAAAAATCTTCTTTATTTTCTTTTTCAGTAAAATCAGCAAGTAAACACAAAATTTTGGTAAAAAACAAAAATAAGACATTTGGCTGAAAATTCACATTTTTTGTGAGATCAACGTTACGATTCAGGACTGGATTTTTTGATTTCTGCCCATGAACGCACCTAGTTTTCACTTTTTTATGTTATACTGGCATTTAGTTTAAAAGTGGCAGCGCCACTTATAACAGTTCTTCAAATCGAGTAAAAATTGTTTTCTATGGATACGCTATCCAGCGTATATAGAGTGTTATAGTGCCATTATGGCAATGCTGTCACTAATAACAATACCCGTGTTTTATTGGAAAAGCTATCCATAGTATAGTAGGATTTTACACAAATAACAAAAACAATATCGACAGCAGGCTCACTGCCGATAAAAGTTAAAGTAGATTCCTACTACGGATAAAGCTTTCACGTTTGTTCGAGTATCGAACTCAACTGAATAGAATTTTTGTGTTTCGTTATTGGTACGATTGAAACTTTTATGTATCTCGAATTCTCGATGGCTATGTTTGTAGAGTAGAGTTATGTTGAGTGTTTAGATTGTTTCTTACGATGGTTTTGAAGTTGAAATCAGTGAGGATACAATTTTACCCACAAACTCATCGTCATGGCGTAGTTTATATTTATGGCAATTTGCATCAATCGGCAACCAAAAAATTGCTCATGCAATTCCCACTTAGCTATTCGCAGGTTTATGAAAAGCACTTTAACGTTACTGATAGTAAGTAAAACCTATATATGTAATCTTGGCTTAAGACCAGTTTGTACTAATGTGGTTGAGGCTTTGATGTACAAATATGATTCAAGTTTTGATCCGTGGTTATACGATTTTAAAAATGCTGAACCATGGATCAAATTTTGACCCACGTTTATACAACTGGAATTTAGCAAGTATATTTTGCTACTATCACATACTTGAAATGTCGTTGAACCTCAGGTATTCCGCTTACATTGATGAGCCAGAATTACCAATGGAAAACTAGGTACAAACATTAAAGGAACCAATACAATCATTAATTATTTTTAAATTATCACTAATAACGTCAACTACTCCACGTGTAATAAGTCCGCTATTATACGAAGACTTTTAAGTAACATTTGAATGGTGTTCAAAGAAAAAAATATATGATTTTATCTTCGCACTCATTTAATTAAAAAAAAAAAGTTGACTTAAAAGTCGCCTGATACAC
This sequence comes from Dasysyrphus albostriatus, assembly GCA_946251815.1. Lineage (NCBI taxonomy): Eukaryota > Metazoa > Arthropoda > Insecta > Diptera > Syrphidae > Dasysyrphus > Dasysyrphus albostriatus. Next base: position 108,927,920 of record OX276335.1, on the reverse strand, counting down.
GAAAAAGAAAACATGAACTATTTAACTAATTCACACTCTACTAGTGCATCATGGGGAAGTTGCATTGATAAAACAAGAATTTTTCTTGACATATTCTGTACTTTTAGGAGAGGTATTCATATTTCTTATATAAATGCCCAGAGTATTATAGGGATAATTGGTGAATTTCGATTTATTTTTGAAAATAGTAAAGTGGACATAATATGCGCCTCCGATTCATGGTTAAATGCAGATAAAATGGTTAAATTAAATGGCTTTAAATTATTTCGGGCTAATCGTATTGGAAGAAGAGGTGGAAGGTCGGTTATTTATATTAAAAACAATCTCAAGTGTAAGCTTATTAAGCATTCCACACAATTTGATGATGACGTATTCAAATACGTTTTTCTTGAAAACTTTTTTAATCGGTACGATGTATATATGTCTCTGTAAGAAATCTCTTAAAAGAAATTGGTCCCTCCTATACCAAAATTGTGTTGTGTGGTGACTTGAATTTATATATACTAAAAAGTAAATACATCGATTTTATTGATATGGTGAATTTTCATTTTGCTAACAACGTGTACCCAACGCATTTTATGCCGAATAAAACTCCATCTCTAATAGATATCTTTATTGCCTCCGAAAAAAGTCTCATAACTCATTATGATCAGATACCTGTTTCAGCATTCTCGCACCACGATCTCATTTTCTTAACCTTAAACCACACAATAGCTTCGGATTGTAATCAGTCTTCGTTTATGTTCAGAGATTTTCGTAACATAAATATTCAAGAACTTTTTACTAAATGCTCCTCTCTGAACTGGGAAAGCTTATACTGCACTTCAAACGTTAACGAGCAGGTGCCTGTTTTTAAAAAAAAAATCTTTTTTTTTTCTTTTCCAAAAACATGTTCCTTTAAAAAAACGGCATATTCAGAATGTAAGTGCTCCATGGTTTTCAAAACAAGTAAATGAGTTGGTTCGAAAGCAAAATCATATGTACTCGAGATGGCGAAGTTATGGATATGCACCTTTTTATAAAGAGTTTAAAGTGCTTAGAAATAAAGTGACAGCTTCAATACGCCTTAATAAAAGCAAATACTATCGACTAAAGTTAGATAATAACAAATCAAGCACAGAATTTTGGAAGCACGTACGTGAGTTAGGTTTTAAATCTAACAACAACTCAATAGAAAGTGATGTCGACCTTAATGCTCTCAATTGCAAGTTTAATCAATCTTCACTTATTGAAAGGGTTGAACCATTATCGGAATATCATCATAACAACACTAATGCTGATGCTACTGGTGGAGCCTTGTTCTCATTGGACTGTGTTAGTGCACATATTATTGGAGAGTCAATATTTGCTGTAAAATCAAAAGCGATGGGACTTGACAATATACATCCAGATTTTTTGAAAATTCTACTTCCAGTTATATTAAATCATATTACTCATATTTTCAACACCATTCTAACGACATCCGTTTTCCCTGATAGCTGGAAGAGAGCAAAAATCTTGCCACTGCCAAAAACCTCTTCATCTAGAAATCCCGAATACCGGCCAATTGGTATACTACCGTTTTTAAGCAAAGTAATTAAAACAATAATAAGCAAACAGGTAAAAAAGCACACCGAATGTCAAAAGCTCATAACAGCTTTCCAATCTGGTTTAAAACCTAAGCATAATTTTATTACAGGTTCACTTAAGGTCAGTGATGATATACGCATAGGAATTGACAGAAATCTGATAACGGTCTTAGTATTTTTAGATTTTTCGAAGGCATTTGACTCGGTTGAACATAAACTCTTAAATAATAAATTAAAGGAACAGTTTGGTTTTGAAAGCACTGCTTCTACTCTTATAAACTTATATCTTTAAGGACGATCTCAGGTAGTGTTTAATGGACAAAAAACATCCTCCAGTCAACTGGTTCCCTTAGGTGTTCCGCAAGGATCTGTTTTGGATCCATTGCTGTTTTCATTGTTCATCAATGATATCGGTAATAGCATACAGAATTGCAAATTTCATATATATGCAGATGATGTCCAAATTTATTTAACATTCCCAAAATCATTAATAGAAATTAGTATTTCAATTTTAAATGAAGAATTGAATAATATCTTTGATTGGTCTAGTAATAACCATTTGCACTTGTCTATTTCTTCTATTTCCATAATATCAATTCCAATTTTGTTAAATGCAATGTTTGGGATTTCATGGTTTATCAGCGGTTCTTTTTGATTATCCGATCTATATTTTTGACATGTTCTGCATATTCCAACTAAATTTTCTATTTCATCGTTAAGCGATGGCCAATAAATAAGACCTCGGGCCCGAGTTTTCATTTTTTCAACTCCCATATGAGAGACATGTAGTTTCTCTAAAACATCATTTCTTAGTGACATAGGTACAAATATTCTGTTCCCAAAAAATACTAAATTTTCCACCACAAATAATTCTGGTCTATATTTCCACAGAAATTGAAACTTCTCGGGTAGCATAACTTTCTTTTGTGGCCAGCCCTCCCAAATTATTTTCTCATCATCTTTATCTGTTTCTGCTTAAAACTTTTTCTTCTCCTCTTCACTTACATTTATTGAATGTACCACTTCATTTAATCCCTTAATCTCTTCTTCTACTTTCGCAGGGTCAAAGTTTCTGGACAATAAATCTACTACGATTAAAAATTTTCCTGGCAAGTTCCTTAAACTCAGATCGTATTTTTGAAGCCGCAACTTTATTCTTTGTAATCTAACTGACGGAATAGTATGGTATTCCTTAGACATTACTCCCAAAAATGGTTTATGGTCCGTTATGATCTCAACTTCAGTACCATAAACATAGGTATGAAATGTTTGGTATGCAAACAACACTGCCAAAAATTCTTTTTCAATTTGAGCATAATGCTCTTCTGTTTTTGATAAGCTTCTTGATGCAAAACTCACTGGCCTAACTTTTTGCATAAGACGCCATCCTAAGCCGAACTGTGATGCATCCGTTTGAATTGAGTATTTTCTTTAGTGTCAAATGGTTGCAAAACCGGTGCATGGTAATGCACAGCTTAATTTTTTCCAACACTTTTGTGTGACATTCAAACCATTGAAATAAAACTTCAGTTGAAAGTAGATCTCTGAGTGGTTTTGAAAGATCCTTTCTTGTTTTTGGAATCCCTATTTTCTCTATTGCTTCCATTCTTGTTTCGCAGTGTTAAATCTTATTCCTTTGTTTTGGGCTCTTTTCATAAATTTTTCCAGTATCTCATCGTGTTCTTCTTCGTTTTTCCCAGCTATAAGGTAGTCATCTATGTATATTATAACAACATTAATATCTCCGAAATACTCCTCATTTAATTTTTGAAACGCCTCAGGGGCTAATTGAATACCTAGAGGTAGTCTTAAAAACGGGTGATACCCAAAAGGCGTACTGAAAGAACAAATCTTCTTTGAGCTGTCATCTAACTTCACCTGCCAATATCCGTCTTTTAAGTCAAATACCGAAAACACTTTTTTGTCAGCTAATCTTGCCTTTATCTGTTCAAATGATGGAATTTCATGAATATTACCCTTAACTGCAACGTTAAGTGCTTATGGATCCAAACAAATCCGAATTTGCTTATTAGGCTTTTCTACTAGTACTATAATGGATACCCAATCGGTTGGTTCATTTACTGGTTCAAAAATTCCCCTTTCACAAAGTGATTTAAGCTCATTTTTAAGTGGAATTATCAAAGAAAGTGGAATTCTTCTTGATGGTTTTACTATTGCAACTGCATTTTCTTTAAGTACAATGTGAAAATCTGTGCTAAAACAACCTAATCCTTCAAACAAGCTAATAAACTCAAATCAACGCTCAAAATCCGCTTTATCAAGCCCTAAAATTGGCATGGTACCAACCTCAACTACAAAAAACTTTATTCTGCTTATTTTGTCTTTAATGTTGCATTCTAGCTCCACGCATCCCACAGTTTTTATCTCCGAACATCCATACCCCTCCAATTTTTCAACAGATTGTTCTAGTTCTAGTGAATTAATATTTTTAATAAATTGTAACGGTATGACATTCACGTCCGCGCCCGTGTCAAGCTTTAACCGTATCATTTTGGACTGAACTTCAATGTCTTCAAACCATGTGCTTTCTTTTATCACATGTTTTTTAGAGTTCACTTCTCTACTAAAATTTACTTTATAAATGGCATCAAGATAAAAACTATCATCTACGTCACCTGATTCAGAATTTCCTAATTGGATTTCTTGTATCCTTTTCCTTCTACAAACCGTAGAAAAATGATTGAGTCCTCCACAAAATGTGCACGTTTTTCCATATGCAGGTCATCTCTCCTTTAAATGTGCCTGTCCACAAAAACTGCAACACCGTTACATGTTTCAGATCTCAAATTTTTCCCTGAACTTCTATTAGAATATCTGAAAGGATTATTTATTTTATTACTTTCATCAACTTTTTCATTATTAGAACTACGATCATAATTATTATTTCTAACTCTACTCCCCCTATTGTCAAACTTTCCCACGATGTCCACTGATGTCCTCGATGTGTGCCAGCTTTCTCTTCCATTTTTTTCATTTGCTTCTATGTAGCCTCTGCCGCTCGTCCCATTTCAATAACCTTCTGCGCTGTTAAGTCATTCGACTCTAGTAATCTTTTCTGTAACCTATGATCATATACTCCATGCACCAATCTATCTCGCAGCATTCTACTTTCTTGATCTCCGAAGCCACATTTTGTTTCCATTTTTTTAATATCCATTAGAAATTGATCAAATGGCTCTCCAGCTCTCTGACTTCTGCTGTGAAAATAAAAAATCCTCCAATTCTCTGCTATATTGCCATCCAGCTTAAGCTCTTCAACTTTCCGTATGTAATCCATATTATTATAAATTATTCTTGTCTTTGGTGGCCTTCCTCGTGGTTTTTTTTTTAATACGGGATGATGCCTGATTTTTTCGTAATTCCCATGCGCTTTGGTTCAATGCGACTGCGCCATGTAAGTTCAATAAAAGATTTGGATTCAACTCTTAGACTTCTTTATTATAACTGATGAGTGATTAGACTACTTGGCCTTTCTAATTTGTTACATCACTTAATATATAAAGTGGTCAAACAAGTATATATACCTAATGTAGAAAATAGGAATAAGTACATACGAGTAGCATGTTTATAAAAAACAAGATGATCTACTATTTGACTTCAATACTTAATCCCTACATCGACCATAGTAAAAAAAATCAATTGTTATGAAAGAGAAGCGAGAAGCCTCGAATAACAACCCCCCTCAAATGGCAACCCAACCCGAAACGAAAATGGACTACGACCTACGAGTATGCACTTGGAATTAAAGGACACTCTATACGCCAGGTGCTACTCAAAACTTGAATCTGTCCTCACGCGATACAAGGCAGATATTACCGCGATCCAGGAGATATGGTGGATGAGATCAGGGATTATGAAAAGAAAAGATTGCGACATTTATTACAGCTGTCATCAAAGATTGCACATGTTAGGATGCGGATTCGTGGTGGAAAATCGACTCAGATCGAGAGACATTTAAGCCGATCAGCGATCGCCTGGCTGTGATCCGCATCAAAACTACCTTCCAAAACATCAGCCTAATATGTGCACACGCCCCTACCGATAAAGCGGACGAGTCTAACAAGGAGGACTTTTACGACCTCCTGGGCGCAGCCTGTCCGGAATACGATGTCAAAGTCGTGCTCGGAGACTTCAATGCTAAAATCGGGAAGGAAAATATCTTTGGAGGATTAGTTGGAAAGCACAGCCTCCACGAAACGACAACAGGCAACGGCTTTCGAATAATCGACTTTGCTGATGCAGCTCGTAATACGGTGATAAGTAGCACTAGGTTCCTCAGGCGAAGGGTACACACAGCAACCTGGCGATCCCCAGATGGTCGAACCGCCAACTAAATCGACCATGTGCTAATTGGCGCAAGGCACGCATCGAACATCTTGGACGTGCGAACTTTCCGAGATGCAAATGTGGACTCTGACCACTTTTTTGTTGTGACAAAGTTCAGAGTCCGACTGTCCAATGAAAAGAAAGCGAAGACCGCCCAAAAGCAGCAATTCAACATTGCATACCTTAGCACATCTGAGAAAGCCAAAGACCACAGTGGGCAATTAACCGGGAAACTCTCTTCCGTACCCCCACCCACAAGTGCCAACAACCAGTGGAACTTGTATCGTGACATCATTAAAGAGACAGCCGAGATCCCATAGGCTATCAACCACCTAGAAAAAAGAACCCGTGGTATGATGAGGAATGCGCGGTATTGAAGCCAGAGACGGAAAATGCACGAATGCAAATGCTGCAACAGAAAACAAGAGCAACAAGAGAGGAGTACCATGAAAAGAGAAGGAAAGAAAAGAAAACCCTGCGTAGAAAGAAAAGCGGAAAAATCCGCAGCCTCTCAGCTCAGATATCTAGAAGAGTCTAGCACTGCCTCCAATACCCGCCGGTTCTACAAAACAGCCAAGCAACTGGCATGTGGTTATAAAACCGGCACGCAAGCTTTTCAAAACAACGAAGGGAACCTAGTCACCGAAGCAAAGGGAATTGTAGACGTGTTTAAGCAGCATTTTCAGCAGCTGCTCAATGGGCATTCTGTAGAGGAAGCGACAGGAGAACAAAGAAGCATGAGACCAGTCAATGAAGATCCAGTCCCAGTGCCCAGTACTGAAGAGATTTACAAGGCCATCCACAAGCTTAAGAACAACTAATCCGCCGGCTCGGATGGCCTACCTTCGGAACTCTTACACCACATCAACCAAATATGGGAGGAGGAAAGTATGCCTGATGACTGGTTAATTAGCTCCATATGCCCAATCTACAAAAAAAGCGATCCTTTGTCCTTCAAAAACTACAGAGGTATACCCCTGCTTAATATTGCATACAAGATCCTATCCAACGTACTACGTGAGCGTCTTAAACCTTTCTGGCACACTATGATCAGCACGTACCAGTGTGGCTTCAGGCCAGGCAGATCAACGATAGACCAAATCTTTACATTGAGGCAAATCCTGGAAAAGATCAACGAATTTCAAGTCGAGACCCACCATCTTTTCATCGAATTCAAAGCCACATATGATAGCATTAGTCGCCAAGAGCTTCTATTGGCGATGTTGGAACTCGGGATCCCGAAAAAACTGATCCAGCTTTACGGCATGACGTTACAAAATACGCGGTGCAACGTGCAAATGGGTAACAGCTCATCCGAGCTATTCCAGACATGTACAGGGTTCAGACAAGGAGATGCCCTATCATGTGACATCTTCAACCTAGTCCTGGAGCAGATAGTTCGCAAGAGTGGTGTTAACCTGGAAGGCACTATCGTCAACAGGTCTTCGCAACTGCTTGGCTATGCGGACGACATCAACATCATCGGCCACTCCAAGCGAGCTGTACTAGAAGCATTCACAGCTATTGATGAACAGGCGAAACGCGTTGGTCTTGAAGTGAATGAGGACCAAAACAAAGTATATGCTATCAAAACGTCACTGTTGGTAGCAGTAATTTCGAGGTAGTCAAGGAATTCACCTACCTCGGAACAAACATCTATCCCACGAATGACACCTTAGTGGAAATCCGACGAAGAATTACCCCAGCGCACCGCTGCTACTTAGGTTTGGCCAAACAAATGGGTTCAAAACTCCTCTCCCGGAAGGCAAAGTGCACGCTATACAAAACGCTAATTTTACCAGTTCCACTCTACGGCGCCGAGTGCTGGACGATAAGTAAAAAAGGGGAATTGATACTGAGCACTTTCGAGAGAAAAATTCTTCGGTGGATATTTGATCCAATTAGCGAGGAGGGCGAATGGAGGAGAAGATTTAATCGTGAATTATACGAGCTGTACCAAGATGTGGATGTAGTCCAAAGAGCCAAAACACGCCGACTACACTGGCTTGGCCACATCAAGCGAATGGACAACAATGCTCCAGCCAAAAAAATCTTCGAATCCCAGCCCCCAGGTTCGAGACGACCAGGAAGACCGAACCTCCGCTACAGGGATCAGGCGGTTTCCGACGCAAGAACGCTTGGTCTTAATTGAGTTTACTACCTACACGATTGTATTTGAAAAAACAACAGAAACTACAGTGAATGCAAAAAACTTCTAGTCTTACATTAAAATCTTTACTTACCATGTTTAGAGAATGATTTTTTAATTATTTTTATGAGATTTTGTATTTGACTTGTATTAAGCTTTTTCACTTCTTTAACGTTTGAAATTGTCAGTCCGTGCATAGAGTACCTATACCAGAGAATATCAATTACCAAGAAGCCAATCCTTGGCTGTCATCCGGCTTTGCCTACAAACTAAAACACGCACACATAGACAGTTGGGCTAAGTCCACCACTAAGTTTTTGCACACATTGACAGTTGGGATCAACCCACCACTGATTTATTCGCACACATAGACAGTTGGGATCAACCCACCACAAATATGTCGGTTATTTTTGAAAATCTTCAGTTATTTTCAAATTCACTTGGGCTGCAATGGGCTCGTTCAAAAAGTATAAAAAAGGAAGAAATTATATATCAAGTGCTCACCGGACCTTATGAGAATAAGTTGTGTTTTTTTTTTAAATGTAAATTGTAGTCGCTTTTTACTAACTCCCGCCTGTCTGGAAAATAAATATCTTTAATTACTTTCTTTTCGATAAACAATTTATTTTTTCTGTTTATTTTTTCTTTTCAACTCCCGAAATATATAAAGAAATATAGAAAATGTACTCTTTTCTTGACGGAAAATAACTGACGGTGAGTAAGAAAAAATTTTTAAATAATTATGCGAAATGAAAAAAGGTATTCACAAACTAGAATTTTGGCATATATACTACGCTTGCATGTGTTGTTAAACCTGCTTGAAGCTCGCGTCATTTTTTGTAAGCCTGGGTTGAGTCGAAATGAGCTTGATTTGACTAGATCTCATTCGAGGAGCGGAGTCGAGTCGAAATTTGTGACGAAAAACCTGGATCAAAGAGATGGTCTTACAGATATTGCATTATGGTCTGTTTATTTGCTTGTTTGTGAGCAAATATAGTTTTGCTTAAATAATCGTCGAGCATCAGCTAACCAGCTATAATTAATTAGTTAAAATTACTGAATATTGGATTAAATAACTCTACAATGAGCCCTATAGTTTTTAATCCATTGGTTATTAATAATAATAATATTAATATAATGCGTATTTAAACGTTTTCATAATTGGGCTCTTTTAAAAACGTTTAAATATGAGGTAATTTTGCAAATTACAGAAAAAGTGTTTTCATCTGTAATTTGGTATTTCTTTTGACAGCTCATTTAATTTTTTGAGTTTCAACCCTGCCTGTAAATCACTTTTTGTTGTTAATTTTTTAATTCAGCTTTAACATTTTCGTTCAAAATCTTTTCAGAGCTATTCAAATTGTGCCCAATTCGGTGTGTTCGTTAGGTTTTGACTTAATTTCCTAGAAAATTGTGTGCAAGTTTGGTTGAAATTATCTCATTTCGAAATTTGAATTTGTGTGGAAAATGAGATGATTTCGTATCAAATTTGAAAATTTTCAACGAAATTTCCTCATTTGGTCTAACGAAAACGTAGTTTTAAGGCTCTCCAAAACCAACACGAATACCGATTGATTCGCAGTGAATCATTCACAATAGTACAAAATATGACAAAAACATAGACAATACTTAACAACAACAAAAATTCATCGTCACTCCTTGTTGGCGTTGGCTTGGGAGAGCTTTTAGTTTGTTGTACTTCATTTCTATTTTGATTGTATTAGTAAACATGGTCACGCTAGGAGCTACTAGCCATTTTATAATTTTAATTCAGTTTGGCACCCGAGCATATTTCTATTATTTCTCATTACTGTAAGCCAAAATGCTTTAGGTTTGTATTTATTAATTAATCTATTATATCTATCTATTTATTTATTTAACGATATGTGTTCGTATTAATTGAACAGGGTTATTGTTTTGATCCATAGCTCCGCACTTTTAGCTCACTGATTTTGTGGTTCAAGCATGTAATTGACTTTTATAACTTACATGAAACGTAAATCATCATTAAAACCCAGTTAATCTACTTAGAAATTGATGCATTACAAATTTGGAACCACGGAGCATTGTTTAGTCCCGACGTCGTTTTTTTCGTCCAAGCCCATTCAGACAAGGAAAAAACACACCTAATGTGAACCTGGCCCTAGTTGGGTTTCTATTTATTGAACACGTCCCGTGGTCAAAATTATTCACCTAGGTCTGTCAATTAGATGTCAAAACAAAACAAAATACATGGTGTTCCCTATTTCATGCAAGATAATTTATGAAATGATATTAAAAAAAAAATCGTATGGGAAGGGGGATTTTTATCCGCTTTTAGATAACAGTAGTAACTTTCTTAAGAAAAAAAAATTAAAAATCAACGGCACTACTAACTTGCAACTTGCAATGTTATGCTCTTTATTTTTGTTTAATTAACTTTTTTGAATTCTACGACCAAATTTATTTAAAATAATAAAAATAATAAAAACAAGACAACAGCTAGAAGGTCATGCTAAAATTTCTTAAAACCATTCTCGAATCAATTTTTCTAATTAAGTTATTTCGTAATCATTTAAAAAAAAATAATTATACAACTTAAAACTTAAAAAAAGTTAGTGTATTTGTTAAAACTATTTCACTTCTTTTATAGTATGAAGTAAAATTTCAGTAATAAGTATTCAATACTCCTATTAAACACTCAAAACCAAATGCTTAGATGTCATGAAGTTTTAAAAAATAAATTAAAAATAGCTATTGCTGTTTTATTATCTGCAAAAGAGGGGTGGATTTACTTTTAACACGTGCTATGAAAACGAGTTTGAAAACTCCTAATTATTTCTTTTTTGTACTAAAGTGAAATCCAGATCAAAACCCGAATCCCGACAGAAGATAATAAAACCCACCTGATATCAACTTTAATACTTATAAATTGGAAATTGACAGTTTAGTGGAGTTTAAACAAAAAAATTTAAGTTCTGGTGTTAGGTTGCAGAAAAACTATTCTTTTATTTCTTATTTTTCTTAACTATTTTTTTCCTTAGAATATATCCAACAATAATTTTAAAATTATTCTGGATGAAGAAAGGGCCACCCTGTATAATATGCAAGATGCATTGAAGATATTTGGAAATCTGTGTGATTGAAGACATTTTATGGATTGATTTTTTGTATTTTATTATAATCGTGGATGAATATTGACTGACAATTACAATTGCTTGTGTACTTTAAATTAATTAAACAATTTCACATCGATGTTTTTGCTATCAGTCGAAGTAAAATTCTCAAATTTTTTTTCCAATTTTCAAAGAAAAAAAAACTGAGCTGTCAAAACAAATAAATCTCACCGCGTTACATTGTTGTTGCAATTCACATCTATTCATCGACACGAAGTGAAATTACAAATACAACAATGTAAACAAATGGGTTTTGGAGGGTGAAACGTACGAAAGATTGGCTTCTTGGTAATTGATATTCTCTGACCTATACTATCTAGAGAACCGGCTCGTATCCCTCTTGCCTAAAACACCCGCAGATTTAATTTGAGCACATTAAGAGAAAAATCTCTTAAATTCCCTGTCCGTGAATACGTGTGAATTGTGGATACCTCTAATTGTGACGTTTTCAATTTTTTCGATTCAATTTTTTGTTGTTTTCAGTGTTATGAGCCAAAATCTATTAAATTATCATTGTATTGGTGTGGTTCCATTCAAAATGCATTGGGCAGCTACCACATGCTCAGCCATGTGGAGGAAATCCTCTCATTGTAGTTTGTAGGGTGAAAGGGAAAAAGCCCTGAAGTCGGTTCTCTAGATAATATAGGTACTCTATGAGTCCGTGCGTACAAGGATCCAGAAGTCTGAATTTTTTGGGCTTCTGATATGCCAGCTGTCATAAAAATTCTGAAAATTCAGATGACTTTTCGTTACGTTTGCTTATGCTTTTCAGATAAAAAATTTCATATGAAAATTCTGATGACAGCTAAAATGCAACTCAAAAAAGAAGTATCTACAGAATTTGTGTTCTGTTGTCGACTTGGTGTGGCGTTAGCTTTTTTTACAATTTTTGTTTTTTTGTAACTGAGAGAAATAAAAATATGGTTGGAAAGTAGTTTTTCCTATTGCATTTCGGCTTTAGTTTTTCTTTAACAAAAAAAAGGTGATAGTTTTCCTCCTTTTTATTTATAATAATTGCATTTGGTGGAGAAACCCGATGAAAATGTGAGTTTGGGAGTTAAGTGTACATTTGGGAGCAGTAACTGTTTATATTTTTTGGTTGCAAGTGAAAGGTGTGGCTTCAACATTTTTCGAAAGAATTATAATTCCAATAAAAAAAAAGAACACTAGTTTTCCAGTCATCTTATATACGAGTATGACTTCATCCCCAAAGTCACTAATTTTTGATTAAAATTTAATTTCACTTTTTGATTTCTGAAAAAAATCTTCTTTATTTTCTTTTTCAGTAAAATCAGCAAGTAAACACAAAATTTTGGTAAAAAACAAAAATAAGACATTTGGCTGAAAATTCACATATTTTGTGAGATCAACGTTACGATTCAGGACTGGATTTTTTGATTTCTGCCCATGAACGCACCTAGTTTTCACTTTTTTATGTTATACTGGCATTTAGTTTAAAAATGGCAACGCCACTTATAACAGTTCTTCAAATCGAGTAAAAATTGTTTTCTATGGATACGCTATCCAGCGTATATAGAGTGTTATAGTGCCATTATGGCAATGCTGTCACTAATAACAATACCCGTGTTTTATTGGAAAAGCTATCCATAGTATAGTAGGATTTTACACAAATAACAAAAACAATATCGCCAGCAGGCTCACTGCCGATAAAAGTTAAAGTAGATTCCTACTACGGATAAAGCTTTCACGTTTGTTTGAGTATCGAACTCAACTGAATAGAATTTTTCTGTTTCGTTATTGGTACGATTGAAACTATTATGTATCTCGAATTCTCGATGGCTATTGTTACTGGGAGCTTTCTTGGGAGAAGGTGAGGATGGGAAGGAAAACGGAAATTGGATGGGTAAGATGCCAGAAACCACTCAGGTTAAAGTTGGTAAGGGTAGAGATAAGAAATAGATGGAGGCGGACCTAAGGAACGAAGGAACTTAATGAGAGATAGTAACAAAAAGGAAAATGGGATCCATTTGGAAACGACAAGAAGAATAGTAAGCAAGAAAGAAGTTTAAAGTTTAAAAGAATGAGCACATATGTAGTAGACGTGGGAATTAATAGAATGAATGCAAAGAAAAGTAGGGGAGGAAATTAACCTAAACGAGGGAGAGGAGCGCCTAACTTCGGGACCTGGCACGCTTGCGGGGCACGGCTCAGCTCGTCGGAAATGTGGGGGATCTTGCCCCGAAGATCAGGCAAGGCCAGCAACAAAACATTTATCGTGCCAATAAAAAAACTCAAAATAAAACTTCACATTGCCACCACCAAACATATATGACGCTTTTGCTTACCATGGCTGGAATGACCTTTGGAGCCGCTGATTTCGTGCGGTTACGCCGCCCTTCCAACCTGGAGTCCGTGGCATGAGTTATCGGTCTCCCCGAATGTGGAGGTGAATGTTACCCTCGTTCCATCTGTCTCCGATGGGCTTTCAGCCACCCCTTTCCTCCCCTGAAAAATCAAATTGGTTTGCCATCGAGCAAAACTTGTCGCTCATTTAAAAACGGTAGGATTTTGCGTGGATATTAGCATTTATTTAGATAATGGAGATTCTAGACATAGAATATAAATGAGCTACGCAAATTTTCGGACTAATAAACTAATAATACAAAGAAATATGGAATATATAAATAATTAAACAAAGAAAAGAAATGAAAAAAATGACAATAAATAATAAATGGATATTTTGAAAATTTCCTTAAAATCAAGAATTTAAGAACTTTGGTGTTTTATTGTTTTTGTTTTTTGTATATTTTAGGTTTTTTTTTATTTTTTTGGTTTTTTTTTATTTTTTTGGTTTTTTTCTTCTTTTTTTTTCTAAGCAATTTCCTAAAACTATTTATTAAAGATGACAAAAAAAAACTAACAAAATCAATAAAAATATTAACAAAAACGAAGAAAAGTGGTAGCAACTTCCACCTTTCCCCACCTCCTTCAGGCCTTTAAGTTTAATGAGCGTTTTCCTTTTTTTTCTAAACGCCTCTTTTCAAAACGCTCGCGTTCCCAAAGACCCTACCTATCGAGAGCTCTGGTTAGGTATACGTCGACTGGAAATCAAAAAAAAAAGAAACCCCCAAAAGGGTTATCGCAACGACCCGACAAACCCTACAGAAAGTGCCTTAGGGGAGCTTTGGCTTTTCTTCCCTCTTTCACAACTTATCTCTAACAAAATAGAAGCTGGTCCCTGCCACGCCAAAAAAAAATCACAAAAAAACTAATATCCTTTTTTTCAACAAAAAAATTAATTCAAGTCCACTGTAGTGTATTCCGTGGCCTCCAATGTCGCTTACTGCTAAACTTTATCCGGTCGATTTTTGAACCGTCACGTTATACCGTTTTGATGTGATTCACCGTTTCAATTTACGGTATCTACTACGGGGCAACGACTTCGGATTTCTTACGTTATCATATATTTTACAGTACCTAGATATTGAAATTGGTTCCGTTTTTTTTTTAAATGGATGGAATGCCACCAGTTGGGCTTCACGTTCTTTTTTTTCTTTTTTGTAACGGAAAAATTTAGCAATGCTAGGTAATGAAATTCGGCGGCCCCGACTTGCTTGTCGTTTTGCCGGTGACCGCCAAAATTCTTTATAATTTCCTCCGACAATCTAAATTCATCTACCATTAAAATCACTTTTATACACTGAAAAATATTCCACTCACCCTTTAATTATAATGGTTTCTTTTTCTAGTTGATATATATTTTGTCGCCCCGGATACTGTACTTGCTTTTAACGGCTTTATAGGTAGCAACACGGTCCTACAAATTACTTATGAATATTTATTTCACTAATATCCCTTGATAAAAACTCTCACCTTTTTCTTCAGCTATATCGTTTTATTTTTTCCTTTTGTAAATTTCTCCCAAAACAGCACGAGCCAAATCGTTCGAGCTGTACAAAATTGTATATATATATATATAAGGCATAAGCATATCTACTACGTATTTTTTTGGTTTAAAACTAAAACTTTTGCTTTATGGTTTTTTTTTTCTTATTCGTTTTTCTTAAAATCACTCACCCGTCCTTAATTTTTCTCAACTCCTCCAACCTGCAGAGAACCAAACTCTGCCACCACTCACCGCTCACCACCGTCACCACTTTGAATTTACTTTTGGTATTTTGCACTGCCTTTAATTGGACTTTTTAACCGACCTCGCCTTCCGACGTTCAATACCTTTCTCAACTCTTCGTAAGCTTAATGCCAAGCAGCTATCGACCAGTTAGCTACTACCACTTCCCCTTCTTTTTTTTCTAATTTTCCGTTCGCACCCACACATCCACCCATCTACCGCTCGTCAACCGAACCGATTATAATCATCCGTATGAATACAACAACTATGATACCCTTTCGTTCTCCTTATTTCGTCACCACTCCCCGCGGGCGAAATGGTGGTTACGTCTAACTATCCCCCAATCTCCAAATCCTAACACTGCCTTCCCTACTCTGTACTAACCGCAGCTGTGGAACTAAATAGAATCCACCACTCAACTTGACTAATTAGTTCTTTGCGAAAGCTTGAGTAACTTCCTTTTTTTGAACGTATGCTTTTCTCTTTCTAGCGCACTTCGAAGCCCACCCCGAGAAAAATCATCCAACAACTTCCACTACTACGATCCACGGCGCACGCATCTACTCATCTCTACTATCATTCAACTTCATTCATTCATGGCGGCTTCCAACAGGTAAGTTTTTTTCTTTATATTTTAGTAATTGATTGTTTTTCTTAGTTTAATTTATATTTTTCTTTCTCAACTTACTTATTATAGCTTCCTTAATTAGTTTTAGTTCTTTAATATACGTTTCGTATTCTTTTTCACTCTTTTTCTTATTCATTTTTTATTTCTTATTTTCAGAGGCAGTCAGAAGCAGAGGCGACCGACAAGGAGGATTTCCTCAGCGGCGATTGTTGTGAGTCAGCAAAAATATTGTTTTTTTTTTCTTCTATATTTAATTAAGATAATTTTGTATTATTTTGCAGGCGATCGCAACAAAGCACCGGATCTGAGGATGACTGGATCACGTCAGAAATCAGACACGGTGGCAGATCCTGCGTTTATCATGTTTCTTGGGTAAACGTGTGGGGAGTCTAACCCACGATAAGAGCCGGGCAAAACTTCGCTCATAAATTATTCCTACGCCTACCCTTCGTGCATGGGACATGTAAGCGCTAGTTGTTCGGTGATTTTTATTATTGTTTTTTTTTTTGTTTTTATTTTTTAGGCCCTTGCTTTCAATTTCGGTTTGCTGATGAAGCTTCCCTTTCGCTATTTTTCCGACTATCAAGAAGATTTTTACGCGCTTGGACTTAAGCCACCTACGCTGCTCCACCCTCTTTTTCTGCCGAAGAGGCATGGACGAAGCACTTACCAGATAGTTCGGATATTACCTACGCTTTTCCACCTTCTTTTTCTGCCGAAGAGGCATGGATGAAGAAACTACCAGACAATGCGGAAATTACCTACGCTTCTCCACCTTCTTTTTCTGCCGAAGAGGCATGGATGAAGAAACTACCAGACAATGCGGAAATTACCTACGCTTCTCCACCTTCTTTTTCTGCCAAAGAGGCATAGATGAAGAAACTACCAGACACTTCTTCACCTTCTTTTCCTGCCAAAGAGGCATGGATGAAGAAACTACCAGATAGCGTAGAAGGTGAATTAGTTCGTGAGGTGCGTATTCCTACGCCTGCCCTTCGTGCATGGGACATGTAAGCGTTAATTGTTCGGTGATTTTTATTATTGTTTTTTTTTTTTTCTATAGTTTAGGTCCTTACCTTCAACTTCGGTTTGCTGATGAAGCTTCCCTTTCGCTATTTTTCCGACTATCAAGAAGATTTTTACGCGCTTGGACTTAAGCCACCTACGCTGCTCCACCCTCTTTTTCTGCCGAAGAGGCATGGACGAAGCACTTACCAGATAGTGTGGATATTACCTACGCTTCTCCACCTTCTTTTTCTGCCGAAGAGGCACGGACGAAGCAACTACCAGATAGTGCGGAAATTACCTCCTCTTCTCCACCTTCTTTTTCTGCCGAAGAGGCATGGATGAAGAAACTACCAGACAATGCGGAAATTACCTACGCTTCTCCACCTTCTTTTTCTGCCGAAGAGGCATGGATGAAGAAACTACCAGACAATGCGGAAATTACCTACGCTTCTCCACCTTCTTTTTCTACCAAAGAGGCATGAATGAAGAAACTACCAGATAGCGTAGAAGGTTAAATAGTTCGTGAGGTGCGTAGCGATGTCCTGGTTTCCCTACGCTGGCGTCGAGGTAACCGTCTATGTCCTGACTTCCATCGAGGGAAGCGATTGATTAAACCTCAAATTAACAGGTGACCTTGTACTCTAATACATACTAACACAGGGCCTTTTTTATTTTTTTTTTTTGCAAAGAAAAATCTTAGGCCCAATTCACACAGAACCGGCATATAGTTTCGGCGTGATTCTGGCATTGTGGGTGCAACTGCCACGTTGTGGAATTCACATGTCCGCTTATGGGGCAATACACACATAAAAGACATGGCAGGGATATGGTGCAACTTGCCATTGCCACGCTGTTTCGCTGCCACGAATGGCGTACATGGAATGGCACGCCATGCCATAGTGAAACTGCCTAAGGTATTCGTGTTTTGTTGCTTTTACATACAAGCTTAGGTTCTAATACGTAACAATATGCAAGTTAATTGATATAATTGCAAAAGCATTATGTGAAATAACAATTAATTAATATAATCCGAAATCAAAATCGAGTTCTGCGATGAGATTCAACTGACAGCTGACAAATTATCTATTCAGTGTCACTTCTATATACATTTCACGCATCACATCCACTTCACGCCTGTAACAGGCCTAAACCACGCCATCTCCATATGCTAACCCTATGTGAATTTGGCCTTAGACGATTTTTCTACAGTCCTGGACGAACAAATTTTACCATACGTGAAACATTTCCGCGATATACAACCGGTGATCTATTGACCATTTACCTCCTTTTTTATTTTTGTGTTATGTATACAGAATTATGGAATAATAATTATAATTTATCGCTTTTTTATTAAACTATACCCCAGTGTCTACCATAACTTTTATTCCGAATTCTTTTAAGAGGTTAGCTGTTTTAGTTGGTCTTTCTATATTTTCTTTTGTAGTATTTCGGATTACAGGTACCTACTCGCACCAGTATGACATGCAGTCAGAATGGGTAGTAGTGTGAAGGGAGAATCAGAACACCTTAATACTTTACTATAAGTTTAATGACTTATGAAACGCCATTCCTTTCCTTTTCATCATTAAACTTTACATGATATGAGGGATGATTATTTAATGGACTCAATGTTTCACATACCTAACCTTTTTTTTTTCTTTGTGGGCATCCACTGGAATATCCGAAATAGAGTTTCACACATATGGAGACATTCGACACTATTAATTCTTAATTAGTGCAACACGTTTTTTTTTTTTTATTTTATGGGTGAGCTATCCGAAACCGATAGTCCGCGATACGACTACGATAGCATTGTTGGCGAATAGGGTACAATATTTAAACGAAAAATTCTTCCAGTGTATTGCGTATTCCTTTCTTTTTCCTTACAACTATTTACTTATACGATTAGGCGATTTCGCATGTATAACGAGGCTTATCAATATCAGCTTCGTGCGGTAATAATAATCATATAACCTGACTATGGGAAAATCTCAATTAATGAGGAATTCTATGTGTATCTATCAGATACGCTACCACATACTCTATGAAAATTCATTACATAGCTCTTCACGTTAAAAAAAAATATAATACATTGAAATATTTAAATAATCTATGAAAATCTACAACTAAATTTCCCCCCATTAATAAATAAAGTAGGTACATAACTAAATCTACTAAAATTTGGAGTGAATAAGTAATTACAGATGCACATTAGAAAATTGCACTGTAAAAAAAAAGTTAGATAATTAGATCGATAGATAAACAATTTAATACTGAAAGTAGATAAGTAAATAAATAATTTACACTGAAAAAAAATATAAATAAATAAATAATTTGCACTGAAAGAAAACTATATAAATAAATAATTTAACAAAATAAACAATTTACACTGAAAGAAAAATAAATGATTTGCTGATTTAATCAAACATAACTAATCTACGAGAAATAAATAAATAACAATATTACTAAAACTAAAAGGTACTATTCCTATACTAATGTATAAACGTTTTAACACTGAAAGTAAATAAGTAAATAAATAATACACACTGAAAAAAATATAAATAAATAAATAATTTTCACTGAAAGAAAACTATATCAATAATTAATTTAACAAAATAAATAACTTACACTGAAAGAAAAATATATAAATAAATAAATAATTTGCACTGAAAGAAAACTATATCAATAAATAATTTTATAAAATAAATAATTTTCACTGAAAGAAAAATAAACGATTTGCTGATTTAATCAAAAATAACTAATTTACGAGAGATAAATAAATAACAATATTACTAAAACTAAAAGGTACTAATCCGGTTATTGCACTATATAAGGTCTATTAGAGGGATGGCTACGCCTATCGCAGGTACTAATATCACAGATCATTGCTTCATATCCTTCGCATGGAACACTCCTATTTTCTTACCGGAGAGATTTCCTAGCTCGTACATGTTCGTTCCGATGCTTTTAATAACGCGACACTTTATGAATTTCGGACAAAGTTTCGACGAGAGATATTTCGATGAATCACTCAGAATGAAATTTCGCCGAAACACCTCCTGCCTCGGTACGAAACGTACATTCCGACTGCGGACGTTATATGTTTTTGCGCTTTTTTCATTAGCTTTCAGAATGTTTTCTTTCACTTTATTGCGAATGCACTGCAGTCGAGATACTCTTGCTAGAGTCAATAGCTCGCCATCCTCCAACGCGTTCAGTTTCTGGACTAGCTCGTAGCTTTTGCCGTGTGTCATCATATTCACCCCGAAAAGAGTGAAGTAGGTGACACCCCGGTCGAAGAGTGTACCGAACTTCTCAACGCACATGCGATATCACTGAGGTGCATATCCCAGTCGCGTTGATCGTCTTTCAAGTAGGAACGAATTGCAACTAGGAGCGTTCTATTGACTCTCTCAGAGGCATTCGACTGAGGCGAATAACTAGCTGTCTTGAAGTGGCGAATTCCATAACTTTGTAGGAGACTTTGAAAATATTTAGCCACAAATTGTTTCCCGTTATCAGAATGAATTACCTGTGGTACTCCAAATGCGTTAAAGATTTCGTTTTTTAAAAATTTTACAACACTGGTTGTGTCCGCTTTACGCAAAGGCTTTAAGAAGACGTATTTAGATAAGTGATCAAGCACCACGAATACATACGCATTCCCCGCTCTTGATCTCGGGTACGGACCCAAGAAATCAATATATATTTTCTGAAAGGGTTGATCTGTAAAATAACTACTACTTATAGGTGGACGAAGAATTTGGTTTGATGACTTGCATTCTTTACATAATACACATAGGGAAATAAATTGTTTGATCTGAGTTGTCATGTTAGGCCAAAAGAAGTATTGTTTTATTCGGTGCAGGGTTTTTGCGATTCCTCCATGGGCTGCCTGTGGGGGTTCATGGGCGCGTTTGATAATATTCTCTGTTAGGCCTGACGGAATCCGTAATCGCCAGGTGTGAGTCATCAACAATGATGAATCACCTACAGAAAAATATTGCTTATAAACGAAATCATCCTCAATTTTCAAATCGGGTAACTCGTTTTTTATTGTTTCGAATCATCTCTATGGTATCCAGATACTCCTCAGAACGAAATTCCTCGGAGTCTAAATCGACTAAGGGCGCAATTTCGGCTATCTCCAGGCTATCCAAGTGCGCCCGAGAAAGAGTGTCCGGCACGACATTCAGCGAACCCTTTCGGTGCTCTATGTCGAAGGTAAAAGCTTGAAGGTCCTAACTCCACCTAGCCAATCTGCCGTTCAAGTCTCTCATGCCCATCAGCCACTTAAGGCTGGAGTGGTCGGTGATGACCGTGAAGTCCATACCTTCGACATAGGGCCGGAATTTTGTCACTGCCATAACCGCCGCCATGCACTCCTTCTCGGTCACACTATAGTTTCGTTGACACGATTTGAGCTTCTGAGAAAAATAAGCCACTGGGCACTCCTCGTCCGCATCCTTCTTTTGGAATAGCACCGCCCAAATTCCGGACTCGGAAGCATCACACTGAATATAAAATTTCTTGGTGAAATCCGGGTGCACGAGCACTGGTGCGGTTATTAATGCCTTTTTCAGGGCTTCAAAAGCAGGAATCGCTTCTTTCGTCATTTGAAACTTTTCATTTTTCTTTTTCAAAGTATCCGTCAAGGGTGCAGTCAAGGTCGAAAAATCTCGAATAAATCGTCTATACCACCCTGCCAGACCAAGCAACCGACGAACCTGCCTCGGATTTTTCGGTAACGGAAAATCCACCACCGCCTCCACCTTAGCAGGCTCCGTTTTCAACTTCCCACCACCAACGATGAACCCCAAATATTTCAACTCCTTGAAGCAGAATTTTGATTTCTTCACGTTGATGGTGAGATTCGCCTTTCTAAGGCATTTGGCTACTTCGCCCAGCACGGCAATATGGGTCTCAAAATCCGGAGCTATTATGAGCAAGTCATCCAAATAAACGAAAACACGATCCCTGAGTCGTGCAGGAATCACATTGTCCATTAAACGGCATAACCTTTGGGCCGCATTGCACAAACCGAAAGGCGTGACCGTAAACTGATACAAGGGTCTCCCCGGTACCGCAAACGCAGTTTTCTCCCTACTCTGGGTCTCCAGCGGTATCTGCCAGAATGCATCTTTCAGATCCACGCTACTTATGTAGTAGGTGTCTGGTAGACGACTGAGGAGCCCGTCGATATGAGGAAGTGGGTTCGCATCCTTTTTGCTCAACGCGTTGACTTTACGAGAGTCCAGGCAAAAACGATATTTTATGGTACCGTTTTCACCTGGCTTCTTGATCAGAACAACAGGTGAGCACCAAGGGCTCTCACTTTCCTCTATAACACCGAGCTTCAACATTCTATCTAACTCTTGATATAAAAGGGCCTGCACCGCTGGCGACACCGGGTAGTGACGCTGCTTAACCGGAATCGCAACTCCGGTATCGATGACATGCTCCATTAGAGACGTCTTCCCGAGACCATGACGTTCAAAATCTAAGAATTTCGCCTTGACTGTCTCCAACTTCGACTGCTGTTCAGGCGAAAGCTGATGGGCGCTCACCATCTCCCCAGGCTCATCCAGAATTGAGACGGAGCTAACAATGTTTGCAGCAATTTGAAAAGCTTTCCAAAAGTCGACCCCGAGGTATACCTCTTGGTCTAAATTTGGAACTAGATAGAATGTAATATTGAGTTTTTGGTTTTTGTAATCCACAGGCACACTGATTTTTCCTATTATTGATTGACTTTGACCATCAGCTGTTTTGACCTCTAATCTATATGGTGTTACTACTATTTTGAGAGCCTCAATCCACGCTAAACAATTTTTCCCCAAAATACTCACACTGGTCCCACTGTCTAGCAGACCTAACACCTCCTTTCCTGCTATATATATTTTGGCATATGGCCGGGGATCCGCGCTCGGAGCTACGACCGTGGCTAAAATTTTATTCCGCGTTCCTTTTCTTAGTTTGAAACATTCACGTGTTTTAATAATTCTCTTGGAAACCTTTCCGTCTTGATTGTTCATTATCCTACCTCTGGCCAAATTATATTCTCTAACCCTAATGTGTAATGGTTTTAACTCCTTAAGTTTTCTATCTTCTGATCCTTCTTCACTGTTTCTTTTTAATATTTTAATTGTTTTTTTCGCTGCTTCACCTAGTTCTTCCCTAGGCTCTCTTGGGGCGTCTGAGTGGAATGTGGATCCCCCAGTGATGTCGCACTCCTCAGGCCGTTTTCCGGGTTACAGATGCGACATTTAGGTGTAATAACCCCTTCACGTCCGCACCTGTAACAAAATATGTTTCTTACTGCTGATGGGCAATCCATAAAGGAATGTTATGCGGTCCTGCAGTTCCAACAGGTCAACGATTCCTTATACTCTCGCGACGCATTTTTCGGTCGAGTCCTCGAGCGATGGAAGGCAGCCAGATTCTCTTCCTGAAATTGATGGGGGAAATCCTCAACGTATTCGAGTTCATTAGCCAAGTATCGGGCTGGTGGTCTTTGAGGCTTCGGACCGTCCCTTTCTCGACCAGAAAACGCACGCTCAGCATCCTTACAAGCAATCCTCAGATGGTCCAATGAATAGACCGCCTGAGGGTACACCAGTCGTTTAATACGTTCGTTCAGATTCTCCTTCAGCACGCGAACTAATTCCATTTCCGGGATCTGCATCCTGAGCTGAGATTTCATTTTACTAATTGCTGCGAAATAATCCTCACTGGTCTCCCAAGCACCTTGTCGACGGTCCATTATGTCCCTCATTATATCTAGATCGGACTTTGAATTCCGGAACTGGCGCATTAATGCGTCCCGAAGCATTGGCCAATCGGGACTATAATGAGACCGCTGAAACCGCCAGCACCAATCATTGGCGGTACCCGATAGCAGCAAGTGAAAATCTCTCAAAATCTCGGCCCAAGGGCAGTTATGTTGCTGTTGTAGGGTTTCCACGCGAAAGATGAAATCCTCCACGGTGAGTGTCTCCGGCTTCCCGTTGAATTTCAAACCCCACTTATCAATTTTTATTGGCATCTTATTGTTTCCCCCATAGGACGGATATCCTGGGTACCGATACCACTCACCAGGAGGATTCCCCGCATGCTGAGGATATCCTTGTGAGTACACCGGTCTGGGTCTCTCAGTCGGACGTCCAAAAGGACCAACTGAAGGCTGATTTTCAAATCCCCGATAGAACTCGTCTGGCACGTTAGTTCCGGCCGAATTGGCCTGTCGGTCGGGTCCGGCCATGAATGTCGGTGATTGGTTACTATAGTGGACCCTGGTCCTAGCTGTCGACGGTTTTGGAGACCTCTTCTCCAAAGATGGCTCGGTACGAACTGTACGGTTTATATCCCCCAAAAACTCCAGGAAGTTCTTCCTAACTTCCACCTTCAGGGACTCCGAAAGTTCTCCTTTCAAAGTATTGGTATAGGAATCGTATGCCTGAACCACTGCCAAATTAATTACGGTCTTCAGCTCGGCCGATATATTTCCCTCTACAGACACTTCTCTAGCCTTCATATTCGCGTTACTACCTGACCTACTCGCTGGTTGTTCTTGAGAGACGCCCTCTCTTTGACGATCGTTTTGAGGCTTATCTGGCCTAGCTATCGGAAGTATATTGACGCTGTCCGATGCCGGAACTCGGTGCATTGTTTTTGGGATTGTTCCCGTTCCTGACCAGTATTTTTCTGTTTGAAGGTTCACCCTCCACGTATTTAACCTTTCAGATTCATTATTAGGCTGAGTTTGGATATGACTTGGCCTTGAACCTACTAACGTTTCCCAATCTTACCGATTTAGACGAAAATTACTCGGTTCTATAGGAAGTTCATTTCCTTCCGCAAAGAGTTCATTTTGCAAACTACTTGCCCTGGGTCTTGGATCTCGATCCCAGTCGATCGGTTCAAAAGCTGGCCCCGGCAAAATGTCTTGGGGGCCAAGGGAGCTAGCCCTCTCGATTAGATCCCGCCCAGGCGCACCTTCCAATCCTGATGCCCAATCTTTCAATGCAGCAATAGGATTATTTGTTTGACTTGCCGCTGGAATCAGAGTGTCTGAACGCCTAGAGTGCCCCTCTATAGGCGATACTCCTAACCCTGTCAAGCTGCTAAAAGACGGTGCTATAATCGATTCGGCACTAGCCGACTTACTGGGGGGCTTCGACGGAATGAGTGGGGGAGCGTTTTGCAAATTCTCGCTAGTTCTTTGTAACGGTGTTTTTTTTCGTATTTTTTCTTACCGGAGAATGTTTAACTGGTGCCATGTTGATCGAATAATCTAAATAATGTCTAGCTACGGAGCGAGTGATTACTCTGTGTATCGTCGTTGTTTTATGTTCTTTACTAATTTTATTTTCTTTCTCTTTAGGTTTCACCCCCCTTTAGATGTCAGACGAGATGAAAACAACAAGATGAAAACACCGAGATGAAACAACTAGAACAACTCAACCCCCGTGTACAAATTATAATACTATTATTCTAAGATTACAAAAAACAAAAAGACAAAAAAAACATATGCCTAAGCGACCTTGAAAAATGTTATTATATGACTATTTGGTATTATTATTTAAATCCCACTGTAAACTTGAAAATAACCTAAATTGTATAAAAAAACTACTAATTATATGGAATTAGCCTTATGCCATATGGCCCATATCTTAATCCTAATGTAACTTATTATGTAACTCTCCAAGTGAGAGAAAAAAACTTCTATCCAAAAAGGAAAGAATGTAATTTTGCGAAACTTGTGTAAACGCGCTTAACTGCTTAGATTTGCTTAACAGACTAATATTAAAATGTATGTTGGATCATATAATTAGATTCTCAACAAAGTTAAGAATCAATAACGATATATGAAGATGTACCTGATGATGCGTAAATGCAATTAGAATACTTTTATCTTATGTAATGATTTTGATCTAATGATGTAACTTATTGTTTTTTTTTTCTCTGACCAAACATAGCCGTGATAAAACGGATTAACTAAAAACATTTAAAAAAATGAACACTTAAACAAAGTTCTATTCCTGTTCTTGCATATATACTAGGATAGAAAAAAAACGAACCTTTTAGTTAAACAGTTATCCAAAATTGTGCCTTGCAGCTTCCGCGTATCTATAACTTGCCTATTCGATAGATTATTACTTTTTTATTTAAACTTCTAAATTTTTTTAATAAATATTTTCTTTTGGTGGTTTGTTTTCTCCTGTATTGTGTTTTATCATTAAGTTCGGGGGTGTAGGAGGTGACTGTTTTCGGAGATCATTTTGTTTTCGATGGCGATGTAGATGGTTCCAAAGGCAACTATCATCTGCATCTGACATGTGTTCGCTGAAGGTCATACCCATGCTGGTAAGCAAAAACGATACAAAGACGGCATAAATACATTACAGATTCGCAATTGATGCTGTTGATGGAGCAAAAATGCCTCGTCGCAATTGAAAGGGCGTTCATGGGAGCAATCCCAGTCAAGACATACGTGTCATCTTGTTGCTCCATCCGCAGCACCAACTGTGAAGGACTACGAAATAAATCAAAGCAAAATGGTCATCGGTTGATGCTGCTGCCGGGACAAAGGTAACACGTCGCTATTGATCGGGCATTCTAAGGAGTTTTCCCAATCAAGACATACGTGTCAACCTGCCCCAACAGCCACCCCAATCGAGAACCCTTACGTTACCCTCGTAGTCAAGTCCGAAGCTCCTACCGCAATTCCATAGTACGTTTACAACCATCTATGTGAAGACTTGCAGTGACTTCGAACCTTGACCACGAAGGCAATAATGGACAACATTTATCACGTCATTCTGTTGTCGATGGCAACCTCAAACTACACGTCGCAAGTGATAAGGCCTTCTAATGAGCGATCCTTTCCACGACATACGCTTTGTCAAAAGATGGCATCGAGATCAAAATGACTGATGGGATAGGGGTTAAGGACAAAAGACTTGGACAACACGAATGGGCGCCATTTGTTACTGGTAGCTTTCTTGGGAGAAGGTGGGGATGGGAAGGAAAACGGAAATTTGATGGGTAAGATGCCGGAAACCATTCAGGTTAAAGTTGGTAAGGATAGAGATAAGAAATAGATGGAGGCGGACCTAAAGAATGAAGGTACTTATTGAGAGATAGTAACAAAAAGGAAAATGGGATCCATTTGGAAACGACAAGAAGAATAGAAAGCAAGAAAGAGGTGGGAAGTTTAAAAGAATGAGCACATATGTTGTAGACGTGGGAATTAATAGAATGAATGCAAAGACAAGTAGGGGAGGAAATTAACCTAAACGAGGAAGAGGAGCGCCTAACTTCGGGACCTGGCACGCTTGCGGGGCACAACTTAGCTCGTCGGAAATAGGGGGGATCCTGCCCCGAAGATCAGGCAAGGCCAACAACAAAACATTTATCGTGCCAATAAAAAAACTCAAAATAAAACTTCACATTGCCACCACCAAACATATATGACGCTTTTGCTTACCATGGCTGGAATGACCTTTGGAGCCGCTGATTTCGTGCGGTTACGCCGCCCTTCCAACCTGGAGTCCGTGGCATGAGTTATCGGTCTCCCCGAATGTGGAGGTGAATGTTACCCTCGCTCCATCTGTCTCCGATGGGCTTTTAGCCGCCCCTTTCCCCCCCTGAAAAATCAAATTAGTTCGCCATCGAGTAAAACTTGTCGCTCATTTAAAAACGGTAGGATTTAACGTGGATATTAGCATTTATTTAGATAATGGAGATTCTAGACATAGAATATAAATGAGCTACGCAAATTTTCGGACTAATAAACTAATAATACAAAGAAATATGGAATATATAAATAATTAAACAAAGAAAAGAAATGAAAAAAATGACAATAAATAATAAATGGATATTTTGAAAATTTCCTTAAAATCAAGAATTTAAGAACTTTGGTGTTTTATTGTTTTTGTTTTTTGTATATTTTAGGTTTTTTTTATTTTTTTGGTTTTTTTTTTATTTTTTTTCTTTTTTTTTTTCTAAGCAATTTCCTAAAACTATTTATTTAAGATGACAAAAAAAACTAACAAAATCAATAAAAATATTAACAAAAACGAAGAAAAGTGGTAGCAACTTCCACCTTTCCCCACCTCCTTCAGGCCTTTAAGTTTAATGAGCGTTTTCCTTTTTTTTCTAAATGCCTCTTCTCAAAACGCTCGCGTTCCCAAAGACCCTACCTATCGAGAGCTCTGGTTAGGTATACGTCGACTGGAAATAAAAAAAAAAAGAAACCCCCAAAAGGGTTATCGCAACCGCCCGACAAAACCTACAGAAAGTGCCTTAGGGGAGCTTTGGCTTTTCTTCCCTCTTTCACAACTTATCTCTAACAAAATAGAAGCTGGTCCCTGCCACGCCAAAAAAAATCACAAAAAAACTAATATCCTTTTTTTTTCAACAAAAAAATTAATTCAAGTCCACTGTAGTGTATTCCGTGGCCTCCAATGTCGCTTACTGCTAAACTTTATCCGGTCGATTTTTGAACCGTCACGTTATACCGTTTTGACGTAATTCACCGTTTCAATTTACGGTATCTACTACGGGGCAACGACTTCGGATTTCTTACGTTATCATATATTTTACAGTACCTAGATATTGAAAATGGTTCCGTTTTTTTTTTTAATGGATGGAATGCCACCAGTTGGGCTTCACGTTCTTTTTTTTTTTTTTTGTAACGGAAAAATTTAGCAATGCTAGATAATGAAATTCGGCGGCCCCAACTTGCTTGTCGTTTTGCCGGTGACCGCCAAAATTCTTTATAATTTCCTCCGACAATCTAAATTCATCTACCATTAAAATCACTTTTATACACTGAAAAATATTCCACTCACCCTTTAATTATAATGGTTTCTTTTTCTAGTTGATATATATTTTGTCGCCCCGGATACTGTACTTGCTTTTAACGGCTTTATAGGTAGCAACACGGTCCTACAAATTACTTATGAATATTTATTTCACTAATATCCCTTGATAAAAACTCTCACCTTTTTCTTCAGCTATATCGTTTTATTTTTTCCTTTTGTAAATTTCTCCCAAAACAGCACGAGCCAAATCGATCGAGCTGTACAAAATTGTATATATATATATATATAAGGCATAAGCATATCTACTACGTATTTTTTTGGTTTAAAACTTAAACTTTTGCTTTATGGTTTTTTTTTTTATTATTCGTTTTTCTTAAAATCACTCACCCGTCTTTAATTTTTCCCAACTCCTCCAACCTGCAGAGAACCAAACTTTTCTTTTTCAAAAAAAATCGTACACACTAACCGTCACCACTTTGAATTTACTTTTGGTATTTTGCACTGCCTGTAATTGGACTTTTTAACCGACCTCGCCTTCCGACGTTCAATACCTTTCTCAACTCTTCGTAAGCTTAATGCCAAGCAGCTATCGACCAGTTAGCTACTACCACTTCCCCTTCTTTTTTTTCTAATTTTCCGTTCGCACCCACACATCCACCCATCTACCGCTCGTCAACCGAACCGATTATAATCATCCGTATGAATACAACAACTATGATACCCTTTCGTTCTCCTTATTTCGTCACCACTCCCCGCGGGCGAAATGGTGGTTACGTCTAACTATCCCCCAATCTCCAATTCCTAACACTGCCTTCCCTACTCTGTACTAACCGCAGCTGTGGAACTAAATAGAATCCACCACTTAACTTGAATAATTAGTTCTTTGCGAAAGCTTGAGTAACTTCCTTTTTTTGAACGTATGCTTTTGTCTTTCTAGCGCACTCCGAAGCCCACCCCGAGAAAAATCATCCAACAACTTCCACTACTACGATCCACGGCGCACGCATCTACTCATCTCTACTATCATTCAACTTTATTCATTCATGGCGGCTTCCAACAGGTAAGTTTTTTTCTTTATATTTTAGTAATTGTTTGTTTTTCTTAGTTTAATTTATATTTTTCTTTCTCAACTTACTTATTATAGCTTCCTTAATTAGTTTTAGTTCTTTAATATACGTTTCGTATTCTTTTTCACTCTTTTTCTTATTCATTTTGTATTTCTTATTTTCAGAGGCAGTCAGAAGCAGAGGCGACCGACAAGGAGGATTTCCTCAGCGGCGATTGTTGTGAGTCAGCAAAAATATTATTTTTTTTCTTCAATATTTAATTAAGATAATTTTGTATTATTTTGCAGGCGATCGCAACACTATGTTTGTAGAGTAGAGTTATGTTGAGTGTTTAGATTGTTACTTACGATGGTTTTGAAGTTGAAATCAGTGAGGATACAATTTTACCCACAAACTCATCGTCATGGCGTAGTTTATATTTATGGCAATTTGCATCAATCGGCAACCAAAAAATTGCTCATGCAATTCCCACTTAGCTATTCGCAGGTTTATGAAAAGCACTTTAACGTTACTGATAGTAAGTAAAACCTATATATGTAATCTTGGCTTAAGACCAGTTTGTACTGATGTGGTTGAGGCTTTGATGTACAAATATGATTCAAGTTTTGATCCGTGGTTATACGATTTTAAAAATGCTGAACCATGGATCAAATTTTGACCCACGTTTATACAACTAGAATTTAGCAAGTATATTTTGCTACTATCACATACTTGAAATGTCGTTGAACCTCAGGTATTCTGCTAACATTGGTGAGCCAGAATTACCAATGGAAAACTAGGTACAAGCATTAAAGGAACCAATACAATCATTAATTATTTTAGAATTATCACTAATAACGTCAACTACTCCATGTGTAATAAGTCCGCTATTATACGAAGACTTTTAGGTAACAATTGAATGTTTTCAAATGAAAAAAAATATATGATTTTATCTTCGCACTTATTTAATTTAAAAAAAAAAGTTGACTAAAAAGTCGCCTGATACGCGAAAAAGAAAACATGAACTATTTAACTAATTCACACTCTACTAGTGCATCATGGGGAAGTTGCATTGATAAAACAAGAATTTTTCTTGACATATTCTGTACTTTTAGGAGAGGCATTCATATTTATTATATAAATGCCCAGAGTATTATAGGGAAAATTGATGAATTTCGAATTATTTTTGAAAATAGTAAAGTGGACATAATATGCGTCTCCGAATCATGGTTAAATGCAGATATCAGTGATGAAATGGTTAAATTCAATGGCTTTAAATTATTTCGGGCTAATCGTATTGGAAGAAGAGGTGGAGGGTCGGTTATTTATATTAAAAACAATCTCAAGTGTAAGCTTATTAAACATTCCACACAATTTGATGATTTTGAATACGTTTTTCTTGAAAACTTTTTTAATCGGTACGATGTATATGGCCCCGAATTTAGCAAACTATGTCTCTGTAAGAAATCTCTTAAAAGAAATTGGTCCCTCCTATACAAAAATTGTGTTGTGTGGTGACTTGAATTTAGATATACTAAAAAGTAAATACATCGATTTTATTGATATGGTGAATTTTCATTTTGCTAACAACGTGTACCCAACGCATTTTATGCCAAATAAAACTCCATCTCTAATAGATATCATTATGATCAGATACCTGTTTCAGCATTCTCGCACCACGATCTCATTTTCTTAACCTTAAACCGCAGAATAGCTTCGGATTGTAATCAGTCTTCGTTTATGTTCAGAGATTTTCGTAACATAAATATTCAAGAACTTTTTACTAAATGCTCCTCTCTGAACTGGGAAAGCTTATACTGCACTTCAAACGTTAACGAGCAGGTGTCTGTTTTTGAAAAAAATCTTTGTTTTCTTTTCCAAAAACATGTTCCTTTAAAAAAACGGCATATTCAGAATGTAAGTGCTCCATGGTTTTCAAAACAAGTAAATGAGTTGGTTCGAAAGCAAAATCATATGTACTCGAGATGGCGAAGAAATGGATATGCACCTTTTTATAAAGAGTTTAAAGTGCTTAGAAATAAAGTGACAGCTTCAATACGCCTTAATAAAAGCAAATACTTTCGACTAAAGTTAGATAATAACAAATCAAGCACAGAATTTTGGAAGCACGTACGTGAGTTAGGTTTTAAATCTTACAACAACTCAATAGAAAGTGATGTCGACCTTAATGCTCTCTAAGTTTATTCAGTCTTCACTTATTGAAAGGGTTGAACCATTATCGGAATATCATCATAACAACACTAATGCTGATGCTACTGGTGGAGCCTTGTTCTCATTGGACTGTGTTAGTGCACATATTGTTGGAGAGTCAATATTTGCTGTAAAATCAAAAGCGATGGGACTTGACAATATACATCCAGATTTTTTGAAAATTCTACTTCCAGTTATATTAAATCATATTACTCATATTTTCAACACCATTCTAACGACATCCGTTTTTCCTGATAGCTGAAAGAGAGCAAAAATTTTGCCACTGCCAAAAACCTCTTCATCTAGAAATCCCGAATACCGGCCAATTGGTATACTACCGTTTTTAAGCAAAGTAATTAAAACAATAATAAGCAAACAGGTAAAAAAGCACACCGAATGTCAAAAGCTCATAACAGCTTTCCAATCAGGATTCAGACCTAAGCATAATTGTATTACAGGTTCACTTAAGGTCAGTGATGATATACGCATAGGAATTGACAGAAATCTGATAACGGTCTTAGTATTTTTAGATTTTTCGAAGGCATTTGACTCGGTTGAACATAAACTCTTAAATAATAAATTAAAGGAACAGTTTGGTTTTGAAAGCACTGCTTCTACTCTTATAAACTTATATCTTTAAGGACGATCTCAGGTAGTGTTTAATGGACAAAAAACATCCTCCAGTCAACTGGTTCCCTTAGGTGTTCCGCAAGGATCTGTTTTGGATCCATTGCTGTTTTCATTGTTCATCAATGATATCGGTAATAGCATACAGAATTGCAAATTTCATATATATGCAGATGATGTCCAAATTTATTTAACATTCCCAAAATCATTAATAGAAATTAGTATTTCAATTTTAAATGAAGAATTGAATAATATCTTTGATTGGTCTAGTAATAACCATTTGCACTTGTCTATTTCTTCTATTTCCATAATATCAATTCCAATTTTGTTAAATG
This sequence comes from Dasysyrphus albostriatus, assembly GCA_946251815.1. Lineage (NCBI taxonomy): Eukaryota > Metazoa > Arthropoda > Insecta > Diptera > Syrphidae > Dasysyrphus > Dasysyrphus albostriatus. The sequence goes on along the minus strand of OX276335.1, from coordinate 108,894,928 downwards.
CAATGTTTGGGATTTCATGGTTTATCAGCGGTTCTTTTTGATTATCCGATCAATATTTTTGACATGTTCTGCATATTCCAACTAAATTTTATTTATTTATTTATTTATTTATTGAAATAATTTACAAACTTAATTCATAAATTATTTTTAGAAAGGCATCAGGGTAGCCAGACCATATGATGCCGTCTCTTAACAAAATTTTCTATTCCTCGTTAAGCGATGGCCAATAAATAAGACCTCGGGCCCGAGTTTTCATTTTTCAACTCCCATATGAGAGACATGTAGTTTCTCTAAAACATCATTTCTTAGTGACATAGGTACAAATATTCTGTTCCCAAAAAATACTAAATTTTCCACCACAAATAATTCTGGTCTATATTTCCACAGAAATTGAAACTTCCTGGCAAGTTCCTAAAACTCAGATCGTATTTTTGAAGCCGCAACTTCATTCTTTGTAATCTAACTGACGGAATAGTATGGTATTCCTTAGACATTACTCCCAAAAATGGTTTATGGTCCGTTATGATCTCAACTTTAGTACCATAAACATAGGTATGAAATTTTTGGCATGCAAACAACACTGCCAAAAATTCTTTTTCAATTTGAGCATAATGCTCTTCCGTTTTTGATAAGCTTCTTGATGCAAAACTCACTGGCCTAACTTTTTGCATAAGACGCCATCCTAAGCCAAACTGTGATGCATCCGTTGGAATTGAGTATTTTCTTTAGTGTCAAATGGTTGCAAAACCGGTGCATGGCAATGCACAGCTTAATTTTTTCCAACACTTTTGTGTGACATTCAAACCATTGAAATAAAACTTCAGTTGAAAGTAGATCTCTGAGTGGTTTTGAAAGATCCTTTCTTGTTTTTGGAATCCCTATTTTCTCTATTGCTTCCATTCTTGTTTCGCAGTGTTAAATCTTATTCCATTGTTTTGGGCTCTTTTCATAAATTTTTCCAGTATCTCATCGTGTTCTTCTTCGTTTTTCCCAGCTATAAGGTAGTCATCTATGTATATTATAACAACATTAATATCTCCGAAATACTCCTCATTTAATTTTTGAAACGCCTCAGGGGCTAATTGAATACCTAGTGGTAGTCTTAAAAACGGGTGACACCCAAAAGGCGTACTGAAAGAACAAATCTTCTTTGAGCTGTCATCTAACTTCACCTGCCAATATCCGTCTTTTAAGTCAAATACCGAAAACACTTTTTTGTCAGCTAATCTTGCCTTTATCTGTTCAAATGATGGAATTTCATGAATATTACCCTTAACTGCAACGTTAAGTGCTTATGGATCCAAACAAATCCGAATTTGCTTATTAGGCTTTTCTACTAGTACTATAATGGATACCCAATCGGTTGGTTCATTTACTGGTTCAAAAATTCCCCTTTCACAAAGTGATTTAAGCTCATTTTTAAGTGGAATTATCAAAGAAAGTGGAATTCTTCTTGATGGTTTTACTATTGCAACTGCATTTTCTTTAAGTACAATGTGAAAATCTGTGCTAAAACAACCTAATCCTTCAAACAAGCTAATAAACTCAAATCAACGCTCAAAATCCGCTTTATCAAGCCCTAAAATTGGCATGGTACCAACCTCAACTACAAAAAACTTTATTCTGCTTATTTTGTCTTTAATGTTGCATTCTAGCTCCACGCATCCCACAGTTTTTATCTCCGAACATCCATACCCCTCCAATTTTCCAACAGATTGTTCTAGTTCTAGTGAATTAATATTTTTAATAAATTGTAACGGTATGACATTCACGTCCGCGCCCGTGTCAAGCTTTAACCGTATCATTTTGGACTGAACTTCAATGTCTTCAAACCATGTGCTTTCTTTTATCACATGTTTTTTAGAGTTCACTTCTCTACTAAAATTTACTTTATAAATGGCATCAAGATAAAAACTATCATCTACGTCACCTGATTCAGAATTTCCTAATTGGATTTCTTGTATCCTTTTCCTTCTACAAACCGTAGAAAAATGATTGAGTCCTCCACAAAATGTGCACGTTTTTCCATATGCAGGTCATCTCTCCTTTAAATGTGCCTGTCCACAAAAACTGCAACACCGTTACATGTTTCAGATCTCAAATTTTTCCCTGAACTTCTATTAGAATATCTGAAAGGATTATTTATTTTATTACTTTCATCAACTTTTTCATTATTAGAACTACGATCATAATTATTATTTCTAACTCTACTCCCCCTATTGTCAAACTTTCCCACGATGTCCACTGATGTCCTCGATGTGTGCCAGCTTTCTCTTCCATTTTTTTCATTTGCTTCTATGTAGCCTCTGCCGCTCGTCCCATTTCAATAACCTTCTGCGCTGTTAAGTCATTCGACTCTAGTAATCTTTTCTGTAACCTATGATCATATACTCCATGCACCAATCTATCTCGCAGCATTCTACTTTCTTGATCTCCGAAGCCACATTTTGTTTCCATTTTTTTAATATCCATTAGAAATTGATCAAATGGCTCTCCAGCTCTCTGACTTCTGCTGTGAAAATAAAAAATCCTCCAATTCTCTGCTATATTGCCATCCAGCTTAAGCTCTTCAACTTTCCGTATGTAATCCATATTATTATAAATTATTCTTGTCTTTGGTGGCCTTCCTCGTGGTTTTTTTTTAATACGGGATGATGCCTGATTTTTTCGTAATTCCCATGCGCTTTGGTTCAATGCGACTGCGCCATGTGAGTTCAATAAAAGATTTGGTTTCAACTCTTAGACTTCTTTATTATAACTGATGAGTCATTAGACTACTTGGCCTTTCTAATTTGTTACATCGCTTAATATATAAAGTGGTCAAACAAGTATATATACCTAATGTAGAAAATAGGAATAAGTACATACGAGTAGCATGTTTATAAAGAACAAGATGATCTACTATTTGACTTCAATACTTAATCCCTACATCGGCCATAGTAAAAAAAAATCAATTGTTATGAAAGAGAAGCGAGAAGCCTCGAATAACAACCCCCGTCAAATGGCAACCCAGCCCGAAACGAAAATGGACTACGACCTACGAGTATGCACCTGGAATTAAAGGACACTCTATACGCCAAGTGCTACTCAAAACTTGAATCTGTCCTCACGCGATACAAGGCAGATATTACCGCGATCCAGGAGATATGATGGATGAGATCAGGGATTATGAAAAGAAAAGATTGCGACATTTATTACAGCTGTCATCAAAGATTGCACATGTTAGGATGCGGATTCGTGGTGGAAAATCGACTCAGATCGAGAGTCATTTAAGCCGATCAGCGATCGCCTGGCTGTGATCCGCATCAAAACTACCTTCCAAAACATCAGCCTAATATGTGCACACGCCCCTACCGATAAAGCGGACGAGTCTAACAAGGAGGACTTTTACGACCTCCTGGGCGCAGCCTGTCCGGAATACGATGTCAAAATCGTGCTCGGAGACTTCAATGCTAAAATCGGGAAGGAAAATATCTTTGGAGGATTAGTTGGAAAGCACAGCCTCCACGAAACGACAACAGGCAACGGCTTTCGAATAATCGACTTTGCTGATGCAGCTCGTAATACGGTGATAAGTAGCACTAGGTTCCCCAGGCGAAGGGTACACACAGCAACCTGGCGATCCCCAGATGGTCGAACCGCCAACTAAATCGACCATGTGCTAATTGGCGCAAGGCACGCATCGAACATCTTGGACGTGCGAACTTTCCGAGATGCAAATGTGGACTCTGACCACTTTCTTGTTGTGACAAAGTTCAGAGCCCGACTGTCCAATGAAAAGAAAGCGAAGACCGCCCAAAAGTAGCAATTCAACATTGCATACCTTAGCACATCTGAGAAAGCCAAAGACCACAGTGGGCAATTAACCGGGAAACTCTCTTCCGTACCCCCACCCACAAGTGCCAACAACCAGTGGAACTTGTATCGTGACATCATTAAAGAGACAGCCGAGATCCCATAGGCTATCAACCACCTAGAAAAAAGAACCCGTGGTATGATGAGGAATGCGCGGTATTGAAGCAGGAGACGGAAAATGCACGAATGCAAATGCTGCAACAGAAAACAAGAGCAACAAGAGAGGAGTACCATGAAAAGAGAAGGAAAGAAAAGAAAACCCTGCGTAGAAAGAAAAGCGGAAAAATCCGCAGCCTCTCAGCTCAGATATCTAGAGGATTCTAGCACTACCTCCAATACCCGCCGGTTCTACAAAACAGCCAAGCAACTGGCATGTGGTTATAAAACCGGCACGCAAGCTTTTCAAAACAACGAAGGGAACCTAGTCACCGAAGCAAAGGGAATTGTAGACGTGTTTAAGCAGCATTTTCAGCAGCTGCTCAATGGGCATTCTGTAGAGGAAGCGACAGGAGAACAAAGAAGCATGAGACCAGTCAATGAAGATCCAGTCCCAGTGCCCAGTACTGAAGAGATTTACAAGGCCATCCACAAGCTTAAGAACAACTAATCCGCCGGCTCGGATGGCCTACCTTCGGAACTCTTACACCACATCAACCAAATATGGGAGGAGGAAAGTATGCCTGATGACTGGTTAATTAGCTCCATATGCCCAATCTACAAAAAAAGCGATCCTTTGTCCTTCAAAAACTACAGAGGTATACCCCTGCTTAATATTGCATACAAGATCCTATCCAACGTACTACGTGAGCGTCTTAAACCTTTCTGGCACACTATGATCAGCACGTACCAGTGTGGCTTCAGGCCAGGCAGATCAACGATAGACCAAATCTTTACATTGAGGCAAATCCTGGAAAAGATCAACGAATTTCAAGTCGAGACCCACCATCTTTTCATCGAATTCAAAGCCACATATGATAGCATTAGTCGCCAAGAGCTTCTATTGGCAATGTTGGAACTCGGGATCCCGAAAAAACTGATCCAGCTTTACGGCATGACGTTACAAAATACGCGGTGCAACGTGCAAATGGGTAACAGCTCATCCGAGCTATTCCAGATATGTACAGGGTTCAGACAAGGAGATGCCCTATCATGTGACTTCTTCAACCTAGTCCTGGAGCAGATAGTTCGCAAGAGTGGTGTTAACCTGGAAGGCACTATCGTCAACAGGTCTTCGCAACTGCTTGGCTATGCGGACGACATCGACATCATCGGCCACTCTAAGCGAGCTGTACTAGAAGCATTCACAGCTATTGATGAACAGGCAAAACGCGTTGGTCTTGAAGTGAATGAGGACCAAAACAAAGTATATGCTATCAAAACGTCACTGTTGGTAGCAGTAATTTCGAGGTAGTCAAGGAGTTCACCTACCTCGGAACAAACATCTATCCCACGAATGACACCTTAGTGGAAATCCGACGAAGAATTACCCCAGCGCACCGCTGCTACTTAGGTTTGGCCAAACAAATGGGTTCAAAACTCCTCTCCCGGAAGGCAAAGTGCACGCTATACAAAACGCTAATTTTACCAGTTCCACTCTACGGCGCCGAGTGCTGGACGATAAGTAAAAAAGGGGAATTGATACTGGGCACTTTCGAGAGAAAAATTCTTCGGTGGATATTTGATCCAATTAGCGAGGAGGGCGAATCGAGGAGAAGATTTAATCGTGAATTATACGAGCTGTACCAAGATGTGGATGTAGTCCAAAGAGCCAAAAGACGCCGACTACACTGGCTTGGCCACATCAAGCGAATGGACAACAATGCTCCAGCCAAAAAAAACTTCGAATCCCAGCCCCCAGGTTCGAGACGACCAGGAAGACCGAACCTCCGCTACAGGGATCAGGCGGTTTCCGACGCAAGAGCGCTTGGTCTTAATTGAGTTTACTACCTACACGATTGTATTTGAAAAAACAACAGAAACTACAGTGAATGCAAAAAAACTTCTAGTCTTACATTAAAATCTTTACTTACCATGTTTAGAGAATGATTTTTTAATTATTTTTATGAGATTTTGTATTTGACTTGTATTAAGCTTTTTCACTTCTTTAACGTTTGAAATTGTCAGTCCGTGCATAGAGTACCTATACTATCTAGAGAACCGGCTCGTATCCTTCTTGCCTAAAACACCCGCAGATTTAATTTGAGCACATTAAGAGAAAAATCTCTTAAATTCCCTGTCCGTGAATACGTGTGAATTGTGGATACCTCTAATTGTGACGTTTTCAATTTTTCCGATTCAATTTTTTGTTGTTTTCAGTGTTATGAGCCAAAATCTATTAAATTATCATTGTATTGGTGTGGTTCCATTCAAAATGCATTGGGCAGCTACCACATGCTCAGCCATGTGGAGGAAATCCTCTCAGTGTAGTTTGTAGGATGAAAGGGAAAAAGCCCTGAAGTCGGTTCTCTAGATAATATAGGTACTCTATGAGTTCGTGCGTACAAGGATCCAGAAGTCTGAATTTTTTGGGCTTCTGATATGCCAGCTGTCATAAAAATTCTGAAAATTCAGATGACTTTTCGTTACGTTTGCTTATGCTTTTCAGATAAAAAATTTCATATGAAAATTCTGATGACAGCTAAAATGCAACTCAAAAAAGAAGTATCTACAGAATTTGTGTTCTGTTGTCGACTTGGTGTGGCGTTAGCTTTTTTTACAATTTTTGTTTTTTTTTGTAACTGAGAGAAATAAAAAATATCGTTGAAAAGTAGTTTTTCCTATTGCATTTCGGCTTTAGTTTTTCTTTAACAAAAAAAAGGTGATAGTTTTCCTCCTTTTTATTTATAATAATTATATTTGGTGGAGAAACCCGATGAAAATGTGAGTTTGGGAGTTAAGTGTACATTTGGGAGCAGTAACTGTTTATATTTTTTGGTTGCAAGTGAAAGGTGTGGCTTCAACATTTTTCGAAAGAATTATAATTCCAATAAAAAAAAAGAACACTAGTTTTCCAGTCATCTTATATACGAGTATGACTTCATCCCCAAAGTCACTAATTTTTGATTAAAATTTAATTTCACTTTTTGATTTCTGAAAAAAATCTTCTTTATTTTCTTTTTCAGTAAAATCAGCAAGTAAACACAAAATTTTGGTAAAAAACAAATATAAGACATTTGGCTGAAAATTCACATTTTTTGTGAGATCAACGTTACGATTCAGGACTGGATTTTTTGATTTCTGCCCATGGACGCACCGTGTTTTCACTTTTTTATGTTATACTGGCATTTAGTTTAAAAATGGCAACGCCACTTATAACAGTTCTTCAAATCGAGTAAAAATTGTTTTCTATGGATACGCTATCCAGCGTATATAGAGTGTTATAGTGCCATTATGGCAATGCTGTCACTAATAACAATACCCGTGTTTTATTGGAAAAGCTATCCATAGTATAGTAGGATTTTACACAAATAACAAAAACAATATCGCCAGCAGGCTCACTGCCGATAAAAGTTAAAGTAGATTCCTACTACGGATAAAGCTTTCACGTTTGTTCGAGTATCGAACTCAACTGAATAGAATTTTTGTGTTTCGTTATTGGTACGATTGAAACTTTTATGTATCTCGAATTCTCGATGGCTATTGTTACTGGAAGCTTTCTTGGGAGAAGGTGGGGATGGGAAGGAAAACGGAAATTTGATGGGTAAGATGCCGGAAACCATTCAGGTTAAAGTTGGTAAGAATAGAGATAAGAAATAGATGGAGGCGGACCTAAAGAACGAAGGTACTTAATGAGAGATAGTAACAAAAAGGAAAATGGGATCCATTTGGAAACGACAAGAAGAATAGAAAGCAAGAAAGAGGTGGGAAGTTTAAAAGAATGAGCACATATGTAGTAGACGTGGGAATTAATAGAATGAATGCAAAGAAAAGTAGGGGAGGAAATTAACCTAAACGAGGGAGAGGAGCGCCTAACTTCGGGACCTGGCACGCTTGCGGGGCACGGCTTAGCTCGTCGGAAATGTGGGGGATCTTGCCCCGAAGATCAGGCAAGGCCAGCAACAAATCATTTATCGTGCCAATAAAAAAACTCAAAATAAAACTTCACATTGCCACCACCAAACATATATGACGCTTTTGCTTACCATGGCTGGAATGACCTTTGGAGCCGCTGATTTCGTGCGGTTACGCCGCCCTTCCAACCTGGAGTCCGTGGCATGAGTTATCGGTCTCCCCGAATGTGGAGGTGAATGTTACCCTCGCTCCATCTGTCTCCGATGGGCTTTCAGCCGCCCCTTTCCCCCCCTGAAAAATCAAATTAGTTCGCCATCGAGCAAAACTTGTCGCTCATTTAAAAACGGTAGGATTTGGCGTGGATATTAGCATTTATTTAGATAATGGAGATTCTAGACATAGAATATAAATGAGCTACGCAAATTTTCGGACTAATAAACTAATAATACAAAGAAATATGGAATATATAAATAATTAAACAAAGAAAAGAAATGAAAAAAATGACAATAAATAATAAATGGATATGTTGAAAATTTCCTTAAAATCAAGAATTTAAGAACTTTGGTGTTTTATTGTTTTTGTTTTTTTTTTGTATATTTTAGTTTTTTTTTTATTTTTTTGGTTTTTTTTCTTTTTTTTCTAAGCAATTTCCTAAAACTATTTATTAAAGATGACAAAAAAAACTAACAAAATCAATAAAAATACTAACAAAAACGAAGAAAAGTGGTAGCAACTTCCACCTTTCCCCACCTCCTTCAGGCCTTTAAGTTTAATGAGCGTTTTCCATTTTTTTCTAAACGCCTCTTTTCAAAACGCTCGCGTTCCCAAAGACCCTACCTATCGAGAGCTCTGGTTAGGTATACGTCGACTGGAAATCAAAAAAAAAGAAACCCCCAAAAGGGTTATCGCAACCGCCCGACAAAACCTGCAGAAAGTGCCTTAGGGGAGCTTTGGCTTTTCTTCCCTCTTTCACAACTTATCTCTAACAAAATAGAAGCTGGTCCCTGCCACGCCAAAAAAAAATCACAAAAAACTAATATCCTTTTTTTTCAACAAAAAAATTAATTCAAGTCCACTGTAGTGTATTCCGTGGCCTCCAATGTCGCTTACTGCTAAACTTTATCCGGTCGATTTTTGAACCGTCACGTTATACCGTTTTGACATGATTCACCGTTTGAATTTACGGTATCTACTACGGGGCAACGACTTCGGATTTCTTACGTTATCATATATTTTACAGTACCTAGATATTGAAAATGGTTCCGTTTTTTTTTTTAAATGGATGGAATGCCACCAGTTGGGCGGCCCCGACTTGCTTGTCGTTTTGCCGGTGACCGCCAAAATTCTTTATAATTTCCTCCGACAATCTAAATTCATCTACCATTAAAATCACTTTTATACACTGAAAAATATTCCACTCACCCTTTAATTATAATGGTTTCTTTTTCTAGTTGTATATATATATTTTGTCGCCCCGGATACTGTACTTGCTTTTAACGGCTTTATAGGTAGCAACACGGTCCTACAAATTACTTAAGAATATTTATTTTACTAATATCCCTTGATAAAAACTCTCACCTTTTTCTTCAGCTATATCGTTTTTTTTTTTTTCCTTTTGTAAATTTCTCCCAAAACAGCACGAGCCAAATCGTTCGAGCTGTACAAAATTGTATATATATATATATAAGGCATAAGCATATCTACTACGTATTTTTTTGGTTTAAAACTAAAACTTTTGCTTTATGGTTTTTTTTTTCTTATTCGTTTTTCTTAAAATCACTCACCCGTCCTTAATTTTTCTCAACTCCTCCAACCTGCAGAGAACCAAACTCTGCCACCACTCACCGCTCACCACCGTCACCACTTTGAATTTACTTTTGGTATTTTGCACTGCCTTTAATTGGACTTTTTAACCGACCTCGCCTTCCGACGTTCAATAGCTTTCTCAACTCTTCGTAAGCTTAATGCCAAGCAGCTATCGACCAGTTAGCTACTACCACTTCCCCTTCTTTTTTTTCTAATTTTCCGTTCGCACCCACACATCCACCCATCTACCGCTCGTCAACCGAACCGATTATAATCATCCGTATGAATACAACAACTATGATACCCTTTCGTTCTCCTTATTTCGTCACCACTCCCGCGGGCGAAATGGTGGTTACGTCTAACTATCCCCCAATCTCCAATTCCTAACACTGCCTTCCCTACTCTGTACTAACCGCAGCTGTGGAACTAAATAGAATCCACCACTTAACTTGAATAATTAGTTCTTTGCGAAAGCTTGAGTAACTTCCTTTTTTTGAACGTATGCTTTTCTCTTTCTAGCGCACTTCGAAGCCCACCCCGAGAAAAATCATCCAACAACTTCCACTACTACGATCCACGGCGCACGCATCTACTCATCTCTACTATCATTCAACTTTATTCATTCATGGCGGCTTCCAACAGGTAAGTTTTTTTCTTTATATTTTAGTAATTGATTGTTTTTCTTAGTTTAATTTATATTTTTCTTTCTCAACTTACTTATTATAGCTTCCTTAATTAGTTTTAGTTCTTTAATATACGTTTCGTATTCTTTTTCACTCTTTTTCTTATTCATTTTGTATTTCTTATTTTCAGAGGCAGTCAGAAGCAGAGGCGACCGACAAGGAGGATTTCCTCAGCGGTGATTGTTGTGAGTCAGCAAAAATATTATTTTTTTTCTTCAATATTTAATAAAGAAAATTTTGTATTATTTTGCAGGCGATCGCAACAAAGCACCGGATCTGAGGATGACTGGATCACGTCAGAAATCAGACACGGTGGCAGATCCTGCGTTTATCATGTTTCTTGGGTAAACGTGTGGGGAGTCTAACCCACGATAAGAGCCGGGCAAAACTTCGCTCATAAACTACCAGACACTTCTCCACCTTCTTTTCCTGCCAAAGAGGCATGGATGAAGAAACTACCAGATAGCGTAGAAGGTGAATTAGTTCGTGAGGTGCGTATTCCTACGCCTGCCCTTCGTGCATGGGCATGTAGGCGCTAATTGTTCGGTGATTTTTATTATTGTTTTTATTTTTTTTGCTATGTTTTAGGTCCTTGCCTTCAACTTCGGTTGGCTGATGAAGCTTCCCTTTCGCTATTTTTCCGACTATCAAGAAGATTTTTACGCGCTTGGACTTAAGCCACCTACGCTGCTCCACCCTCTTTTTCTGCCGAAGAGGCATGGACGAAGCACTTACCAGATAGTGTGGATATTACCTACGCTTCTCCACCTTCTTTTTCTGCCGAAGAGGCACGGACGAAGTAACTACCAGATAGTGCGGAAATTACCTCCTCTTCTCCACCTTCTTTTTCTGCCGAAGAGGCATGGATGAAGAAACTACCAGACAGTGCGGAAATTACCTACGCTTCTCCACCTTCTTTTTCTGCCGAAGAGGCATGGATGAAGAAACTACCAGACAATGCGGAAATTACCTACGCTTCTCCACCTTCTTTTTCTGCCAAAGAGGCATGGATGAAGAAACTACCAGATAGCGTAGAAGGTTAAATAGTTCGTGAGGTGCGTAGTGATGTCCTGGTTTCCCTACGCTGGCGTCGAGGTAACCGTCTATGTCCTGACTTCCATCGAGGGAAGCGATTGATTAAACCTCAAATTAACAGGTGACCTTGTACTCTAATACATACTAACACAGGGCCTTTTTTATTTTTTTTTTTGCAAAGAAAAATCTTAGGCCCAATTCACACAGAACCGGCATATAGTTTCGGCGTGATTCTGGCATTGTGGGTGCAACTGCCACGTTGTGGAATTCACATGTCCGCTTATGGGGCAATACACACATAAAAGACATGGCAGGGATATGGTGCAACTTGCCATTGCCACGCTGTTTCGCTGCCACGAATGGCGTACATGGAATGGCACGCCATGCCATAGTGAAACTGCCTAAGGTATTCGTGTTTTGTTGCTTTTACATACAAGCTTAGGTTCTAATACGTAACAATATGCAAGTTAATTGATATAATTGCAAAAGCATTATGTGAAATAACAATTAATTAATATAATCCGAAATCAAAATCGAGTTCTGCGATGAGATTTAACTGACAGCTGACAAATTATCTATTCAGTGTCACTTTTATATACATTTCACGCATCACATCCACTCCACGCCCGTAACAGGCCTAAACCACGCCATCTCCATATGCTAACCCTATGTGAATTTGGCCTTAGACGATTTTTCTACAGTCCTGGACGAACAAATTTTACCATACGTGAAACATTTCCGTGATATACAACCGGTGATCTATTGACCATTTACCTCCTTTTTTATTTTTGTGTTATGTATGCAGAATTATGGAATAATAATTATAATTTATCGCTTTTTTATTAAACTATACCCCAGTGTCTAGCATAACTTTTATTCCGAATTCTTTTAAGAGGTTAGCTGTTTTAGTTGGTCTTTCTATATTTTCTTTTGTAGTATTTCGGATTTCAGGTAGCTACTCGCACCAGTATGACATGCAGTCAGAATGGGTAGTAGTGTGAAGGGAGAATCAGAACACCTTTATACTTTACTATAAGTTTAATGACTTATGAAACGCCATTCCTTTCCTTTTCATCATTAAACTTTACATGATATGAGGGATGATTATTTAATGGACTCAATGTTTCACATACCTAACCTTTTTTTTTTCTTTGTGGGCATCCACTAGAATATCCGAAATAGAGTTTCACGCATATGGAGACATTCGACACTATTAATTCTTAATTAGTGCAACACGTTTTTTTTTTTTTATTTTATGGGTGAGCTATCCGAAACCGATAGTCCGCGATACGACTACGATAGCATTGTTGGCGAATAGGGTACAATATTTAAACGAAAAATTCTTCCAGTGTATTGCGTATTCCTTTCTTTTTCCTTACAACTATTTACTTATACGATTAGGCGATTTCGCATGTATAACGAGGCTTATCAATATCAGCTTCGTGCGGTAATAATAATCATATAACCTGACTATGGGAAAATCTCAATTAATGAGGAATTCTATGTGTATCTATCAGATACGCTACCACATACTCTATGAAAATTCATTACATAGCTCTTCACGTTAAAAAAAAAATATAATACATTGAAATATTTAAATAATCTATGAAAATCTACAACTAAATTTCCCCCCATTAATAAATAAAGTAGGTACATAACTAAATCTACTAAAATTTGGAGTGAATAAGTAATTACAGATGCACATTAGAAAATTGCACTGTAAAAAAAAAATTAGATAATTAGATCGATAGATAAACAATTTAACACTGAAAGTAGATAAGTAAATAAATAATTTACACTGAAAAAAAATATAAATAAATAAATAATTTGCACTGAAAGAAAACTATATAAATAAATAATTTAACAAAATAAATAATTTACACTGAAAGAAAAATAAATGATTTGCTGATTTGATCAAACATAACTAATCTACGAGAAATAAATAAATAACAATATTACTAAAACTAAAAGGTACTATTCCTATACTAATGTATAAACGTTTTAACACTGAAAGTAAATAAGTAAATAAATAATACACACTGAAAAAAATATAAATAAATAAATAATTTTCACTGAAAGAAAACTATATCAATAATTAATTTAACAAAATAAATAACTTACACTGAAAGAAAAATATATAAATAAATAAATAATTTGCACTGAAAGAAAACTATATCAATAAATAATTTTATAAAATAAATAATTTTCACTGAAAGAAAAATAAACGATTTGCTGATTTAATCAAAAATAACTAATTTACGAGAGATAAATAAATAACAATATTACTAAAACTAAAAGGTACTAATCCGGTTATTGCACTATATAAGGTCTATTAGAGGGATGGCTACGCCTATCGCAGGTACTAATATCACAGATCATTGCTTCATATCCTTCGCATGGAACACTCCTATTTTCTTACCGGAGAGATTTCCTAGCTCGTACATGTTCTTTCCGATGCTTTTAATAACGCGACACTTTATGAATTTCGGACAAAGTTTCGACGAGAGATATTTCGATGAATCACTCAGAATGAAATTTCGCCGAAACACCTCCTGCCCCGGTACGAAACGTACATTCCGACTGCGGACGTTATATGTTTTTGCGCTTTTTTCATTAGCTTTCAGAATGTTTTCTTTCACTTTATTGCGAATGCACTGCAGTCGAGATACTCTTGCTAGAGTCAATAGCTCGCCATCCTCCAACGCGTTCAGTTTCTGGACTAGCTCGTAGCTTTTGCCGTGTGTCATCATATTCACCCCGAAAAGAGTGAAGTAGGTGACACCCCGGTCGAAGAGTGTACCGAACTTCTCAACGCACATGCGATATCACTGAGGTGCATATCCCAGTCGCGTTGATCGTCTTTCAAGTAGGAACGAATTGCAGCTAGGAGCGTTCTATTGACTCTCTCAGAGGCATTCGACTGAGGCGAATAACTAGCTGTCTTGAAGTGGCGAATTCCATAACTTTGTAGGAGACTTTGAAAATATTTAGCCACAAATTGTTTCCCGTTATCAGAATGAATTACCTGTGGTACTCCAAATGCGTTAAAGATTTCGTTTTTTAAAAATTTTACAACACTGGTTGTGTCCGCTTTACGCAAAGGCTTTAAGAAGACGTATTTAGATAAGTGATCAAGCACCACGAATACATACGCATTCCCCGCTCTTGATCTCGGGTACGGACCCAAGAAATCAATATATATTTTCTGAAAGGGTAGATCTGTAAAATAACTACTACTTATAGGTGGACGAAGAATTTGGTTTGATGACTTGCATTCTTTACATATTACACATAGGGAAATAAATTGTTCGATCTGAGTTGTCATGTTAGGCCAAAAGAAGTATTGTTTTATTCGGTGCAGGGTTTTTGCGATTCCTCCATGGGCTGCCTGTGGGGGTTCATGGGCGCGTTTGATAATATTCTCTGTTAGGCCTGACGGAATCCATAATCGCCAGGTGTGAGTCATCAACAATGATGAATCACCTACAGAAAAATATTGCTTATAAACGAAATCATCCTCAATTTTCAAATCGGGTAACTCGTTTTTATTGTTTCGAATCATCTCTATGGTATCCAGATACTCCTCAGAACGAAATTCCTCGGAGTCTAAATCGACTAAGGGCGCAATTTCGGCTATCTCCAGGCTATCCAAGTGCACCCGAGAAAGAGTGTCCGGCACGACATTCAGCGAACCCTTTCGGTGCTCTATGTCGAATGTAAAAGCTTGAAGGTCCAAACTCCACCTAGCCAATCTGCCGTTCAAGTCTTTCATGCCCATCAGCCACTTAAGGCTGGAGTGGTCGGTGATGACCGTGAAGTCCATACCTTCGACATAGGGCCGGAATTTTGTCACTGCCATAACCGCCGCCATGCACTCCTTCTCGGTCACACTATAGTTTCGTTGACACGATTTGAGCTTCTGAGAAAAATAAGCCACTGGGAACTCCTCGTCCGCATCCTTCTTTTGGAATAGCACCGCCCCAATTCCGGACTCGGAAGCATCATACTGAATATAAAATTTCTTGGTGAAATCCGGGTGCACGAGCACTGGTGCGGTTATTAATGCCTTTTTCAGGGCTTCAAAAGCAGGAATCGCTTCTTTCGTCATTTGAAACTTTTCATTTTTCTTTTTCAAAGTATCCGTCAAGGGTGCAGTCAAGGTCGAAAAATCTCGAATAAATCGTCTATACCACCCTGCCAGACCAAGCAACCGACAAACCTGCCTCGGATTTTTCGGTAACGGAAAATCCACCACCGCCTCCACCTTAGCAGGGTCCGTTTTCAACTTCCCACCACCAACGATGAACCCCAAATATTTCAACTCCTTGAAGCAGAATTTTGATTTCTTCACGTTGATGGTGAGATTCGCCTTTCTAAGGCATTCGGCTACTTCACCCAGCACGGCAATATGGGTCTCAAAATCCGGAGCTATTATGAGCAAGTCATCCAAATAAACGAAAACACGATCCCTGAGTCGTGCAGGAATCACATTGTCCATTAAACGGCATAACCTTTGGGCCACATTGCACAAACCGAAAGGCGTGACCGTAAACTGATACAAGGGTCTCCCCGGTACCGCAAACGCAGTTTTCTCCCTACTCTGGGTCTCCAGCGGTATCTGCCAGAATGCATCTTTCAGATCCACGCTACTTATTTAGTAGGTGTCTGGTAGACGACTGAGGAGCCCGTCAATATGAGGAAGTGGGTTCGCATCCTTTTTGCTCAACGCGTTGACTTTACGAGAGTCCAGGCAAAAACGATATTTTATGGTACCGTTTTCACCTGGCTTCTTGATCAGAACAACAGGTGAGCACCAAGGGCTCTCACTTTCCTCTATAACACCGAGCTTCAACATTCTATCTAACTCTTGATATAAAAGGGCCTGCACCGCTGGCGACATCGGGTAGTGACGCTGCTTAACCGGAATCGCAACTCCGGTATCGATGACATGCTCCATTAGAGACGTCTTCCCGAGAGCATGACGTTCAAAATCTAAGAATTTCGCCTTGACTGTCTCCAACTTCGACTGCTGTTCAGGCGAAAGCTGATGGGCGCTCACCATCTCCCCAGGCTCATCCAGAATTGAGACGGAGCTAACAATGTTTGCAGCAATTTGAAAAGCTTTCCAAAAGTCGACCCCGAGGTATACCTCTTGGTCTAAATTTGGAACTAGATAGAATGTAATATTGAGTTTTTGGTTTTTGTAATCCATAGGCACACTGATTTTTCCTATTATTGATTGACTTTGACCATCAGCTGTTTTGACCTCTAATCTATATGGTGTTACTACTATTTTGAGAGCCTCAATCCACGCTAAACAATTTTTCCCCAAAATACTCACACTGGCCCCACTGTCTAGCAGACCTAACACCTCCTTTCCTGCTATATATATTTTGGCAAATGGCCGGGGATCCGCTCTCGGAGCTACGACCGTGGCTAAAATTTTATTCCGCGTTCCTTTTCTTAGTTTGAAACATTCACGTGTTTTAATAATTCTCTTGGAAACCTTTCCGTCTTGATTGTTCATTATCCTACCTCTGGCCAAATTATATTCTCTAACCCTAATGTGTAATGGTTTTAACTCCTTAAGTTTTCTATCTTCTGATCCTTCTTCACTGTTTCTTTTTAATATTTTAATTGTTTTTTTCGCTGCTTCACCTAGTTCTTCCCTAGGCTCTCTTGGGGCGTCTGAGTGGAATGTGGATCCCCCAGTGATGTCGCATTCCTCAGGCCGTTTTCCGGGTTACAGATGCGACATTTAGGTGTAATAACCCCTTCACGTCCGCACCTGTAACAAAATATATTTCTTACTGCTGATGGGCAATCCATAAAGGAATGTCCTGCGGTCCTGCAGTTCCAACAGGTCAACGATTCCTTATACTCTCGCGACGCATTTTTCGGTCGAGTCCTCGAGCGATGGAAGGCAGCCAGATTCTCTTCCTGAAATTGATGGGGGAAATCCTCAACGTATTCGAGTTCATTAGCCAAGTATCGGGCCGGTGGTCCTTGAGGCTTCGGACCGTCCCTTTCTCGACCAGAAAACGCACGCTCAGCATCCTTACAAGCAATCCTCAGATGGTCCAATGAATAGACCGCCTGAGGGTACACCAGTCGTTTAATACGTTCGTTCAGATTCTCCTTCAGCACGCGAACTAATTCCATTTCCGGGATCTGCATCCTGAGCTGAGATTTCATTTTACTAATTGCTGCGAAATAATCCTCACTGGTCTCCCAAGCACCTTGTCGACGGTCCATTATGTCCCTCATTATATCTAGATCGGACTTTGAATTCCGGAACTGGCGCATTAATGCGTCCCGAAGCATTGGCCAATCGGGACTATAATGAGACCGCTGAAACCGCCAGCACCAATCATTGGCGGTACCCGATAGCAGCAAGTGAAAATCTCTCAAAATCTCGACCCAAGGGCAGTTATGTTGCTGTTGTAGGGTTTCCACGCGAAAGATGAAATCCTCCACGGTGAGTGTCTCCGGCTTCCCGTTGAATTTCAAACCCCACTTATCAATTTTTATTGGCATCTTATTGTTTCCCCCATAGGACGGATATCCTGGGTACCGATACCACTCACCAGGAGGATTCCCCGCGTGCTGAGGATATCCTTGTGGGTACACCGGTCTGGGTCTCTCAGTCGGACGTCCAAAAGGACCAACTGAAGGCTGATTTTCAAATCCCCGATAGAACTCGTCTGGCACGTTAGTTCCGGCCGAATTGGCCTGTCGGTCGGGTCCGGCCATGAATGTCGGTGATTGGTTACTATAGTGGACCCTGGTCCTAGCTGTCGACGGTTTTGGAGACCTCTTCTCCAAAGATGGCTCGGTACGAACTGTACGGTTTATATCCCCCAAAAACTCCAGGAAGTTCTTCCTAACTTCCACCTTCAGGGACTCCGAAAGTTCTCCTTATAAAGTATTGGTATAGGAATCGTATGCCTGAACCACTGCCAAATTAATTACGGTCTTCAGCTCGGCCGATATATTTCCCTCTACAGACACTTCTCTAGCCTTCATATTCGCGTTACTACCTGACCTACTCACTGGTTGTTCTTGAGAGACGCCCTCTCTTTGACGATCGCTTTGAGGCTTATCTGGCCTAGCTATCAGAAGTATATTGACGCTGTCCGATGCCGGAACTCGGTGCATTGTTTTTGGGATTGTTCCCGTTCCTGACCAGTATTTTTCTGTTTGAAGGTTCACCCTCCACGTATTTAACCTTTCAGATTCATTATTAGGCTGAGTTTGGATATGACTTGGCCTTGAACCTACTAACGTTTCCCAATCTTACCGATTTAGACGAAAATTACTCGGTTCTATAGGAAGTTCATTTCCTTCCGCAAAGAGTTCATTTTGCAAACTACTTGCCCTGGGTCTTGGATCTCGATCCCAGTCGATCGGTTCAAAAGCTGGCCCCGGCAAAATGTCTTGGGGGCCAAGGGAGCTAGCCCTCTCGATTAGATCCCGCCCAGGCGCACCTTCCAATCCTGATGCCCAATCTTTCAATGCAGCAATAGGATTATTTGTTTGACTTGCCGCTGGAATCAGAGTGTCTGAACGCCTAGAGTGCCCCTCTATAGGCGATACTCCTAACCCTGTCAAGCTGCTAAAAGACGGTGCTATAATCGATTCGGCACTAGCCGACTTAATGGGGGGCTTCGACGGAATGAGTGGGGGAGCGTTTTGCAAATTCTCGCTAGTTCTTTGTAACGGTGTTTTTTTCGTATTTTTTCTTACCGGAGAATGTTTAACTGGTGCCATGTTGATCGAATAATCTAAATAATGTCTAGCTACGGAGCGAGTGATTACTCTGTGTATCGTCGTTGTTTTATGTTCTTTACTAATTTTATTTTCTTTCTCTTTAGGTTTCATCCCTTGGAACACCCCCCTTTAGATGTCAGACGAGATGAAAATAACAAGATGAAAACACCGAGATGAAACAACTAGAACAACTCAACCCCCGTGTACAAATTATAATACTATTATTCTAAGATTACAAAAACCAAAAAGACAAAAAAACATATGCCTAAGCGACCTTGAAAAATGTTATTATATGACTATTTGGTATTATTATTTAAATCCCACTGTAAACTTGAAAATAACCTAAATTGTATAAAAAAAACTACTAATTATATGGAATTAGCCTTATGCCATATGGCCCATCCATTATCTTAATCCTAATGTAACTTATTATGTAACTCTCCAAGTGAGAGAAAAAAAACTTCTATCCAAAAAGGAAAGAATGTAATTTTGCGAAACTTGTGTAAACGCGCTTAACTGCTTAGATTTGCTTAACAGACTAATATTAAAATGTATGTTGGATCATATAATTAGATTCTCAACAAAGCTAAGAATCAATAACGATATATGAGGATGTATCTGATGATGCGTAAATGCAATTAGAATACTTTTATCTTATGTAATGATTTTGATCTAATGATGTAACTTATTGTTTTTTTTTCTCTAACCAAACATAGCCGTGATAAAACGGATTAACTAAAAACATTTAAAAAAATGAACACTTAAACAAAGTTCTATTCCTGTTCTTGCATATATACTAGGATAGAAAAAAACGAACCTTTTAGTTAAACAGTTATCCAAAATTGTACCTTGCAGCTTCCGCGTATCTATAACTTGCCTATTCGATAGATTATTACTTTTTTATTTAAACTTCTAAATTTTTTTAATAAATATTTTCTTTTGGTGGTTTGTTTTCTCTTGTATTGTGTTTTATCATTAAGTTCGGGGGTGTAGGAGGCGACTGTCTTCGGAGATCATTTTGTTTTCGATGACGATGTAGATGGTTCCAAAGGCAACTATCATCTGCATCTGACATGTGTTCGCTGAAGGTCATACCCATGCTGGTAAGCAAAAACGATACAAGGACGACATAAATACATTACAGATTCGCAATTGATGCTGTTGATGGAGCAAAGATGCCTCGTCGCAATTGAAAGGGCGTTCATGGGAGCAATCCCAGTCAAGACATACGTGTCATCTTGTTGCTCCATCCGCAGCACCAACTGTGAAGGACTACGAAATAAATCAAAGCAAACTGGTCATCGGTTGATGCTGCTGCCGGGACAAAGGTAACACGTCGCTATTGATCGGGCATTCTAAGGAGTTTTCCCAATCAAGACATACGTGTCAACCTGCCCCAACAGCCACCCCAATCGAGAACCCTTACGTTACCCTCGTAGTCAAGTCCGAAGCTCCTACCGCAATTCCATAGTACGTTTACAACCATCTATGTGAAGACTTGCAGTGACTTCGAACCTTGACCACGAAGGCAATAATGGACAACATTTATCACGTCATTCTGTTGTCGATGGCAACCTCAAACTACACGTCGCAAGTGATAAGGCCTTCTAATGAGCGATCCTATCCACGACATACGCTTTGTCAAAAGATGGCATCGAGATCAAAATGACTGATGGGATAGGGGTTAAGGACAAAAGACTTGGACAACACGAATGGGCGCCATTTGTTACTGGTAGCTTTCTTGGGAGAAGGTGGGGATGGATGCCGGAAACCATTCAGGTTAAAGTTGGTAAGGGTAGAGATAAGAAATAGATGGAGGCGGACCTAAAGAACGAAGGTACTTAATGAGAGATAGTAACAAAAAGGAAAATGGGATCCATTTGGAAACGACAAGAAGAATAGAAAGCAAGAAAGAGGTGGGAAGTTTAAAAGAATGAGCACATATGTAGTAGACGTGGGAATTAATAGAATGAATGCAAAGAAAAGTAGGGGAGGAAATTAACCTAAACGAGGAAGAGGAGTGCCTAACTTTGGGACCTGGCACGCTTGCGGGGCACGGCTTAGCTCGGAAATGGGGGGGATCTTGCCCCGAAGATCAGGCAAGGCCAACAACCAAACATTTATCGTGCCAACAAAAAAACTCAAAATAAAACTTCACATTGCCACCACCAAACATATATGACGCTTTTGCTTACCATGGCTGGAATGACCTTTGGAGCCGCTGATTTCGTGCGGTTACGCCGCCCTTCTAACCTGGAGTCCGTGGCATGAGTTATCGGTCTCCCCGAATGTGGAGGTGAATGTTACCCTCGCTCCATCTGTCTCCGATGGGCTTTCAGCCGCCCCTTTCCCCCCCTGAAAAATCAAATTAGTTCGCCATCGAGCAAAACTTGTCGCTCATTTAAAAACGGTAGGATTTGGCGTGGATATTAGCATTTATTTAGATAATGGAGATTCTAGACATAGAATATAAATGAGCTACGCAAATTTTCGGACTAATAAACTAATAATACAAAGAAATATGGAATATATAAATAATTAAACAAAGAAAAGAAATGAAAAAAAAATGACAATAAATAATAAATGGATATTTTGAAAATTTCCTTAAAATCAAGAATTTAAGAACTTTGGTGTTTTATTGTTTTTGTTTTTTTTTTTTGTTTTTTTTTTATTTTTTTGGTTTTTTATTTTTTTTTTTAAGCAATTTCCCAAAACTATTTATTAAAGATGAAAAAAAAAACTAACAAAATCAATAAAAATATTAACAAAAACGAAGAAAAGTGGTAGCAACTTCCACCTTTCCCCACCTCCTTCAGGCCTTTAAGTTTAATGAGCGTTTTCCATTTTTTTCTAAACGCCTCTTTTCAAAACGCTCGCGTTCCCAAAGACCCTACCTATCGAGAGCTCTGGTTAGGTATACGTCGACTGGAAATCAAAAAAAAAAGAAACCCCCAAAAGGGTTATCGCAACCGCCCGACAAAACCTACAGAAAGTGCCTTAGGGGAGCTTTGGCTTTTCTTCCCTCTTTCACAACTTATCTCTAACAAAATAGAAGCTGGTCCCTGCCACGCCAAAAAAAATCACAAAAAAACTAATATCCTTTTTTTTCAACAAACAAATTAATTCAAGTCCACTGTAGTGTATTCCGTGGCCTCCAATGTCGCTTACTGCTAAACTTTATCCGGTCGATTTTTGAACCGTCACGTTATACCGTTTTGATGTGATTCACCGTTTCAATTTACGGTATCTACTACGGGGCAACGACTTCGGATTTCTTACGTTATCATATATTTTACAGTACCTAGATATTGAAATTGGTTCCGTTTTTTTTTTAAATGGATGGAATGCCACCAGTTGGGCTTCACGTTCTTTTTTTTCTTTTTTGTAACGGAAAAATTTAGCAATGCTAGGTAATGAAATTCGGCGGCCCCGACTTGCTTGTCGTTTTGCCGGTGACCGCCAAAATTCTTTATAATTTCCTCCGACAATCTAAATTCATCTACCATTAAAATCACTTTTATACACTGAAAAATATTCCACTCACCCTTTAATTATAATGGTTTCTTTTTCTAGTTGTATATATATATTTTGTCGCCCCGGATACTGTACTTGCTTCTAACGGCTTTATAGGTAGCAACACGGTCCTACAAATTACTTATGAATATTTATTTCACTAATATCCCTTGATAAAAACTCTCACCTTTTTCTTCAGCTATATCGTTTTATTTTTTCCTTTTGTAAATTTCTCCCAAAACAGCACGAGCCAAATCGTTCGAGCTGTACAAAATTGTATATATATATATATAAGGCATAAGCATATCTACTACGTATTTTTTTGGTTTAAAACTAAAACTTTTGCTTTATGGTTTTTTTTTATTCGTTTTTCTTAAAATCACTCACCCGTCTTTAATTTTTCTCAACTGCTCCAACCTGCAGAGAACCAAACTTTTCTTTTTCAAAAAAAATCGTACACACACTAACCGTCACCACTTTGAATTTACTTTTGGTATTTTGCACTGCCTTTAATTGGACTTTTTAACCGACCTCGCCTTCCGACGTTCAATAGCTTTCTCAACTCTTCGTAAGCTTAATGCCAAGCAGCTATCGACCAGTTAGCTACTACCACTTCCCCTTCTTTTTTTTCTAATTTTCCGTTCGCACCCACACATCCACCCATCTACCGCTCGTCAACCGAACCGATTATAATCATCCGTATGAATACAACAACTATGATACCCTTTCGTTCTCCTTATTTCGTCACCACTCCCCGCGGGCGAAATGGTGGTTACGTCTAACTATCCCCCAATCTCCAATTCCTAACACTGCCTTCCCTACTCTGTACTAACCGCAGCTGTGGAACTAAATAGAATCCACCACTTAACTTGAATAATTAGTTCTTTGCGAAAGCTTGAGTAACTTCCTTTTTTTGAACGTATGCTTTTGTCTTTCTAGCGCACTCCGAAGCCCACCCCGAGAAAAATCATCCAACAACTTCCACTACTACGATCCACGGCGCACGCATCTACTCATCTCTACTATCATTCAACTTTATTCATTCATGGCGGCTTCCAACAGGTAAGTTTTTTTCTTTATATTTTAGTAATTGTTTGTTTTTCTTAGTTTAATTTATATTTTTCTTTCTCAACTTACTTATTATAGCTTCCTTAATTAGTTTTAGTTCTTTAATATACGTTTCGTATTCTTTTTCACTCTTTTTCTTATTCATTTTGTATTTCTTATTTTCAGAGGCAGTCAGAAGCAGAGGCGACCGACAAGGAGGATTTCCTCAGCGGCGATTGTTGTGAGTCAGCAAAAATATTATTTTTTTTCTTCAATATTTAATTAAGATAATTTTGTATTATTTTGCAGGCGATCGCAACACTATGTTTGTAGAGTAGAGTTATGTTGAGTGTTTAGATTGTTACTTACGATGGTTTTGAAGTTGAAATCAGTGAGGATACAATTTTACCCACAAACTCATCGTCATGGCGTAGTTTATATTTATGGCAATTTGCATCAATCGGCAACCAAAAAATTGCTCATGCAATTCCCACTTAGCTATTCGCAGGTTTATGAAAAGCACTTTAACGTTACTGATAGTAAGTAAAACCTATATATGTAATCTTGGCTTAAGACCAGTTTGTACTAATGTGGTTGAGGCTTTGATGTACAAATATGATTCAAGTTTTGATCCGTGGTTATACGATTTTAAAAATGCTGAACCATGGATCAAATTTTGACCCACGTTTATACAACTGGAATTTAGCAAGCATATTTTGCTACTATCACATACTTGAAATGTCGTTGAACCTCAGGTATTCTGCTAACATTGGTGAGCCAGAATTACCAATGGAAAACTAGGTACAAGCATTAAGGGAACCAATACAATCATTAATTATTTTAAAATTATCACTAATAACGTCAACTACTCCATGTGTAATAAGTCCGCTATTATACGAAGACTTTTAGGTAACAATTGAATGTTTTCAAATGAAAAAAAATATATGATTTTATCTTCGCACTTATTTAATTTAAAAAAAAAGTTGACTAAAAAGTCGCCTGATACGCGAAAAAGAAAACATGAACTATTTAACTAATTCACACTCTACTAGTGCATCATGGGGAAGTTGCATTGATAAAACAAGAATTTTTCTTGACATATTCTGTACTTTTAGGAAAGGCATTCATATTTCTTATATAAATGCCCAGAGTATTATAGGGAAAATTGATGAATTTCGAATTATTTTTGAAAATAGTAAAGTGGACATAATATGCGTCTCCGAATCATGGTTAAATGCAGATATCAGTGATGAAATGGTTAAATTAAATGGCTTTAAATTATTTCGGGCTAATCGTATTGGAAGAAGAGGTGGAGGGTCGGTTATTTATATTAAAAACAATCTCAAGTGTAAGCTTATTAAACATTCCACACAATTTGATGATTTTGAATACGTTTTTCTTGAAAACTTTTTTAATCGGTACGATGTATATGGCCCCGAATTTAGCAAACTATGTCTCTGTAAGAAATCTCTTAAAAGAAATTGGTCCCTCCTATACCAAAATTGTGTTGTGTGGTGACTTGAATTTATATATACTAAAAAGTAAATACATCGATTTTATTGATATGGTGAATTTTCATTTTGCTAACAACGTGTACCCAACGCATTTTATGCCGAATAAAACTCCATCTCTAATAGATATCTTTATTGCCTCCGAAAAAAGTCTCATAACTCATTATGATCAGATACCTGTTTCAGCATTCTCGCACCACGATCTCATTTTCTTAACCTTAAACCACACAATAGCTTCGGATTGTAATCAGTCTTCGTTTATGTTCAGAGATTTTCGTAACATAAATATTCAAGAACTTTTTACTAAATGCTCCTCTCTGAACTGGGAAAGCTTATACTGCACTTCAAACGTTAACGAGCAGGTGCCTGTTTTTAAAAAAAAAATCTTTTTTTTTTCTTTTCCAAAAACATGTTCCTTTAAAAAAACGGCATATTCAGAATGTAAGTGCTCCATGGTTTTCAAAACAAGTAAATGAGTTGGTTCAAAAGCAAAATCATATGTACTCGAGATGGCGAAGATATGGATATGCACCTTTTTATAAAGAGTTTAAAGTGCTTAGAAATAAAGTGACAGCTTCAATACGCCTTAATTAAAGCAAATACTATCGACTAAAGTTAGATAATAACAAATCAAGCACAGAATTTTGGAAGCACGTACGTGAGTTAGGTTTTAAATCTTACAACAACTCAATAGAAAGTGATGTCGACCTTAATGCTCTCTAAGTTTATTCAGTCTTCACTTATTGAAAGGGTTGAACCATTATCGGAATATCATCATAACAACACTAATGCTGATGCTACTGGTGGAACCTTGTTCTCATTGCACTGTGTTAGTGCACATATTGTTGGAGAGTCAATATGTGCTGTAAAATCAAAGCGATGGGACTTGACAATATACACCCAGATTTTTTGAAAATTCTACTTCCCGTTATATTAAATCATATTACTCATATTTTCAACACCATTCTAACGACATCCGTTTTCCCTGATAGTAATAATAAGCAAACAGGTAAAAAAGCACACCGAATGTCAAAAGCTCATAACAGCTTTCCAATCAGGATTCAGACCTAATAATAATTGTATTGCAGGTTCACTTAAGGTCAGTGATGATATACGCATAGGAATTGACAGAGATCTGTTAACGGTCTTAGTATTTTTAGATTTTTGAAGGCATTTGACTCGGTTGAATATAAACTCTTAAATAATAAATTAAAGGAACAGTTTGGTTTTGAAAGCACTGCTCCTACTCTTATAAACTTTTATCTTTAAGGACGATCTCAGGTAGTGTTTAATGGACAAAAAACATCCTCCAGTCAACTGGTTCCCTTGGGTGTTCCACAAGGATCTGTTTTGGATCCATTGCTGTTTTCATTGTTCATCAATGATATCGGTAATAGCATACAGAATTGCAAATTTCATATATATGCAGATGATGTCCAAATTTATTTAAAATTCCCAAAATCATTAATAGAAACTTGTATTTCAACTTTAAATAAAGAATTGAATAATATCTTTGATTGATCTAGTAATAACCATTTGCACTTGAATGCATCTAAAACAAAAATGTTGGTCGTTGATGGGACATCGCCAGACACAAAAAATTTCTCCCCTCTTTTACTAAATGATAATATTCTACAGTTTTCTCCGAAAATCAAAAATCTTGGCATACTTTTCAACCAACAATTGACCTGGAACGACCAAGTCAACAAAGTTGCTTATGGAATTCTTCGAAGTTTAAGCCCTACAGCTAAATTTTTATCAACCGAAGTCAAACTGAAGCTAGTTAAATCTTATATTCTACCAATATTTCTCTATGGTTGTGAACTATTTGCTGATATGGACACAAGTTCGCGAAGAAAACTGAACGTTGCTTATAATAGTTGTGCGAGGTGTATCTGTTTATTCGACAAAACCCGAAGAGACCATATTTCAGATTTCAGCAAGCGAATAATGGGATGCACATTTGATGCCTTATTGAAATACCAAACCGTTATAGCTCTTCATAAAATTACAACTAATAAAGTTCCAGAATACTTGTTTGAAAAGCTCACATTTGCACGATCCCACAGAACTCTACAAATTATTCCACCTACACATAAATATTTAGTCACTCGACGTCAATTTTTTATCCACACAATTTCCTTCTGGAATAGTCTTCCTACATCAATAAAACAAATAAGTAATAATAATAACTTTAAGAAAGCTTTGTTTCAATTTTATGCAAACAATAATAATTGATCTTCACCAACCTATAAATCTTAATTATAACTACTATATTTATATTCTTAAATCTTGTTTCTAATTCTATAGCTCTTTCTTCTTCTCTTCTATTCTTTGTTTTCTTTTCATTCTCTTCTTTCTAAATTTTATTTTATCACATATAGGTTATTTCAAAATTGTTATCATATAAGATTCATCATATCTTCACTGTTCTATCAAAGAGTGTAAACTTATTTGTACAGGAATAAATCATGTTAAATAAATACTAAATACTAACAGTCCGCGTGTAATAGCAGACTAAATGACGACTTTTTTACTTTGACCATAGTCTACCAACAAACCCCTACACCATTGTTTTTAATATTAGCTGCAAAATCAATTTTAGAATCTGAAAATGGGAAACAAAGATAAAATACTTCAGCACAAGTTAGTTTTTGTTAATAATTTTGCTTCATTTCCACTTTTAATTTTCATAAAATTCACTTTTGTGTTGTGACAGCCATTCAGGGGTACCATATTACCAATACAAAAATATAGGCAGTTGCGGATACGTTTTATTGGAAATTTCTTACTATACTATCTATGAAATCCCAAAAAACACGGGTAATGTGGAAATTACCATGGATGTTGCATATTTCTATGGATGAAATTTCAAATAAGCTTTACTTTTTGAATTTTTAATAACTGATGGAACGAGTTTCTGCGTAAAATTTGTTTGTAGTTAATTTTTTTTCCTGAAGTGGCGTGTTGAGGGCTAGCATCGCGGAGCTTGTTTTGGCGACAGTTTTTTGACAGCTTTTGTGTGAAACTGACATTAGACTAGCAGTCACTATAGCTATGTCGGTTATTTTTGAAAATCTTCACTTATTTTCAAATTCACTTCGGCTACAATGGGCTCGTTAAAAGTATAAAAGAAAACTTCAACAAAATATTAAGTGCATAATTGACTTTATAAGTTTATTTCAAAGCAGTATTAAACTTTCATTATTCAGGGGAATATTCTCATCAAAATTGATGGAAAACATTGCTCGTTTGAAAGGGATTATTTTTCACTGCTCTTGCACTGCCGTTGTATTTAAAAACCACAGTTTATTTTCTTAGCTGTATTTTATTATCTTTTATCTGTATCTTGATTAACTTTTAAACGTAATACAAAAACAAAATTTTCAAAATTGTTTTTGTAGTACGTATTAAAACTTAATCCAGATCTAGATAACGATGATAATAAAACACACCTTATAATAATTGTCAGTAATAAATAACATGTACTTCAAATGCAATTGATATTTTCATTTGACATTTCTCAATTTCAGTCTAATTCAATTTGAACAATGGAAAAATACACAATCGAGCAACGCGTTAAAGTTATTCAGGCTTATTATGAAAATATGCATTCAAATCAAAATCTATATCGTGCACTTCGTGATTTTTTCGAGGCACATTTTCACCTCGGTGGACTCGTCAATAAGCAGAATTGCCGCATTTGGGCGAATGATAACCCGAGTGATTGTCGAAGAAACAATGCACTCACAAAGAGTGACTGTTTGGTGCGGTTTATTTGCTGGCGGCATCATCGGGCTGTATTTTTTCAAAATGAGGCCGGTCAGGCAGTTACTGTGAATGGTGTTCACTATCGCGAGATGATAACGACCTTTTTATGGCCCGAATTGGAAGATATGGATGTGGACGATACGTGGTTTCAACAGAACGGTGCCACACAGCCAACGAAACAATGGTTCTTTTCAATGGTCGCGTTATCACGTGGTGGCGATGTCAATTGGCCGCCAAAATAATAATTCAAGAGCTATGGGATGAGATAATTCGGCACATTAATGACATAGAACCTCAATTATGCCTCAGCGTCATCAAAAATTTGGACCATTGGACGGAGGCATGCTGCCGAGGTCGTGGCGGCCATTTGGCCAATATTTTATTCCATGCATAATTGAACCATACCAATATTATCATAATAAAAATAAATGACAATAATTTCCCAAATAATTTGTGTTTTGTTCAAAATCAACATCGGCCCTTAAAATTAAACCACCCTTTATAAGAAGTAAATGTCCTTTATTTGAAATATTTTTTTAAAAGGAAATGAGCGGAGCTCTTGATTCCTGAGTTTGTATTGTATAAGCGTTATTTAAGAACTGAACTGTGCTATCGCAGAAAGCCAGTATTTTTCATAATTCATCTTTGGTGTGAGTGACTTTGTCAGCGATTTATTTCTTTGTTCTTTATATCAGAATATTATCCTTATAACAATAACGAGAAATAGTATCGTAGGAAAGTTGCCAAAAAGTTTTATTTCTTATTCACAATCTTCTAATTCCAGGATATAATTTCCTTCTCGAGTGTAATCTAGATTATTATAATTTTGTTTAATCTTTTCTTTTTGCAAATTTTTGATTATTAGATATTTTTCATTATTTATGATTATTTTTTCTTCTTTAAATTTGTTTGGATTTGCAATCTAAGTTGTTGTTATTTTTAAATAAGTTTCTAATACAATTGTCGCTCATTTCATGTAAGTTCTTAATTTCTTTTGTTACATAGTAAAGAGTTTTATTTGCTTCGATCAATTCGTTGCTAGGAAGTTTAATTACTTAGTTCTTTACAGGAAACGTTTGTATATAAATTTGATTAAATAATTGATCATTAAATTTAGGAATGCTTTGCTTATAAGTATATATGTTTTCATGATAAGTTGCCAAAGTTATCTTTAATTCTTTAAATTTATCGAAATTTATTTCATACTCGAATATCTCTTGAACTGTTAAAATGTCTTGTGTTCTGCTAGTCATAATGATGTCAGATATTTTTCCTATAATTTCTTGTACTCCTAATAGGTTTTTATTATATTCATTTATCATACGTAGGGAATTAGTTTCGCTTTTGATTTCTTTACATTAATGTTTCTGAACTTTGTTTAAAAATATCTTTTAATTGTAAAAATTGTTCATTGAATTGTTGGTTTATTTTTACCTGTTAATTATTATTTTCTTATAATTCCTCGTTATTTTCTTCTAAAGCTTTTAAACTTTGTTCCATACTTTCCCTATAGTCACCGTCCATATGTCCATATACGAAATTCAAACCTTTTCCGATAATATTGATTGATCCTCTTTTGTGTATTATATGGTGGGCAATTATAGTTTGAAGTTTTATTTCTAGAGTGTCTAATTTCTGTTTTTGTTGATCATCTATATCCGGTAAAGTCTGATATTGATTTTTTAATTTATTAATTAGTATCTGGAACTCGGATAGATTAATTAAGTGTAGGATTATATTGTAATAATTTTTCAGGCTCGTTAATAAAACTTATATACTCTATTTGAATTCACCACTTATTTACTTTACAAAATAAAACACTTTACTTTTACAACCATAAAGCAATTTATTATTAACCACTGAAATTAATTCAACACTTTACTTTTATTACAACCAACTTTGCTCATTCACGATTAAAAATAAACTGCGTCCTCTGCCGGTCAGACATGTGCTTTTATACTTTTCACAAGGTTCCCGAAAAAGCTAGAAGGTTCTAGTATTTGCTTCCAGGGCTTTCCATAGGGGAAATTTCCCTTTCCATAGCTTTCAATTTGACGTTTAGTATTGGAAGTTCGAAAGTTCACCGTAGGTTGGTTTGTATCCTGTCTAATCCGAAATTCGGTGTTTTTTTATTCGAGAATGGTTATAGTTCATTCCAGAGTCGTTATAGTACAAATGTGACAGTCGTTACACTGCCCCCTCCTTAAGATTGGTAGTCCTGAGCAAATCCATCACATCATTCACCATTATAACGGTGTAAACAGTCACTGTGAAATACTTTCGATTTCCCCCTAAGTCCTCTCTGAATGCGGTAGACGACATCGTTTATTCGTGTTACAATAGTATACGGGCCTTCTCAATTTTATTGAAGTTTCGGTGAAAGTCCCTTCCGACGGTGGGGATTATGAAACCACACAAGTTCTCCCGCTTGGAATCCGTTCGTTGTTGCTTTTGTGTCGTATCGTGTTTTCATTCGATCACTTGTTAGTTTTCTTTTTGCTCTTGTCCTTTTCCGAATGTCACCCAGCCTTTCTTCTCTGCTTTCACTATCGCTAAATTTCCAGGGCCAGTCTGTTGAATCTGCACTATTCTTTCGTTGTTCCTTAAAGCCTTTGGTGGAGTTTTGATTGTTAGGATACCGTCGATTGAAACTGTTGAGATGTCGTTCTTGGCATCATACCTCTTTGGCAGCTGATACTTCCGCACAAACTAACGACTTATGTAACCAGGATCATCTTCACGTTCGTCGTGCTTACCTTCCACCACCACGCTGTGTCCAACAGTTTACTCATAACTCATTTACACGCTAACTCATCTGGTCTGAAATGGCTGACATCCATGGACACTTGAAACCCGTGCTTTCCATCTGTGTAGCTTTCTTTGGAATGTCGCTTGTCACCCTTTCCCTGATATGTATGGCATTGATACAATCCAGATCTGGAGTCATCTTGTTGGGCAGTTATTACTTCCTCTTTACTTCAATCGTCAGTAGAATCCGCTCTTAATCTCTGGATAGCAACAACCTCCTTTTCTTCTTCACGAGTGCAATGCTTGTAGTCGGATTTCCATGGTCTTTTTGGTGGCAATCTGCACTGGAGTTGGAGATGTCCAGTCTTGTTGCAATTCGAACATGCAGGTCTTGTAGGTGGCTGTCTGCACTGGTGGTAAAGGTGCCCGATCTTGTTATAATTCGAACATTCAGGTCTTCTAGGTGGGAACCTGCAATGGCGTTGGAGATGTCCGGTCTTGTTACAATTGCAGCATCAAGTAGATTAATTTCGCTGGTTCCTTTGCAACGCTGTTCTCTGGCATGAACACTCCTCAATTTTTAGCTTTCTTACTCGATGGACTCCTTGAGAAGCCTGTTGGGCTGCTTCCATAGCCAGGTCGAACGCTAATGCCTCAGGAAGTGTACGCTTTCCAGCAGTTCAAATTGCTCGCTAAAGGTTGATATCAGATACCGCATGGTCAAAGGCTTCTGTTGCGAACTGTTTGATGATTTCATTCCCGTTCGATGTTTGCGTGGAGCTGTTGTAGAGATTCTCCTCTTTCTGGACTCTAGTATTGAGTTGAACGCGGAAGACTTCTTGCATATGGCCATCTCCAAAGCGCTTGTCAATGGACTGAACAAGAGCACTGAAGTTGCCATGCTTATCTGCTGGTATGGTTTGTAGGAATTCAGCAGCAGTCCCTCTAAAGGCAAGCGTCAGAGCTATATATTTGTCTTCCTCATCCCAACTATTTGTTACCGCAGCTGCCTCAAACTGCTTCTTATAGATTGACCAAGAAGTTTGTTTATCGAAAGTTGGAGGATGCCTCCTTTCTTCTTGGACAGTCGCCAAAACTTTCTCGAACCTTCATTTTCTTTACTTTATCCAACTCCTTTGTAATGCATTCGATTTTATCTTCGACCTTTTCGAACTTTGCTTCTACTGTCGACAATTGCTTATCGACAGTCAAAAATTGTTTATCGACACGCTCGTCAAGGGCAATAATTCCGTTGTTAAAGGCTTTTAACTTACCTTCGAGCAGACTTGTCTGTTCTTGGAATTGTTGAAGAAGTCTTTTCTCTTGATTTTCGAGCAGACTCTTTTGTTCACTGTGTTGTTGTTCTAGAAGATTCGTTTGTTCTTGGCTTTGTTTCTTTTGTTCTTGGCTTTGTTAATCAAATCGTTCGAGAAGATTCTTTTGTTCATTGCGTTGTTGTTCAAATTTGGCGAGTAGCTGAGACAGCATATTGCTCATGTCCGATGGTCTTGCTTGTTCTTGCTCTTCCTCCATTTCAATGTCGAATATCAAAGTGTCTGAGTTTTCTCCACGTCTTCTTATATCCTCTTGCAGACGAATTATAAGATCATTCTTCGTTCCAGCAGTAGAAGACCTCGCTTGTTTAGTTCTGCCTTAAGTTCAACTAAATTTAAATTATTGTCTTTTCTTATTTGTCTTTTCTTATTTTCACTTTCACAACCACGTTCACTTTTGTAATTATTGCCTGTCAAGGCACAATAAATTATCTAAACACAAATAGAGTAAGTTTTATCCCACTTCTGACACAAATGTAATAATTTTTCAGGTTCGTTAATAAAACTTATTCACTCTATTTGAATTATCCACTTATTTACTTTACAAAATAAAACACTTTACTTTTACAACCATAAAGCAATTTATTGTTCACCACTGAAATTAATTCAACACTTTACTTTTATTACAACCAACTTTACTCATTCACGATTAAAAATAAACTGCGTCCTCTGCCGGTCAGACATGTGCTTTTATACTTTTCACAAGGTTCCCGAAAAAGCTAGAAGGTTCTAGTATTTGCTTCCAGGGCTTTCCATAGGGGAAATTTCCCATAAATTTCCCTTTCCAAAGCTTTCAATTTGACGTTTAGTATTTGAAGTTCGAAAGTTCACCGTAGGTTGGTTTGTGTCCTGTCTAATCCGAAATTCGGTGTTTCTTTTATTCGAGAGTGGTTATAGTTCATTCCAGAGTCGTTATAGTACAAATGTGACAGTCGTTACAATATAATAGTCATTTATCAGTTTTACTTGACCTTCTTGTTATAGAAAGAATTCTCTGTCTATTTTGGTTATCTGGAGATTAGATCTCACTAGGATGATTATTGAAAAGGGAGTTATTAATGTTATTGTCCTCACTATGGGGTTTGGTGAATTTCATTTTCTTTCGAAATTGGTCTGTATGAAATAACTGTTTTCTGAAATCGTCGCCCTAATATTGGGTTGCCGTAAACGCCAAAATTCACTTTTTGAGTCTGGTATGCAGTTCTATGTTTTCGGGGTAGCTCTTTCCAAATCTTGTATCCGCTTTGCTCTATCTCTTTCCATTGCAAAGACATAGAGAATGGTTTTGAAGTATATCCACCCAATTCAAAAAGTTCACGTATTGTTTTGACGTAAGTGCCAAAATCTGGCATTTACGTCAAATTTTCCATACAATTTAAGCAGATTTGTTTTTAAGAATTGTTTTGACGTACGTCTTATTGTCCTGCAACGTACGCCATCAAAATTTATAATGCCTGTTCAGTATTGTTATGACTTATGTGCCTACAATAAACAAGGTAACGCTATTTAATCGTATGCACGTACGTCATTGTTGTGAAAAATATTTTTGTTTGGTTTTGCCGTACGTGCATACAATTTTACTGTGCCCGTAAAAAGTATAAATAAGGTTCTCTTTGAAAAAAAATTCAGTTGCTTCCCATCTCTTGTCGTGAAAGGACCTCATTAAAAGATCATAAAAATGAATTCTCCAGTACCCATTATGGATGAATCCCATCTTTCGTAAGAACTTATATTCTATAGGTACACATATATAGGTGTTAGATTTAATTTATTGTTTCTAATCTTTTAAGTTTATTGGACGAGCTTGTCCCAAATGAGATAGAGTTCAAGGAAAAAACAAATAGTGCTTCCTCAAGTTCATCGGGAGAAGACTTTGGTAAAAAAAAATGAATTCATTTTGACTTTCTTTTTCTTAAATAATGTCGTTGTTTCATGTTTGTAGGGTCAGATGATAGCGTAAATGACCCTGATTATGTTGATGAACCGAATTCGCCACAACCTTTGACAGAGAGTTTAAGAAGTATGCCATCAGAGTGTGATACTTCTGGTAAATAAGATCTTATAAAAACATAGGAACTACATATACTTACATGAAATATTTTTTAATAGTGATTTGACTCCAAGAAACTCTACCCGAAAAAGACAAAAGAATCCTGAAATGTGGAAACAGCACCTTAGAAAACGTTTGCGAGAATCTGGAAGGGAGTACATGAATATTAAAGGAACAAATATTAAGGAAAAGAAAGTGCTGGAACCGTGTAAGCATACCTGTTTTCATTTGTGTACAAAAATCTTTTCTACTGAAGTGAGACAAAGCATATTCAATTCATTTTGGAGCTTATCTGACATAGAAAAGCCAACTTTCTACTGCAAATTTGTAAAGCAGGTTCCAATTAAGCGTAGAAGAAAAATTGAATCTTCAAAAAAAAACACAAACTTTTCACTTCTATTTGGAAACAGATAAAATAATTCATCAAGTCTGCAAAACATTTTTTTTTAATACTCTCTCAATATACGAAAAGAGAATATACTATTATTTTAATAACCTCAATAAAAACGGAAGCCATAAGTCCTACAATAAAGGAAAAAACACTAAAAACGTGACCCTACCCGGCAAAATAAAAGAGATTCATGATCACATTAGGAGCTTCCCTACAGTAGATTCCCATTATTGTAGGGAGAGCTCAGATAGAAAATATTTGGAGCCTCACTTAAATATCACAAAGATGTACTCCTTGTATAAGGAGTCTACGAATGACCCTGTCAAAGATTGCATATACCGCAAGGAGTTCAACAATGCATTTAACTTGTCTTTTTACAAGCCAAAAAAAGGCCAATACGATCGGTGTTTGGCTTTTAAAGCTAAAGAAAATCCTACAGGTAGTGAAATTGCAGAGTTTAATGAGCATAAAGATGACAAAATATTCATGAAGACCGAAAGAGACTTAGACAGAAACAACTTGGAGCCAAAAAACTTGATAATTTGTTTTGACCTCCAGAGCGTGTTTTCTCTTCCCAAAGGAAACGCTTCCTCATTTTATTACAAACGAAAACTAAGTGTTTTTAACTTAACGGCAACAGTTTGCCCCGCCTACAAAAAACCAAAAGTAACTTACTGCGCTATTGGGAGTGAAGTACATAGTGGTCGCTCTGGTGACGATATAGCCAGTGCTCTGATTAAAATATTACAGAACGTCTTGGCAGATCATCCTCATGTGGAAATTTTGACATTATGGAGTGATTCTTGTGTCCCACAAAATTAAAACAAGATAATGTCAACAGCCTTAAATACGTTTCTTCACAAGAAGTCACCTAACCTGAAAATGATATTACAAAAATTTTCTGTGCCTGGACACTCACTCATACAGGAAGTTTACTCTGTTCACAGTGCAATAGATAAGCATCTTAAGAACATTGAGATACATAGTCCATTAGCATTTCTCAGGCAACTTAAGAACATACGCTACGAAAAGGTAAACCTGAAATTAATTCAGATGCAACCATCAGATTTCAAAGCGTACTCTGCCAAAGCAAGTCTCTTAAATTTTGCAACAACTATGCCTTTTTCTAAAATAAAATTTACTAAGTATGAGGATCCACACTTGTTTCAACAATCTTTTAGAACAAATGCTAGAGATGTACATTATAAATCGATTTCATTAATTAAAAAACCTACTTAAACTACTCTAGGAACACCGAAGAATTTATATCAAAATTTTAATACCATTCAGAGAACAAAAACTATATCAAAGGAAAAAATTAATGATATAAAAAGTTTGTATACTTTTATATCATCAGAGGACAAGAAGTATTTTGAAGCTCTTTTCAAGCAACTGAAATAATAATAATATTCT
Source organism: Dasysyrphus albostriatus (assembly GCA_946251815.1). Classification (NCBI taxonomy): domain Eukaryota; kingdom Metazoa; phylum Arthropoda; class Insecta; order Diptera; family Syrphidae; genus Dasysyrphus; species Dasysyrphus albostriatus. The sequence continues at coordinate 108,857,990 of OX276335.1, read as the reverse complement.
ATTATACTTTGTAGAATCTAATGTGAATTATTGTTTTTAAGTTATTTATTTTACTATTTAGTTATTTTTGTTGTAAGCAAAAATGTATAAAATGTTTGAAGTCATATATTTTATTTTTTTTATTATTTATGTTCTTTTTTATTGTTTATTATAATAACGCAAAACAATAACTGTGATTTTGCTGTATACAAACAAATAAATATGTAGTTAAAAACTATGTAGTTTTGTACTTTATGAATTACTAAATAAATATATTTTTTGTTCCCAAAAACTTTCTTTTTTTTTGAAACAAAAAAACGTGTGTTATATTTCATGATTTTCAATAAATAAATTTTTAATAATTTATTATTGGAATGCCGTAAGTGCACAATTTTTGACGTACGTGTATGAGTAAAGGAAAATATTGATTTCAGTGGCGTATACGGCAAACTCATTCTGTAATAAATTTTAAATATTTTGAAAACTAAAAGCATTGTAGAATAATTCATTACATTTTCTGAAAGAAGATATCCGTATGAATATCGTGACAAAAAATTAAAAAATCCCAGCGGTTGGTTTTCGAGCAATAGGCTGTCAAAACTTCAAATGCGATTTCCCAGAAACATTAAAATGGCGCTTACGGCAACCCAACCTCATCTCATCTGATAACTTTTTATCGTTATTTTTTATTAATTTTACTTTTTTGTGTTTTGTCTTTAATTTATTAAAGTTTTCAGGGTTGTTCAACTTCGTGAAATTTTAAATTAATTTTCTCTTGAATAACAAAACAATATTCGAAAGAATAGAAAATACAAAAATTTCTATTCCTTCGAATATTGTTTTGTTATTTTTTTCCCTAAATATATATCTATAGGTTTTTCTTTGGTTGTCAGATGTATTGTTTTGGTATAGATATTCAAAAATTTAATTACTAAGTCAAGGATATTTTTTGATCTTTCCAGCAACTTGATGTGCTCGTTTAAGCAAAGTACTGAGAAGACGCTCTACGTCGTTCTAGTGTGCCTATTGGGGATGGAAAAGTGAATTAAAATCTGTTTTTATTTGAACTACTCATAACTTGCTATAGAATAGGTTTTCAAACGTGGGGTCGTTACCTATTGTTATTTTTTCCGGTTCAATCATATAGCTGAATTATTTCTCTAAAGCATTCAATATGTTTTTTTGATTTTTTGACTTCAATCTTTCTGCTGCTGCAAATTTTGATAATTTATCAATGCAAGTGAGAAACTTGTTGTTGTTAGACAAGATTCACATATCTAAGTGATAATAAGGGTATTCATGCATCGTCGTAAGTTTACAAATTGTGTAAAATGATAAGTTTACGCAAAGTTTGCATGATCGACCTTTTGTGTAAATCATTTCCCATACGAGATTTTACAGTTCATTAACCTAAAGATAAACTTATCCAATTTGTAAACTTATCTAGGGTTTTACGAAGTTGCATGAATACCCTTAATGAATATGTGGTCCTGAAGGGGTTTCAGTTTTTTTCAAAAGGGAGTTCAACTGGATTTCGCTCTATATTTAGGTTACAGGTTTCACAATTATTTGTTATCTTAGTGATGTGGTCCTTTAGGTTCGGGAAATAGTATTTCCTTTTTAGTTCTAAATAGAGTTTCTCTACGCCTATGTGGTTGAATTCTAAGTGCGTTTTATGAATACATCTTCTATTTCTGATAGGTAAAAATGCCTGTTAAGAAGAAGATTTTTGTCCTTAACAATCATTGGCTATTGTGATTGTTTTTCCAAGTTTTATTTTTCTGAAATAATTCATCGTCTTCTATGTAGTTTGCATTTTGGTGGTCTACATCGATTTCAGATATTATTTTTTGAAATTTGTTGTATTATAGGTTTTTCGAATAATTTCTATCCGGCGTTTATTGAACGGAAGAATGATATTCTCGTTGTTTTCTTTTCCGATTTTTACGATGTTTTGTCTAATAAATTAGTTCAAAAGTCTGAATCATTCGAATGTTGAGTAGGGACTATGAATAAATGAAGGATTTGGGGTATAAGGGCACTGTGACCATTAAGATCTATTGTGCTTCCGTCTAGAGCCGGATGACGTTGCTCATACTTTCCTTGATGAACTTGAGTATTTGGAGTGTTTTAGGTAGGGTAGTTCGCCCTCCTCTATCTAGTGATTTCCCAAATACCTGTGTCTTTGATGCACGAGTGCATCACGTCTACCTAGTATATGGTCGGGTGTCTCCTCATAAGCATTGCAGAATCTGCACGTGGCGCTGTTCTCTAAGTCGAGAATGTGGAAGTGTCTCCTAAGCTAACAGTGGCCGTTTGACCCGTTTCTTCCTGTTTAAGCTCATACAGGACTGGAATCGTTCTTGGTTGTGAGGCGCAAGCAGAATTTGGCATGTCTTCTCCACTTCTGTTTTGATTTTATGTTTAATCAAGTTTTCTCCTATTCTGCAATAAGGCTCTGGTCCCGTTAGGGATGTAATTGCCCCTATTTTTGCTAAGGAGTCTGCCTCTTCCTTGCCTTGTATGCCAACGTGGCCAGGGATCTAATAGAGTGTGAGAGAGCTATGTTTGCCCAGTTCGTTTAGCCTGCCTACATGCTCCCATACCAGTTTAAATTCATGCTATATGAGCTAAATGCTTTGAGTGGGGCCTGGCTATCTGACATGATTGCAATATTTTGGTTCTTATACTTTCTTTCGAGATTTCTTTCGGCACATTTTCCTATGGCTTTAATTTCTGCCTGAAAAATACTTGTAGATTGTCCCATCGGTATTGAAAGTTTGGTTTTAGGCCCATAAATTCCAGCACCAGTCCCTTCCGAAGTTCTTGATCTATCAGTGTACCACTTGATGGCGTTTTCTTTAAGAGTATAGTTTACGGTTTCATCTACCTACTCTTTTTTGCTGCTTAACTCCACATGGAAATTTTTTTCTTTCTTTCTTTCTTGAGATGTCAAGGAGGCTCGATTCTATGGACTTACAAATCGAGTCTCTTTGTCTGAGACTAATAATTTTCCCTGCCTCAGTTCCCTCTTTTGAAAATCTCATGATGGCTCCCTTAGCAGCACTTTCTATGGCCACGTGTAGTGGGGTCAAGTGAAGAATGACTTCCATTGCTGCTGTAGGGCATGTTCTCATTGCTCCGGTAATGCAGATGCATGCTAGGATCTGTACCTTTTCTAGTGATTTCCTAGTTGTTGTAAGTTCGGTTCTTTTGTGTCATGCAACCCTCCCATAGATAATGATGGGTCTTACCATCATGGCGTATATCCATCTAAGGATGTTTGGTTTACAGCCCCATGATTAACCTGCAAGTCTCTTGCATATCATGAGAGCTTTTGTGGCTTTCCCGACAATTATTTCGACATGTTTGTTCCAGAGAAGTTTACAGTCTAGTGTTATACCTAGATATTTAACCCCCTTCTGGATCTCGATTTCTTCACCAGCCCACCGGATAGGTTTCATACGTGGTAGAAGTTTCTTCTTAGTATCGTAGTTTTTTTTGGGTTGATGTTTAGTCCCACAGATAGACACCATTTCCTTGTTATATTAAGCCCTCTGTAATATCACAGATAGTTTTTTTCGAACTACCCTAAGGCTGTTATAACAATGTCGTCGGTGAAGCCGATGCAACGTATGCCTCAAGAAGAAAGACTTTCCAATAATTCATCTACCACGAGACCTCGCAGTAAGGGTGATAAGACCCTTCCCTGAGAACAGCCTCTTGTTGTGATAACTTTCTGGATACTTTGTCCTGTATATGCTTCAGTTCTTGTGCTCAGCATCCCACTTATCCATCTGATAATAGCGATGGGTACACCTTTTCTTAACAAGGCCCTGCTAACAGCTGCATGTGAGGTATTGTCGAAGGCACCCTAAACGTCTAGGAATGCACATAAGGCCATTTCTTTAGAGTCGAAAGCTATTTGTAATGTGTTTGTGAGTTCATATACGGTTTCTCTAGATCTACCCGCCCTGTAACCATGGTGGCGATGGTTCAAAGGCATATGTATTAATACTTCTGATCTGATTAAGTTATCAATTACCTTTTCCACAAAGCCTTCAGTAAGAAGGTTAAGTTAAGTTTATTGGTCTGAAGGACTTTGGATGTGTTGTATCTTTCTTGCCGATTTTGGGAATGAAGATTACCTTAGCTTTTCTCCATAGAATACCCAAGTGCGATACTACTTCGAAGTATATTACTATATAAGGCATTAGTTCATCTTTTCTTTTTTGTAAAAGGGCTTGAAAAATGCCGTCTACACCCGGTTGTTTAAAAGGTTGAAAGGAGCTTATCGCCCAATCTATCCGGTTAACTGTGGAGATAGAACAGTTAACGGTTTTTGCTACCATTGGTATACTATCCAAAAAGTGAGTATTTAGCAAAAGGGTAGACCTTTGCTCATTATTTTCTGTATAGCTACCATCAGGGTTTCTAAGTGCTAACGAGGTTAATGTTTTCTCTTTCGCTGGAGCTTTGTGTAGGCTTGCTGCTGCTCGAGTGGTTGAAATCCTCTCACAGAAATTTGCAAAACTACTTCTCTTGCCTTTCCTTATCTCCACATTGTATTTGGTCATTTCTGCAGAGTAGTTATGCCTATTTCGATTTCTTTTTGCCTAATTGAAAAATTTTCTCACCTTGGATCTCAGTTTCGACAGATTATTGTTCCACCATGGAGCATCGGTCTGCCTTTTCATGGGTCTTGGGGGGCAGCTGAGTTTATATGCCTCGTTAATAGCCCCACTTAACTCATTTACTGTATGTTCTAGTTCCAGGTAGCTGTTTGTCGTTTCTACTGGTACTAACTGATCAAGATTTATCTTGAGAGTATCTCTGTCAAAAGGTTCTTCAGGGCAAACACTATAATTCTATGGTCAGATATTGAGGGTTCGTTGGAAACTCTCCAATCCCTGACGCACTATTTAAGTTCGGAGTTCAGAAGGTTAAGTCTAAGACTTCTTTTCTAGTTCTAGTTCCAAATGTAGGGGTATTCCCTACGTTAAATATATCTAGATTTTTTTCGATAATAAAGTCTAAAAAGTACTCACCCCTTTGGCTTATATCGGTACTTTCCCATGTTGCATGGTGGGCGTTTGCATCACGCCCGACCATAAAGGGTAGTCTTTTGCTATTGCAGTAGTCTACTAACGGGTGATTTTTTAAGAGGTTTAGAACTTTAAAAAAAAAAAAACACAAAAAATTCGAAAAAATGAATGAAATATTTATTTGAATCGATAGTTTGAACCTTGCAATTTAATGTTTAAACATAATTTCATGCAAATGTTGACCGCGGCTGCGTCTCAGGTAGCCCATCCGCTGAGTCCAATTTTGGCATACTCTTTCACACATATCGGCCGGTATCTCACGAATGAATGCATGGATGTTGGCTTCCAGTGCGTCAATCGAAGCGGGCTTGTCCCTATAGACATTAGCCTTGACATACCCCCACAAAAAATAATCTAATGGTGTCAAATCACACGATCTAGGCGGCCAATTGACCGGCCCGAAACGTGAAATTAACTGTTCACCAAACTCGCCTCGCAATTGCGCCATTGTTTCGCGTGCTGTGTGGCATGTGGCACCGTCTTGTTGAAACCACATATCATGCAAGTCAAGAACTTCCATTTCGGGCAAAAAAAAGTTTGTTATCATCGCTCGGTAGCGTTCACCATTGACAGTAACGCTACGATTCGCATCATCTTTGAAGAAATATGGCCCAATAATGCCGCCGGCCCATAAACCGCACCAAACAGTGGCTTTTTCGGGATGCATTGGTAGCTGTTGCAATGCTTCTGGCTGATCTTCACTCCAAATGCGGCAATTATGCTTATTTACGTACCCATTCAACCAAAAATGAGCCTCATCGCTGAACACAATTTTTCGATAAAAAAGCGGATCCTCGGCCAGCTTTCCAAGAGCCCATTCACCAAAAATTCGGCGTTGTGGTAGGTCGGCTGGCTTTAGTTCTTGCACCAGCTGTATCTTAAAGGCTTTACGCCCAAATCCTTCCGCAAAATTTTCCACGTAGTGCTGTAACAAAGGCCTAACTGCTGGGAACGGCGCCGAATCGACATTTCGCGGTCTTCTGTCACACAAGCTGATACGGCCGCAATATTTTCTTCACTACGCACAGAACGTAAACGTGTTGGTGGTTTAATGTCCAACAAAGTAAATTTGGTGCGAAATTTGGTCACAATCTTCCGAATAGACTGCTCAGAAGGTCGAGAATGCCGACCATGAGATCTTGAGATCTAGAGAAAGCTTTCAACCGAGAAAGACGTGTTTTTTATTTGGTCTGCGGAAATACATATATTTAAACAAGTGAATTTTATTTAAATTGGAGTTAATTATGGAAAGTGATTGCAAGAAATGTAAAAAAAGATTTAAAGGTGAAATAAATGTGTCGTGTAGTGGCCTTTGTGGCAAAGTATTCCACGAAAAATGCACTGGGCTGGCAGATTATGATGTGCGTTCGGTTCGCGAAAAGAAAAACCTCGCTTTCATGTGCGACGATTGTGTAGACGGAAGAAATGCAATTTTTACAACGTTGAGTGATATGCTAAGGTCAATAAACGAAAATAAAGATTATATCTTGAAACAAGAACAAATTGTGCGTGAAATTCTTGAAAAATGTAACTCCTTTGGTATTCGTGAAGCTCAAGTTGCAAATGCAAATACAAAAACAAAGGAAAGCTACGCGAGTCAATTAGAAAAGGAACCTGCAGTGATTATTAAACCAAAAGTAAAACAAACGGGTGAAAAAACGAAAGATGATCTAAAGATAAATGTTGATCCATCAAATCTAAAAATTAGTGAAATAAATACTTGGCAAAATGGCATAATTCAAATATCATGTGCTAGTGAGGGAGAAAGAAGCAAAGTTGTTGATGCAGTTGAAGAAAAGCTTGGTGCGGAATATGAAGTAAAATTACCGGTGTTAAGAAAGCCAAAAGTGATCGTAACGGGTGTGAGTGAAGAGATTAAAGAAGAAGAGATGGAAAAAAGCTTAAGAGCACAAAACAGTATTCTTGCCGAGAGTGAAATAAAATGCATTAAAATTAATAAAAAAAATGGGGAGAAAGGAAGAAAAAAGTTTGTTTACTATAATGCAGTGGTGGAATTAGATGGTGAAAGCTTTGCAAAAGTCATAGACGTAGGAAGAGTAAATGTTGGGTGGGATAGATGCAAAGTATTTGAGTCAATTATGGTAAAAAGATGTTATAAGTGTTTGGGTTTTAACCATATATCAAAAGAGTGCAAAAATAAAGCTTGTTGTCGAAAATGCAGTGGTGATCATGATTCAAAAGATTGCGATAATGTCGAAGTAGTAAGATGCGTAAACTGTGTAAAAACGAATGATAGACTCGGTTTGAATCTAGATATTAATCATAAAACAATGGATTATTCGTGTGCAGTGTATCTCAAGAGACTGGATGGAGAGTGAAACCGGGTGAAGTATTAGCAATTAAATGATAACCTATTTAATAAAAACCATTACCATATTTTAACGGTATCCTTATCAATGCACAAGGGATTACCGGAAACTTTGAAATTATTGAGGAACTAACAAATAAATACAAATTCGACTTTTTGTTACTCACTGAAACGCATCTTACAACAATGGATATAAAATATACAATTGTTTTAGTAGCTCGCGACACACAGGTGGGGTAACAATTTATGTTAAAAATGGAATTAGGTCTGTGGAAAAAAAGCAATTCACAATCGATAAAAAATTATGGATATTGTCAATTAAAATTTCTGAAAAGAATGAATCTTGGAATATAATTTTGTTATATAGGTCAGAAAAAATGAGTGTTAACGAATTTTTTGATGTTTTAAATAGATGGACTTTAAATAACATGAGCGAAAGTGAATACACGTTAATTGCAGGTGACTTCAATGTTGACTTTCTTGATAGAAGTAATTATGAAGTGAACTATGTAAATGGTTTTTTAAATAACATTGGGCTTGTACAGTTAGTTACTGAACCGACTAGGATAACAAGGTCTTCAAGAACTCTTATAGATTATGTGTTAGCTCAAGATACAATTAAAGTAGATGTTGCTGTTCGTAGTGAGTGGGTGATATCAGATCATGAGACATTAAGTATAAAAATATATACCAAATCGCGTGGAAACGACAAAAATAAGAATATTAAGTACATAAAGTATAGGCATGATACATTTGTGAGTGCTTTAAATGAAGAAAATTTTAATAATATATACGAAACAGATGATTTAAATAGTTGTGCGGATAAGTGTAAAGAGGGAATGGAAGTAGCGCTAGCAAATATCACAAAGTCGATAACAATAAATGAAAAATTTGCTGAATGGTATAACAACGATTTATTTAATCTTAAGCAAAGAAAGATAAACTTGTATGACAAGGCACGGTTAGAAAATTCATTACAAGATTGGAAAAACTATAAAAATGCTAGAAATGTGTATAAGTGTGAGTGTAAAAAGGCTAAAAGTTCTTTCATAGAATCAAAAATATGTGAAAATGCTGGTGATCAAAAGGGTTTATGGAAGACATTGAAAAGACAAATTCTTAAAACGGAAAAAAATGAAATATCAGAACTTAAAATTCACAATAGGTTGTTGAAATCGGAAAGTGAAATTGCCAACGCATTAAATTTGTTTTTTGTGAACAGTGTTGAAGAAATTCATACTAGTATAAATCCAATTCCTTACTCGGATAATATTGCTACAAATAATTCGTTATTTAAGTTTACGCAAGTGAACTTGATCGAGCTTGAAAGTACCATAAAAAATATGAACAATAAAAAAGACTGTTTTGGGTTAAATTGCAATATTATTCTCGATTGCGAGCCAGAAATTCTTCCAAAGTTATTAAAAATAGTGAACTTTTCTTTAATAAATGGTGTCTTTCCAGAAAGCTGGAAAGAATCGATTGTTATACCTATTGAGAAAATCCAAAATCCGAAAAATCCTGAAGACTGGAGGCCTGTCAACATGCTCCCCACGTATGAGAAGATTCTTGAGGAAGTAGTATGCAATCAACTTACCAACTATATGGAAAGAGTAAACATATTGTGTGTACAACAATCTGGGTTCAGGAAAGGGCACTCGTGCGAAACCTCTTTATGTTGGCTTATAAAATGAGTGGAAGAAGGAAATTGATAAGGGGAAATCTATTCTTGCCGTTTTTCTAGACCTTAAACGGGCATTTGAAACAATAGATAGAAAAATATTACTTGACAAACTTAAAAAATATGGTATTAAAGAAGTTGAGCTAAATTGGTTTGAAAGTTATCTATCGGGAAGGTCACAAAGAGTAAAAGTGAACGAAACTTACTCAAACGCAAAAAACGTAAACCTTGGTGTGCCGCAGGGATCAAAATTGGGTGTATTCCTTTTTCTTTTATATATTAACGATATAGTTGAAGCGATATCTGAAGTAAAAATATCAATATTTGCTGATGATACTTACAGTTTATAACACCTTAATTCTTCCGCATTTTGATTGTTGCTCATCTATTGTTTACATGTCCAATACCGAAAATATACGAAAACTGCAAATTTTACAAAATAGGGCGATGAGAACTGTTCTCAAATGTGGATACAGAACTCCAATACAAGAATTGCTAACAAATCTCGGATGGTTAAATGTTGAACAGCGATTAAAATTTAATGCATTCGTCATGATATTTAAGATTAAATACAACTTATATCCTATATACCTACAACGTAATGTAAGCTTCATAACAAACTCTTTTTATAATTTAAGGAATGCGGGAGATTTTAGATTACCACTGTATCGAAGAGCTGGCACACAAAACAACCTACTTTATAAAGGAGTGCAGTTATTTAATAATCTACCAAGAAACCTCAAAGCTGAAACAAACATAAATATATTTAAATCTTTATTAAAGCCTTTGCTAAAAAATAATGTAATATGAAAACACTTGTACTTATAAGTATCGACTGATATGTTAAGAGTTTTTTTAAACTAATAAATTATACAAATACAAAAATACCATAAAATGGAAGCAGCGCGCGATGAACATTTCGAACCGAGCACGAATTTTGATAGTAAAATTCAATAATTTGCAAGCGTTGTTCATTTGTAAGACGATCCATGGTTAAATTGCAAACCAAACTGAAGCTGTCTGACAGTGACACAAGGTACTAAACACACGTCAGCTGTCAAAACCAGTGTTGCCAAAACCAAACCCGCTAAAAAATCACCCTTTAGTTTCTGAACTTCTGTTGGTGGTATATTCGCATCATCACCAGCAAATGATGCGGATACTACAACCATCGTTTGAGGGCTGCCTGTAGTGGAACTAGATCCCGCGACATAAATTCTGAAATACATATAAATTTAAATTATTTCTTAATGCATGCTCTGAGCGAGTAGTGTCTCGCATCCCATATAACTTTAGAGTCCTTACTTGTTAGGCCTCTTATTTGGCCCCCGTAAATCCAGGGTTCTTAAATCAACGCTATTTCCAGGTTATAAACAGTAAATTTCCGCGCAATGGCAGCTGCTGCTGCCTTAGCATGGTGTAAATTGACCTGGGCTAGCCTGGTACTGATCTCGTGTCTAGTCATTTTATTGCCTTTAGAAGATGGTGACGAATGCCCCTTCATCTTCGAGTAGCATTTCTTCTTCCTCATTGGTAAGAAGCACTTCGTCTGGATCGGATCGGCTAGGAGAGAGGTCTATGCCCTCCATCTCTTTGCTTATCCGACTTCCTGCATCCATTGCCAGTGGTGTTACCTGGCTCTGGATTCTAGGAATGGGACGGGTTGGGGTATGGGGTGTGGTTTGGGTTGTTTGTGAGGGCTCAGTTGGTAGAAGAGTTTGGGTAAGCTGGGAAGTTTGTATGGTGTTGGGAATCTGGGCTGTGTCAGGAATTTTGGGGTGGGGTGGGGTATCGAGGGACTGGAGAGGTTGGTATCCTTGGTGTTTATGATTAAGGTGATAGCAGAGGTTTTCTTCCTTGCGGCCTCATGGTTGGTGACTGCTGCCTTACGGAGACCTGTGACGCCAATTTCGCCAATCACCACTTGTAGTGGCGCTGGTGATCTGCCTTTACTATTGCCTCTGCTGACTGACGGTTAGTGCCAATCACAAGCAGCTGACCTTTATCCTCAATCTTGCTCTAAAGGACTTTCCAAGCTTTCACCGTCAGGCCAACATTTTGGGCCTCTAAAAGCGACAAGGACTTCTTATCGTCTTGTCCCGTGCTCCTAAGCAAGAACAGCGTGATTGTATGCATTTTTGGGATGTCATCTCACAAGCATGCTATCAATTCACTGCCCTTCCAAGTTGCCAGTTTTGAGACTTTCTCCTTTAGCCAATCAGCTGTGTTCTGTCCAGCACAATCGACTAAAAGCAACCCAGTTCTAAAATACAAGCCGTTGAATCTGAGCTTGTGCTTCCACCCAAGAGAGACCTCCTCATTAATGGCTTCTTCCAGTGCTGATAGCTTATCAACACTGAGAGTTACCTGAAGGTATTCCCTTGGTGGAACCGCAATTCTCACACTCGTTGTCGCACTTGCATAAGAGAGCCTTTGTTTCCCAGCTCTTCCTCTTACCCTGAACGTCAGTTGAAGAATCTACCTTCTTATCATCTACCTTCTTCCTTGCTTTCTGGGGGGACATCCCGTCAGAAAAAAATCGAGGGTATCATCTCAAGGACACACCACCTTTCCTTAGTGGGTCATTTAAGCCACCTGGCTGCCCCAGTTCAGGAAGTGGACCAGCAAAGTGGTTACATCTTCTACTTGGCTTCTTAGACGGTTCAGAGGTCATCCGTGATGGTGTCTTCCTATTACTGGAGCCTTTTACGGTCTTAATTTCATCATTTGCTGGCATGGGAGGTACTCTCCTCTTGCTAGCGGTCAATGTGCTAGGAGTATCATCTTCCATTTGGCTGGGAGGTGTCAATGGTCCGCCTTGAGCTGCCCGGTGCTTTAATTCCCACATAGTATGGTAAGGCTATAGTTACTCTTTAAAACGACTCCATCACAAAGAGGTACCATTAGAACACAGCCGGTATACCCACTGGCTGCAAACCATGCATTGCTTTAAGGCTGCCAAAGGAAACAGTAGGTCAGATGAATCTTTGAAACTAAAGCCTACGCACACCGACAAGGTGACTGCCACGCATAGGAAGTAGGGACTAGTTCTATTGCATTTATTTCATTCAATTTAATACGAGATAATGCATCTGGTACTTTATTCTTTTTACCTCGGATGTACTCGATGTTAAAGTCGTATTCTTCTGACTTAATTTTCCATCTCTGTAACTTTGAATTGGGTTCTCGTAAGTTTTCTAACCATAAGCCTAGTACGCAGATCGAGCTAAAATTTCACTCCCATACAAAATTCTCTCCAAAATTAAGCCGAGCTAAAATTCAGCCAAGCATTTTAGCCGAGAGGTACCCAGCTCCAGCTAAAAAATCAAATTTTTGTTTCTTACTGTACGGGACCTATCTGTCAAAATTTAGCGCGTGAAATAATTGTGCGGCACATTAATTCTCGAGCTAAATTGTGGCAGGTTTTTATATTTGTGGGGTTTACGTGAGCCTTACTTGGTGAAATTGAAAATTAAGAACGAGAAATATTCAAGGACAAATGATTTAACAATGCCAAAGAGAAAAATCCATTTTAGTTGATTATATTCAATTGATATATAAAAAGAAAATTCTTTGAATTTGTTGAATACATTTTGTTTTCAAAAAACAGCTGTTTGTTTTGATGTATTCTCCACAACAATTGTATGTCAAAATTTATATAGGATTTTAGCTGGTGTTTGGAGAGAAAAGTAGGAGCGAAATTTTAGCTCGATCTGCGTACTAGGCTATACCAAGGATCGGTGGTCTGTAAGTATTTGAAATTTTCTACCATACAGGTAATGGCGGAATTGTTTGGTGGCCCAAACGATAGGCTACAGTCCTTTTTCTATGGTCGAGTAGTTACAGGTCATCAGACATTACCAATTCTAGTTTTTCAAATGATTTTTTGTAGTCAGGATTATTTATATCTATTTTTTCATCTTTTTTGTCCTGGATAAACTTGCAGTAAAATCCAGTTAAGCCCAAGAATGACTGAATTTCTTTTACCGTTTTTGGTATTTGGAAATTCTGATAGCTATTATTTTGTGCGTGTTTGATTTGATTCCATTCTGGGTAACTATATGTCCCAGAAATTCGGATTCTTTTCTTAAAAATTCTAAATGCTCTTTCAAAGACGTAGAAAAGACAATTATGTCGGTAAGATAGACATAATATTTTTTCCCTTCGCAGTTTTTAAAGAATTCGTTCATCATTCTTTGAAAGGTGGTTGGCGGGTCTTTTAGCCCGAATGGCATTCTCAACAATTTGTAGTGGCCAGGCGTACTAAACGTTGTTTTCTTTTGATCTGCAGCATCGCCTTCTATTTGGTAAAAACCTTTCGTAAGCTCCAAAGTGGTAAAATAGTTTATCTAAAATGTCATTGATCAAAGGGAGAGGAAATGTATCCTCTTTTGTAACATAGTTTAGTTTATGGTAGTCGACAACTATTCTCCAGTCCTTTTCACCTGCTTTATAGGCTTTTTTAGGTACCATACATATTCGGGCGTTGTACGGGGACAAATTAGTCTTTATGATTTTTTGGCTAGGTTAGTCTTTTATTTGTCTATCTACTTCCTGTTTATCTATTTCAGGGTAGCGATAGATTCTAGTGAAGATGGGCTCTTCATTAGTGGTGGAGATTCTCTGTTTTGCGTGGCTTGTGAATTTGAATCATCACCTTTGAGGTAGAAGACTCTGTTGTGTTTACTTAAAAGTTTCATTAATTTCTTATAATCCTTGACGTTTAGATGGTCGATTCTTTACTGTTCCAAATTTTCTAACAGTGTAGAATCTGCTATCATATTTTCCTAGTGATTAATTTTTTTTTCGTATTCTTGTTCATCTTCCTCGGAAAAAAAAGAGGAATTATTTCATCGTTTAATTTCAATGTTTTGTTCTTGAAATTAATTTCCGTATTGTTTGGATATAAGATATTATTTCCAATCAAACCGTCAAATTGGTTGTTAAAATTGTGAATTTGAAAAACACAATCTGTTTGAGTATGGAAAATTAATTTTCTTTTGGGGATAACTAATTCTTCACTTATGAATAAAGGTGTTCCCACAGTTCTGATTTTTAAACGGGTTGTTCTTTTGGGGCAGGGTTAGAAGTCCAGAAGTCAAAAGTCCATAATGGGCTTTTGGCTCACTCTGGTGGGTTAGAAGTCCATAAATGCATTATGAACTTATACCTTAGTGGACCAAAAGTCCGGAAAAATTCTCATGCACTACTGGCTTAGAGTTTATTGTATATATGGTTTAGTAATATGAAATGATACAGTAAACATTATTGTTGGATAAAAGTATAGGAAAAATTCAAATTTTCATTGAGTCCAGGTTCTTTAAATGCAAAAGAAACTTTGCATACACCCAACCTCGCACTTACCACGAACCCAATACTGAGCCAAAGCAGGGGGTTGCAGGGGGGCAGCATGCCCCCCCGAAGATTCCTCACTATTTATTCACGTGAGTTATTCATAAATACAGTGCATGCACCCAGGATTACGGGGGGTAAACAGAGTGGTTTGTTTGGGGGGCATGCTGTCCCCATGCAACCCCCCTACTTGGAATCACAATAGGATTTGAGGTAGGTGCGAGGTTGGGTGTACACAAAGTTTCTTTTGCATTTTATGACTATAGTATGGATTTTCAACCTACTTTCTAAAAAAACTATGAACTTTTCACCCACTTCCCTCTGGGCTTTTTGGCCCACTTTAGTGAGTGATACATTTATGGGCTTCTCACCCACCCCAGTGAGCAAAAAGCCTATAATGGACTTTTGGCTTCTGGACTTTTAACCCTGCACCGTTCTTTTTCTTATTAAATGTGATGGAGCTTTTTCCCTATTTATCAAACTATTGGTTAAACCAGTGACTATTAATAGTTTGACTTTTTGGTTTGCTTTCCTTAACACAATAAAGGGGAGTTGGGGGTTTGGTCCGAGGAGGTTATTATGATTTACCTGAACTTTCTTTAGTTGGTTTGGATAGGGTTCTTTAATTTGGATTGTAGTTTTGTCCTTTATAATTTGGATTGGGATTATGATAATTAAAAGGAGGTTTAATGTTAGTTGGATTTTTTGGGACAAAATGAATTAGATGTTAGATTAGATGTATTTTGGTTATTTTGAGGTGGTTTTCGGTTAGAATGAATTTTGGGCGTTTCAAGTAGTGTCTTGGATATGTCTTCTGACTTATAGCTTAAAAACCCAGCTTGTGTCAGCTCTTGAAGGGCTGCTTACACTCACTGTCCTCATGTGAAAGGGTAAGCATTCTTTGAATATATTAAAGGCAGTTTGCGTAGTGTGGGGAATTTCATCGTTCTTCCCTTCTTACACCGTCAACTTTTTGAGCTCACAGATATTTTTTTGTAAGTCATTGTAAAAAGTTATGACATTGCCTTTGTAAGGTGTATGACGTAGTTCATCATAACTGCCTGACCAAAATAGAGTGCTGCAACTGGAGTTGCAGCTGCAACTGGAATTGCTGTCAAAAATGCTGTAAGTGCTTTTTTTACTCGCCCACAATGTGCTGTACAGCTTTTTGATATTTTGGGTATTTGAAGTCAGCTGTGCGATTTCAATTCAACATAAAAATAGAAAATAAAACAAAAATAAAAGTGGATAGTGATGAAATGGAAGCTAAAATTACTTTACGTGTTTATCAGAAATTAAAAAGAGTTTGAAATTCTCTTCAAACCCCATGTAAAGACTTGGTTGCGCTCACAATTTTCAAACGTCAAAAAAATGCATGCAACAGTTAAAAGTTGGCCAACTTGTCCAGCTGCGTATGCAGTTCCGTCTGCAGCTGCGTCGCGTTCTGTTCGTATCTATAGATTTGTGTGTATTCAACATTTTGACAGCTATTCCAGTTGCAGCTCCAGTTGCAGCTCCGTCTCCATTCTGTTCAGGCAGTAAAGCTGAAAGGAAGACTTGAAGCCTTCAAAATTTTTAATTAAAAGGCCTTTAATTTCTTTCCACGTTTGCAAATGAGAGTGAATCGTAATGCATCGCTTCGCTTTTTTTTATTAATTTGGGCTTTGTTTGGGATGGATCATCATATTTATTCAGATTAGGTGTGATTTCATCTACGTTCGTAATGAACGTGTAGAGCTCTTCCCTTCGTCCGCCGAAAGCATTTAGCTTCTCGATATATTTTAGGGGGTCAAGGGTCACTGTAAGAGACATTTTGGTATTTTTATCAAGTTTCAATTTGTCAGATATAAAAGTTTCTAAATGTGGCAAAAGTTTTAGTTCAGTATTGGATAAATTCGGTTCTTTAATATAACTTAAATTGTTCTTAGAATTATTCTTACTATCGTTTTTATTTATTTTCTGGTTGTCTTCGTCTGATGATTTGTCCGTGTTTCCAGAAAAGGGTTTTGGTTTTTATTCTTCTTGACTGTTCTTTTGATGAAACTCATTTATTTTCTGATAACTTGGTGTTTTGATTTTATTGTTGTTAACTAGTTTCTTCAATAGATTTTGTGGCATTACCATTAAGAATTGGGGTCAGTCACTTAACTAATTGATTTAAGAAATTTTAAAAGTGTTTTAATAACTAAGTGTCGTTTTTATTATTCACTTTGAATATACCGTGTTTAGTTGTTGCTTCGTGCTTTCGTGGGTTGACCGTAATTTTAAAACTTTTGGTAGGTTTTTATTTGCAGATACCATAAATATATAACGGTATTCTACCGACTGCACCGGAAATAAATGTACTTTATTAAAAATACTTCTTAAGAAGGAAATGAATAGCAGAGCTCTTGATTCTTGGGTCGTTACTGGATGAGTGTTACTTAAGAACATTAAGAATCGCAGAAAGCAGGTGTTTTTCATAATTCATCTTTGGTGTGAGTGACTTTGTCAGCGTTTTATTTCTTTGTTCTTTATATCCCAATATTGTTTTAGTAACAATTAAAGCATATGGTATCATATTGTAACGACTATTACATTGGGACTATAACGACTCTCGAATGAACTATAACCAAACGTCAAATTGAAAGCTTTGGAAATGAAAATGTATGGGAAATTTCCCATATGGAAAGCTCTGAAAGCAAATACTAGAACCTTCTAGCTTTTTCGGGAACCTTGTGAAAAGTATAAGAGCACATGTCTGACCGGCAAAGGTCAGACAATAATTTTGTAGAAAAAAAAGTAAAGTGTTTTGTTTTGTGAAGTAAATAAGTGGATAATTTTAATAAAGGGAATAAGTTTTAAAAACGAACCTGAGAAAATATTACATTGGTGTTAGAAGTGGAATAAAACTTAATTTATTTGTGTTTAGATAATTTATTGTGCTTCAACAGATAATAATTACAAAAACTGAACATGTTTGTGAAAGTGAAAATAAGAAAAGACAATGGGTAAAACTCTTAATGATTTAAATTTAGTTGAACTTAAGGCAGGACTGAACAAGCGAGGTCTTCCTACTGCTGGAACAAAGAATGATCTTATAATTCGTCTGCAAGAGGATATAAGAAGACGTTGAGAAAACCCAGACACGTTGATATTCGACATTGAAATGGAGGAAGAGCAAGAACAAGTAAGACCATCGGACATCAGCAGTATGCTGTCTAGCTGCTCACCAAATTTCAAGAACAAAAGAATCTTCTAGAACAACAAAGCCAAAAGGCAAAAGAATCTTCTAGAACAACAAAGCCAAGGGCAAAGGAATCTTCGAAATCTTCTCGAAGGTAAATTAGAAGCCTTTGAAAACAGAATTATTGCCCTTGCCGAGCGTGTATAGACAATTTTTGACTGCCGATAAACAATTTTTTTCGGTAAACAATTATAAACAATAGAAGCAAAGTTCGAAGATAAAATCGAATGCATTACAAAGGAATTGGATAAAGTAAATAGAACGAAGGTTCTAGGAAGTGCTGGTGACTGTCCAAAGAGAAGGGAGATGCATCCACCAACCTTCGATGGACCACCTTCTTGGTCAATCTACAAGAAACAGTTTGAGGCAGCCGCAGCAACGAATGGCTGAGACGAGGAAAACAAATATATAGCTCTGACACTTGTGCTTAGAAGAACTGCTGTTGAACTACTACAAACCATACCAGCAGATAAGAATGGCTGGCATTGACAAACGCTTTGGAGATGGCCATATGCAAGAAGTCTTCCGCGTTCAACTCAATACTAGAGTCCAGAAAAGAGGAGAATCTCTGCAACAGCTCCAAGCAGACATCGAACGGTTGACACATATGGCATATCTGGCTGCAGGGGATGAAATCATCAAGCAATTCATTACAGAAGCCTTTGTCCGTGCTGTTTCTGATATAAACCTTCAGCGAGCACACTTCCTGAGGCATTAGCGTTCGCCCTGACTATGGAAGTAGCAAAACAGGCTTTTCAAGGAGTCCACCGAGTAAAAGAGCTAAAAATTGTGGAGTGTTCATGCCAGAGAACAGCGTTGCAAAGGAACCAGCGACATGGACCTGCTCGTTGCTGGAATTTTAACAAGAGCGGACATCCCCAACGTCAGTGCAGATTTCCACTTAGAAAACCTCTTTGTCAACATTGTGGACGCAGAAATGGAAACAATAACACCAATACTCCAACTCTATCTGTTTCCCAGAACCAACTTCGAGGGGCAGAAGCTGGTTTCTGGTATCAATGACCCCAGAACCACTATTCAGGTCTCGCAGACTAAACGAAACAATAAAATCTGAGCATGGAGGCAATATTAAGCGGTAAGAAACAAATGGCTACGATCGGCACCGGTGCCAGAGGCTTGGTGAAGATGACATGGCTGCATAACACCAGCACCTACCCTCTGAAAACTGCAACAGATCACATCTGTTTCTGGTAGCTGATATATGTGACGAATGCATCGTTGGAATCGACTTTGCGCAAGAGCACGGATTAATCCTTGATATCGGGAAGCAAGTTTTTAAGTACCGAAGTGTGGAGAATATTATGGCTTATGGCAATGAAAGCACATCAACTCTGAGGACTGTCATAAAGGAAGATATATGCCTGCCACCTTCTTCGGAAGTAAGTAAAGGGTGATTTCAGTAGCCATCGATACCTTATGGTGGAGCCAGACTCTGAACAGTCTTCCCAAAATATCATCCTGGGAAAGACTCTTGTGGCACCTAACAACAACATGGTGTTCGTACGGATACTTAACACTAAACCGTACGAAGTCAAGCTTAACTAAGATCTCAGAAGTGGGCACTCAGCAATCTGTGGACCCGAGGAAATTGAACCCTATGAAGGCAAGCATTTGTAACAAAACCGAGGTGTTGTCGGCTGGATTCCTTAACTGGAGGTTAGGGCTTACCACTTAGAGGTATAAATAACCTCCCCTGGCCCCTAGTCCATTCTCAGAATCCAACCTCTCCTCCCTATACCACCGTTACAACCCTATGTCTACAGGAAACGTGAGGCTGATCCGGGCAGCAAGGAGGAGAGGGTGTCCAGGCTACGGCAGCGTGGCATGCTTGCATACGCACAAACTAGCTCGTCGGCGGGGGGGTTCTTGCTACCGCAGCACTGAACTGTCGTTACGACTTCATGCCGGAGTAAAATTAAAAAAAAATCGTTGGTTCATTATAAATCAATGAGACCCGAATCCGTTCCGTTAGAAGGGTGTAATTCCTATAGGGGGAGAGAGACCATGATGTTGTTGGCCCTCCAGAGGATTTAACCCACCCAATGTATCCGCAGATACCACCATGGTTACTGTTTTCTCCAATATTATGCTGTAACCCCAGACCTAAATTACACCAGCTTACCACTTCATCATATCATCGACACCAACCTCAGTTGCGCATCACTTTCCACCTCAAGTCTTAGGTTTAAGACTCCATCTTAATCAATCCAATGCAAAAAATAACGAAATATAGCGAAATATCTTCCCTTTCAAATAAAGCTCGTCATTCATTCATAAATGAAAACCATGGCAGGTTGAAATCCATAAAAGAAAGAACCAACGACATTTGGATTTCAATCAGAATTACAAATCGTAGTTTTATTGTAGTTGGCCAAGCTTTGAATTTAACAATATGAGTTTTTAAAACATAATAAAAAAAGCAAACTTAAAAAAAATACAATAATAATAAAAAAAAATATTAAAGAAAAGGTTTAAGAATATTAATTTTATGTAGAGGTGGCATCCCTAATCGATGTAAAATTCAAATGGATTTTTTCTATTTTTTTTTTTTTTACAGGTCTTTCCTTTTTTTTTCTTTTAGTTGTAATTATTTATATATATGTATTTATTTTTTTTTTTCAGTGTAGTGTAGTTATCATTTAATATTATTTGTTGTTGTAGCCACAAATTACAAAATTTTAGCTTTATTTTAGTTATTTTTTTTTTTTTGTTTTAATTTACTTTTATTTGTATAGTTATTTTACTTTCTTTCAGTGTAGGCTACTCCTCAGTTAATATTATTTGCGGTTAGAAAAAAAATAATATATATTTATGTATCAAAACAAATCAAAAAAAAATGTTTAAAAAAGGGTAAGTATAGTATTTGAAGAAAAAAAAAATATAAACTTACTTTGCCATCCGAATGTCGTCACTGCCAAGGAGGTGCACCGCTTTGGAGTACTTATCCTATAGATGACTTTCTGTAATTTTATTAAGATTGTTTTGTTTTGTTTTGATTTATTAAATTTTTGTTCTCCTTTTTTTTTAACAAAAATTTTCCACCAATACACTTTCCTAATTTGTAAAATTATTTATATATTTATCTATTCAATTTTTTTTTAATTTTAATTACTCTTGGCCACTTTTCATATATTCATATAATTTTGCTTTTCACTTATACCACTAAGACACTAACGACACACTTGACACAAGAGGTAGGAAGGAAGGGGGGGTAAACACAAAATTGAAGAAGGTAGGTATGTATGTAGGTATACGTTAAGAACACTTAGGACACACTTTTTTTTACAAGGTAAGTATTTTGTTTGTAGGGTGCTGCTCGGTTGTAGGGTGCTGCTCTGGTTAGTATTTTTCCTTCGTATGTTCCAGGTCCAGGTTTAGTCGGTATTCCAGGTAAGTAAGTATACAGGACTTCAGGTAAGTAACTTGTAACTTTGGGTAGAACGATGATTCGGTAGCAGGTAAGTATAAGGTAGGTTGGTTCTTTTATATTTAAATGGTTCGTTTTATTTTTTTTTCTTAGGTATTTTCCAGTGTTAAGCTTTTTTTTTTATTTTTATAAGCTTTTTTTCAGGTTTTAAAAGGGTTTTCTCCTTTTTTTGTAGGTTAAGGCTATAATGGCAGTAGAGTAATTATGGTTCACTTATCATTTTTTTTGTGTGTTAGCCATTTTTTTTCTCAAATTTTTTTTTTTTTTATTTTTACGTCTAGCAGGGGGGGGGGTTTAGGATAAGCACTTTTATATACAGGTTATATTACAATACAACTATATTTTGTTTTGTTTTTTTTTTTTTTGTATAATTTATTGAACTTTTTGTTTTATTTCCAAATTACACAGACACTTTTAGGTAGGTAAATAAATTATTTAAAGGGGTAATTAATTTACTTTATAACCCTTTTTTTTTTATTTATTTCGGTGCCTATAGTTTATTAAAATATTTAATTCTTTTCTTCTTAGGGCGTATAACTTTTTTTTTTATAGAATTGTAACCGTTGCGATGACTTTTGATTTTTTTGGTATTTTTTTTTTCTGTCTATCGTCAAACTATTTCGATTGAGATTTATAGTGCTTCCGACCGCGCTGCTTAGAGAAAAAATTCCAACTGATTTGGCTAGGATCAGTAGCTATCCTACCCAAATCGAACTTTGTTAAGCTCCGCCTCTTTTCTAGCAGTTGAGCGTTTAGCGGTCCTTGCTAGAGAAGAGGTCACTGACAGAAGGTTAAACTGTTAAACTGTCAGACGATATGTTTGAAAACTAGAGGTACTCCATGTGGAGTCAATGTGCAAAAACCCAAAAAAAAGACTGTTAGTATCGTTGACACTGAAATCAATTGAATTAAGATGTATTTTATTATTGATATCATGTATCCTAATAGTCTGGGCTATAATGTTGACATATTGGGTTATAACATATTTCCTGGAGTATTATGACGATTAGGTATTGTTATTAGTATTATTATTATTATTATTAATTTTATTATTATTATTATTATTATTATTATTATTATTATTATTATTATTATTATTATTATTATTATTATTATTATTATTATTATTATTATTAATATTATTATTATAATTGTTATTATTATTATTATTACTATTATTATTATTATTATTATTATTATAATTGTTATTATTATTATTATTATTATTATTATTATTATTATTATTATTATTATTATTATTATTATTATTATTATTATTATTATTATTATTATTATTATTATTATTATTATTATTATTATTATTATTATTATTATTATTATTATTATTATTATTATTATTATTATTATTATTATTATTATTATTATTATTATTATTATTATTATTATTATTATTATTATTATTATTATTATTATTTTTAATATTATTATACCGTTTCCTACAAAGCTTTTTCTTTCAAAGAGATCTTTCGAGTTGAAAGATAAAGGAATGAAACGGTCCTACCGCTTTAACATGAGTCTCATGCGCAGAAGACTCCTACCTTTTTCCCATTGAGGTCTTCTAGCTCGTAAAGATGGTTCCCGATTATTTTACATATTTTCATTTTGACGAATTTGGGTCCGAATTTTGCACAAAACCTTTTTGATGCATCGCTTAGAGCGAAATTTCTTCGGAAGACCACATCTCCCACTGTAAACTTGACATCTTTACTCCGTAGATTGTAGGTGTTCTCATATTGGGTATGCGCACTAGCGAGAGAGTTTTTAATATAGGCGTGTATGATGTTCATTTGTGCAGCTTTTGAAACAATATCGACATTAGAATTGTTTAGTCCATTCAGTCTACGGAGCAGTTTATAATCCGAGCCATGCTCCACACAACTTTGACCAAACAAGGCTTCGTAAGGTGACATGTTTATTGCCGAATGAACTGTTGTGCGGAGGGCACAGGCTATCGACTGCAAGTGGATGTCCCAGTTTCTTTGATCCGGGTCGATGTAGGATCTAATCGCTGCCAGAATCGACCTATTTACTCTCTCGCTAGCGTTTGCTTGTGGAGAATATACGGCGGCCCTGACGTGTTTTATCCCCAACAACGACAAACACTTCTCAAACTAACGGCTTGTGAATTGCTTGCCGTTGTCGGAGAGAATCGTTTCCGGGACTCCAAAAACGCAGAACACCTGTTCCTGCAAAAACTTCAACACGGCATCCGTTGTGGCCTTACGAAGAGCCTTGACGACCACAAACTTGGTCAACTGGTCCAACGCAATCACAATGTGAGTATTTCCGTCTCTAGAGCGGGGATACGGACCTAGGAAATCGATGTACAACATCTGGAAAGGTCTCTCAGCCAAAAATGCTTTACCCATCGGAGGCCTCAGGGTAGCATTTGGGGCTTTTGAGGCCTTGCAGATGTCACACCTGCCGAAAAACGCTTTTGTCTGGGCTGCCATGTTAGGCCAGAAGAATTGTCGCTGTAGCCGAAACAAGGTTTTAGCGACTCCACCATGCGAAGCTCGAGGTGGTAGATGAGCAAGCGCAATCAAGCGTTCGGTTAGCGGTTGCAGGATCCAAAGCTTCCATACAAGGTCGTCCTCTACGGGATTCCCTGTGCAATGTTTGACCTTCTTGTAGACGAAATTTTCCGACACTTGAAGATCTGGTAGCTTTTCTTTTTGTTCTTCGATGCTGTTCATGAGCTTAAGGTATTCCGTAGATTTAAAACTAGGGTCCTCAAGATCAATATGCAACACATCGCAGGGATCTTTCAACATTAAAACTTCGCAAACCAGTGCGTCTACCCCATGCACTCGCGAAAGCGCATCGGGTACGACGTTCTGGGATCCTTTGCGGTGCTCTATGATGAAATCGAATCCCTGGAGCTTCAAACTCCACCTCGCTAACCGACCACTGAGATCTTTCTGGTTCATCAACCACTTCAAACTCGAATGATCTGTCACAATCTTAAACGCATGTCCTTCGACGTAAGCTCGAAACTTCTGAACTCCCATGACAGCAGCCAGACATTCACGCTCGGTCACACTGTAATTGCGCTGGGCCGAGTTGAGTTTTTGTGAGTGGTAATATATGGGTCGTTCGTTTCCACTCTCGTCCAATTGGCTAAGCACACAACCAATTCCGGTATTCGAAGCGTCGCAGAGAACAATGAACTCCTTTGAGAAATCCGGATTCACCAAGAGTGGAGCAGTAGTCAGGGCCGTCTTCAGTTTGTTGAAAGCATCGATCGCTTCTTCAGTGAAAGCAAACTTTTTCCCTTTCTTCAGCGTATCGGTGATGGGTGCTGATAAGGAAGAGAAATCCCTCACAAAACGTCGGTACCATCCCGCCATTCCCAAGAATCGCCTCGCCGAAGTTGGAGTGGGAAAGTCTGCTATGGCGGCTACCTTTTCTGGATCCGTCTTCAGGCAACCATCTCCGACAATATATTCTAGGTACTTTAATTCCTTAAAGCAGAATTTTGACTTCTGAACGTTCATTGTCAAACCCGCTTCCTTCAGTCGACCAGCCAAAATCTCTAGCAACTGAATATGCTCCTCGAAAGTGCTTGATACAACCAACAAGTCGTCCAGGTAGGGGAAGATTTTCTCTCTCAGTTTATGCGGAACCACCTTGTCAATTAATCTGACCATGCGTTGAGGAGCATTGCAGAGGCCAAAGGGCATAACCGTAAACTGCAACAGGGGCATACCGGGCACAGTAGACGCCGTCTTTTCCCGTGAAGATTTCTCAAGCGGGATCTGCCAAAAAGCATCTTTCAGATCCACACTCGAAATGAAATGTGTATCTGGAAGACGCGATAGCAATCCTTCTATATGAGAAAGCGGATACGCATCTTTCTTTGTCTTGGCGTTGACCTTCCTGTAGTCTAGGCATAAGCGATTTTTGCCGGGCTTACGCACTAGAACTACAGGAGAGCTCCACGCGCTGGTACTTTCCTCGATAACTCCGAGTTTAAGCATACGTTCCAATTCCTCATATAGCAGTTTCTGTACCGCTGGAGAAATCGGATAATGGCGCTGTTTAATGGACTCGGCATCACCTGTATCAATCGTATGTACCTCTAGCGTGGTTTTTCCTAAGCCTTCCACAGCAGAGGATGGGAACAAGCTAATGGCATCTTTTAACCGTTTTGACTGTTGTTCGGTTAATATATGGGCATTCGGATCTGTTATGTTCTGTATTGTTTCATTTGTGCAAGAGATTTCGGAGATCAACTGAGGAGCGATATCAAACTCCCTCCGGAAGTCGATTCCCAGGTATAGCTTCTGCTGCAAGGACGGAACCAGATAAAGAGGAATCGTTTTCGTCATCCCTTTATAGGTAACCTCCGCACAGACTCTTCCCACAATTGCTTGGTTCTTTCCGTCCGCGGTCTTCACTTCGGAAAAAAGTTTCGAGATATGCTGGTCGTGTTTTCGAAGGAATTCGATACCGTTCGATCCTAAGCAGCTTATGCTGGCCCCACTATCTAGTAGACCTAGCAGAGGCTCTCCAAAAAATATGCACCGTAGCGTAGGGTCGCGGATCTTCTGAGCTGCATAAGGTTGTTGCTTCTATGGCTTGGTGCGCCTTCTTCTTCTCCCGAAACTTCTTCCTCAGCTTAGCCACTTTCTCGGAAACGATGGTATTCTGGTCACCAAAAATCCTTTTACGCACGTCGAGGTAATTTTGGAGCCTTTCATGTAGGGTTTTGATTGGCCTTCTGGGAACAGCGGGTGGTTGTTGATCTTCAATGTTAAGGGGTTGACAGGGACGTTGTAAAATTCTGAGGGCTGGTACAGGTGATGATGGTGAAGCAGAGTTGGTGACTGGAATGGACTCAGAATTTCTGGGGGAAGGAGGAGGAATAGCAGGCAATTTTACTGAGCATCCGGGTTCTTCTCCAGAGAGCAATTCCCCCGGGGCTTCAAACTGCTCTTCGGCTCGTTTCCCGAGCATCGAGGACATTGCGGAGACGTGATATTGTCCCAACCACACTTAAAACAGAAGAGGGATCTTTGAGGGTCAGGACATTCGAAAAACGAATGGCCCTTAGCCTTGCAATTCCAACAAGTGAAATTGCGAGTATCCCTTTCCTTCCTAGGATGGAATGCCTCTATCTCGGAAACGAAATCCTGTTCCTCCCTTTCCTCGGCAACGAGCTCGGAGACAGCGTTTCTACGTGGAGGTGGTGTTGGCCCAATCCGTGGCTTTAGCGCTCCCGCTTCACGGTCGAGAATGTATTTTTCCACTTTTCTACATACATGGACCATTTGAGCTAAGGTACTGGTATTGAACGTAATCAGTAGCAATCCCATTTGTCGTCGAACGTTGTTTTTAAGAATGTCAATAATTTCAGTGTCTGTCTTAGGAACTCTCAACCTACTGTTCAGTTTTTGTATTGCAGAGTAGAAGTCGTCAAAAGTTTCATTCTGGCCCATATGTCTGTCGTATAGCTTTCTCGACAGCTCTGAATCCGTTTCCAGACTCCTAAACTGCTCCACTAGTGCGTCTTTCAATGTAATCCAGGGTACATCCGGGTTCGCCTTCACGTAAACCCAAAACCAGGTTTCAACTCCACCAGAGATGAAATGATGAAAATTTATGACGATTTCATCCCAGGTCGCGTGGTAGCTTACTTTTAGCCTCTCTAGCCGGAACAAAAAATCATCAACGGTCATTGCTTTGTTATCGAATTTAAGCCCCCATTTGTGAAAGTTTTGTAATCTATAGGAACGAGGCACTGGCCGAGTGGTGTTGACGGGGTCACTCAAGGTCAGATTGTGTAATTGGCGCAGAAATTCATCCATGTTGGAGTGATCAGCTGCTGCGTTTCCACGTGGAGGTGACCGAGGAGGGCGAAATGGAGTTTCATTTCGCGTTGGCGAATGGTTGCCGTGTGAGAATCTTGGTGGAACATTGACGGCATTAGAAGAATGGTGTATTTTCTCGCGTTGAGTTTTATTTCGTGGTGAAGGTCGAGGTATGACTTCAGGTGTTGGTTCCATCAGCTTCTCACGCATTATCCCTGCCAGCTCGTCTCGCAACGCGTTCCTGGTTCGCTCCATCTCCCCTGTGAAGAACCGGAAATCTTCAGCTCGACTCGCACCAACAGCAGCAGTGACCACATCTTGGATATATCCGGTTAACTGTTCCTCAGTTGCACCGGCTATCGGTTCGCGTGGTCGTGGAGTAGGCGATGGTCGCCCACTCTGAGAAATCCCACCCATAGCTTGCGCTAGTAATGATGCAGCTCCTTCGCTACTGCTTTCCCCATCTAAAGAATGTCGTAGAGGTGGTAGAGGTGGACCCTTAGCTGTGGTCGCTAGGTCCGCAAAGGAGTTTGTAAGTAAACCCGACCGTAGAACACGTCCTATCGCGGGGTTCTTACCCTTGCCTTTTGGCAATCGACTTGTCATGTTGAAGATCAAAATTGAATACAATAAAAGATACCGTTGAGAGAAATTAAAAAAGAAATTAAAGTTTTGAATTCAAAATATGAATTAAAAAAAAATCAGAAAAAATTAAAAAAAAATTGAATGAAAAATGAAAATACTAATGAAATAAAAATTCAAAATAAAATCTCAATTGTTGAGTATGAATTTAGTTTTAGTAATTAGGTAAAAAAAAAATATTATTAGAATCCCAAACGAAAGCAAATAGTTAAAAAAAAATTTTAAAAAGAATAATCAAAAATAATTCCTTAAAAGTTCAAAAAAAAAGTTCATAAATGTAGTCGAGGTGAAAGTGACGCAACCCTAAGAAGGATCTGAAGCAAGATGACGATGAAGGCTGGTACCCCCCCAAGAAATCCAGTAAGTTTGATTAGGATACAAGCAAACACACTGCTTTCACAATAATGCATTCTGGACCTAGGACGAATTGTATGACATTGCTTGTGCTTGCTTTGTTCAACTGGCTTTTAAGCCAATTGACAGACAAGCCGCAAGAACACTGCACGAATAAAACAAAAGAGTAATTAGACTTAAAAGGCAAACAAAAAATTGAACAACTGAAGTCGGAATAGGTCTCCAAACTTAGGCTTCAAAATTATTTAAATTTTTAAGTATATGTGTTAAAATATATTTGTTGATTCGTGAAATCGCGACTGCGTAACTGTGGATCAACAGACCCAACTCACTGGACGTTCTGGAGAAACAACAAAAATAAAAAAAAAATAATGTTCATTCAAATTCAATTAAGGAACAACAGCTGCATAAAGTTGGGTACATAAACCCTTTTATCGGATGTTCCAAACAAAGAACATCAAAACATTTGTTTCTATTTTAAAAACCAAAACATTTCCATTGCCCAAAATACACTAAGTGTCCGCATCATGTTCACCGATGTACTCCCAACCAAACTTCCCTTCAAGATGTTCTAAATTTTAACGAATTCGGGCCCCACGTTGGGCGCCACCTGTAACAAAACCGAGGTGTTGTCGGCTGGATTCCTTAACTGGAGGTTAGGGCTTACCACTTAGAGGTATAAATAACCTCCCCTGGCCCCTAGTCCATTCTCAGAATCCAACCTCTCCTCCCTATACCACCGTTACAACCCTATGTCTACAGGAAACGTGAGGCTGATCCGGGCAGCAAGGAGGAGAGGGTGTCCAGGCTACGGCAGCGTGGCATGCTTGCATACGCACAAACTAGCTCGTCGGCGGGGGGGTTCTTGCTACCGCAGCACTGAACTGTCGTTACGACTTCATGCCGGAGTAAAATTAAAAAAAAATCGTTGGTTCATTATAAATCAATGAGACCCGAATCCGTTCCGTTAGAAGGGAGTAATTCCTATAGGGGGAGAGAGACCATGATGTTGTTGGCCCTCCAGAGGATTTAACCCACCCAATGTATCCGCAGATACCACCATGGTCACTGTTTCCTCCAATATTATGCAGTAACCCCAGACCTAAATTACACCAGCTTACCACTTCATCATATCATCGACACCAACCTCAGTTGCGCATCACTTTCCACCTCAAGCCTTAGGTTTAAGACTCCATTTTAATCAATCCAATGCAAAAAATAACGAAATATAGCGAAATATCTTCCCTTTCAAATAAAGCTCGTCATTCATTCATAAATGAAAACCATGGCAGGTTGAAATCCATAAAAGAAAGAACCAACGACATTTGGATTTCAATCAGAATTACAAATCGTAGTTTTATTGTAGTTGGCCAAGCTTTGAATTTAACAATATGAGTTTTTAAAACATAATAAAAAAAGCAAACTTAAAAAAAATACAATAATAATAAAAAAAAATATTAAAGAAAAGGTTTAAGAATATTAATTTTATGTAGAGGTGGCATCCCTAATCGATGTAAAATTCAAATGGATTTTTTCTATTTTTTTTTTTTTACAGGTCTTTCCTTTTTTTTTCTTTTAGTTGTAATTATTTATATATATGTATTTATTTTTTTTTTCAGTGTAGTGTAGTTATCATTTAATATTATTTGTTGTTGTAGCCACAAATTACAAAATTTTAGCTTTATTTTAGTTATTTTTTTTTTTTTGTTTTAATTTACTTTTATTTGTATAGTTATTTTACTTTCTTTCAGTGTAGGCTACTCCTCAGTTAATATTATTTGCGGTTAGAAAAAAAATAATATATATTTATGTATCAAAACAAATCAAAAAAAAATGTTTAAAAAAGGGTAAGTATAGTATTTGAAGAAAAAAAAAATATAAACTTACTTTGCCATCCGAATGTCGTCACTGCCAAGGAGGTGCACCGCTTTGGAGTACTTATCCTATAGATGACTTTCTGTAATTTTATTAAGATTGTTTTGTTTTGTTTTGATTTATTAAATTTTTGTTCTCCTTTTTTTTTAACAAAAATTTTCCACCAATACACTTTCCTAATTTGTAAAATTATTTATATATTTATCTATTCAATTTTTTTTTTTTAATTTTAATTACTCTTGGCCACTTTTCAAATATTCATATAATTTTGCTTTTCACTTATACCACTAAGACACTAACGACACACTTGACACAAGAGGTAGGAAGGAAGGGGGGGGTAAACACAAAATTGAAGAAGGTAGGTATGTATGTAGGTATACGTTAAGAACACTTAGGACACACTTTTTTTTACAAGGTAAGTATTTTGTTTGTAGGGTGCTGCTCGGTTGTAGGGTGCTGCTCTGGTAAGTATTTTTCCTTCGTATGTTCCAGGTCCAGGTTTAGTCGGTATTCCAGGTAAGTAAGTATACAGGACTTCAGGTAAGTAACTTGTAACTTTGGGTAGAACGATGATTCGGTAGCAGGTAAGTATAAGGTAGGTTGGTTCTTTTATATTTAAATGGTTCGTTTTATTTTTTTTTTCTTAGGTATTTTCCAGTGTTAAGCTTTTTTTTTTTTATTTTTATAAGCTTTTTTTCAGGTTTTAAAAGGGTTTTCTCCTTTTTTTGTAGTTTAAGGCAATAATGGCAGTAGAGTAATTATGGTTCACTTATCATTTTTTTTTTTTGTGTTAGCCATTTTTTTTCTCAAATTTTTTTTTTTTATTTTTACGTCTAGCAGGGGGGGGTTTAGGATAAGCACTTTTATATATAGGTTATATTACAATACAACTATATTTTGTTTTGTTTTTTTTTTTTTGTATAATTTATTGAACTTTTTGTTTTATTTCCAAATTACACAGACACTTTTAGGTAGGTAAATAAATTATTTAAAGGGGTAATTAATTTACTTTATAACCCTTTTTTTTTTTTTATTTATTTCGGTGCCTATAGTTTATTAAAATATTTAATTCTTTTCTTCTTAGGGCGTATAACTTTTTTTTTATAGAATTGTAACCGTTGCGATGACTTTTGATTTTTTTGGTATTTTTTTTTTCTGTCTATCGTCAAACTATTTCGATTGAGATTTATAGTGCTTCCGACCGTGCTTAGAGAAAAAATTCCAACTGATTTGGCTAGGATCAGTAGCTATCCTACCCAAATCGAACTTTGTTAAGCTCCGCCTCTTTTCTAGCAGTTTAGCGTTTAGCGGTCCTTGCTAGAGAAGAGGTCACTGACAGGAGGTTACTGTTAAACTGTCAGACGATATGTTTGAAAACTAGAGGTACTCCATGTGGAGTCAATGTGCAAAAACCCAAAAAAAAGACTGTTAGTATCGTTGACACTGAAATCAATTGAATTAAGATGTATTTTATTATTGATATCATGTATCCTAATAGTCTGGGCTATAATGTTGACATATTGGGTTATAACATATTTCCTGGAGTATTATGACGATTAGGTATTGTTATTAGTATTATTATTATTATTAATTTTGTTATTATTATTATTATTATTATTATTATTATTATTATTATTATTATTATTATTATTATTATTATTATTATTATTATTATTATTATTATTATTATTATTATTATTATTATTATTATTATTAATATTATTATTATAATTGTTATTATTATTATTATCATTATTATTATTATTATTATTATTATTATTATTATCATTATTATTATTATTATTACTATTATTATTATTATTATTATTATTATTATTATTATTATTATTATTATTATTATTATTATTATTATTATTATTATTATTATTATTATTATTATTATTATTATTATTATTATTATTATTATTATTATTTTTAATATTATTATACCGTTTCCTACACATTTTGAAGTCATCTAATTTAAGTGGATGACAGCTTGGTGTTGCTGAAAGCCTCCTTCACGAGTACGCTGATATACTCTCTTCACCCAGTGCGTAGTATGGTCATACACAACTGGTGCAGCATTAAAGCGACACGGGAGACGCGAGACCAATTCGACAACCAGCGAGACGTTTCCCATTAGCCAAACAAGCCGAAGTTGAAGAGATGATATTGACGATGAAGAATGATGGGCTAATCTAAAATTCTAAAAGCCCTTGGGCATCCCCAGTCGTCCTTGTCAAAAAAAGTGATGGAAGTACTCGATTCTGTGTGGTCTATCGGAGGCTGAATGATGTAACAAAGAAAGACAGCTACCCCCAACCAAGAACCAGCGATACTTTGGATAAGATGGAAGGAGCTGAATGGTTCTCAACATTGTACTGGCAGGTAGAAATCCATTCAGAAGATCGAGAAAAGATTGTTTTCTCCACAGAAAATGGTCTGTGGCAATTCAAAGTAATGCCTTTTGGACTATGCAACGCTCCGGCAACATTTGAGCGTTTGATGGAGTGCGTTTTACAAGGACTTACTTGGAAGTCATGCCTGGTCTATTTGAACGATGTCATCGTTTAGGGTAAAACATTTGATGAGCATTGTGGAAACCTTAAGGCCGTGCTCCAGAGGCTTCGAGAAGCAAACTTAAAATTAAATCCAGACAAGTGGCATTCGTCAAGTCTGAGGTAAAATACTTGGGACATATCAACTCGTCCCAAGAAGTAAAGACTGATCCTGAGAAAGGGGACACTGTTAAGAATTGGCCAACTCCACAAGATAAACATCAACTTCGGCGCTTTTTTAGTCTTGCCACACAAATTTGCATCAGCTTACCGAAAAAGGCAAACCGTTCAAATGGTCAAGTGATAGCGAAAAAAGCTTTCAGGAACTCAAGCAGCACCTATGCAATACACCTGTTCTGGCCTATCCGACACCAGGAAAACCATTTATCATCGACGTTGACGCAAGTAACTTCGGATTGGAGCCGTACTATCGAAAGTTCATGATGGAGAAAAGCAAAGTACTCTCAAATCCAGAAAAAAATTATTGTGTGACCAGAAGAGAACTTCTAGCTCTAATATTGGCTACAAAACACTTCCATAAGTACATCTATGGACAGAAGTTCCTTCTTCGAACAGACCATGGTGCACTTAATTGGCTTTTAAACTTGAAAAATCCAGAAGGCCAAGTGACAAGGTGGATCGAGTGATTGCAGACAAGAAGAAACAAGAAGACTCGGATACTGATTCCATTCTTGCATGCAAAGAACACCAAGAGAAACCAGAATGGGGTGACATCTCCGATAGAGGTCCAACTCTTAAGGCGTATTGGGCACAATGGGACTCACTTCATGTGCACGAAGGAGTGCTAAGACGTAAGTGGGAGTCCACAGACGGCAAATCTTATGTGATGCAGCTAATCGTACCTCGATCCAAAGTTAATGACGTTCTTCAAGAAATGCATGAGGGAGCTTCCGGAGGACATTTGGAGATCAATAAGACACTGGAGAAGGTAAGACTGGAGAAGTTCAGGTAAGAGAAGACGTTGAAAAATGGTGCCGCATATGTGATACTTGTGCTGCAAGCAAGGGACCAGGCCGAAAAATCTAGAGCAAAATGCAGCAGTTTAACGTGGGCACGCCTTTTGAGAGGATTGCAATAGACGTTGCGGGACCTTTTCCAGAAACCGAAAGTGGAAATCGATACATCCAAGTAGTAATGGACTACTTCAGCAAGCGGCCTGAAGCATTTGCCATCCCAAACCAGGAAACCAAAACAGTCGTGGATCAGATTGTTTTCAACTGGATTAGCAGGTTTGGTGTGCCTATGGAACTCCATTCAGATCAAGGAAGAAACTTCGAGTCCAAAATCTTTCAGAAATTTTGTACACTCCTTGGCATTAAAAAGACGAGGACAACATCGCTTCATCCACAATCTGATGGAGTGGTTGCACGATTCAACAGGACCCTTAAAGAACACCTTTCCAAAGTGGTAAGCGACAACCAACGAGACTGGGATCGGCATATTCCATTATTCTTGATGGCCTATCGAAGTGCAGTACATAACTCAACAGGACATACACCATCAGAAATCCAGCTCGGGAACACAATATGACTGCCAAGTGAAATTAAATTTGGATGTTATGGTAATGAGCCCCAAGAAATAGACGACTACGTGGAGGGCCTGAAAGAAAAGCTTCTTGACATTCACGAAAAGACAAGGGCAAATATAAAGCTATCAAGTGATCGGATGAAAACACGATACGACACAAAAGCAACAACGAACGGATTTCAAGCGGGAGAACTTGTGTGGTCATATAATCCCCACCGTCGGAAGGGGCTTTCACCTAAACTTCAACAAAATTGGGAAGGCCCGTATACTGTTGTAACACGAATAAACGATGTCGTCTACCGCATTCGGAGAGGACTTAAAGGTAAAATGGAAGTAGTTCACATTGACCGTTTAAACCGTTATAATGGTAAAGAATGTGATAGATTTGCTCGGGGCGATCAATCTTAAGGAGGGGGCAGTGTAACGACTATCACATTTGTACTATAAAGACTCTGGAATGAACTATAACCACTCTCGAACAAAAGAAACACCGAATTTCGAATAAGACATGACCCAAACCAACCTACGGAGAGATTTGGTGAGCTTTCGAACTTCCAATACTAAACGTCAAATTGAAAGCTTTGGAAAGGGAAATTATTGGAAATTTGCCCTATGGAAAGCTCTGGAAGGAAATACTAGAACCTTCCAGCTTTTTCGGTAACCTTGTGAAAAGTACATATAAAAGCACATGTCTGACCGGCAGAGGACGCAGCTTATTTTTAATCGTGAATAAGTAACGTTGGTAGTAATAAAAGTAAAGTGGTGAATACATTTCAGTGGTGAACAATAAATTGTTTTGTTGTTGTAAAAGTAAAGTGTTTTATTTTGTAAAGTAAATAAATGGAGAATTTAAATAAAGTGAATGAGTTTTATTAACGCACCTGAGAAAATATTACAATATGAATATTTAATAGTGGTATATGAGTGTGGTTTCATTTTCTTTGTTAGAAATAAAATATAGAATATAAATCTATATATTAAAAACGCTTTTACTTTATTCTGTGGTTATAACCTATACATTTATATAGCAGATTTATAAATTGTTTAGGTTGTAAAAGTTACACTTCAATACATCTTAAACAATTTTGATCCGGAAATTGAATAGAAAATAGCAACGGAAGTTGGAGACGCCATTAAAACAATTGATTTTTCATACAAAACGATAGCAATACACGTAACACAGATTTCTACGGACTAAAGTTAAGTGCCGAGAAATAAGTTATTGTTATATTTCAAATATAAATTGTTGATTCTCGAATCACTTTTTTGAACTAATATCCTTCCTCTAGTCCTTACTTGACTGAGTTAAATTGAAAGTGAGTAAGAAGAAAGTAATTTAGTGCGCAATCAAAAGACACAATTTTAACTCAGTGATTTCGTCGATTAACTGGCGCTTAACCAAGGCTCTAGGTTCAATAATGTTTCAATATACAATTTATGCCTGAACTGTAGTTGAACCTCAGCTAAACTATGGAAATTGATTGAAAATGCTGAGCCATAGATTAAAATTTTCACCATGTTGGTATAACTACCTTTAGGAACGACAACTAGTCCTTTAACAGCCAATTAACTCCAAAAGTTATAGAAAATATATTTTTCAGTATTTCCTTAGACAATGGAATTGGTTGTCAAAGCCTAAACCTAAAACAACATTATATTTAATTAAGGGGCAGTTATAAAAATAGGGTTCATATTTGGACGCTGTTGTGTTATTGTTTGTAAGGTAATATGTTTGTTATTTGTTAGCTTTAATAAATGTTTGTCGTTGAATAAAACACGTCCGTTTTGTTTAACTATTTTATTTGCACTGTAACGATTGTTGCTGCTCGCAATAACTTAACTTGGGTTGTTTCATGCCAAACACCCAAAACATCACCCTATAATGTTTTTCGTTTCTTTATAGCACCACAAATAGAAATTCGATGTCAATGCACTACCAAATGAAGGCCAAGGCCAGCCAATGCTCTTTACACATCAACATCGGTCGCTCCCAAATACCGGTGGTTGCGACCGAACTTTAAGAAAATTGTACTTGCCCTAGTACAGAACAACATCAACATCAATACATCAGCTCATAACTAGGCCAATGGTCGCTCCTAAGTTGCGGTACCTGCGACCGAAAAATACAAACACTTTGTATTTTTGCATCATTTGCATCATCATCATCATCGGCAGTTTGATTTCCACAGACAGCGAGCCGCCTATGCTGCGGCATTTATCATCATCACTCCCGCAACAGCTACAGTTACCATCGTCGTACAATGTCACTCCCAAGAAGCGGTATTGTAGAATCGATGAAGAAGAACTAAATGCTATATAAGGCATACATCTGTACAAAACTAGACAGTCCATTTTTCGTATTCATTGTGATAGCATCTTTAAAACTAAATAAATTTGAATTGTTCATCGTAAACCCATTGGCATTTTTTCTACTGTTGAATTTTCACTCATCTTTAAGCTTTTCGCATTTTGTTAATTTTGCAAAATATTCGGCTAAGAATCTAGCCGCATCAACGATTATATTTGAATCTCTGCTCTCATTCACTTATGAGGGCATCTTACTCTAAAGATAAAGGTAATTGGTATAAATGTAAGTAATACCAAATTGCTTAAACATTACATTTCCTCCCTTGCTTATTAATATAAATAAATTAAAAACAAATATGTACATTTATAACTCATTAATAATTTAATAAAATTATTCTAACACATAATCACGATAACGTCGTGGCATCTGACATCTTGTGGTTCGCTTATGTTCTTGGTGTAAGGTTGAGGGTTGCTGCATTGGCTGTGGTGAGTCTGGTGGCGTGAATATTTAATAGTGGTATATGAGTGTGGTTTCATTTTCTTTGTTAGAAATAAAATATAGAATATAAATCTATATATTAAAAACGCTTTTACTTTATTCTGTGGTTATAACCTATACATTTATATAGCAGATTTATAAATTGTTTAGGTTGTAAAAGTTACACTTCAATACATCTTAAACAATTTTGATCCGGAAATTGAATAGAAAATAGCAACGGAAGTTGGAGACGCCATTAAAACAATTGATTTTTCATACAAAACGATAGCAATACACGTAACACAGATTTCTACGGACTAAAGTTAAGTGCCGAGAAATAAGTTATTGTTATATTTCAAATATAAATTGTTGATTCTCGAATCACTTTTTTGAACTAATATCCTTCCTCTAGTCCTTACTTGACTGAGTTAAATTGAAAGTGAGTAAGAAGAAAGTAATTTAGTGCGCAATCAAAAGACACAATTTTAACTCAGTGATTTCGTCGATTAACTGGCGCTTAACCAAGGCTCTAGGTTCAATAATGTTTCAATATACAATTTATGCCTGAACTGTAGTTGAACCTCAGCTAAACTATGGAAATTGATTGAAAATGCTGAGCCATAGATTAAAATTTTCACCATGTTGGTATAACTACCTTTAGGAACGACAACTAGTCCTTTAACAGCCAATTAACTCCAAAAGTTATAGAAAATATATTTTTCAGTATTTCCTTAGACAATGGAATTGGTTGTCAAAGCCTAAACCTAAAACAACATTATATTTAATTAAGGGGCAGTTATAAAAATAGGGTTCATATTTGGACGCTGTTGTGTTATTGTTTGTAAGGTAATATGTTTGTTATTTGTTAGCTTTAATAAATGTTTGTCGTTGAATAAAACACGTCCGTTTTGTTTAACTATTTTATTTGCACTGTAACGATTGTTGCTGCTCGCAATAACTTAACTTGGGTTGTTTCATGCCAAACACCCAAAACATCACCCTATAATGTTTTTCGTTTCTTTATAGCACCACAAATAGAAATTCGATGTCAATGCACTACCAAATGAAGGCCAAGGCCAGCCAATGCTCTTTACACATCAACATCGGTCGCTCCCAAATACCGGTGGTTGCGACCGAACTTTAAGAAAATTGTACTTGCCCTAGTACAGAACAACATCAACATCAATACATCAGCTCATAACTAGGCCAATGGTCGCTCCTAAGTTGCGGTACCTGCGACCGAAAAATACAAACACTTTGTATTTTTGCATCATTTGCATCATCATCATCATCGGCAGTTTGATTTCCACAGACAGCGAGCCGCCTATGCTGCGGCATTTATCATCATCACTCCCGCAACAGCTACAGTTACCATCGTCGTACAATGTCACTCCCAAGAAGCGGTATTGTAGAATCGATGAAGAAGAACTAAATGCTATATAAGGCATACATCTGTACAAAACTAGACAGTCCATTTTTCGTATTCATTGTGATAGCATCTTTAAAACTAAATAAATTTGAATTGTTCATCGTAAACCCATTGGCATTTTTTCTACTGTTGAATTTTCACTCATCTTTAAGCTTTTCGCATTTTGTTAATTTTGCAAAATATTCGGCTAAGAATCTAGCCGCATCAACGATTATATTTGAATCTCTGCTCTCATTCACTTATGAGGGCATCTTACTCTAAAGATAAAGGTAATTGGTATAAATGTAAGTAATACCAAATTGCTTAAACATTACATTTCCTCCCTTGCTTATTAATATAAATAAATTAAAAACAAATATGTACATTTATAACTCATTAATAATTTAATAAAATTATTCTAACACATAATCACGATAACGTCGTGGCATCTGACATCTTGTGGTTCGCTTATGTTCTTGGTGTAAGGTTGAGGGTTGCTGCATTGGCTGTGGTGAGTCTGGTGGCGTGGTGAAAACTTCAACCTCAGTAGCATCTCTGTTATTTATTAGGATGTGGTTGTCAATATCAGCTGTTATCTCCAAATTATTGTAGCTCAGAATTTCAATTTGTTGTCGCTGTTCATTATTATTATTATTTTCATTGTTTGTTTATTGTTCAGCTTCAATAATTGGTGATGAATAAATATTCTTTTATTTTCAGGTCTTCTTGTGAATTTCGAATTGTGATTGTGGTTATTTTCGTAGAAGTGTTGAAAGAAAGATGAATTTCGGATTATGTGTTCAGTGGAGCAGGTTTGTACGGTGGAGTTAACTTGTTAACTCTTTTTTGTTTACAAAGGACCTCCTCTCCGATGTTTAAATTTGATTCTTTTGTGTGTCTTCGTTTTTTGGCATAGTGTTTGTATTTGATTTTGATTTTTATTCATTCTTGGTAAAGTTTTTCTTTTGTTTGTTTATTGTAGGAAGAAAATCGTTTATCTTCCTCAAGAACATCATCTCGAATGGTGAAACTTCAGTCGTCACTTGTGGTGTTGATCTATAGTCCATCAGAAACATATCTAACTGAGAAAGACAATTGGAATTTCCTAACTCAGAAGACAAAAGTAATTTTTTTATTGTTTTGACCATCCTCTCGGCTGCACCGTTCGCCTCAGGCCAGTATGGTGTTGTTTTGTGATGTAAAATGTTGTATTGATCAATAAACTCTTTAAAATCCCAACTGCTAATTGGTGGTCCATTGTCAGACCTCAAATTTAATGGCATGCCGAACAATACTTAAATCTTCATCAAAGTTTTCTTCATCTCCGTGAATTTTGTTGAGTTGATTACTTCAACAAATGGATATTTCGAATACTCCTCAACCAAAATAAGTAAATATTTTCCATTTTTAAGTGGTCCAGCAAAATCCATGGAAGCTTTTTCGAATGGAGCTGATGCAATTATTTCAAGTGACTCGCGGTTGTTTTGGTTGGTAACCACTTGGCAGATTCCCATATGAGATTTGTGTGGTAGGGTGATAGCTGTGTTGACAAGTTTCCCGGGTAATAAGAGTTATGTTCCTTTCAAGATACATCCTTCTGTTACGGAAGGTTTCTGACGCACTCCTTTGTATCGACTTATTTCTTTGCAGTTCCACATACTGTGTTGATTAGTTGTAATTGCTTTGATGAGTTTTTGTAGAATTGGATCTTGTCGTTTTACCTGTTGAACTATCAATAATGAGATTGCTTTTGGCAAAGCATTTTGAACTATGAAGTTTTCATATTGTTCTATTTCATTGTTATTGTTGATGTTACTACTGTTTTTATTGTTTGGATGTTGAGAAAAATAATCTGAAGGGTTTGAACTGCCTTGTTGGTATTTATTATTGAAACTGAATTTTTGTGTTTAAAGAAGTAGGCGCTTAATTCTGCTCGTTGGTTTGGAAAGTGGGTTACGGGCTGTATGGAGAGTGAACTTTGTTCCATTCAGGTAAATCTTGAAATGCTACATGGCCCATGTATGTATTAGTTGTTTGGCTGTATTGTTTTTCGACCGGACTGAGATCATAACTTGCATATGCCACGATCTCAAAAGTTTTGTTGTTATATTGTGACAATATGCCAGATAGACCATCGGGACCTGCATCGACATGTAGGTGTGTTGGTTTTTTAACGTCACAATACGCCAGCTTAGTTGCATCTCCCATTAGCTGTTTTAGGAATCTTAGTGCTTCCCCGTGCTTTTTTTCCCAGACGAACTCCTTGTTTTTTTTTAATTAGTTCTCTTAGCGGTTGTGTGTTGCTAATTCGGGAAGAAAAGGTAAGCAAAATTTAACATACCTAGGATGCTACGGACCTCAGACACATTGTTAGGTGTTTCACAAAAACTGCTACCTTTTCCGGATCTGGTTGGATGCCATCTTTAGAAAAAACGAACCCAATGAACTAGAGCTGTGGTTGGCTGAATACGCATTTGTTTTCATTCACGGTTGAGTTGTGCGCTAAAAGCCGTTGGAATACCTCTTCAAGTGATGCATCATGCTCACTTTGTGTTTTTTCCAAAAATAAAAACATCATCGCTCACATTTAGGACGTTTTTGATGTTGTTGAGTGTTTGCCCTATGATGTCCTAGAACTTTTCTGCTGCTGTGTTGATACCAAAATTCAATATTATGTATCTGTAGACTCCACAGTGTGTCTTGAATGTTGTGATGAACCTTGATTCCTCATCCAACTCGATCTGATGATAGCCTTCGTTAAGGTCTATTTTGCTGTAGACTGCTGTGCCGTTGAGAGATGTTTTAATATCTTGCAGTGTTGGTGTAACCTTCCTGACTCTCTGAATGGCTTTGTTGTAGTTGGATTATGGGGTTTTGTTACAATAACCACTGGTGATACCCATGGTGTTGGACCCGTTGCTTTTGCGATGATGTCTGCTTTTTAAGAGTCGGTTTATCTCGTCTTCTACAGCTGGTCGCAGCTGGAAAGGAATTCGACGGAAGCGTTGTGTCACTGGAGGTACATTTTTATCGATGGATAGATGAACTTTGTGTTTGTTATGTTTTCCTATTCCTTGGAATACTTAAGGATATTTCTGTTGGATATTAAGATTGATGTTATTTGTTATATGTTGGACTACGTGAATAATGTTTAATTGCTTGGACGCGTTGAAGCTAAGTAGAGATGTGGCTTGGCTGGCTATTACATAAATGGTTTCGGTTATGAAGTGTTGTTTGAATGTTAAGTTTGCAATGAATTTTCCAATTATAGGCAGTGTTCGGCACAATTATGCCCAAAGGCAGATCCCAGCAAAGGGGAACAAAACCAAGAACAAATTAGAAACAATTAAAAACTACCAACTTTTTACTTCAAAATACAATTTATTACAAAAAAAGAAAATTTAAAGTTTATCTGGGACTGAGGGTCCGGAATGGTTGAGTGATGGATATGATATCAGATTTCACGGCGGTTGAATTGCACACCAAATAACCAGTATTATAATACTGGGAAAATGGGTGCGTTCGACTAAGGAGAAATCTATTTTGGAGGAGGACGAGTTCAAACGTCATGATTATCGACACTCCACATTCCGAATGGTGCGGACCACGCACCACGGACTGAATGCGGAGTGCCTACGCAATTCACATGAACATAACTGCCCCCCTTGGCGAGAGGCGTCAAATAAGTCAATTTGATTCTGAAAGTTAATTTTAATTGAAACTAATGAAAACAAAATTTAATTGATATAGAAAAAAAAGAAACAAAGACTTGAGTATAAAGTTCTTTTAATAATTGAAAGGCATATGTAATAAGAATTGTTAGATTAGTTAAGTCGTAAGCGACACAGTTTAATAATGGGGCGAGTAAGCTCTCCATTTTGAGTTCTTAATGTTGCCACTCTAAGTGTCCCGTCAGCGCCGGGGTGAACATTTATCACTCGCCCGAGACGCCATTCAGTGGAAGGTAAAGTCACATTTTGAATAGCAACTAGGTCATTAGTTTTGATATCCTCTTGTGGCGATTGCCATTTATTTCGTTGATGGAGTTCTCTGAGATATTTGTCTTTCCAACGGCGGCAGAACTGCTGTTGAAGGCATCTTATTTTTTTCCAACGATTGATCAAAGATAAGTTGGCATTGGCCTAATTGGGCTCAGGAAACGACAAAAGTGAGGCTCCGCGTAAAAAATGACCGGATGTTAATGCCGCTAAGTCAGAAGGATTATTGGATATGGATGTATTTGGGCGCGAATTCAAACATGCTTCAATGCGTGCTAAGACGGTAGAAAATTCTTTGAATGTCAATTCGGTTCTGGTTCCCAGTTTCCTCAAATGGCTCTTAAGACTCTTAACGCCAGCCTCCCATAGGCCACCCATGTGAGGTGCACCCGGAGGATTCAAGTTCCATTTGAGTCCCTGGATGCCATATGTGGCGCTAGCCTCTTGGGGAACGGAAGCGAAAAATTTTTTGAACTCCTTTCTCAAAACAGCATCAGCTCCTACAAAGTTGGTACCGTTGTCTGAAAACACTTCTTTGGGCAAACCTCGCCTTGCCGTAAATCTGGCAAAGGCAGCCAAAAAGTCTTCCGATGATAGGTCACTAACAGCCTCAAGGTGAATAGCTTTAGTCAGAAACAGACGAAGACACAGACGTACCCTTTGGTCATTCGACAGTTTCTTACCTTAAAACTCTTAATTACGAATGGGCCTGCAAAATCGATCCCTGTACAAGTGAACGGAGGAGAAAAAGTACATCTTTCAGGGGTAAGGCAGCCATTATTTGCTTGCTTAATACTTTCTTGACAAGAGTACAGTTTTTGCACTTTCTAATGCAGGATTTTACTGGACTTGTGAGTTTCCAAAAGGTTTGACGCACGAGCCTAATCATTAAAGAGTTTCCACCATGTAATGAGATGTCGTGATCGAATTGCATGAGTAGGTATGAAAATCTACAGAGATAAGGCAAAAGAATAGGGTGTCTTTCATCATAGGATAAATCTGATTGGGATAGTCGACCGTTCGGAATCCAAAAAGTTTGACGCACGAGCCTAATCATTAAAGAGTTTCCACCATGTAACGAGATGTCGTGATCGAATTGCGTGAGTAGGTAAGAAAATCTAGAGAGATAAGGCAACAGAATAGGGTGTCTTTCATCATAGGATAAATCTGATTGGGATAGTCGACCGTTCACTCGAAGAAGATAATTTATGTCCAAAAACGGGTTAAAAGAGAGAATCGAAGTTTTAGAGTGGATAGGCTTACCTTCTATAAGACAGGAGATTTCTGAAGGATAATAAGACTTTTGAGAAATTAGTATCAAACGATTTCTTGCGAACTCCATTTTAGGATGCGTGATGTTATGAGAGACGTAGTGATGATTTTTTCTTTTGGACAATCAAAAATAAAACCGAAAAATGTAGCATATAACTGGTTCACAGTGACATGAGGGACCCTTCCACCAAAACGTATTTAGCCTCAAATCTGAAGGCATCAACCCACAAGTAGCCAAATATGCTGGATTATCTGCTAACTTGACATGCCTCCATGGTACGTTACCAATGTTATCTAATATTTCGCTGGTGCGATTGGCCACAAAGGTTTTGCACACACATGGTGGTTTTTTAGCCAGGCTATTACGATGGAAGAGTCAGTCCATAAAAAGGTTTGATAAGAATGTACTGGGAAGTTGGAGATATAAAATTTTTTTTTCAATTTTGAGAGAAGAAGTGCCCACACAACTCAAGGCGTGGTAAAGAGACAGGTTTGATGGGTGCAACTTTGGATTTCGCACAGAGCAATAAGTGAGAGGTGATAGTTCCATCAGATTGGCGTAACGTGGCAGCATATGCCTTTTCAGAGGAGTCGCAGAATCCATGAAACTGGACTTCTGAAGTGGGAGAATATTCTACCCAGCGAGGTATCTCAATATGTTCTATATCGAACAACGAATCCGCAAAGTTTTTCCACGTTTGGAAAGATTCCGTTGTTAATGGTTTATCCCAGCTAGTTTGTTCTGCCCAAACGGTTTGAATCAGCACTTTTGCAACTATTACAACGGGGGCCAGCCAGCCTGTGGGATCAAATATCCTTGCGATTTTAAAAAAGACTTCCCGTTTAGTGGGACAGTCAGTAAAAGT
The DNA here is from genome assembly GCA_946251815.1 of Dasysyrphus albostriatus. Taxonomy (NCBI): domain Eukaryota; kingdom Metazoa; phylum Arthropoda; class Insecta; order Diptera; family Syrphidae; genus Dasysyrphus; species Dasysyrphus albostriatus. The sequence continues at coordinate 108,813,727 of OX276335.1, read as the reverse complement.
AAAAGTTGTCATTTTTGGCATTCCACCGTATCCCTAAAGTTTTTGTATTGCTGTCCGCATCGAGCTTCAGAAAATTCTCGTTCAAAATATGCTCACGAGGAAAAAGATCGAGTAATCGAGGAGGGTTGGAGGTCCACTTTCGAAGTGGAAACCTCGCTGAGTCAAGAAGCTTGATGGGTTCCGATTGAGCTCGTAATGCTGAACAGACAAGACATAAAAAAAAAAAAAAATTTTTGTGGCGCAACAGCTCATGTAGAACCAGGGCCTAGTGACTAACAACTCTCAACCATTCCTGTGTGCGTGTTGTTGGCAGGAATGGAGGGGACCTACAATTTTTTGCCGACTCCGAACGGCTAGGTGAGAAGCACTTATTCATGACAAGTAATACTCCTGGAGGATTTGTCACTTCCTCGCAAGAGGCAGTACCTCGGAAAAAAACATTTCTGTTTTTAGGTGGCAGTGGCCGGGAAAAAACAGAAATGTTTTTTTCCGAGGTACTGCCTCTTGCGAGGAAGACAAGACAAGACAAGACATCATCGACGTAAAATTCCGATTGGAGAATTTATGAAGCAAACGGATATTCGGGTTTTCTAACCTTTGCTAATTCTAGAAGGGTACGAATTACTTAGTAAGGAGCACAATTAACGCCAAAGGTGACGGTGAAGAGTTCAAAATCTTCAACTTCTAAGTGAGGAGAGGAACGAAAAGTAATTTTTTGAAACGGAGTGTCCTTTGGGTCACCCAAAATTTGACGGTAAATTTTTTCTATGTCCGCATTAAACACAAATTTGTAAAATCTCCAGCGAATAATTAAGTAGCATAAATCTTGTTGTAAGGTCGGCCCAGGGAAAAACAAATCATTTAAGCCGACACCAGTAGAGGAGGCATTGAAAACGACGCGTACTTTGGTCGAAGTACTTTCTGGTTTTATGACCGTATGATGCAGAAGATAAAACGATTTTACTGTGCCATTTTCAACGTTTTCCACTGGAGTAACCTTTCTTATTTGATTAAGAGAAAGAAAGAAAACTGAGACTTCAATTCTACCTTTGACGCTAAAGATCTTTCTGTTCTTGAAAATTGCTAAACCTAGAGTAGCCGAGGCTGTTCTTAGAGGTGTGTGGTTTAAATCACAATTGGAACTCAATTTCAATAGCCTGGCATTAAATTGACTAACTGTTTTGTTAAACTATTTTATTTGCACTGTAACGATTATATTTGAATGTCTGCTCTCATTCACCTATGAGGACATCTTACTCTAAAGATAAAGGTAATTGATATAAATGTAAGTAACATCAAATTGCTTAAACATTACAGATGCCTTACTCCACATTTTTAGCTCATTGATTTGGTGGTTTAACTGAGGACGGTTCAAGCATGTAATTGGCTATTATAACTTACTAGAAACTTAAACTATCATAAGAACTCAGTAGATCTACAAAAATGGATAAATTAATAATTGTGAACCACCGATCAAATTTTGAACCTCGTTTGTGTCGATGTATTTCATTAATTTTTTTTATTGGTTAGAAAATTAAATGTTATTTTAAATAGTTAGTTGTTTTTTAAGATTATAGACCGCAAATGACCTCCACGCTCTCCCACGCATATGCGGCACCTGATCAAAAAATTATTCATTGCGGCCTGAAGAGTTGAAGTTGGGATCGCCTCTATTATTGTCGTTATGGACTGCTTTAATTCAGTTAAATTCCTGGGCTTCGTTTTATACACCTCTTGCTTGACATAACCCCATAAAAAGAAGCCTGGTGCAGTCAGGTCAGGTGACCTTGGGGGCCAGCGAAGAGTGGAGTTCCTAGAAATTAATTTGTTTGCGAATTTTTTGTTTAGCTCCGCCATAACTGGTCTGGCTATATGTGCAGTTGCTTCATCTTGCTGAAACCAAACGCTGTTGAATGGTATACGTCTTCGGCGCAGTTCTGGGTAAAAAAAACTCCTTCAAAATCTTTAAATAACGGTCCCCATTGACAGTATCGGTTACACCGTTTTCTTCAAAGAAGTACGGCCCGACAATACACCTTGATGAAACTGCGCACCACACAGTGACTCGTTCTGGGTGCAGTTCCGTCTCATGGAGCATTTCTGGATTAGACTCATTCCATATACGGCAATTTTGCTTGTTTACATTGCCGTTAAGATCAAAATGGGCCTCATCAGACATGAACAAACAATTGATCAATGTGTTGTCTTCTTCGGCCATTGATATCATTTTTTGGCAAAATTCCAGGCGAACAGGCAAATCCTGAGGGTTTAACTTGCTAGTAATTTGGACTTTGTACGGAAACAAGCTTAAATCGTCATGAAGTATCCGTTGTAATGACCGTCTACTAACTCCAATTTGCCCCGATAAGTTTCGGGTCGAAACGCTCGGATTGGCCTGTATTGCAGATGCTACTGCTGCGATTGTATCCTGAACCCGAACATTGGCATCTCGATGGTACGGCCTTCATGCGATGCTTCCAGATTGGGCAAACATGTTTACAAACCTCATAATGGTCCATCTACTCGGGGGATTACCGCCAAACTCCCGCCTAAATTCCCTTTGGACGGAAATGACGGACTGCAAAGCATAGTACCGTTGCACTATCCAAATTCTTTTCTCCGTATCCCAAGCATCCATTTTTATAAATCTAAATAGTAACCTACAAAATAAAAAAAAAAAAATAAGCCGATTACTCACACAGAAAAAAAAGTTATTACGTTTTATTTTTGTAGCACGATTCGTGCGCCACCCTGTAAAAGTTGATCGCTATTCACAACTTAGTTGCCTAGTGGTCGCTAGACCTTGATTTTGTGATAAAGCAAGTGATATGTCATTTAGGATATTTGCAAAAATGTATGCGATCAGTCCCACCTGGAAAAAAATCTAGTTTTTAACAGGGTACAAAAAAGTTTTACATTGACCCTAACATGGGCCTAGCAAGTGTAACACTCGAATTTGTATCGGGCCTCACCCGCTAAGTATCCTTTTGCCTAGACAGACAAACAAAATTAAAAATTGTCTATGTTGGGATTCCATCCTACAATATTCTGGTTACCAGTCCAAGACTTTAACTAGTGAGCTATTTCGCAATACTGTTGTGTGTTGTTGAAAATTAAGTACTTTAATTTTTCTTACTATGTATTAAAATATTTTTTTTTGTTATATATTAGGTTTTTTTTTTTCATTTTCATGGTTTTGTAAGTTGTACCCAATTCAAAAGGCCCCTTATAAAAGGTCAACTAGCTACAGTAATTGGTTGTGGATTTCCTTTAATGAAATTTTAAAGTTTTTTTTTTAAAGTCATTCCAGGTCAGTGAAAATTTGAAATTTGTAGGTACCTTATTTAGGTTATCTTAAGAAACAAATATTCATTTGGCAGACAAACAATTTTCAAAAATGTATGCTGAATCATGAAAAAACATTGACCTAGACCTTATGACTCCCCCCCCCCCCCTTGTATCCGACAATGGTTCAACCTGCACTAAGTATTGTACTATTTTTAGATATTTATTTTTTTTACTTTTTTTCAACTTTCTTCTATGTTGCAAATTAAAATTTTTTTCATATTCGATGAATATATCTACTATCTACTCTTGTGCATTATTGGAGACATAATTAAAAAGCAAACTTCGGAAAATATAGCTACGAGTAGAGTATGTGAAAATAGATTTAAATTTTCTTCATTTGGTTCACACTGCTACACACTTATTTACTCCAAATATGTACGTACTGATGTCAGCCTGGCCTGGGGGTGTACATACGATACAAACATTGAAAGGGCTTTTCAGTTTTATCATAACAAATTCTATAAATTTATATTCCTACCTAGTTTTTTGGGGTTTTGTGAGAGTTTTTGATTTTAATATTTTTAAAAACTAAAGTGTACAGACCCGACTTCAAAAATTCTCTTTGTGGCTCGAAAGGCTATTCTCAGCTTTAATTGTAGGGTAAAGTGGGGTTAAAACCGATTTCAATTTCTTTTTGTGTTATGAAATAATATTTGTAGGAAGGGGCTTACTGCTAAATATCTCAGATCTCAGAGGGACTCAAAAAAATAAATCAGTTTTATTCTGTCAACACAACTATCTTACATTTTCATTATCAAGATTTGACATTTCCTTGGAGTTGAATGCATTCAGCGGTGGCCTTAGCAAATATTCTAAAGTATTCGTCCTTTATTCAAATAATTTTAAAACAAATAAATTATTAAAAACAAATTTAAGTTAATCAAAAATGAGTTAAAATCTAAAAAGAAGTTAACAAAATCTTAGTTAACTTCGATTCAAATTGTCTAAGGTCGATTAAAGATAGTAAAGCTCGGAGTGTGTGAAGTTAGTCCCCCTTTTTGGAATTTGTTATTTTTGGAAGTTGTTCCAGATTGTTCCCGGTTTGTTCCATTTTTTTGTTGAAAAATATTCAAAAATCGAAATTTTGAAAATTGTTCCAGATTGTTCTGAACATTGTTCCGTTCCAAATTTTTGGACCTCTACGTTCAAAATTTCAAAAGTTATGGGCAAAATTAGAAATTTTTTGAAATTCTTACTTTTTAAATTTTTTTTTGGTTTAAAAAAGTGTTCTTAACATTGTTCCAAAAAATTAAAGTTGTAGAATTAATATTTAAAAAGATATAGTCTTTCAAACATTTTTATCCAAAATGTAAGCTACGGCTCCACAATTTTTTTTTTAAGTAAGTAAGTTTTTATTTTCAATACTTAATATTATGAGAAAATATGGTGTCCTTACATTAGCTAAAACTGTCTAAAACCGAGCTTTAACAAAACATTTTCAAGTTTTTTAATATCTAAAACCCTCTATTGGCTCCCCTTTTAAAAAATTCAAAAATCAAAAGTTGTTCCAAGTGCAGAACCAACTAAATCCAATTGTTCCAAGGATTCATTCAAAAATATTGAAAATTGTAGATTTAAAGCCGAAAACACACTTTAAATGAAAAAATACTAATTATCCTTGCTCTGACCCCCGTTTAGGAAATCCAAAATTCAAAAACTTGTTCCAGGTTGTTCTAGGGCTCTTCTAAATTGTTCCGAGCTTTCGTTTCTTAAAATTGATTTTTAGTATTAAAACTTTCAAAAAAATGCTCCCCCGGCCCACCTTTTCCCAAATCGAAAATCCAAAAGTTGTTCCAAGTGTAGAATCGCCTAAATCCAATTGTTCCAAGGATTCATTTAAAAATATTGAAAATTGTAGGTTTTAAGCCGAAAAAACACTTTAAATGATAAAATACTAATTATCCTTACTCTTGCCTCCATTTTAGGAAATACAAAATTCAAAAACTTGTTCCAGGTTGTTCTACTGCTCTTCTAAATTTTTTCGGACTTATGTTTCTTAAAATTGATTTTGAGTACTAAAACTTTCAAGAAAATGCTCCCCCGGCCCCCCTTTTCAAAATCGAAAATCCAAAAGTTGTTCCAAGTGCAGAATCACCTAAATCCAATTGTTTCAAAGATTCATTCAAAAATATTGAAAATTGTAGATTTAAAGCCGAAAAAACACTTTAAATACTAATTATCAGCAGTAGAACAACCTGGAACAAGTTTTTGAATTTTGGATTTCCTAAAAGGGGGGCCGCAGCAAGGATAATTAGTATTTTTTCATTTAAAGTGTTTTTTCGGCTTTAAATCTACAATTTATAAGGATAATTAGTATTTTTTCATTTAAAGTGTTTTTTCGGCTTTAAATCTACAATTTTCAATATTTTTGAATGTATCCTTGGAACAACTGGATTTAGGCGATTCTGCACTTGGGACAACTTTTGGATTTTCGATTTTGGAAAAGGCGGGCTGGCGGAGCATTTTTTTGAAAGTTTTAATACTAAACATCAATTTTAAGAAATGAAAGCTCGGAACGATTTAGAAGAGCAGTAGAACAACCTGGAACAAGTTTTTGAATTTTGGATTTCCTTAAAGGGGGGCCGCAGCAAGGATAATTAGTATTTTTTTCATTTAAAGTGTATTTTCGGCTTTAAATCTACAATTTTCAATATTTTTGAATGTATCCTTGGAACGACTGGATTTAGGCAATTCTGCATTTGGAACAACTTTTGGATTTTCGATTTTGGAAAAGGGGGGCCGGGGGAGCATTTTTTTGAAAGTTTTATACTAAAAATCAAAGCTCGGAACAATTTAGAAGAGCTCTAGAACAACCTGGAACGAGTTTTTGAATTTTGGATTTCGTATAAAGGGGGCCATAGCAAAGATAATTACTATTTTTTCATTTAAAGTTTTTTTTCAGCTCAAAATCTACAATTTTTAATATTTTTGAATGTATCCTTGGAACAACTGGATTTAGGCGATTCTGCACTTGGAATTACTTTTGGATTTTCGATTTTGGAAAAGGGGGACCGGGGGAGCATTTTTGTTAAAGTTTTAATACTTAAAATCAATTTTAAGAAACGAAAGCTCGGAACAATTTAGAAGAGCCCTAGAACAACCTGGAACAAGTTTTTGAATTTTGAATTTCCTAAAAGGGGAGCCAGAGCAAGGATAATTAAATTTTTTTCATTTAAAGTGTTTTTTCGGCTTAAAATCTAAAATTTTTAATATTTTTGAATGAATCCTTGGAACAATTAGATCTAGTTGATTCTGCACTTGGAACAACTTTTGAATTTTTGGATTTTTTAAAAGAGGAGCCAGAAGAGTGTCTTGAAAATTCAAAAACTTGAAGATGTTTTTTTAAAGCTTGGTTTTAGGCAGTTTTAGCTAATGTAAGGACACCATATTTTCTCAAAATATGTTTATTTTATTAAGTATTGAAAATAAAAACTTAAAAAAAAATGAGGACCCGTAGGTTACTTTTTCGAAAAACAATTTTGAAAGACTAATCTTTTAAAATATTAATTATTTTTTGGAACAATGTTTAGAACACTTTTTTAAACCAAAAAGGGGGGCTAGGTCAAAAACGGTTTTTTGGGTCTAAAGCACCCATTTTTAAATACTTTTCAAAAAAAAAATTGGAACAAACCGGGAACAATCTGGAACAACTTTCAAAAATAATAGATTCCAAGAAAGGGGGCTAACTTCACACACTCTAAAGCCCGCCCTCACCAGTGTTCCTCCATTGATGTATTTTTAACTTCCCATTGGAAGTTGTTGAAATTGGTCCAATTTGTCGAATCGAAAATTTTGACATATCTTTTAGTTTCAAGCTCCCTTCAATCGGAATCCATCATTTTTAGAGATATGTCTGTGTCTATATGTACGTTCGTACGTTCCTTCGTTTTTTTTCGTTCATTATATCCTTAAATTAAATTTTATTTTATAGATAGACGTTTCAATAAGTGAAGAAATGACTTTTAAAAAAGTTCAAAGAGTGTTTTTTTTACTATTTTTTTTTTCCCCAATGGAAATCTTCAAAGGACAATCGGTAAGAATCGGTACCGAGTATTGTGGGACTTTTACCACACTAAAACTACCGGTGAATCAGACCAATCTATGAAAGATCGACAAATGAATTTTCTTTTTTAATTTATAAATCGCATTGTGGGAAGTTTAAGTTACAACACTTTCCAATAGCTTTTAGACCATCAGCACACGAGGCTTGGTTCTTCTTAATCTCCGAACATTATCTCGTACATTTAAGACGGTCTCCATTTCGGAGTGGGTATGACTTTGCAGTCGCTGATTGTGTGATACAGCGTGTTTTTTAACCACTTCTGTAAACATTTCAATTTGAAGGTCACGATGTAGATCGCTATTTCTTATATACCAAGGGGCTTTTATTATTCCGCGAAGCACCTTGCTTTGGAATTTTTGAATGGGTTCAGCATTTGTTTTCTTTGTACAGCCCCATAGTTGGATGCCATATGTCCAAACGGGTTTCAGTACTTGCTTATATAACATTAGTTTCTTGTTGATAGATAGGCCAGAGTTCTTTCCTAGTAACCAGTACATTTTTCAGTACTTCAAGTTTAGTTCGTCTCTTTTCTTTTTGATGTGTTCTTTCCATTTAGGCTTTGCAACCAAAGTCATTTCAAGGTATTTTGCATTATTGGAGGTACTGCTGTACTTTTTATAAGAATTGGAACATTGTTTATTTTTTTGTTTGTAAAGTTTATATGCATCGATTTTGATTTAGTTTGATTCGCCATTTTTGCGTCCAATCACTAACTTTATCGACTGCATTTAGCAGTTTTTGTGAAGCCTTCGTAACGGATTTATCTGGCACTAATATTGCAGTATCATCAGCAAAGGTGGCCATGATAGCGTTGATGTCCACTGGAATATCCCTTGTATATAACAGATACAGGGTTGATCCTAGTGTACTTCCTTTGGTACACCGGCTTTAATTTTCTTCAGTTCCAAGTAATTTTGGTTGTCACGAACTCTAAAGAGTCGGTTCGTAACGTAGGATTTCAGTATTTCGTAGTTTTGCCTGGGAAGACTCTTATACAGTTTGTACTCAAGTCCCAAGTGCCAAAACTTGTCAAAGGCTTAAGCAACATTTAAGAATATAGCCAAGCATACTTGTTTTTCTTCAAATGCCTTTTCCACAACATCCGTAATCCGAAGCACTTGGTCTACCGTGGAATGTTTATTTCTAAATCCAAACAGATGGCTTGGAATTAGTCTTCTTTCTTCTATTATTTTGCTTAGTCTTTTCAGAAGCAGTTTTTCGAAAACTTTTGCTATGATTGGTATAAGCGATATAGGCCTGTAAGATGTTACTCCTGTTGGTGGCTTACCTTGTTTAGGTATAACAATGACTTCTGCAATTTTCCAATGTGTGGCACATATCTTAGTTTAAGGCATGCATTTATTATAAAGTGGAGTTTTTTGAAGGCTATTGAAGGCATTTCTTTCAAAACCTGAGCAGTTATTAGATCGTACCCTGGTGGTTTTTTGTTAGACAACTTATGTGGAAACATTCTTCTTACCTCTTTGAGCGTGACAAAAGGAATTTCACATTAGTCGTTTCTATCAACAAACTGTAAGGGACCTGTAGCTGTGCTAGCTTGAAATGGCTTAAAAACATTCGCAAGATGTTCAGCGAAGAGATCAGCCTTTTGTTTTGGGTTTCCGATCCATTTACCATGTTGAGATTTTATTGGCGGGTTTTGTGCCTGTGGTCTTTTTAGGCACTTAGCTGTTTTCCAAAAGGAGTATTCCGTAGAAGCATCCGCCGTCAGATTATTCAGGAATCTACTAAGTGAATCACTTTTAAATTCACAGACTCTTTTCTTAGATCATTGTAAAGACGGTTAAAAACTGGCTTATCACCTGGAAGTCTCGTAGCTTGCCATTTTCTTCGAGCTCTTCTTTTTTCCAAGATCAGCTCCTTTATTTCGACAGAATATTTTATTTCTTGTCTGTCCTGTTGCACATCTGAAATAAATTATTCTACTTCATGATCAATCCGTTCAATTGTTTGCATAGGGGATCTTAGGTTTATAAAACTTTCAAGTTTATCTCTGAATTCGTTCCAGTTTGTTCTTTTGTTCACGAGCTTAGGATTACTTTCTTCTATTATTTCTGCTTCGCTCAGTGATAATATTACTGGAGTATGATCTGATGATAAATCGTAATTACCTTCGACACTTGTATGGTTTCGTTTAATACCTTTTACTACAAAAAAGTCTATAAGGTCTGGTATTTTGTTAGAATCAGGTAGCCAATATGTTGGCGAGCCAAAAGAATAAAATTCGCAGTTGTATTTGCGGCCTGCTTGATATAGCCGTTTGCCTTTCGTTTTTATGAGCCTAGATCCCCATTGGGTGTGTTTAGCATTGAAGTCGCCACCAACAAGGAAGTTATGTCCTAACAAATTTAGGAGTTCTGCATAATCTTCTTTAGTTGAAGAGCGCTTTGGGGGGCAGTATATAGCTGCTATCTTAAACTCTTTCTTTTTTATACCAATACTAATTGTTGTTACTTGCATGCTTTCATTAGTAAACGTAGGCTCTTCATAGTGTGTTAAGCACTTTTTTATTAGTATTGCTGATCCTCCCCTAACTTTGCTAGTTGGGTGCGGAGCGTGATAACACTTATAGTTAGGTAATTTATTATTAAGATTTTTTTCTATAGCGTGGTGAGTTTCGGACACCAAACAAATGTCTATATGCTCTGTCTAAAAAGATGTTTAGTTCTGATACATGTTGTAAGAGACCGTTTGCATTCCATGTTGCGATTTTGAGTGTTCTGTCCATCATTGTTTTTTAAGAGCGACTTCTTCGCTTAGCTGTTTTATGTTTCAATCTTGTTTGTCAATCCTTTTCAGGATAAGTTCAAGCATTTCTTTAATAGATGTTTCTTCGTTCTTCCGCACATTTTTAACAATCTGGGAATAGGATTTATTTTCATCACTTTTGCTTAGTGCAATTGCTTTTGGCGGTTGATTTTTAGCTTTGTTTTCAACGGCTACTTTTTTGCTTTCAACTACTTGCTTTTGTGTTTGTTGGGTTTTTTAGCTTGTTCCCAGTTTTGTTTTTTCTTTTTGTGTCTTGGAATTTTTTGGCCTTGACAGTTAACACATTTCGCTTTCGGTTCTCTGCCCATGGGACAGTTTTTAGTTGCATGCTTACCTTCGCATTTAACATAAGCAAATTCACGATTGCAGTATTATTGTGTATGCCCAAAGGCCTGACAGCGTTTACATTGTGGAACAATTGTTGACTTTCGTAGTGGTTCAATTTTGACTAATATGCCCATAATTGATTTTACACTGTAGATCTTATCGAGACTTTCTTTATTTTCAAAGGTGAGCATAAACAAAGGTAGAGATCTCCTTGTTGTCGTTGATACCCCAGTGAAGTCTTTGATTACCTCATTTTTAATAAGATTATTCGCATCGAGAGCTTGGAAACCTTTTAGAATAAGGTCTTCGACAATATCTTTGGCAACACATGAAGAGTGGAGGCCTCTGGCTACTACCTTTATAGACCTTGTAACTTTATTTTCGTACGAGTGCCACTGAATTCTCTTTTTGTTCAATTTTTCAGTGATAGATCTATACGCATCGGCGTCTTCAACAATGACTTTCCAAGTGTCTTTATTGTATGATGTATATTTACATGCCTTATTAGTGCATTTTTCTACTATGTTCTCAAGCTCACCAAACATTGTCAATCCGGAAATCATGACTAGAGGTGGTGCAGTTTGCTCAGTACCTTTAGCAAAAGATTTCTTTTGTGATACATCTTTTATTTCATTGTTTGATGTTTTCACTGTTGCAGGAATATCCGCTTTTGAAGCTACCTGCTTAATTTTTTGAACAGTCTCTGGGCTACCCTCTGCTTTCCGTTTCTTGGATTTACGTTTCTTTCTGTTACCATCTGTTTCAAAAAGAAGCTCTTCCTCATCAGTATGAAACTCAATGGTTTTTGGTGGGCTTTTCACTACAAGTATTTTTGGACTAGTCCTGCTGTCATTGTTTGAAGTTTTCTTGCCTAGCAAGCTGACTTTTTCTTCAAGTCTCTTAACTTGTTGCTGCAGACTTTCAACGAGGACTTCAAGTTTTTGTCTGGCTATTATTTCTTTTTGCCATTCCTTGAAATCATTTTCGGATTCAACTTGGTGGATCTCATTGCTTTTTTTGGATTTTTAATTTCGATCTTTTCATAGATTTTGGTTCCTTTTTCGTTAATGACTTCTTTGTCATTTGATTTTTCGGTAAGGGTTTTCGATGGAGTAACCCTTGAGAGTATTTTTGATTAGGAGTCCTCAGTGTCTTAGAGCTCCGTCTATTTCCTGTTAGCAATAATTGGTCCTCCCCAGAATCCGTAGGACCGATCCCCGAAAAGAGTGGATTTACCAGTTTATCAGGATTGCCACCTGGAGTATAATATCTATTTGTTTTTCTCATTGCCATATTTATTTTTCTGTAACTTTTGTTTGTTACCCATAAATTTTATGATAGCAATTTAAAAAAGCCTTTTAAATTACCTTAGTCTCGAAAATCTCAAGAACAAATCATGCTAACGCCTTCAGGTTAATTTTACCCCACGCAAATTAGCGTGATTCAGAATTGGTAAAAATATAAAATCATATCAAAGTGTAGTTTTTTTTTAATGAAAAAAAGTAGCTGATTTTGATCTTTTTTGAAATAAGTGGTTTTCCTCGAATATCTTGAGAGAAATAATGATTTTGACTTCGGGTGATTTTATTTTATGAACTAGGTTATTAATAAAAATTGATAGATTACACTTATTCAAATTTTTCTATTGTTTGCTGCTATCCTCGTTGTTCTATCTTTCTTATTAGCAAGTTACAAAAAACATATTTGGGTCTTTTCAGTGCTTATTGTACCAAAATTTACACTAGGTTGGGCAAAATTTTCAGAAGTAAATTTTTAAGTAATGCGGAAAAAACTAAAGTGCTAGAAAAAACATTAAACGAGAAAATATTTTAAAAAAATTATTGAGCTTAGCACAAAATAAATATAAAAGAATTTTTATAAAATTGAATGTATTTTTTTGGTTTATTTTAACGACCAAAGTAAATTTTTAGTTTTTGTCATAGTTTAGTATTAAAATACTCTATCATTTATTTAAGGATTTTAAAGACTTAAGAATATTCCAATGTGATATTAAGTACACCGAAAAAAAAATTTGATAAAACAACTGTACAATCAACATTTTTGGGTGATGAAAGTCGTCCAACATTAAAAATATCACCTTTGACATGCGGATTATATCGTTTTGAAATGTATGTTGTTCAACACAAAAAAATTATCAATATTAGCAAAGTTGAAGTGAAGTATTAACGAAATAATTCTGGATGACAAAACCAAACGACGGATGATCTTGAAAGGTGAAATTATAATGATTTTAGTTTAGGCATAAACAAATGAACAACGCTTATAATTCGATGAGCTACTGTGTGATATTTTCTCTATCCCACGCTAACGTGGGAATATGCATACTAATTAAAAAGACAAAAGTTTGTATTTCGTCTGGTGAACCATTTAAATAAATCGTTCACACAGGAGCTCTCGTTACAAAGAAATAAGATTAATATATTTACAATTAAGACAAAAAATCATTGAAACGTGTGCAAACATTTATGAGTTTGTACATACACCCCTCCTTGGAGGTTCCTAACTTTCAATTTATAATGTGGCTTCAAAGCGAGGAACTGTTCTTCTTGGTGTTGGAGTTGGCCTTCTCTGCCGCAGGCAATAAATGATTATCATTCCAATAGTAGTCACCAACAACAAGGAGCTCAAACCATAATGGTGGTAATCATGGATGTTCAATTGGGGTTCTTCTGGTGATGTTTTGTCTTTCTTCAGGTCTTCTAATTCCTGTGTAAGATTTTTAAATTGGTCATAATTAATTGTGCCTACCTTCAACGGGGGGACAAGGTCTTTCGACAGGTTACGGGTTCCAATCCAGTTGCTGATTTTTACACTCGGTATGAACGACTTGGTTATAGTAGTTTTGTAGTTTGAGTGTCCGTTTATGATGGTGTTTCCTATTTTGAGAGTACACATATCCTTGAACTCTATCACGCCATTGTCTGATAAGGCTATGCTGCTTGTTACTCCGTTGCAAATGAGAAGACCTGTTGAATTAGTAATCAATGAAAATAACCAGCTATTAGTTTGCTTAAGTGCGAGCCACCGATTTTGAGGGGGTATTTCATTTAAGATGCAATCGGCCAATGCATTATCTTCATGGTTCAGTAGGGCCATTTCACAAACATGCAAATTATATTGATGTATATTAGTCGGGACAACCTGAGTACATAGATGGTTTCTCGCGGCTAAGGGCTTGCAGGATGGAAACTCATATTCAGTAAGTCCAAAAAATTTGTCTCTTGCTAATGTTACTGCCAGGTATGGCTTAGATATATCCACTAGAAGACTCATGTTGTTGTGACTGATAGGCAAAGAAATTAGATTAAGCACCTGAAATTCTTGATCTTGTGCTAGTGGTATCAGAATTTCAATAACCACTGAATCTTAAAGCGTCCGTCCTTTGACTGTAATGATTTTAAACAGGTCCAACACTGAAACATTAGGTAATATCAGGGTTGATGCAAGATTTTCTTGAAAAATCTGCAGCTGGTCGTTAAGTTGCTTTGGTGTGATGAGCAGTGGATTGATTTTAGCATGATTCAAATCCAGTATGGCATCAAGTAGAATGTCTTGAGTGCTCTGAAAATTCATTAAAATCATAATTAAATATGACGTAAAGGAAACAAAGTGTTGATTCATGACAATGCCATCTTGTTGTTTTCCAATTGCGTTAAATGTTCTAACCAGATATGTGTTCAATGTTTGGAATTGCTTTCTCACTTCCATTGTATTGCGTCTCAAAATATTTGCGGTTGAATCTGAAATAGAACTTTGTTTTTTAATAAGAGTAGATAAATGATTTTCATGTTTATTTGCTAGGTCAATCTGATTTTGGATGTGCTCAGCCTCTTCTTGATTGAGGATACCGAATAAACTATGCGCCACACTACCGTCGAAGGATGTCAATAGTTTCATGACAATAAGCAAGCTCCTTCCAATTCATTTAAATAAGTTTTGATTTCAGTTAATTCCAACCAATAATTGGTAAGATTAAAATAAACATAAACACTCCAAAAATTGTTAACTACACGCCGTGTTCCAATGTCTTCAAAGTAGATTCCGACTGCGTTATCGAGCTGGTTTATAATGACGTGGTTGTCTGCATATGGTGTGTTTACTGGAGCAATCAACAGTGCGATAAAAAATGATACCAATAAAGATCCCGTTGTTACTCTGCCGCTTCTGAGTTTCCGTGATGTTGGACAATTATTTGGTTCTCCATCATTTCTTAGAGGTGGCTTCTTTGTATGATCTGTTGGAGGATCTGTTTTGTCTGGTTCTTCTACCGGCAGAGGACACAAGTTATGGATAGCTCACTGGAGAATTCCTTCATTGGTCTTAATGTTAGCAACACGAACCAATCCATCATTAATCCTAACTTCCATTTTGTTGGTGGCATATTGGGTTCCTTTAATAAAACAAGAGTATTTGGTTTTATGTTTTGGGATTGAGTTTTCCACTTAGCTCGTTGTTGTAAGAGATGTAAGTACTCACCCGACCATGTCTTCCAGAATGATTATTGAACATGCTGTATCTGTCGATATTTATTGAGAGAACTTACTTTTTTATCAGTGACATCGGGCTCAGCTATGGATAGAAGTGGTGCTCCTATTAAAAAATGTCCGGGGGTGAGAGCTTCTAGATCATTTGAGTCCGATGAAATTGGCATTAAAGGCCTTGAATTGAGTATTGCTTCTATTTGAACTGTGATTGTGGTTGCGAAACCTCACCCAAGTGTCGAATCAACAATTCTTTAGCGGATTTTACAGCTGACTCCCAGAGTCCCCCAAAGTGCGGAGAACGAGGAGGAATAAATTGCCAATCAATTCCCGTCTGGATACATGATGATTGAATGGCTGATTCCATTCTCTTTGATTGCATAACTTTCTTAAGCTCCTTGAGCTTGTTGCTTGCACCGACGAAATTGGTCGCATTATCGCAAAATATCGTGTGACATAATCCACGTCTGCCTATAAACCTTTTAAGGCAATTGATGAACGACTCTATAGAGAGATCTCCAACAACTTCTATATGAATTGCTTTTGTGGAAAAGCATACGAAAATTGCTAGATACGATTTTGAAGGAGTCTTACCTCGGATTTTGTAATGTGATTTTTTAGGACCAGCAAAATCAACCCCTGTGTAGTAAAATGGACGAGATGGTATTACTCTTTCCATTGGTAGGTCGCCCAATAGCTGTGTTATGGATGTTGGTCTTGATTTAGCACATATGATACACCTTTTGATAACTGATCTTGCTTCTCTTCCAATGCTTAATATCCGATATTGCTGACGAGAAATTGCTATAAGGGCCCTGTGGGATATGTGTAAATTTTTTCTATGTAAATGCTCCAAAAGCAACCTTATGACAATGTTGTTCCTTGCAACAGAATTTGATTTTTTGCATCCGGCAAAAGAACAGAATTTGCTAGTCTACCTCCCACTCGAATTAAATTATGGTTTTTATTATAATAGGGCGTTAATGTTGCTAAGCTTGATTGAGCACTTATACTTACATTGCCTCTCAAAGCTTTGTATTCTTCTGGGAAGGCCATACGTTGAATGCATACCACGAGGAGGCGGGTTCCTTCACGCACTTCATCAGCAGAAAGCATGCCACTCCTTCTAAGTAGGCGGGACGTCGAGCGTTTTGTAAGAATCTGCTACAGTATGAAAATATTTTTTGCAATGAGTTAATGTCAACATAATCTACGTGAGATTGGTCACCGAAAGAACCATATGTTAAGTTATCAAATTTATAATAATTAAGAACTAAAGAAATGTGTTCTCAGATTTCAATTATAGAAAACAGATTTTGTGAAGTTCATAAGAACTGATTAGTATGAGTAATTGGTAATGAATAAGATTTCTTTGTTTAATTTAGTATAAATAGGGCACAAATATGTGCAATGTTTTTATGTTCATTTGAATATCGACATTGTGCAGATGTTCATTTGGATATCGATATTGTGCAGTTGTTCATTGTGACTTGTTAAATTTAGTTAAAGATTGAATAGTTTTTTTAAAACTTAAAAAATGTATTTTAATTGGCGACCGTGACAGGACCTAAAAGTTAAAGTATAGGCAGAAAAAAAATAAAGTATGCTCTTTAATTGAAAGGTCTTCGCGAAAAATAATATACGCGAAAAATAAAAATAAGTATCCTTCAAAGAAAGGAGGAAGAATATTGAAAAGTATCCTAAGAAAGGAGAAAAGAAAGAACAGTGAAAAGTATCCTAAGAAAGGAGAAAAGAAAGAATAGTGAAAAGTATCCTAAGATAAGAAAGAATAGTGAAAAGCATCCAAAAGAAGAAAAGAAAGAATAGTGGAAAGTATCGTAAGAAAAGAAGATTCAATATATATTAAAGTGTAAAGTGAAATTAAAAATAAATGAATAATAACGGTGAAAATAATAAGAGGTTTAATAACTAAAAGGAAAGTGAAGAACAAATAAATAAAAATAAAAGGGTTGAAAAAATTAAGGAAACATTTAAAAAGGTGAAAGAAGATTTGGAAAACAATAACATTTAAATCAATTTAAAAAATTTAACAATAATTTAAAAGAAAAGTGACGAAATTATTAGATAAATAAAAACATTTGTAAAATACTAAAGGAGCAAATAAAAGAGAAATAAAACGAGACGAAAAACATCGTCCGAGAAAATCAAAGGAATCCTAAACACATCTGCATCCGGAGGATATATGTAAGCTTATATTTTTAGAAAATAATGTTTGATATAGTTGAATAGAGTATAAGTTTAAAATTTTGTTTTGATAAATAGATTTAAGAAAACTATTTCAGCAAGATTGAAGAAATGAAATTGTAAACGATTTTGATAAGTAGATTGAAGAAGATTATTTCGATAAGATTGAAAAATATAATTTTGAAAACTTTTAAGAAAGACATCCTGGACGACTTCATTAAAAATTTTGAAACACTGATAATAGAACCGAAAATGCCCAATATTACAGAGGAATTAGTAGCCAGGTTGATAGCAACTAGCACAGCATCCTTGCAAGCAGAGATAGTATCTCTGAAAGCAACGCTAGAGACATTGACAAATGCAAATGTAGTAACAGACTACTCAGTTCAGACAATTTCAGAGGAAATAACATGTAATGAAACACTTGATGTAATCAAGTCCCTGCCAGAATTTTCGGGTATAAACCCTAATTCATACGTTAGTTGGCGTGAAGCTGCCAGCAATTCTATATCACTGTACCTTAAAGGAAGCCACGAGTAATGCCAATGATATTCTAACAAACCATGGCATCGTATTAAATTATGATGCAATAATTTCAAGACTTGACTTCGCTTATGCCGATAAGCGCCCCGCTCATTTAATTGAACAAGAAATGAGTGTTCTGCGACAAAGTAACTTGTCCATAATCGAATTTTACAATGAGGTAAATAAGAAACTGACACTATTAATCAACAAAACAATAATGACCCATGGAACAGATACAACTTTGACAAAAGAATTGAATAAAATGAACAGGAAAAATGCTTTACGAATTTTCATGACTGGCCTTAACGGTCAATTATCTAACATAATGTTTTCAATTTCACCTGAAGACCTGCCCTCTGCCTTAGCTAAAGCACAAGAGTTAGAGTCGAATAATGTAAGAGGAAACTTCGCTCTTCAATTCAATCGCGCCCATGCCAGTAATTTGAATCAAAATCCACGAAACATTCACTCAAACAATAATCTGAGATTTTCTCCAAGGAATCAAGGGCAGTTCAGCTCATCGACCGATAACTTGGCAGGAGCAAAGGAATTTTGAGCAACAGAAGCGAAATTTCAATCCATTTGCTCAGAATAATGATCATTTCCGTCAATACGCTAGACCGGTGTATAAAAATAACTATCAACTCCGAAATCCATTCCAAGGCGACAAAAGACCCCATGAGAGTGCACAACGTAGCGCACAACCCCCAATTAAATTGGAACGAGTCAACAATATAAATGAAAAAGCTTTTTTAGACGAGCGCCTGGATTACCATTCATATTCAGGAACGGACCCTACGGAAGGAGAATAAAGATTTGAATAGATACAGGTGTTACCAGTTGCTTCTATAGGCCTAACACTTTAAAGTACAGAGAAAAGTTAGTAATAAATAAACGAGTTAAGACAATAAATGGCTTCACAACACTTACGCATTACTATAATGTTCTAATGTTTGATAGATATGTTAGGTCTTATGAAATAGATAATTTAGAATCAGATTTACTGATAGGGTGTAATTTACTAAAAACTTGTGGAGTAAAAATAGATTTTGAAAAAAAAAATTACTTATTTACGGGAATAAATTAGAAAAACTGTTTATACCAGAAGATAAAGGTGGATATTTAAATTCAATACAAAAAACAGAAAATATTAAAGAGTTAAGTGAAAATATTAAAAAAACAATTGAAGAACTTCATTCGAGAATAGATGTACAATTGCCATTCAGAACGGATGTAAGAGCTGAGATTCTTACAACTGTTGGAACTCCTGTATGGAATAAACAGTATCCATATCCATACCCACTGTCGGCAAATAATTTTGTTAACAAAGAATTAAAGAAGTTATTAAAGGAAGGAATAATAAGGCCTTCAAAGAGTCCATATAACTCACCAGTGTGGGTTGTTTCAAAAAAAGGAACGAATGAAGACGGGACACAGAAAATGCGGTTAGTTATAGATTATAAAAAGTAAAATGAGAAAACAGTCTCTGTTTAGACGTAGCGCTAGTTCTATTACTATTTTACTTCCCTTTATCAAATAAATAATATAATTTTAAAATGTGTAGTGTCGGGCAAAAGTTCTCGAAAAGAAAAAATAACCTTTTACATTCTTGAAGGTTAAAAAGATGACTTGCATAATAATTGATTGCATATTCATTGGTTTTACAAGAAGTGTCATATTGAGCTACTACTCGTTGTTTAATGATCTGCATGAATTCTTCGCTCCAGTTTTCATACATTCCAACTCGGAACTGTAACCCATTAGCCCATTGAGTAAGTGCGTGCATACGGTGATAAGTTACGTTACGTTGTTGTTTTAGTTTTACAACAATTGATTGAAAATTTGTCATGGTCATACAAACCGAAAATTCATTGAGTTCGGTCAGCTTGTGCGGGCATGCTAATCTTCGGTGTTTTTTTTTTTGTGAGTGCAATTTGTAGTTCGTTCAAAGTCTTGTTTTTCGTGTTGTGTTCGGTTAAAGAAAAGTGCGAATTAATTATGTATACTAAATTGGTAGTGCGGTTACCAAAAATATTTATCAGAAAATTATTAATAATTCGGTGTTTTGTTTAATTAAACAAATTGATTAATTTGTAAACAAGTGTAGTGAAGTGTGTGTTGTTGGTGGTTGCTGCTGCTGAGGTGTCCTGGTGGTTTGTTTGCTCCGCATAAAGCGCGCAATATCGCGTTTAAATTCGAATTCGATTTACCGGCAAATTGTGTGTATGTTTGAGTGTGGATTTGTGTGTTTTTTTCTTTTGCATATTGCAATTAATTTGCAAATGGCCGTCAAAAAAAAGAATTTTTGATGACGTCATATCGGGTTTTGTAATTTTTCGAGTGTTGATTAATTAGAATTATTAATTAATATTTTATTTCATGATTTTGAAAGAAGTGAAAAGTGTTGAATCAAATGTGTTGTGTTAAGTGTGGTGTCGAATTTTAGTGTTAAAGTGTTGTGTAGGTGTTGTATAAATGTGCTGTGTTACATTTTGTAAAATGTGAAATGCCGTCGGTAATTTCATCTGACGGGAATCGAATTTTTTTACAAGATGTGAAATGCCGTCGGCAATTACATCCGACGGGAATTGAAGTTTGTAATGCCGACGGGGTTTTGTCATTATACATATATATTTTATTTGTGTTGAATTCAATCCGAATTAATTGTTGTGTTGTGTTGAGTTTTATTATGTTAAGTTTTTATTATAATATTCCTTTTTTTTTATTTTATTGTAAGCAGATTTAAATATGGAATAAAAAATAATTGTTTTAAGCCTTAATATGGAGTTTTTAGTATTCTTTTATGAATTTAATTTTTGTTGATTTTTTTTGTAATTTATTTTAGGAATTAAGTTGAAATAAAATTAATTCGATGAAATTTTCCTTCTTTCTGATGTTTTTTAAAAAGTGGACTGTATGATGTGTGTTGTTATATATGTTGTATTATGTAGGGTAAATTATTATTATTTTTTAATTTGTGTGGGGAGTGTTGAATGTAATTTATGTTTTGGTGCTTTATTTAAATTATTGTTTCCTCATCGGTTGATTTGTTGCTCGGGAGGTAACAGATTTTTGTGATAGGTCGTTTAATGACTCCGGATTTTGTTTTTAGAGTTACAACTCTGATAAGTTCATTGGCTCCGGGATGTGTTTCAGTGATCCTGGCTAGCAACCATTGTGATGGTGGAAGCCTTTAATCTTTTACCAGGACTAGGCCTCCGATTTTGGGTTCGGCTTCCTTTTTAGTCCATTTAGGTCTTTGCTGCAGACGTGAAAGGTATTCCCCGTTCCACTTTCGCCAGAAGGAGTCGACAAACATTTATATCCTCATCCATCTATCTAAATAGCTATCCTGTTTTGGGGTTGCTATGCTTCCTTGAGGGATTGATAAGAGTAATTCTCCAATTAAGAAGTGTCCTGGGGTTAAGACGTCTAGGTCGTCTATATTTTCGGATAGATGTCGAGAGTTCAAGCATGCTTCAATTTGTGCAAGAAGTGTGCAGAGCTCCTCAAAAGTTAACCTCTCATCTCGTATCGTTCGTTTAAGGTGATGTTTAACAGATTTCACTCCTGCTTCCCAGAGACCACCAAAGTGAGGAGAAGCAGGAGGAATAAAATTCCAGTTGGTTCCTGAATTGGCTAGAGTTCCAGCAATTTCTTGCCAATCGTGCTTAGCCTGCTCTAGCATCCGGGCTAATTCTCTGTTAGCTCCAACAAAATTTGTGCCGCAGTCACTATAGATTTGAGCACAAAGACCTCGCCGGGCCGTGAATCGACGAAAACTTGCCAAGAAAGATTGTGTTGTCAAATCTGATACTGTCTCCAGGTGAATGACCTTTGTAGCTAGACATATAAAAATGGCAAAGTAGCCCTTAAAGGTTTTGGCTCCTCTTCCTTTCCATGCTTTTATTTCTATAGGTCCAGCATAATCTACTCAAGTATGGGTGAATGGCCTGAAGATTCGTACTCGTGGTGCTGGCAGGCTTCCCATGAGTTGTTGCAGATTCTTCTTCTGGTATCTGAAGCATATTGGGCATTTATGGATATATCTTTTCACATATGGTATAATGCCTACAATCCAGTATGACATACGAATGTATGAAGTAGTCTGTTGATTTCCTCCGTGTAGTGTTTTGTTGTGAGCATCTCGCATCACAAGCTCAGAAAAATGGTAGTTGGGTTTCAGGATAATCAGATACTGCTGATTGTAAGAGAGTAATGTGTTCTGCAATCGACCACCAACGCGTAGAACTCCATTACCATCGATGAAGGCATTGAGAGAGACCAAAGACTTTGGAATTGTACCTTTATTCTTGTATTTACTCAGTTCTTCGGCAAACATGAGTTTTTGTACAGCTTTATGTACCAATAAGGCTGCATAGTTTAGTTCCTCTGGATCTAACTCTCCATTAATTCGTGTCGTTTTCTTTCTTTTTGCTAGATCATTTCTTTTAAATCGAAAACAGAAAGCAATTGCTCTAACGACTTTTGAGAGTCGTGAACATCTTAGTACACTTTTGTTGATGACATCATCTGCTGCATCAGAGTTGGCTAGTGTATATTACCTTTTTTCTACTCGTTTTTCCTCTTCCGTGTCCAGTGTCGATGGTTGTTCGGGTACTGCAAAATACCACTTCCCACGCAAAAATGATGGTCCGGACCACCATAGCTCTTGTGTTCCAAGTGTTGAGGGTGAAACGCCTCTGGAAGCTAGATCAGCTGGGTTGTGATCCGTGGGGATGTGTTTCCAGATATCACAGCTAGTCAGTCTTTGAATTTCAGCAACCCTGTTGCTGACGAATGTCGTCCATTTTGGCGGTTGTGCTCTGATCCACGCCAACGTGATCGTTGAATCTGAACAGGCGTACATTTTGGTGTCTGCGAAATCAAAAACTCCTCTCATGTAGTTCAATAGAGATGCATGTAGTGCAGCTCCACAAAGCTCAAGCTTTGGCAGACTCACAGTTTTCAATGGAGTTTTGTGTGTTTTGACCCACCTTGGGATTTTTATGTGGTGGATATCAGGCAATTCTTTCCGAAAAGCCTGCCATTCTTCTCTTATGTCTGATGGAATCGGTTGGTCCCAATCAGTTCCTCGGCACCATAATTTTTGCATCATTATCTTGGCTTTGATCACACATGGTGCTATCCAGCCAAGTGGATCAAAAAGTTTGGCGATTGCAGATAGCATTGTCCTTTTAGTAATTTCTTCCGTGTCGTTTTGAATATTCTGGAATGAAAATGTATCATCCTCTGGATGCCATCTTATGCCTAAAGTTTTAATATGATCGGTTGATCCAAAAAGCAGCTCAAAACTAATCTCGCAATCTTCTTGAGGTAAGTCGTGGAGAAGATCTTTACAGTTGGATGTCCACTTACGAAGTTTAAGGCCTGCTGAGGCCAGTAGATTGCGTGTTTCTTCCCGTTTTATTTGAGTTTCGTAGATTGAATCTCCCCCACTGATAAATCGTCTACGTACATCTCCTCTTTGACTGCAAGGGCTCCTTTTGGATAGTTTTCCGCTTCATCCTCAGCAACTTGGTGTAGGACACGGATGGCCAAGTAAGGCGCACAAGCCGTGCCAAAAGTGACAGTCTTGAGTTTAAAATTTTGATGGGTTGATTCGGGCTTTCTCTCCAAAGGATTAGCTGATAATACCGATCCGCTTCTTGTACGAGAATTTGGCGATACATCTTCTCTATATCCGCTGTAATGGTGAATTGATATGTTCGCCATTTTAAAATTATATCGACAATGTTTTTTTGCAATTTAGGGCCGATCATCAGCTTTGATTTAAGGATGTCCCATCATGCGTTTTTGCAGCTACGTCAAAGACGACTCTTAATTTTGTTGTCGTGCTAGATTCTTTAAACACAGCGTGATGGGGAAGGAAGTAATGGAAAGGTGATTTTAAAATCGGGTCATCCATATTAACTTTTTCCATGTGTTGTAAACTAAGGTACTCCATAATACATTTGCTGTAGTTTGCTTGCAGCTTCGGGTCCTTTTCCAGTCGTCGTTCCAGAGATGAAAACCGCCTGACTGCATTTTCCTTACTGGATCCAAGTTCAGGATAAAATCCTTCTTTGAACGGAAGTCCAACTTCATACCGTCCATCAGGTAGACGTGTTGTTGATTTTGAAAAAAAATTCTCACAGGCGACATCTTCTTCTGACGGCTGAGTCACGAATGGAATTCTTCCATCTCCCAGAACTTTCGGATTTGCGTGTCGAGATCGCTATGTTGAAAAAAGCTGTGAATGCCTTTTGAAGTTATATCTGGAATTTTACCCAATATAATCCACCCCAGGTGTGTGTTTTGAGCAATTGGTGCAATTTCTTGCTCACTTCGGATTATATCTGGCAAAATAATGTCAGGATAAACATCGGAGCCCAAAAGTATGTCGATTGGTGCAGGAATATGGAAATTTGGGTCTGCTAATTGCAAATCAATTAGGTGTTCCCAAGTGTTAGGTACCATTTTGTGGGCCGGAAGGAGGCCAGTCAACGACTTAAAGATGGACGCCTCGGTTGCGCCTTCAAACGTCGAATGTTTGGACGTAAACATTAGGTCAACGTAGTTTTGACTGGTGCCGTTGCTGACCTCCCCTAACCTTGATACTTTTACAAGCGTACGGTGTCTTGTAAGATTTAATAAATTAGCTGCAATTTCGGATATAAATGTGGCATCCGAAACTGGGTCAATTAGGGCTCGTAGATCCGAAAATCTCCCATCTTCAGATTTTACCCTAACAATAGCAGTGGCTAATAAAATGTGTGTACCATGGAGCTGTGAAGCATGAAAGTTGTGTCGATTACTGCAACCTGGTATATTATCACCCATTGGTTGGAACGCAGGAGCATTTGGGTTAACAGCTACTTGTTGGCCCTGAGACTGGGCAACTTGTTGTTGTAATTGTGTTGTTAAAGTGTTTGGGTTAGAAATCGTATTATTTTGTGAGTAAGAGTTATTGTGCAAAAGTGAGTGATGCTTTTGATTGCAAAAGTAACAGCTCCGGTTACTCATGCAATTTCGTGTTTAGTGACTGTAGGCAAGGCAATTTTCACAGACTCCAACCTGATGTACAGCTTGTTGTTTTTGAGCAGGATTCATACTCAAAAAACGTCGACATTTCATCAAAGAGTGTTGTCCTTGGTTACAAATTTGACATTGGTATCTTTGTGCATGAAACTGTTGGGTTTTGTTGCATTTTTGCATGAAATGTCTTGGCTGCAACTTGCGGTTTTGTAACTTTCCTGGACTGTGGGACTGAATTTCCTTGCTGTAAAAGAGCTTCTAAAGTTCGGAAACGGGATTTAAGAAAATCAGTAAAATCGGAAAAGGTCGGGAGTTGCTTATCGTTGCCGAGCTTTTCTTCCCATAACTGTTGGGTTTTCACGGGTAGTTTTTGAAAGAGAATATAAATTAATATTGTGTCCCAATGTTCCACTGGTAATTCTAAAATTTCCAGGGCATGGAAAACTTCAGTTGTTGTATCTAATAAACTCTTAAGACTTTCTGCTGACTCTTTAGTTTGAACAGTTTGGCTAAAAAGAGCCTTAAGGTAAGAATTTACCAGAACCCTCTTATGGTCGTATCTTTCTATTAGCAAATCCCATGCCTTTGAAAAATTCCCAGTGCTTAAGTCTAAATGGTTTAGGAGACGTTCGGCATCATCACTTAAACTTTCCTTCAAAAAGTGCATTTTTTGAATCTCGTTCAAGCCTGTATTATTATGTACAAGCGAAATGAAAATGTCGTGATATGAACGCCATGTGGTGTAGGACCCAGAGAAAGTTGGAGGCTTTATTGGCGGAAGCTTAAGAAGATTTGTTTGTGGAGCTAGTGTCGTTGGTTGCGTAACTGACGCAGGAATTGATCCTTGATTTAACGTGGGCGAAGGTGGAACAGATGGAGGTGGAGCTACCTTGTCCAGAGCATCCATCAGTTCACTCTTATACTCCAAATAAATTTCGCGAATTTGATCATAAACAGCGATTATTTCTTCCTTCTTTAATGTCTCCTCAAGCTTCCCCCCACTAACGATTTCCTCATGGTAGCGTTTGGCATTTTTTAAATTTGCTTCTAAAAGCCCCAAGCGAATTTTCAAATAATTGACAGTGCGCCGCGCCTGGCCTGTCTTTTTAAAATTTGAATAATCACGCTCTAATTGTGACAAAACTTCCTTTTGAAGCTCCCCAAACGACATGGTGGACTTTTATTTATGAATTGAAAAAGAGCAAAAAAATACTTTAAAAAATGAGGACTAAAGTGGCACTCAGTAATAGAAAAATACGCTCCAAGAATTATTTATAAACCAGGTAAAACAAATGTGGTAGCTGACGCACTATCACGACAAAATTTAAACCAAATAACTGAGAGTTCCTCGACGGACAATACAGTGCATTCTGCAGAAAGTAGTGATAATGAACAAATTCAAAATACGAATAAGCCATTAAATGATTTTCGGCAACAAATACTGTTAGCTTCAGGTAATTTTACAGCACATGAGAGAATTCAAAGTTTTCCTAATAAGACACGTCATATCATGGAATATGATACACCAGATAACTTAATGGTTATACTAAAAGAATTTTTGCAGCCAGGAGTAATAGCAATTTTCTGTACACCAGAAGATCTTTACGATATAAAATCTGCGCTTTTAAAAACTTTCAGCAACAAATTTCTTGTTACTAAATTATTCCCTAATGACATAATAAGTAGAGAAGCAGATATTGTAAAACAAACGCATTGTAGAGCTCATAAAAATTATAGAGAAAATATGAAGCAAATTCATGATGTGTACTATTGGCCAAATATGCGTAAACAGTTTAAGGAATATGCCAGAAATTGCGAAATTTGTAACAAAACAAAATACGATCGCCATCCACAATTAGTTCCAATTGGAGAGGCTCCTATTCCGAAACAAGAGGGGGAATTCCTTCACATCGATATTTTTTCCGCGGAACAACAAAAATATCTTACATATATTGACGCGTATTCAAAATTTGTATTGATTAAAACTCTTGAAAATAAACTTAATTTAGAAAACAAAGTCTTAGAATTTCTTCAAACTTTTCCTAATTGCAGGAAGATAACTTTAGATTACGAAAGAGGATTTAGATCGGCAGTATTTAAGAACTTAATGGACAGATTAGGCATTCAGCTTTATTTTTGTGACCCAGGTCATACCCATACAAATGGTCAAGTGGAAAGAGTACATTCAACTTTAAATGAATTAACCAAATGTTTAAAAGAAGAATATGAGATAATTGATACAACGGAAGCGTTATTAAGGGCGGCTCAACAATATAATCAATCCATACACTCAATAACAAATGCAAAACCGTTTGATATTCTTTTTAGCAAAATATCACATAGTGAAGTCGCAGCAAAATTAGAGCAAGTCCAACAGAAAATGTTAGACAGATTTAATTATAAAAGAAAGATTAAGAACTACAAACCTAAGCAAATTATTTATGAGAAAATCTTACAATTTAGAAATAAAAATAAAATGATGAATAGGTATAGCAAACAAAAAGTAGAATTAGATTTAGGAAAAAAGATACAAACTAGAAGACGAATTATACATAAGGATAATATTAAAAGTTAGATATTTACATTTCAGGGAAATGGCATTGGTGGAAACATTATTAATTGGAATATTATCTCTAACATATGCAAAAGCTGATATAGTGGATTATACAAGAGAAAATTATTTGTTGTTAGAAAATGGCAACGCAGCTCTTTATACAGATTTTGGAAACATTTATCATATTACCCATCACTCATACTTTGAAAGAGTAATATTGGAAACTACCGCTGAAATTGAGAGAAATCTTTACTTTAATTCATCCCCAAAAGATACTGAAGATAGCAGTCTCGACATTACAAAGAACACTGACGTAATAATTATTAAAACACTTCTAGCACAGTTACGTATAACAAATAGATACAAACGAGGGATTAATGAAATAGGTACAATTCGGAAATGGATATCAGGATCTCCTGACCATGACGATTTAGTCCTCTTAGACACTAAAATATCTGAACTAATTACGAATAATAATAAACAGTTTGTAACAAACTCTGAGATTTTTAGCGCAATTCAAAAATTATCTGAATCTCTACACGAGATAGAAAATGACGCGCAATTAAGATTGGATAGGGAACGGAATAAATTAATTGTAATCGAATTACAAAATATCATTGAAACTATCGCTTTAGCTAAAACAGGAACCCTCAATCCTGCAATTTTAAGCTTACAAGACATTAAAGAAATTACAAGACATGAACATGGTAGTATGACAATAACCGACGTAATGGATGTTTCAGAATTTAAAATCTTACAGAATAATGAAGTTATAGTAGTCCTAATTAAATATTCAATAATTGTTAAAAATTGTAAACTATTTGAGACTAGGGCCATAAGCCAACCAGATGGTAAATTAGAAATTGAAAAAGAAATTGCTAAATGTGAAAATGAATTTTTAAATATTAAGAAATGTAAAATAGAATTAAGATATAGCTTCTGTAAACTAATTAACGATACAACATGTTTATCTAATTTATTAAATAATGAGAAAGCTGTTTGTAACAAAATTAAAGAAAGGAATTTAAATATAGAAACAATAAAAGATGGATCAATTTTATTATCAGAGAAACATACTGTAAATGATGTAATAATAAATGGAACATATTTAATTAATTTTCAAAATAAAACAGTAATAGATGGAAAAATTTATGAAAATCCCACATCTATGATCCAAAACTATTTGAGAACATATACCTTAGATAAGCTTGAGATAAAAATTATTATGAATCTTATAATAAAGAATTAAAATTTGAAAATATTAACTTTATAGAATCAAGAACTTTATATACAAGAAGAGGCAATCAATAGCCCAATTTTTTCATCTTTTGTATTTATACTTATAGTAATAAGCGCAACAATATGTATCATACATCTGATTAAAGCTAGATCAGTTAGATTACAGCAACAACAAGAAATCCGTATAGTAATCTTATACAACGAATGACGCAGCTTACAGAAGAAGCGGGACGTTCTTCGCTAAACGAAGGGGGGAGTTAATGTCAACATAATCTACGTGAGATTGGTCACCGAAAGAACCATATGTTAAGTTATTAAATTTATAATAATTAAGAACTAAAGAAATGTGTACTCAGATTTCAATTATAGAAAACAGATTTTGTGAAGTACATAAGAACTGATTAGTATGAGTAATTGGTAATGAATAAGATTTCTTTGTTTAATTTAGTATAAATAGGGCACAAATATGTGCAATGTTTTTATGTTCATTTGGATAGCGACATTGTGCAGATATTCATTTGGATATCAATATTGTGCAGTTGTTCATTGTGACTTGTTTAATTTAGTTAAGATTAAATAAAGTTTTTTTAAAACTTAAAAAATATATTAAGCATTTTAATTCAATGTATAGAAAGAGTTTCTATGATTAATAGTTTTCAATATATTCTGATCATGAGTTGCAGTCATTAACGCCGTTTTGTTTTTTCGCAATTCTGGAATCACCTGTGGAATTATGTACTTAGTTGGCTTCCAACGTGATTCATCTAATTTAGGAAGGGATGGGCCTTCAAACCATGTCAATGATGATGAAAGGTCTACGAGCGTACTTCCTCTCGTTATTATGTCAGCTGGATTAATTTCTCCTTTGATATGATTCCATTGCGATATCTGAGTTTCTGTTTGGATCTTAGCTACTCTATTTGCAACAAATGTATCCCAGACATGAGAAGGAGAGTTTATCGAAGCCAGCACAGTTGTTGAATCCGTGTAGTATGCTATCTTATGAACATACTTCTTAACTGTTAGGAGTATTCTCCTTACCAGTTCAACCAACAGCTCTGCAGCTGGAAGTTCAAGACGAGCAATTGTTATGGCCTTCATCGGAGCGATGCGAGATTTTGAGCAAAGTAACTTACTTTAGATGTTACCTGATTCATCTATGCTTCTGACGTATGCACACGCTCCAAGGGCAGACCTACTACTTTCTGAAAACCCATGTAGTTCGGTTCTTTTTCGCAATGGAAACATTACAAATTGAGGTATGCTTATGTTTTCTAAATCAAAGAATTGATTTACATACCTATTCCATTTTTCGGTCAAGTCCATAGGAAGCTCGTCATCCCATGAGCACTCCGTTTTCCACAAGTCTTGTAAAAACAGTTTGCCAAGCATTATGAATGGACTTAACCAGCCTAGAGGATCAAACAATCGTGCAAGGTCTGACAAAACAGTTCTGCTTGTTACAGGTGTCTTAGGTGCTGTGAATTTGTCTGAGTTAAATCCAAATTCAAATTGATCGAGAGTTGGATTCCAAATCAATCCCAAGGTTTTGATTACGTCGGACTGATGGAATCTTACTAACCTTTCTTTGTGTGCATCAGGAATATTCTTGAGAATGTTGTTATAATTAGAACAGAATTTTCTTAGTTCAAATTTACCCATTCCTAGAAGAAGTATTATGTCTTCAAGCAGTTTTCTGGCCTCTGAAACTGTGTCCGCTCCAGCTAGTAGATCATCAACGTAAATATTTTCACGTATAGTTTGGGATGCTCTTTTGTGCAGCTGTTGATAATTGTCTGTAAGTCGGACAAGGCATTTGGTTGCTAAATATGGAGCACAAGCTGATCCGTAGGTCAATGTGTTAAGCTAATATGCCTTGAGAGGTTGATTGCTTTGAGGTCTCCAAAGAATAAGTTGAAAGACTCTGTTTTCTGGTTTTACTAGTAGCTGTCGGTACACTTTAGTTATGTCTGCTGTAAATGCATACATTTCTAATCTGAAATTAATAATTATTGAAAACAAGTCAGGTTGGACTGTTGGTCCTACGCCTAGAACATCATTGAGAGAAACTCCAGATGTTGTTTTTGCTGAACAATCAAAGACCACACGCAACGCTGTTGAGGAGCTTTCTGGCTTCAATACACAATGATGCGGGATGAAGTAATGATTTTGTGGGATCTCAAAATCTTGAATGGGACTCATATGGCCCAATTCTTCATACTCCAAAAGGAACTGAGAGTAGAGTTCACGCAATGTTTTATTCTCTTCAAACCGATGTTCTAAAGAGAAAAATCTTTTTCGTGCCCTTTCCAGAGAAGCACCCAAATAAGATGGACTTTTTTTGAAAAGAAGACTAACCATGAATCTTTCATTTAGTACAATTGTAGTGCAGGAGTTGAAAAATTCCTCACAGTTATGCTCTTCGTTGCTCATCCGTTTGATTAGAGTATCATGAGTCTCGTACTCCCAGAACCAAGTCACAAGTTTCGCTAATTAGGATAGAGATGGCTTCGCGGCAATGGTGCAAACAGCAATGTGGTTTGAACTCCACCAGCGACTATCCATCCTAGTTTAGTGTTCCGGAGTGTAGGAAGTTGAGGTCCAACAGTTATTTCCCCTGGAAGAAGAAGATCGAAAAACAGCTCGGTACCGATAAGTATGTCGAATTTTTGGTTAGACATGAATCCTGGATCAGCCAACTAAATTTGCGACGGAATATGTAACGGAACCTGGTCTTCGAGCAAGGACACTCGAGAAAGGATACCTATTATCCCTAAGGGGAGGTGCTATAACCCACGAAACACAATAAAAAAAGCACATAAAATCGATCTTCATTTTGTGTCCTCGCAAACCCCCACTCCCAATGCCACCATTACGACCTATGGCGTACAGGGATCCGTAGGCCGATCCTGACAGCTGAAGTGGAGGGTGTCCTAACTACTTATGGCTCAGCATGCTTGCTTAAGCCAAGGCTATGCTCGTCGGGTTGGGTGGGATCTTGCCAAAGTAGTCAGAACGATTGTTACGTCGTACAATTCATGCCGAATACAATAATAAAAAGCTGTTGACGAAGTAATAAATAGGTTCAAGAATATTAAAAACTCTTGAGACCGAATGTCATCCTGATTGAAAAGAAAAGTTCATAAAGTGTTTGAATTTTAAAACCCCAAAAGATTCAGCGAGAGAAGTAAAAAGTTGCAGTGGCAACCCTGAAAGAGGGAAGGACAAGGTCTTGTTTGCCCTTTAGGTTTATAACCCACCCACGCATCACCCTGTGATTCGTCCATGGCTACTGCGACCTCTTATATTATTTGCAATAGCCCCCTAATGTAAATTCACTGAAAATCTATCCATTTCGACTGACGTCACCATATCCTCTGCTTTTTAGGGGTTCTCCTAAACACCACCACATCTACCCTTCATGAAAAGATTCAGAAATTCATAATAGCTAACATTTAGCCAAACATGTAAAATAAGTGAATCTACTTCCCATAATAAAATTCCAAATCTACTCGTCAAAATTCAGAACTCTTTCATTTCATATTATAATTGTTTATTAAAGTAAAATGTATGCTAACAATAAAAATTTAAAAAAAATTATACTTACAAAAGTTTACCCTATATCCAATCTAAATCTATATTTCCAACTCATGTACGTTGGTGGGTATTTATATTGGGTGATTTTTTAGCTGGTTTGGTTTTGGCAACACTGGTTTTGACAGCTGACGTGTGTTAAGTACCTTGTGTCACTGTCAAACAGCTTCAGTTTGGTTTGCAATTTAACCATGGATCGTCTTACAAATGAACAACGCTTGCAAATTATTGAATTTTACTATCAAAATTCGTGCTCGGTTCGAAATGTTCATCGCGCGCTGCTTCCATTTTATGGTCGGCATTCTCGACCTTCTGAGCAGTCTATTCGAAAGCATAATTGCCGCATTTGGAGTGAAGATCAGCCATAAGCATTGCAACAGCTACCAATGCATCCCGAAAAAGCCACTGTTTGGTGCGGTTTATGGGCCGGTGGCATTATTGGGCCATATTTCTTCAAAGATGATGCGAATCGCAGCGTTACTGTCAATGGTGAACGCTACCGAGCGATGATAACAAACTTTTTTTTGCCCGAAAAGGAAGTTCTTGACTTGCATGATATGTGGTTTCAACAAGACGGTGCCACATGCCACACAGCACGCGAAACAATGGCGCAATTGCGAGGCGAGTTTGGTGAACAGTTAATTTCACGTTTCGGGTCGGTCAATTGGCCGCCTAGATCGTGCGATTTGACACCATTAGATTATTTTTTGTGGGGGTATGTCAAAACAAATGTCTATAGGGACAAGCCCGCTTCGATTGACGCACTGGAAGCCAACATCCATGCATTCATTCGTGAGATACCGGCCGATATGTGTGAAAGAGTATGCCAAAATTGGACTCAGCGGATGGGCTACCTGAGACGCAGCCGCGGTCAACATTTGCATGAAATTATCTTTAAACATTAAATTGCAAGGTTCAAACTATCGATTCAAATAAATATTTCATTCATTTTTTCGAATTTTTTGTGTTTTTTTTTTTAAAAGTTCTAAACCTCTTAAAAAATCACCCGTTATATACAACTAGGAGTAGGTGTAAAGTCCACAACAATGTTCACTACCAAAGTAATGTTTATCTTTTTAAATTTAAATTTAAATTTCAAATAAAATTACATATACGTAGGACTATATTATATACGTTATGGTAATGGTTATCATACAGTATGAAAACAAAAGTTGTTTAAATTAACCTAATTGTTTTGTTTTTTTTTTTTCTTTCCTTTTTTTCTATTTATTTAAGTTATTTTATTAGTCAAATTGATCTAATTTGTTGCTCATTTAGGCATACGTATGTATGTATCATTATTAAAGTAGGTAAGTACACTCATTTATTCAACGCGCCTTGAAGTATGCTACGATATATTTGATAATATAGATATTTGGGCATACTTTTTGGTCGAAATGATACTTAAACTAAAATTGGCGAATAAAAGCTCGCAGCGAATTCATATATAAATTTACAAATTTTAAATAGAGTAATTTAATAACAACGACTTACCGAAGCTTTTATATTAATAATTTGTTATGATTGAATGATTCATACCGGTGATAAACATGTAAATTCTGCCGAAGACCAATGATGAGGTGCACCGCTTCAATTGGGATGGCTGTTGCATGTAGTTTATTTGTTATTTGTTCTTTTTCTTTTTATAATTTTCGCTGTGTCGTTCTTTTCATAGTACCTGTATGGAATATTTAAAATTTGATTTAATTTATACAGATTCGCTTTACACATTCAATATCCCTAACCAAGAAAATTAATAATCATTTATGTATACGTTATTCTTTGATATTCTTTTTTTTTTCTTTTGTTTTATTTTTGGTTTAAGCAGGAAGCTAGACGAGAACGAGAGAAGCAGAAGCGCGAGCTAAAAAAAGTGCTGCAAGAGCCATTAAAAGCAGTGCCACAAAAAGCAGCGCCACAACAAGAGCTGCAAACGAAAAAAGCGCAGCCAGATCAAAGGCGAACACAACAGCAACTGCCACAGCAGAAGGAAGGAGAGCAGCAACAATAAAAGCTGCCAACTGAACAACCACAGCAGCAACCGAAGGTGCTACGCACAAAGAAACAACAACAGCAGCAACAAAAACCACAGGAGCAGAGCCAGGAGCAACAGCAGGGAGTACACCAGCAGCAGCCACAGCCGCCCCAAAATAAAAAGAAAAGGTGCCACCAATTAATACTTACAAAATGGAACTGCAAGAAACCATCGACCTATGTAAGTCGGCCATAGGCCAAAACTTTTTTATTAAACTTTTGAGTAAAGATAGACATGCTATCCACTGCTCCACAGTAGCTCAGCATAAAATTATTAAAGAGTTACTGAAAAAATCCACGACTGAGTTCTTCAGTTTTACCCCCAAAGTGGATAAATACCAAACGGTCCTCTTGAAGGGCATAGATTCCTGCACGGAACCACAGGTGCTCTTAAATTAGCTCCGTCAAAAAGCGAGCGACGATCTCGACTTTATCGGGGTCAAGCCGTTCGCTACGGTCAGAGCCAGACGGGAGAAGCGGTCTTTGCCGTTCTTCCTAGTTCAGCTATCGCCCAGCAACAAACTGGATAGGTTAAGGAGTATCTCCGTCCTCAACTACCAGGTTGTAACTTGGGACAAATTAAAGAGACGCGGTGACATGCTTCAATGCATGCGCTGCCAGAGGTTTGGCCACGCTGCAACAAACTGCGAAATGCAGTCACGCTGCGTTAAGTGTGGTGAGGTCCACATTAAGGGAGAGTGCAAGCTCGGCGAGGAAAGGGTCGAAGACATGACCCAGCTTAAATGTTTACTTTGTGGAAAGGAGGGGCACCCTGCTAATTATCGGGGTTGTTCAGCTTTTCAGCAAATTCGTAACAATAAAGCGGCTAAGCAGAGAGTGGTAGAGATACGCCCATCAACGCGGGCTCCTAGAGCAACGCCCGTTAATCCCCAAATTTTCTACGCCCAAATGGCGGCAGGAAGGGGAAAAACGGTACAGCCTGCAGCTAAGGCAGCCCAACCGGCCCTAGTGCCAAAGGCGCTGGACGCTCAGGCCGAAATAAGAAGCATGTTGCTGGCAGTTCAAGGCCAGTTGACAGGACTTCACAACCAGATAAAGGAGCAGGCGACTAGAGTAGACTATCTCTACTCTGTTTTGCCTAGCTTAACGCAAATTAGAGGTTAAAGGCGCACTGTCGGAGAGGCCTCTTAGGATCCTTGCTGTGAATGTAAATTCACTGATAAGGACCGAATGTAGAGCTAATCTTTTCCAATTGTTAAAAGACCAAAGTCCAGATGTGTCTATGGCCAGCGAAACTAAGCTGAACCAGAAACATAAGTTGACTAACAACAATTACAGTATCGTAAGAAGAGATCGACCCAACACCACTCAAGGGGGGGGCGTCGCAGTCTTCATACGAAAAGGCATTAATCATAAAGTTATATATAATAGTGATCCTCTCCATCAGGGGAAGCGAATGTTTGTGATTGTGGCTTATGCACCGGCATCACCTCAGCCAACTGATTTTATGACAGAGCTTGAAAAACTTTTCGAGTGTCTACACTTGAGCTTGGAAGAAAATTACTTTCTCATGGCCGGTGATTTGAATGCCAAACACCAAGATTGGGGAAATCAAATTCAAAATCAAAGAGGTATCCATCTTTTCAATTGGATGAGTCAATACAACACTGAATATGGTGTCGACCTGCTGGCTACGGATCGGCCGTCGTTTCCAAGAAGCGGTGCCTACCTGGATCTATTGCACAATTACTGACCCTGTGGGTCAAAGACCAAGAAACTGTTTACGAACGATCGAGTACGACAGTGATCACTGCGGACTCGCCGCCGTAATACAGCTTCCAAACAAACTCGTGGAGTTGGATGAGTATGTACCTGTGCACACTTACAATTACAGTAAGGTGCGCTGGCCACGCTTTACCAACGCCTTATCGAGCGAAATCAGTTCGATTAACATATCCCCACCAAATGACAGGAATTTGACAAGTAACGAAATAGACCAATACTTAGAACAAATGGACGAGACAATCAAACGAACAATGAACAGAACAATACTGAAATACAAGCAACGGGACGCAACCGACATGTACCGGAACGTGACCATTGACGCATTACACAGACAAAAAAGCGGACTGCTGACAAGACTCAAACTTTTGTACCGACGATTTACTGACCCTCACAATCTGGAAATTAAGACACTGAAGTCGTTGGTCAAGAACGTCAACCAAATTATAAAGGAAAACTATCGGTTGGCCATTAATTTGTATTGGTATAACAAAATTCGGGCCGTTAATTCTAGCGACCCGAGTATGTTTTCGAAAATTAACAATATATTTAGAAGGAATGATCAGAATGACCTTCCGTGTCTCAAGCTTCAGAGAACGACAGACAACAGAGACGTACTTCTGACAGCAGGAATTAATCCAGAGGACGCCGTCTTGGACGATGACCTCTTTATAGTCGAAGATTCGCAGGAGAAAGTGGAGGCTGTGGGGGCTGCTTTCCAGCAAGTGTACAAGGTGCATGCGTGCATTCGCCCCAATCACGACCTGGAAAACAGAGCCTTGCTCCATCACTTCTACCTTCGGAATGACATCACGCAATGGCGATCAGAGAACCTTGGTTTCACCGGGTTCAATGAAGATCATTTGGCAAACGCCATAATCGCCGAGAGAAATGGGCCCAGTTCCCTGTTAATTACGAAGGTGGAGCTCCAGCTCATCTTCGATTCACTAAAGAAGAAGAAGTCAGCAGGAGTCGATGGCATATCCAACGTTGTACTTCGACATTTACCTCAAGAAGCAGTAGACATTTATACCACTCTGTTTAACAACGCTCTGAATAATGCATATTATCCAGTGCGGTGGAAGACAGCTGTGGTGCATCCTCTCCCGAAAAAGGGAAAAGACAACTCCAATCCGGCAAATCTCCGGTCGGTAAGTCTCCTTCCGAGTATCAGCAAGGTATTCGAAAAAGTTATCAATAGAGCTCTGTCTAAGTGGGCAGAGGATAATAATATCATACCGGACAATCAGTTCGGTTTTAAGGCAGGACATGGCACCATTCATGCCGCGTCGAAACTCGTTTCTGATGTTCAATGGAACAAATCTAAGAAGCAGTGTACGGGTGCCTGTCTGGTTGATTTGGAGAAGGCCTTCGACACCGTATGGTTAGAGGGTCTTTATCTTAAGCTGACCAGACTTGGCATTAGTAAACCACTATTATATATGCTTTATCATATGCTCAATGGCAGAAAGTTTGTTGTCAAGAGTGGCAATGTAACTTCTGCCACAACCTTTAATATTAAAAATGGTCTTCAGCAGGGAGCGGTCAACTCGCCGATTCTATTCAGCATTTACACCAGCGATCTGATAAGTAGTCTACCTTAGGCAATTGCGTATGCCGACGATCTAATTGCGTACAGAACAGCTCCAAAAGTCAAGGTCATCAGGATTCTTTTGCAGCGTGACTTCGAGAAGATTCAGCGATATTGCGATGACTGGAAGGTGAAAATCAACTTTCAGAAATCAGAAACTATCTTGTTTAGGACTCAGTTGCTTAGAGCCACAAGGGATACGAGAAAGAACTGGCGCAAGCTAGTGATCGTAGGGCCAAATGGACATCCACTGGCGAGTAAAAGTGTAGTAAAGTACCTTGGCATCTGGATGGATCAGTATTTGTATTTCGACAGACATATAAATGCTGCTCTGGCCGGGGCTAGGGGAGCTTTCGCCCTGACGAAACGGTTGTTTTATAGCAGCCGGCTTGACAGCAGGGTGAAAGTGATTTGCTACATGCCCCTTATCCGGCCGATGATTGCCTATGGATGTCCGGTTTGGTTCAACGTTGCCCCATCTCAAAAAGATTCGGGTGTTTGAGAGGCAGTGTCTTCGACGCTGCCTTGGATTGCACAGAACACCAGAGTCGGAGTACAAACACTACTATTCCAACCTGGCTCTATACAACGGCGCCAACATAAACAGGATAGATAATTTCTTACTGAAGCTT
This sequence comes from Dasysyrphus albostriatus, assembly GCA_946251815.1. Classification (NCBI taxonomy): domain Eukaryota; kingdom Metazoa; phylum Arthropoda; class Insecta; order Diptera; family Syrphidae; genus Dasysyrphus; species Dasysyrphus albostriatus. The sequence continues at coordinate 108,775,542 of OX276335.1, read as the reverse complement.
ATTCGAGGTCACATTGCAAGAGCAATGTCCTCGTCTAACAGCTTAATTTTCGGGGCTTACTACCCCAACAACGAATACTACGAGAGTGTGCGTCTAAGCGGCTTTATTCCGCCCGATGCATTCCTCCACCTAGACAGTCGAGGGCTGATCCAGGATAGAGCGGCGGTTCCGCTAATCTACCACGTCGGCCGTAGAACTGTAGATCGGCGGCTCCTTTACAGTCGAGACGTCCTCGCACAAGACGGAGCTGAGTGCCTTCGGTTCAGTAGAACTGTGTCCGAACGGGACCGAAGAGATAGGGTAAAGCAGGAGAACAAGTTCTGGTGGTTGAAAAACGAAGATGAAGTTCCTGCAGACATTTGATAGTTGACCTTGCTATTTTCGTTTGTATGGCCGACTGACATAGGTCTAGGTAGTTAGTTTTTTAAGTAGGGACACTCAGGGTGGCACCAAAAAAAAAAATAAAAATATTAAACATACAAAACCACAAAAAAATTATAAAATCCACAAAAATACAAAAAAAATATAAAACCGGAAAATGCTTGCTGTGGCTGTTCTAGTTTGTAAGTAGTCTGTAAGTAGCTTATAAGTAGATTGTAACTAGTTTATAATTAGTTGTAAATAGTTTTAAGTAGCTTTAAGTAGTTTTAATTAGTTTTAATTAGCTTTAATTTAGTTTAATGTAGTTTGTAAGTTTTATATAAAACCAAAAAATAAAGACAATGATACCAGGTTTTTTGTAAATTCTGCTCGGTAAAAAATAAAACCGACCAGGATTTAGTATTAAGATAGTTCTTAGGCCGAAAGGCATTAGCATTAAGTTATTAAAGTTTAACTTAGAGCGCCCGACTGGGGCCAGTAAGTTAGTTTGAAGATATCGATAAGTAGGCTAGTTTTTATGAACTTTTGTCTAGCGGTGCCATCCCAGTTGCCGAATGCACAGAAGTACGCAACGCACAAGCTATGCAAGCAAGATTAGCATTCCAATTCCTCTGGTCCGGATTTATACAAGACCGAATTGCAGCTAAAATCGAACGATTCACCCTCTCATTTGCATTTGCTTGTGGGGAGTATACCGCTGTCCTGACATGGTTAACACCGTACGAGGACATCAGCTTGTCAAACTCCTTGCTTGTGAATTGTTAGCCGTTGTCCGAAAATATCGTCTCTTATACCCCACATACACAAAAGATCTCCTCCTGTAGGAATTTTATTATAACGTCGCTTGTGGCTTTGCGAATCGGTTTAATAAAAACAAATTTTGTTAATTGGTCCAGGGCTATAAATATATATATATTGCCTCTCTTCGAACGCAGATAAGGACCAAGGAAATCCAAGTAGAGCATTTGGAATGGTCAACTTCAAATGCTTTCCCCATCGGTGGTCTTAGCGTTTGGTTAGAGGCTTTACACATTTTACAGACATCGCATTTACCTATGTACTCACGTACTTGAGCTGCCATACTGGGGTAAAAAAATTGGTTCCGCAACCGGTACAATTTCTTTGTAATCCCACCATGCGAGGCTCGAGGTGGTTAATGAGCCAAAGCTATCAAGCTTGCGGTTAGCTCTTTGGGCACCCAAAGCTTCCAAACTAGGTCGTTCTGCAACGGATTTCCTGTGCAGTGTTTGACCTTCTTGTATACAAAATTGTTTGAAACTTGAAGGTCAGGTAGCTTATTCTTTTGATCTTCGACGGTATCAATGAGCTTGCGGTATTCATCAGATTGAAAACTGGGATCTGCAAGATCTACATATATGCAACACGTCGGAGTTCCCAGTTTCCATCGATTCATTGAAGCTCAGAACTTCTACCTCGTATACACGGGATAGAGCATCTGGAACCACATTTAGTGATCCTTTCCGATGCTCGATGGTAAACTCGAACCCCTGAAGCTTTAAGCTCCATCTAGCTAACCGTCCACTCAGATCTCTTTGACTCATCAGCCACTTTAAGCTCGCGTGGTCAGTTATAGTTCTAAAAGGTTGTCCTTCGACTTATGGTCTGAATTTTTTTACCCCACTACCCCAGCTAGGCATTCTCGCTCTGTAACGCTGTAGTTTCGTTGCACCTTGTTAAGTTTCTGCGAGTGGTAATATATAGGCTTTTCGTTCCCATCTTCGTCGAGCTGACATAATACACAGCCAATGCCTGTACGAAGCGTCGCACAAAATAATAAATTCGTTTTCGAAGTCGGGATTGATTAGGATCGGAGCTGAAGTCAGGGTTTCTTTTAGCTTTAGGAAAGCGGCCATCGCGTCATCACCAAACTCAAACTTTTTACCCTTTTTTAAAGTTTCCGTCAAGGGACTAGCAATCGTCGAAAAGTCTTTGACAAAACGCCTATACCAACCTGCTAAGCCTAAGAAACTTCTAACCAGCCAATCAGTCTTTGGGATAGGGAAGTCTACAATTGCTGAAACCTTGCCCTTGTCAGTTTTTAAACATCCGTCCCCTACCACAAATCCTAAAAACTTTAACTCCTTAAAGCAGAACTTAGATTTTTGGACATTGATGGTAAGTCCTGCTTCCCGGAGTTTGTTTGCCAGAATTCCAAACAACTCGATATGCTCCTCGAAGGTACTCGATACCACTACCAAATCGTCCACATAGGGGAATATTTTTTCTCGCAAATTCATGGGAACCACTTTGTCTACCACTTGGCACATTGTCTGTACCGCGTTTTTCAGACCAAATGACATTACAGTGAACTGCATCAAAGGTCGGCCGGGTACCGAAAAAGCTGTCTTCTCCCTTGAAGACTTCTCCAACGGTATCTGCCAAAACGCATCCTTCAGATCCACACTAGAGATATAGCGTGTATCTGAAAGACGCGATAGCAACCCCTCCATATGAGCCATTGGGTACGCATGACCTATCGTCTTGGCGTTTACTTTCCGATAGTCCAGGCATAGACGGTTCTTTCGGGGCTTACGTACAAGTACTACAGGAGAACTCCATGCACTGGAACTTTCTTCAATAACACCAAGCTCAATCATACGGTCCAATTCCTCATACAGAAGTTTTTGAACCGCTGGAGAAACAGGATAATGACGCTGCTTTATTGGTTCAGCGTCCCCTGTGTCTATTTTGTGTTCCAAAAGAGCTGTTTTTCCAAGGCCAAGTGTCGCCGAAGAAGGAAACCGATTTATGGATTTCCTCAATGTATTCGATTGCTCATTAGTCAATTCATGCGCGTTTGGATCGGGTCCATTTTGGGTCACATCGAGTGTCAGTTCTGAAACTAAATCCGGAGCAATACTAAATTCTCTCCAAAAATCTATACCCAAATACAAGGGCTGCTGTAACAATGGTATTCCCCCCACGCCTAAGCAACTGATGCTAGCTCCACTGTCTAGTAGACCAAGCATAGGCTCACCAAAAATCTTCACGGATGCGTATGGACCCGGGTCATCAGAACTACAGATTGTTGTGGCTTCAATTGCTTTAAATATTTCCCTTTTAGCTTTAAACTTTTCCTGAAGCCTTTTAACTTTATCAAAGACAGGACGCGTTTGCAAAGGAGTTCCGAAAATTCGTTCCCTGACCTCATAATAGTTTTGGATCCTCTCATGGAGTGTTTTCGGTTTTGGGTGGATTTTTGATGGTTGGACAGTAAGTTTTTTCACAGGATTTTGTAAGCTTAAGTTCCTATCAGGTTTAAAAATTGTCATAGCAGGTAAGTTTAAATTAGGTTGTTCCATTTCCACAGACGGACAAACGGACTTTAGGTTGCTTGATGATAGATTATTTATTTGGTTTCCGGATTCTGCTTTGGCGAACAGCTCTGCCGATTCATTGGGCTGCTCTGTGGGGCGTTTCCCGAACAGCGAGGTCACTGCGGGGAGGTGACCTTTTCCAACCCGTATTTATAGCAAAACAGGTTCCTCTGGGGATCAGAACACTCAAAAAATGAATGTCCCTTTTCCTTGCAGTTCCAGCAGCTATAAATACGGGCTTCCCTTTTCACCTGGAAAGCTTCCACGTTGTGACACACTTCACCTCCGTACGGCTCGCAGGGTTCCTCAGCTTCCAATTCCGAGACATTTCTTCGTTGAGGTGGAATAAACCGTTGCTGTCTCTGCGAATTATCATGCTCGCTGAGATACTTTTCTATATTCCTGCAGACGTATACCAATTCTGCAAGACTGTCGGTGCGATAAGTTATCAGCAGCTCTCCCATCCGTTTCTTCACATTAAGCTTTAAGAGTTCAATTATTTCTTGGGGTTGTTTAGGTATTCTCAAGCTGCTATTCAGTTGTTGGATTGCTGAAAAAAAATCATCGAAAGACTCTGAAGAAAGTTGGTGCCTATCAAACATTTTTCGTGACAACTCCGAATCGGTCTCCAAGCTACGGTATTGCTCAACTAGGGCTATTCGAGGAGTCATCCAATTCACCGTTGGGTTGGACTTCAAGTACACCCAGTACCAACTCTCTACGGCTCCGGTGACAAAGTGGTGGAAGTTTAGTACCACTTCCTCCCAACTTACTCCATAGCTAATCCTCAAACGTTCAAGCCTGAACAGGAAATCGTCAACCGTCATTTGACGAATGTCAAATTTCAAGCCCCACTTTTGAAAATGATGATACTTGAGGTTAGATGAGCTTAAGGTATTAGGAACTGACGGAAACGTACTATTTTGGGGATCGCTCAAATTTAAACTTCGTAGTTGCCTCAAAAACTCATCAGGATTGGTTGTACGACTCTGGTTTGGTGGATGCATAGGACATTCGTATCGAGGGTGAGTACTGGTGGGTTAAGGTTGATTTAATGTGGCTGCATTAATGGGCGCCTCTGTCTGATCCGCCGCTGGAGTAATTGAAGCTGTTGGCAACCTTGTCGTAGACTTTTGCTTGCGTTTTGGATAGCTCCCGAGTTTATTAATTTTGTAGCCTTTTTAACTATCCAAAAAATTTAATTTTCTGTGCATCATTTGAGCAACCTAACTTTTGCGAAATATACCATAAATTTTTTAATGTGCTTGCTTTTCCAAAGTTCCATTTTAAAGTTTTAAATTAAACATAATTGAAATACATTTCTTTGAGTTAAAGTGTTTTTTTTTTGTTATCTCAATCACCCACATTTGTTCTCTCTTTCTGTCTCCCTGGTGAGTGCATTTTTTGGCATATGTTCTGCCATAGAAGCAAAAGTGAACCTACACAAATCCTCATTGTTTCATATTTCCATGCAACAACAAAATATTAATTGAGTGCTTGAGCTGATTAAGTATTCTTCAAACCATATCATCGCAAAAATTAACCCATCGGCCTATATGAAGTAGCTGTTTCTTTCTTGCTTGGTGAGTGCATTTTTTACTCGTATATTATCTGCCTATGAAGCAAAATTGAGGCTACATGTATCTCTCTTTGCCTCCTTTTTCATGCTACAATACTACTGAGTACCTGCGCAACATCTCAGCCCATCAACTTCATCCCACTGCTATCAGCCACCGTGGAATTTTTCTTCAGACTGTATAGCAAGAAAGAGCTTACAAAACATATAATTGCTTTCAGTCTTGCCTTCTAGGTGAGTTCTATTTTTTTTAGTAGTGTTCTGCCAAGCAGTCCAATTTTTGGTACTACCACATAAACACCCCCTTGGATGTTTCTATTTACATATGTTCGTATACATCAATCATCAAAAATATTCAACGTCAACATATTGCTCATCCTTACCGACATCTGTAATTGCCGACATTTATACTAAGCCACCCACGTACAAGTGCCTGAACTATTCGGTTCGTGTACATAATATCCGTGTACACTAAAAACAAACGATCAATCTCTATTTTGAAAACATTTAAAAATATTTACTCCTTCGCAAAAATAAAAAAAAAAAAGAATAATAACATCTGACGTGATAAACACAACAACTAAAAATGGATAAGGAAATACGTTGTGGGAACATTGATTGTTCTCTAAATGAAAAAACAAATGATTGGGTAATTTGTAAAGGTATTTGCGGCAAATTTTTTCACCCTGTATGTGTTGGTTTAAGCAAACGTGCCAAATCTTATCTAACTGAATATTTATTACATTTTAACTTCTATTGTGCAGAGTGCAAAACTTTAACAATCTCACACATATTACTTGCACTTAAATGTAATAATGAACGGGTAGACCAATTATCGGATAGTATCGCTGAACTGAAAAAAGAGATTCGCAACAGCTCTAGTAAAACTAATGATCTCATGGCCGAAAATAATGAATCCACCACAAGAAGTCTCGAAAATCATCACTTTGTATTTACTTCCCAACTTGCTAATATAGAAAGTCTATCCAAACAGGCCCTTAACAAATTTACAGAATGCGTTGATAATATTAATTTGGTCCCAAACCACCCAAATACCCAATTTATAAAAATAAAGAACGCTATTGCTGCAATAAATCCCTTACAAGAATTGTCGACCTGTATCCAATCAATAACCACGATGAAGGAAAGTTTGGAAACGATTGAAGTTTCCTTAAATAAGCAATCAAATCAAACAACCCCCAAAAACAACGCAAGCCGTCACTTCTCAACATTCTTCCAACTTAATTAAATTCAATGTGGTTTGGACTCCCGCCGAATGGAACAATCGCCTGAAAAAACTTAAATCTAATCAACTTTCAAACTATATCATCAAAGGTGCACCTCTACATGCAAATAAACCCTGGATTCAAAGATACTTTCAAAACACCTATAGATTCCTCCCAATTAATTGTGACCGTCAAAAACCAGGAATATTTAAAATTTCTATACCATATTCTTATAAATGGTTATTCTTTAGTCATTCTTTGTGTCTAAGAAATAGTTTTATGAAAATGGTTCCCGAGTTAGTTGCAACATCTTCAAATAATAGCTTTAGATCTAAGTCTTATTCTAGGAATAGTTATAATTCTAAATCTCTCCCTAATTTCAATTATAGATCTAATCCTAAATCTATACCTTACTTTAAATATCCTTCTTCAAACAATTTACCTAGCAAATCAAACAATCCTCCTTTATCTAACAAAGCTATAACTACTTCCAATTACAAATATCCTAATTTCTTTCTCTCACATGTTCTTAACCCACCTGTACCAACATCAAGCAAACACAATGTTCCACCTTCGTATAATCTTCCTCTTAATCATGTTCATGTTAATTATCCACAAAATAATAATCACTCAAATACACTACCTCAATTTCTCGATCCACTTTTCCCTCCTAATGTTAAATTAGCCATGCAAACTTCTGACTCGACTGAATCTCGATACACAATGGCTAGATTGAGAGATCGCCGAATCTACGATAACGTCCGACTTTACTTAGCTTATCTACATGATAAGCCTGATTTTGTCTGCATCGATGGTAAAACCAAAACCCATGTCTTGCTTTCTATTCACCAAGAAGGTCTTCCTACCAACACCTCCAGCCTCCGTAAGATTTTCAATTCCTTTCATGAAGCTTTTAACGTTACCAATCAAATGGTCTCGGATGACCTGGCTGCCTATTCTTCTTATGTAAATTCTAGGAGTAATTTTTATCGTCATCGTAACCACCATGGTAATAATAGTTCTCTTTAACATTGAATTCCCCCTTCGTAATCCCCTAAAAAATCATCCAACGTGTCTAACGATCTACTACCAAAATGTAAGAGGGCTTCGGACAAAAACGTCAACTATCTTTTCAAATTCTCAAAAACTTCCTTACGACATCTTTGCACTGACTGAAACAAATCTTACACCTGATTTTCTCAGCAGTGAATTATTTACTTCTGACTATACTGCCTTTCGATGTGACGGTCTAAATAAAGATAATGACTCCTCCGGTCGTGGAGTATTAATAGCGGTTAATAATAACCTAGATGCTTCCTTTTTTAAGTTCTCAAATACAACCGATTTTGAGTTTGTCTCCATCAAAATAAAGCTACATAGTCGGTATATATATGTCATGTGTTGCTATATTCGCCCCGCACAACCAATTAGTTCTTATCAACTCGCTGTCGAATCAATTGATCTTCTCTTTGAAACCGCTGATTCAAATAATGATATTTTCTGCTTGGGTGATTTCAACCTTCCTAACATCAAATGGTGTCTATCTGATGATACAACTTACTTTTCCCCAGTAAATGTCAAAAGTGAAAAAGAAAGCTTATTTATGGACTGCTTACAAGATTCCAGTCTTTTTCAAGTGAGTGGAATCACAAACAACCTGAATAGGCAGCTTGACCTTGTCTTCACTTCTGACCCCCCCAACTCCGTTGTGACTGAGAGTGATCAACTACTATCTACTCTTGATCAATTCCATCCACCCTTGTTAACCTCTTTCTCTTTTGATGCGTCCTTTAATAATATAGCCCCAGAATATAGTTTCAATTTTCGTAAAGCTGATTTTCATAATCTTAATTTCCTTCTTAGCCAAACCAACTTGAATATTTCCCAAAGATCTATTGAGGATGAGCTGTCAACCTTTTATTCCAAAATTTTCAATTGTTTTTCTCAATCTGTGCCATTTCTGCCTCGAAGAAACTATTCTTCTTCTCCACCATGGTATACTAAAGAGCTTTGGTCTCTTCGCAAGGTCAGGAACAATTTGTGGAAAAAATATTTGAAATCAAAATCGGACTACGACTACCAAGTTTTCTCTAACGCTTTTATGCAATTCTCTGTTCTCTCTGAGCAACTCTATAATGAATACATTGTATGCATGCAATCCTCCATAACTTCCAATCCTAAACGTTTCTATGAATTTATAAATGTGAAAAGAAAATCTGATGGCTTCCCTCCTTCGCTCGTGTACTTGAACAACTCTTCATCGGACCCTACAACAATAGCTAATTTTTTTGCCAATTTTTTCAAACAGTCGTTTTCGGATTGTGATACCGAGCCTGATACAAAATACTTCGAGTACTTAAAAGATTCTCCCCAAACATCTTATTTATCTCTTAATATTCTCCCAACCATGTTAAGTGCAAAAATTGATAAGTTAAAAGAGGACTACTCTACAGGTCCTGACTGCATTCCAGCAGTTGTCCTCAAAAAATGCTCAAATGCTTTTATTCACCCACTGACTTCTCTCTTTAGGCTATCTATCTGTCAAGGTGTTTTTCCTCAATCTTGGAAAGTGTCCTTCATAGTTCCTATCCATAAAAAAGGACCAAAAAATAATGTGTCTAATTATCGCCCAATAGCCAAACTTTCTTGCATACCGAAAATTTTCGAAAGTATCCTCTATGATGCACTCGCTTTCTACTGTAAACCTATTTTGTCTCCCGTTCAACACGGTTTCTTAGCTGGCAGATCTACAACAACAAACCTTGTGGAATTTGTGTCTCATACGCTTTGCACTATGGAAAAAGGGGACGAAGTTGATGTTGTATCCACTGATTTTAGCAAAGCTTTCGACAAAATGTCTCACAAAATAATTACTTTCAAATTAAAAATACTCGGCTTTCCTTCACTTTTCATCTCATGGATTGACTCATATTTGTCTAACAGAAATTACATTGTCCACTTCAGATCATCCCTTTCCTTTCCTTTCAGCGCCCCTTCCGGTGTTCCACAAGGTAGTCATCTAGGCCCAATGCTATTCATTTTAGCAATCAATGATGTCGCTAACATTTTGGATTGTAATCTTTTAATTTATGCGGACGATATGAAAATATTTAATCGTATATCATCACCCACTGATTCTCACTATCTGCAAGACAACCTTGATAGATTTTCTCTTTGGTGCCAAAAAAACTTCCTAGAACTTAATGTAAGCAAGTGCCATACTATTACTTTTTCCAGAAAACGCCAACCTGGGCCACTTCGTACCTATTTCATTCAAGGGGACGTAGTGCCTTATGTTACTTCCTCTCATGACTTGGGGGTCATAGTCGATAGAGAGCTTAATTTTCACTCCCATATTGACAACATCATCAATAAAGCCAACTCAATGCTAGGGTTTATAAAACGTTGGTCAAAAGAATTTCCAGACCCATATGTGTCTAAAGCGCTTTATGTTACCTTTGTTAGACCTATTCTCGAATATGCTTCTCAAGTTTGGTCACCGCATCAAGTTACACAAATTAAACGGATTGAAACTGTTCAACGTAGATTTCTTCGCTTTGCACTGCGTAGCCTTCCGTGGGACGATAATTATCGTCTCCCTCCATATGTCGATCGTTTGCATCTTATAAATCTGAATTCCCTAGAAAAACGACGTGAAACCTCAGACATCGTCTTTATTCACGATTTACTTACTGGTAATATTGACTGCCCAGCCTTACTGAATGCTATCTCCATCAACACCAACCCGCGTAACATAAGGACAGTACCCCTTTTTCGTATCCCTTATCACCGTACACACTATTCCTTTTATAATCCTATGTCTCGTATGCTACGTAATGCTAACAACTTTTCAAATGTTTTTGACTTCAACATATCCAAATCAGCCCTTCGCAATACCCTCCTCTCAAGCCTTCCATAGTAATGTGTTTAAATACTTATTTTTCTTTTATTTATTTTTTGTTATTATATTTTTGTAAATTTTAGTAGGTACACATGTATATATATAATGTTAACATTGTATTTATTGTTATCTAGTTTTTAAGCTCTGCTTGTACTAAGTATTGAATAAAATTATAATAGAGTTTGGCGAACTATGTTGGCAACCTCCCCATGGAGATACGCTCTGCTTCAGCACGGATAAACTCCATATCTTCTTCGCGATTGTGCCCTATCACTGCTTCCACTACTTCCTCAATATATTCTGTTAGTACTTCATCCTCCTCTGAATCTAAACTCGGACTTGTTCCCTCTTCCTGATTCGCCTCTACAATAATTCTTGTGCTACTTTGTGCCATGTTTTGAGTTGCTAAAGAAGCAGCTCCCAAGTCTACTATCGAGTCTGTCAACGGGTTTGTATTATTCTTCATACCCTTACGTTTGCGTACGTCCGTAATTGACAACCTTCTTTTTGGTGGCATTGTGATAACAAAAAAAAATCGCTAACCCAAAACGAAATGAAGTGCAGACTAAAATCCTTCCAAATCAAAGAAGTTTTGAATGAATTTAAACCAAATACTTTTTTCAAATAATTATAAACAAAGAATCAAAGAAAAAAAATCAAAAAAGGAAAATAAACCCAAAAAGACTGTTTTAGAGTCCAAAATAGATTTCAATCAGCAAAAAAAAACTTATAATGATCGAAAGAGATTTTGAAAGTCAAAAAAAAATTTAATAAAAATATAATTGTTTTAATTTTAAATATCCAAAAAAAATTATACAAAATGAATACAATGATATGCAAAAATAAATTTAAAGGAATTAAATTGTATATCAAAGAACTTAAAATACAAAATGTAATTTAAAAAAATTTCAAAAACCAAAACAAAAAAAAAGGTAAGATGTACTATCATAAAATTTAAGGGTAGGAGCGGTATGCTAAGAGTCCCTAACTCGTAAGCAGATGATAAGACTGGTAAGTAAACTCTCCCACACACACACTCTGCTTCTCTCTCCCTCACTCACTCTCCTTAACTAAAAATACAAATACTCGCCGCCAACAGAAACTTTTTACAATTTGTTCCTCAATAAATGAAGTTTTGTATAATAAATAAAAACTTTGTGTTTTACTTACTGAGTTATCCTACTCACATCCAAAGCCAGTTAAGAAACTCAGCTATAGGTTGAGCACTTTCATCACCTCATACAAAAGAAAAATTTCACTTTCGGCTCAACAAAAGATTCGAATAAAATTTCCAAAAACCGGATTACACCCAAAAGTGAAATTTCATATTCAATTCTATGAATTGCCGCAAAAACTTGAGCTCATTCGCAACAGCCTGAACAGGGACTTAATCACCCATCCCTTGATGATAAACTTTAGCTCTCTCGGATTCATTTACCACAAAAAAATTCGAATGATAAAAACTATAAAAAGGAAACAAAGTTAAAACTTTTTTCTGTTTTTGGCATGTCTTTTTCATTAGTAAAAAGGACTAATTCGGCCCCACGTTGGGCGCCACCTGTAACGGAACCTGGTCTTCAAGCAAGGACACTCGAGAAAGGATACCTATTTTCCCTAAGGGGAGGTGCTATAACCCACGAAACACCATAAAAAAAAGCACATAAAATCGATCTTCATTTTGTGTCCTCGCAAACCCCCACTCCCAATGCCACCATTACGACCTATGGCGTACAGGGATCCGTAGGCCGATCCTGACAGCTGAAGTGGAGGGTGTCCTAACTACTTATGGCTCGGCATGCTTGCTTAAGCCAAGGCTATGCTCGTCGGGTTGGGTGGGATCTTGCCAAAGTAGTCAGAACGATTGTTACGTCGTACAATTCATGCCGAATACAATAATAAAAAGCTGTAGACGAAGTAATAAATAGGTTCAAGAATATTAAAAACTCTTGAGACCGAATGTCATCCTGATTGAAAAGAAAAGTTCATAAAGTGTTTGAATTTTAAAACCCAAAAGATTCAGCGAGAGAAGTAAAAAGTTGCAGTGGCAACCCTGAAAGAGGGAAGGACAAGGTCTTGTTTGCCCTTTAGGTTTATAACCCACCCACGCATCACCCTGTGATTCGTCCATGGCTACTGCGACCTCTTATATTATTTGCAATAGCCCCCTAATGTAAATTCACTGAAAATCTATCCATTTCGACTGACGTCACCATATCCTCTGCTTTTTAGGGGTTCTCCTAAACACCACCACATCTACCCTTCATGAAAAGATTCAGAAATTCATAATAGCTAACATTTAGCCAAACATGTAAAATAAGTGAATCTACTTCCCATAATAAAATTCCAAATCTACTCGTCAAAATTCAGAACTCTTTCATTTCATATTATAATTGTTTATTAAAGTAAAATGTATGCTAACAATAAAAATTTAAAAAAAATTATACTTACAAAAGTTTACCCTATATCCAATCTAAATCTATATTTCCAACTCATGTACGTTGGTGGGTATTTATATATACAATATTAATTATGATATTCAAAAGAGGTGGAGGGAGATCAAATAGAAGAGAGCAATGGACTTATAACAATGAGATAATAGAAGTTGTGAATCAGTATAAATACTTAGGAGTCTACTTCACCAAGAATCTCAAGATGGAAAAACATCTTACCGAAAAATTAGAAAAAGCAAAAACAGCAATAAATGTAGCATGGAAGGAAATCTTCAACAACAGACATATTGCACATAGCGTCAAATATAGGGTATTCGAATCGGTGTCAGAAACAACTCTGCTTTATGCAGCGCAAGTATGGGGAGGAAAAAATATGAGACCGTGGAAAAACTTCTCCGTTTTTATATCAAACGCATATTTCGGCTTCCTCCAAACGCTCCTAACTACATGGTTATGCTCGAAACTGGTATATCTCCATTATTTATAAAAACCCTGAAACTGCAAGTAGACTATATCATGAATGTGCTAAATATGCCCGATAATCGCCTTCCAAAAAAGGCAGCTCTCCAAGCGATCCGTAACAGATCTGGATGGTTCAAGGAATGGATGGAGTTAGGACAAGAAGCGGGTATAGAGTTAAACATTAACGATTACAGTAATTGGAAGCCCTCACTCCATCAGATGATTGAAAGCCTAGATAATAGCTTTAGAGCTCGATACGCAGAAGAGGCAGGCAACTCAATTTACAGGCTGGTATATAGCAAGCTAAACCACAACTTAAATAGTTTAAATTATTTCAGAGATGACTGCACTATTGAGGAAATATCCTGCATGTTTAGATTAAGGGGTGAACTGTTGAATCTTAACTTCATTCCACATCGCGAAGATTTACCTGTGCTTTGTGAAATGTGTAATATGGCGGAACGTGAAGACATTTTTCATTTTGTTGGTAGATGCCCCGTCCTCAAGGAAACGAGAAGACATGTGTTTGGTGCAGACATACTATCTGAGGAACTTACATTCAAATACCTTAATGAAATAGACGTGCCCAAAATGTTCAAGTTTTGTAAAATTGCATTAGCTTATAGAAGCAGAATTTTAAATGAAAATTTTTAAAATAAAACTGTACTTTAATTATTTAATCAATCAAGTTTTTTTTTTCTATATAATTGTCAATCTGGCAGACGGCAAAGCCATGTTTATATTACGATTGTTAAGAAATTTGTAAACTACTTAAAGAAGAATAATAAAAAACTACTACTACTATATACAACTAGGAGTAGATGTAAAGTCCACAACAATGTTCACTACCAAAGTAATGTTTATCTTTTTAAATTTAAATTTAAATTTCAAATAAAATTACATATACGTAGGACTATATTATATACGTTATGGTAATGGTTATCATACAGTATGAAAACAAAAGTTGTTTAAATTAACCTAATTGTTTTGTTTTTTTTTTTTCTTGTTTCCTTTTTTTTCTATTTATTTAAGTTATTTTATAAATCAAATTGATCTAATTTGTTTCTCATTTAGGCATACGTATGTACACTCCTCGTCAACTGAATACGCACAAACATTTTTTAATATACTTTATCCATTTTTTCCAAACAGTGATGGTTATTATGCCATCTGTTGATGCTAACTATTCCCTTAAGATGTTAAGCAGATAATTCCGAAAGAATTATCCAAAAACAACCGTGAGTTTTTCTTCAACCACTTGCAAAGTGTTTTATATGCAAAGTAGGAGTTTTTTTTTCTAGTCAACTGAATAGGTACAACGCCATTTTCTTCGTTGTTTATAAGTTTTTTGGAGTGCTTGACAGTTTAAATTAACGATTTTAGTGTTTTCAGTAAAATTTAATTCTTGATTTCAAATTTTAAGAAAAATGGGTAGATCTACGTGTCTTAACAGTGTTGAAAAAGCTAAAATCGATTTACTTAGAGACCAAGGCCTAACTGGACGTGCAATAGCTGATAAAGTTGGCCGAAGTTTTAATGTAGTTTATTCTTACTTGAAAAATAAAGATGCATACGGCAAAAACATGAAGGGAGGTAAAAAAACAGCAACAACAGCAGCTGAGAGACGAAGAATTTTAAGATATGCATCAAATTCTTTTGATTCTGTGGCAAAAATAAAACAAAAAGTCGGCGTAAACGGAAGTTGCTCAACAGTATTGAGAGTAATCAACAACTCAAGCCATCTTAAACGAATGAAACTTAAGAAAAAACCACCACTTGACGAGAGACGGAAAATGTTGCGATTAGATTTTTCAAGACTTCACATGAGTTGGAAAATAGAATGGTATCACGTGGTTTTTTCAGATGAAAAAAAGTTTAATTTCGATGGCCCTGATGGGTTCAACTTCTATTTTCACGACTTAAGAAAAGAAAAAAGATCTTTAAAGCGCCATCATAGTCGTGAAAGAGGTGTCATGATATGGGGAGCAGTCAGTTATTATGGAACAGTTGAGCTCGAGGTTGTAACATCAAGAATGACAGCAGCTGGGTATAAAGTAATTTTGGAAAGAAATTTTCCTAAATTTTCTAACATCTTTGGACCCATTAACTGGACCTACCAACATGATAATGCGCCTATTCACTCAGCGCGCATAATAAAAACATGGATAGAGGAGCAACAAGTGCAGTTGCTTCAATGGCCGCCGTACTCACCTGATCTAAACATCATAGAAAATGTCTGGGGATGGTTAGTACGCAAAGTTAATGAGGGTGGTCGTCAGTTCGAAGACAAAGAAACCTTAATTTCTGCAATCAAATTAGCGTGGAGCGAAATTTCGTTAAATTACATTAAAAAGCTATACGATTCCATGCCGGATCGAATTTACGAAGTAATTAAAAATAAAGGTGGAAGTACCCACTACTAAACTTAAACAAAAACTTGTTTCATTCCCATTCCATTCCAATACCAATTTTAATGTTTGTACCTATTCAGTTGACTCAAAAAAAAACTTCTACTTTGTATAAGTTACACTTTGGAAGTGGTTGAAGGAAAAACTCACGGTTGTTTTTGGATAAAACTTTGAAATTCTGTTATTTATATGTTACGAACATTTTTACCATCAACAGATGGCATAATAACCATCACTGTTTGGAAAAAATGGATAAAATATATTCAAAAATGTTTGTGCGTATTCAGTTCACGAGGAGTGTATGTATCATTATTAAGGTAGGTAAGTATACTCATTCATTCAACGCGCCTTGAAGTATGCTACGATATATTTGATAATATAGATATTTGGGCATACTTTTTGGTCGAAATGATACTTAAACTAAAATTGGCGAATAAAAGCTCGCAGCGAATTCATATATAAATTTACAAATTTTAAATAGAGTAATTTAATAACAACGACTTACCGAAGCTTTTATATTAATAATTTGTTATGATTGAATTATTCATACCGGTGATAAACATGTAAATTCTGCCGAAGACCAATGATGAGGTGCACCACTTCAATTGGGATGGCTGTTGCTTGTAGTTTATTTGTTATTTGTTCTTTTTCTTTTTATAATTTTCGCTGTGTCGTTCTTTTCATAGTACCTGTATGGAATATTTAAAATTTGATTTAATTAATACAGATTCGCTTTACACATTCAATATCCCTAACCAAGAAAATTAATAATCATTTATGTATACGTTATTCTTTGATATTCTTTTTTTTTTTCTTTTGTTTTATTTTTGGTTTCTTTTAACTTGTTTAGTTCTCTAATACTTTATAGGTATGTTAGAATGCTTTTTAATCCAGTTTAATTTTATTTTAAAATATTATTTTGGATTTTTACTTTTACTTTTACTTAAATTTCGTTAAATTAGATAGAATAAAAAAAAATATATTATACAATTTAAGAAAAAAAACTATTGAGGAAAAAGGAAATAAGGATAGGTATGTACTTAGCTTTTGGGCATTTGGGTATAGATGTCGCACGTTCTCGTCGTTATTTTCTTGTTTGTTGTTGCAGTCGTGGTAGTTCTCTAAGCTGGGTAATACCATAAAAAGGGTATTGGAGTAATTTGATGCTGTGGATGTTATAGGTTCTCGTAGCTATTTGTGCTGCTAAGTGTAGATTGTTGTAATTTGATGCTGTGGATGTTGTATGTTCTCGTAGCTATTTGTGCTGCTTAATGTACCTTGTTGTAATTTGATGCTGTGGATGTTGTATGTTCTCGTTGCTATTTGTGCTGCATAGTGTAGCTTGCTGTAATTTGATGCTGTGGATGTTGTATGTTCTCGTTGCTATTTGTGCTGCTTAGTGTAGCTTGTTGTAATTTGATGCTGTGGATGTTGTATGTTCTTGTTGTCCCAATTGCTGTTTTTTTCAGAGCTGATAATGCGCTCTTGTTGTCTGTTTGTGGCCTAGAGCTGTTTGTAAGTGTCGCTCTCAGGGTTATGTATTTGTTTCGTTTGCTGGGTCCTATGATATAGCTGTTGTTTATTTCGTCCGTTTTTGGTCGATGGGCTTCATCGCCAGACTTGTTGTGTTTGCCAAGTTGCTTTTAAGGACCAGCCCTGCATTGGTCGTTGGGTTTGGCTCGTTGGGCGTGCCTCAAACGTGCACCTGGATGGAGTCGTGTACGTTTCGTGTTTGCGTGCAAGTACACGCCAGCACGTAATGATTATCTCAGCGATTTGCTATCGTGGTCTTCTACCTATATATATATACAATATTTAAAACAACGCGGGTTTTAATTCACTATTCTATATATTTCTAGGATCACTTGAAGTTCTATAAAAGTATCAAGTGTACAATATAAAATCTAATCTACTCTATATTCCTGACGAAAATTTAAATTTTACTATACCTGTTGATGTTGATTTGACGTCTTTTATTTCCTCTTGGTTGTTTTTTTTGTAAGCTTTTCACATTTAAACTTTAATAAATACGATGATTGTGATGATTTTATCCTTTATTTTTTTTTTTTTTCACTTCGTACACCACGACTTATCATTCCCGAATTTCCAAAACCAACTGACACATTTTTGGGCTCTGCTTCTTTTTCTGCTCGTCCTACTGCAGTGGTTTCGTCGGATTTTCTTATCATGGAAGTGTTTCCGGTCTCTGTTTTTTTTACTGTTTTTGAGTGGGATTTTGACCACAAAAATCCAGTTCTGGTACCAAAATTCAATTTAGAATTTTTCAAAAATTAGTGTACCAAAATTGAATCCTTCTATTCAAAATCCATTGAAAACACTTAGTTTTCTTTAAAGGATTAACACACACTAATCTATTCGCTTGTGTTAGTTAACGAACTTTATCGATACTCGATTCTCAATTTTCTTACCCCCAAAACTACGCTTCTTTAAACCCTCTAAATATCCATTTATTCGCAACATCCTTCAAGCCTTACGTGGCCGTACGGTCAAGTCGATCCGTCAAGTCGATCCGTCAGTCGATCTCGATCTGTGGAAGTGGGCGCACGTTATCGGCTTTCGCAGTTTTCATTAAATAAAATCGGAGTGACTTTTCAAAGTTTAAATTATACCCAGCTATTTTTAATAGTGCAATAGCACAGTAGTAGAGGTGGCCGACGGACAACCAGAGGATCACGGGTTCGAGTCCCAGTCGGGCAAAAATTATTTGGCTGCTTTTTTCACAATCGTGAAGTAGAAAACTTCATTGAGTGGGAGAAGCAGCAAATGCAAACTAACAACACCGTGGGGACATCGAAAGGTGCCCCAGCAACAACAATAAAGTCAGCTATGGCACCACCAGCCAAAGCCACGGTTAGTGCAGTAGCAACAACAACAACAACAAGCAAGCAAGCGATGGCACCACCAGCCATACCATCAACTAGTGCCGTAGCGACAACGGAAAAACCAGCAACGGCATCAACAGCCGATGCCAAAAACAAGAGGAGGAAGAGGATAAGCTGTGCGCCGAACCTCGTCAAGTGCCACTCCACCACCACCTCAGCCTAGCTGCCAGCTGGGGTGAAGGAGACGGCGCGCACAGCGAAGACGTCAGCAGCAGCAAAAATTCTACAACAATTAGATTCCTCGCCATCCAATTAGCCAGTTTATATTTCTGAGATCTCAGAGGACTCAGAGCGCTCAGAAATATAAACAGGATTCCTCTGAAAAATTCCTCACTTTTCCCCACAAAAACTGAGACTGATATTTTTTGGATTCGCTTGCTCAATAATTATTTGTCGCAGTAAATTACATAAGAAGAAAAGAAAAAGAGAGTTGTTTTGGCTTTTATGTGAGGAATACTGTTTATATTTTATTCTCCTGCTCTGTCAAAAAATTGAGGAAAAATACTGAGCGCTCAAGAAATACAAACTGGCCAAATGACGACATCGGATCCGAAGGTGGCGAGGGATTATACACAACAGGGGATTCCAAAACTAATGTGTTTGTTGATCTTACCTCACCAGAGGTGTCCTCCGAAGAGGAAACTGAGGAGCAAGGCGCACTAGTCGCACTTGATGAGCAAGCGATTAGCGAAAAAATTGATGCCATTCGGGGGGAGATGGAAAGGCTCAATTCCATTGCTACCCCTCTAATACAAGCCCTGAAAAGTAAACAGGAAGCTAGACGAGAACGAGAGAAGCAGAAGCGCGAGCTAAAAAAAGTGCTGCAAGAGCCATTAAAAGCAGTGCCACAAAAAGCAGCGCCACAACAAGAGCTGCAAACGAAAAAAGCGCAGCCAGATCAAAGGCGAACACAACAGCAACTGCCACAGCAGAAGGAAGGAGAGCAGCAACAACAAAAGCTGCCAACTGAACAACCACAGCAGCAACCGAAGGTGCTACGCACAAAGAAACAACAACAGCAGCAACAAAAACCACAGGAGCAGAGCCAGGAGCAACAGCAGGGAGTACACCAGCAGCAGCCACAGCCGCCCCAAAATAAAAAGAAAAGGTGCCACCAATTAATACTTACAAAATGGAACTGCAAGAAACCATCGACCTATGTAAGTCGGCCATAGGCCAAAACTTTTTTATTAAACTTTTGAGTAAAGATAGACATGCTATCCACTGCTCCACAGTGGCTCAGCATAAAATTATTAGAGAGTTACTGAAAAAATCCACGACTGAGTTCTTCAGTTTTACCCCCAAAGTGGATAAATACCAAACGATCCTCTTGAAGGGAATAGATTCCTGCACGGAACCACAGGTGCTCTTAAATTAGCTCCGTCAAAAAGCGAGCGACGATCTCGACTTTATCGGGGTCAAGCCGTTCACTACGGTCAGAGCCAGACGGGAGAAGCGGTCTTTGCCGTTCTTCCTAGTTCAGCTATCGCCCAGCAACAAACTGGATAGGTTAAGGAGTATCTCCGTCCTCAACTACCAGGTTGTAACTTGGGACAAATTAAAGAGACGCGGTGACATGCTTCAATGCATGCGCTGCCAGAGGTTTGGCCACGCTGCAACAAACTGCGAAATGCAGTCACGCTGCGTTAAGTGTGGTGAGGACCACATTAAGGAAGAGTGCAAGCTCGGAGAGGCAAGGGTCGAAGACATGACCCAGCTTAAATGTTTACTTTGTGGAAAGGAGGGGCACCCTGCTAATTATCGGGGTTGCTCAGCTTTTCAGCAATCTCGTAACAATAATGCGGCTAAGCAGAGAGTGGTAGAGATACGCCCATCAACGCGGGCTCCTACAGCAATGCCCGTTAATCCCCAAATTTCCTACGCCCAAATGGTGGCAGGAAGGGGAAAAACGGTACAGCCTGCAGCTAAGGCAGCCCAACTGGCCCTAGTGCCAAAGGCGCCGGACGCTCAGGCCGAAATAAGAAGCATGTTGCTTTCACTGATAAGGATCGAACGTAGAGCTAATCTTTTCCAATTGTTGAAAGACCAAAGTCCAGATGTGTTTATGGCCAGCGAAACTAAGCTGAACCAGAAACATAAGTTGACTAACAACAATTACAGTATCGTTAGAAGAGATCGACCAAATTCCACTCAAGGGGGAGGCATTAATCATAAAGTTATATATAATAGTGATCTGCGCAGATTTCGGCTGTTGGAGGCGTGCATCGTATGCATTCCTCTCCAACAGGGGAAGCGAATGTATGTGATTGCGGCTTATGCACCGGCATCACCTCAGCCAACTAATTTTATGACAGAGCTTGAAAAACTTTTCGAGTGTCTACACTTGAGCTTGGAAGAAAATTACTTTCTCATGGCCGGTGATTTGAATGCCAAACACCAAGATTGGGGAAATCAAATTCAAAATCAAAGAGGTATCCATCTTTTCAATTGGATGAGTCAATAAAACACTGAATATGGTGTCGACCTGCTGGCTACGGATCGGCCGTCGTTTCCAAGAAGCGGTGCCTACCTGGATCTATTGCTAGTAGACGCAAGACTGACAATTACTGACACTGTGGGTCAAAGACCAAGAAACTGTTTACGAACGATCGAGTACGACAGTGATCACTGCGGATGCGGACTCGCCGCCGTAATACAGCTTCCAAACAAGCTCGTGGAGTTGGATGAGTATGTACCTGTGCACACTTACAATTACAGTAAGGTGCGCTGGCCGCGCTTTACCAACGCCTTATCGAGCGAAATCAGTTCGAATAACATATCCCCACCAAATGACAGGAATTTGACAAATAACGAAATAGACCAATACTTAGAACAAATGGACGAGACAATCAAACGAAGAATGAACAGAACAATACTTAAATACAAGCAACGGGACGCAACCGACATGTACCGGAACGTGACCATTGACGCATTACACAGACAAAAAAGCGGACTGCTGACAAGACTCAAAGTTTTGTACCGACGATTTACTGACCCTCACAATCTGGAAATTAAGACACTGAAGTCGTTGGTCAAGAACATCAACCAAATTATAAAGGAAAACTATCGGTTGGCCATTAATTTGTATTGGGATAACAAAATTCGGGCCGTTAATTCTAGCGACCCGAGTATGTTTCCGAAAATTAACAAAATATTTAGAAGGAATGATCAGAATGACCTTCCGTGTCTCAAGCTTCAGAGAACGACAGACAACAGAGACGTACTTCTGACAGCAGGAATTAATCCAGAGGACGCCGTCTTGGACGATGACCTCTTTATTGTCGAAGATCCGCAGGAGAAAGTGGAGGCTGTGGAGGCTGCTTTCCAGCAAGTGTACAAGGTGCATGCGTGCATTCGCCCCAATCACGACCTGGAAAACAGAGCCTTGCTCCATCATTTCTACCTTCGGAATGACATCACGCAATGGCGATCAGAGAACCTTGGTTTCACCGGGTTCAATGAAGATCATTTGGCAAACGCCATAATTGCCGAGAGAAATGGGCCCAGTTCCCTGTTAATTACGAAGGTGGAGCTCCAGCTCATCTTCGATTCACTAAAGAAGAAGAAGTCAGCAGAAGTCGATGGCATATCCAACGTTGTACTTCGACATTTACCTCAAGAAGCAGTAGACATTTATACCACTCTGTTTAACAACGCTCTGAATAATGCATATTATCCAGTGCGGTGGAAGACAGCTGTGGTGCATCCTCTCCCGAAAAAGGGAAAAGACAACTCCAATCCGGCAAATCTCCGGTCGGTAAGTCTCCTTCCGAGTATCAGCAAGGTATTCGAAAAAGTTATCAATAGAGCTCTGTCTAAGTGGGCAGAGGACAATAATATCATACCGGACAATCAGTTCGGTTTTAAGGCAGGACATGGCACCATTCATGCCGCGTCGAAACTCGTTTCTGATGTTCAATGGAACAAATCTAAGAAGCAGTGTACGGGTGCCTGTCTGGTTGATTTGGAGAAGACCTTCGACACCGTATGGTTAGAGGGTCTTTATCTTAAGCTGACCAGACTTGGCATTAGTAAACCACTATTATATATGCTTTATCATATGCTCAATGGCAGAAAGTTTGTTGTCAAGAGTGGCAATGTAACTTCTGCCACAACCTTTAATATTAAAAATGGTCTTCAGCAGGGAGCGGTCAACTCGCCGATTCTATTCAGCATTTACACCAGCGATCTGATAAGTAGTCTAACTTAGGCAATTGCGTATGCCGACGATCTAATTGCGTACAGAACAGCTCCAAAAGTCAAGGTCATCAGGATTCTTTTGCAGCGTGACTTCGAGAAGATTCAGCGATATTGCGATGACTGGAAGTTGAAAATCAACTTTCAGAAATCAGAAACTATCTTGTTTAGGACTCAGTTGCTTAGAGCCACAAGGGATACGAGAAAGAACTGGCGCAAGCTGGTGATCGTAGGTCCAAATGGACATCCACTGGCGAGTAAAAGTGTAGTAAAGTACCTTGGCATCTGGATGGATCAGTATTTGTATTTCGACAGACATATAAATGCTGCTCTGGCCAGGGCTAGGTGTCTTCGACGCTGCCTTGGATTGCACAGAACACCAGATTTGGAGTACAAACACTATTATTCCAACCTGGCTCTATACAACGGTGCCAACATAAACAGGATAGATAATTACTTGCTGAAGCTTATTCGAGTTCACATTGCAAGAGCGATGTCCTTGACTATCAGCTTAATTTTTGGGGCTTATTACTCTATGTACGAATACTTCGAGAGTGTGCGCCTAAACGGCTTTATTCCGCCCGATGCATTCCTCCATCTAGACAGTCGAGGGCTGATCCAGGATAGAGCGGCGGTTCCGCTAATCTACCACGTCGGCCGTAGAACTGTAGATCGGTGGGTCCTTTACAGTCGGGACGTGCTCGCACAAGACGGAGCTAAACACCTTCGGTTCAGTAGGACTGTGTCCGAACGGGACCGAAGAGATAGAGTAAAGCAGGAGAACCAGTTTTGGTGGTTGAAAAACGAAGATGAAGTTCCTTCAGACATTTAATAGTTGACCTTGCTATTTTCTTTTGTATGGCCGACTGACATAGGTTTAGCTAGTTAGTTTTAAGTAGGGACAGTGAGGGTGGCACCAACAAAAAAAAAAACATAAAAAATTATAAAATCAACAAAAATACAAAAAATAATATAAAACCGGAAAATGCTTGCTGTGGCTGTTCTAGTTTATATGTAGTCTGTAAGTAGCTTATGAGAAGGTTGTAATTAGTTTATAATTAGTTGTTAATAGTTTTAAGTAGCTTTAAGTAGTTTTAATTAGTTTTAATTAGCTTTAATTTAGTTTAATGTAGTTTGTAAGTTTTATATAAAACCAAAAAATAAAGATAATGATACCGAGTTTTTTGTAAATTCTTCTCGGTAAAAAATAAAACCGACTAGGATTTAGTATTGAGATAGTTCTTAGGCCAAAAGGCATTAGCATTAAGTAATTATAGTTTAACTTAGAGCGCCCGACTGGGGCCAGTAAGTTAATTTTAAGATATTGATAAGTAGGCTAGTTTTTATGAATTTTTGTCTAGCTTTAAGATAGTTTTAAGAAAATTGAAAAATAAAAATGAAGTAAAAAAAAAAAAAAAGTCGATCCGTTGCTGCGTGTTGTTGTTTGCATCTCCTGGGTTCGAATTCTCATATTCGACACTATAGTTTTTTGTTTTTCTAGTTGTACCTTTTTTTCTCGATTTTTTTTCTCAAAACTTAATTTTTTTTCTTCCAGTTTATTTTTTTTTTTAATGTTAATTTTTCCAGATCAATTATTTAATCAAAAACCTGATTTTAGGGAACCTCTTGTCATTTTGCAAACAAGTATTTTTATTATGGGTAAACTAGGCATTTCAAATCTATCGACCGTTACAAATAATTTCTCCCTAAGTTAAACCGGTTCGATTTTGGGACAGTAAAATAGCTAATGTCTAAACCTTATAATGGTGGATGGTAAGTGGACCCTATGGTGGAATTTGGATCGGAAGTCAATTCAAATTTCAAATGCCACTCGATCAATTAACTATTTTTCTCACAAATATCCCAATGTTGTGACCGAATTTCACATCGTGGCTGGTAATCTGTTATCCTAGCTAAGACAATTGCTTCAATACATGCCTTGAAACTTGAATTATTTGATTCCGGTGTGAGTGCTATGGCAAATTGTGTTTGAGTGCCATGTCCCCCTATGCCACTTATTGAGGTTTCCGATTGGTGCTTTGGGAGACAAGGCAGCAGTCACGAAATGAATTTGCGATCCTGAATCTAGCAAGACACGACAAGGAAGCCAGGCTTCACATGCTGAACTTTGAGCTGGTTGCTGCTGCTGGCTACCTATGGAATGAGTTTGATTATTATCTTGTTTACTTTTAACAGATTGCCTTGAATCCTTTTTATTGTGTAAAAGGGTATTATGTTTGCCTTTACAACTCAGGCATCCCCTTGATTGGCATGCGTTTGAGGCATGCCCTGATTTAAGGCAGTTATGGCAAATTCCAAGCCTTTGAACAGTTCTCTCACGATCACCACCTGAAAGAGAATGAAATGATTTGGAGTTAAGTATTTTATGGCTATTAGACAGCCATCAACTTTGGCTGCTACTACAGATGTTGGCTTCCTTCTCTTGTCTGTACTGCTTATTGTTTCAAGGGTTTGAAACCATGATTCAATAAATTTAAGCTACTTTTTCAGGGATGGACTGCTTCTTGGATCATCTAGCGATTGCTCAAAAAGTGTACTGCTTTCCTTGTGCACCTTCTTAAGCATCAGGTGAACTACAATGGGATCCCAGTCATGAGCGCGGAAACCAAGATTAATGAGTGCCTGGATACATTCCTTTGTGTTGTGGTGTAGTTTCCTTAAACTGGAGGCAGTTCCAGATGCTGATGGGTGGCTCAGAAGTTTTTCTAACTGAGCTGACAAAAGAAGCCGTTTGTTATCGTATCTATCCATAAGCGTCTGCCAAGCAGCTTCAAAGTTATTGTCTGTAGCTGGAAATCCTTGAATTAGCCCGAGTGCTTCTGCGGGCAGATTAGATCGCAAAAAATAGAGCTTTTGGGCAAGTGATATTGGTTGCTCAAGGATCATTGGCTTTACTAGATCATAAAATTCACGTCACATTAGATAGTTCCCGTCGAATTTTGGCAACTCAATTTTCGGCAGTTTCAATGAAGTACAGGATAAAGGTAGATTTTGCACACCAGATGTAGCTGTGACCTTTGTTGGAAGCCAAATCAATCGTAACTCTTGCTGCTGTTGAAGATGGAAATATTGTTCAATGTCTTCTTCATTAAGGTCACCATCCAGCCGCTGATACAATACTTTGATATTCTCAAAGTTTTCTTCTATGTTTGTTACCTTCACTTCAAAAATTTGGGGTTCGGTGCTCTTTAACTCTGGTGAACAATCATCCAATTATTTTTGGAGATGCTTTGAGAGCACTTTGAACCTTTCACCTGGGGAAAGCGTGTTTGGTTTAGAGGCTTTAAGATGCTCCAGCCTTTGTTTAATTTCAGTAGAGTTCATCTTAGTTGATACTGCTGGCGGTGGTGAGAACAATAATCGTGATGGCGGTGCTGCTGGTGGCTCTTCCTGGATCTGCTCTGCGTCCGGCTCTTGCAGTTTTGTCAACCGATTGACGATATCCAACTTCGTTGCCTCGTAAACCTTACGAATCTCTTCGTAATACTCCTTGGTAAAATACTGATGTTGTAGCTAGTTGGAGTGTTTATCCCGAATTTCGCTGTCATTGATGTCGAAATAATCCCAAAAATTCTCCAATTTTTCCTTCCTTTCCTGCAATTTTGTAACCGTTTTTCGATCGTTACCATCTTTCCTATAGTTGCGGGAAAAGACGCAAATCTCGGTTCCAATTTGCTCTTGAAGGTCAGTGAGTTCTTTCAGAGATTGAGCCATGGTAATTACGTTCACTAATTTTTTTTGTATTGTATGATTGTGATTATTAACTGACACAGGACACAAATTGTTGTCATCTTGATTTAAATAACACAATTAATGTTAATTGAATAACCGACACTCTTGTTTTCTTTCAAATGTTAATAAAATTCAGGCACACTAAATTCTTTTAGTTGTGTCCTGTCACGGTCGCCAAATTGTTCAACACAGAAAAATTATTAATATTAGCAACGAAGAAGTGAAGCATTAACGAAATAATTCTGGACGACAAAACCAAACGACGGATGATCTTGAAAGGTGAAATTATAATGATTTTATTTTAGGCATAAACTAATGTACAACCCTTATAATTCGATGAGCTACTGTGTGATATTTTCTCTATCCCACACTAACGTGGGAATATGCATACTAATTAAAAAGACAAAAGTTCGAATTTCGTCTGGTGAACCATTCAAATAAATCGTTCACACAGGAGCTCTCGTTACAAAGAAATAAAATTAATATATTTACAATTAAGACAAAAATCATTGAAACGTGTGCAAACATTTATGAGTTTGTACATATGTATTGTTTATTTAAAAGTTTAAATTATCATAATAATATTAAAATATCAATACCAATTTGATAATTTTAATGTAATATTTACAAATGAAATTTCAAATTGATATGATTTTTTAACATAACAAATGTTAAGTTAACACTTTAAATGTTAAATTGATATTTTTAAATATCAAAAAATTGATATTTTTTAATGTTGTTTTAACATTAAAAATATCAAATTGATATTTTACAAATTTTTTTACAATATTTTTAATAAATCTATCAATTTTTATTAATAACCTAGCTCAAAAAAAAAATCACCCGAAGTCAAAATCATTATTTCTCTCAAGATATTCGAGAAAAACCACTTTTTTCAAAAAAAAATCAAAATCAGCTACTTTTTTTCATTAAAAAAACACTACATGTTGATATGATTTTAGATTTTTACCAATTCTTAATCACGCTAATTTGCGTGGATTAACATTAACCTGAAGGCGTTAGCATGATTTGTTCTTGAGATTTTCGAGACTAACGTAATTTAACAAGGATTTTTGCACATTATTACTTTCCGTTTACAACGCACTCGTAAGTTTACGTTTTGAATATGGGTTAGCATGCTAAGGATGTGCTCACAAGAGTAATCTTCAGCATATTTTTTGTATTATTAGATTAATCACATGTAGTAAAAGGATTGAGCATGCATTCCCGATATTTCAGTCCTTATAGATACTCCCATTTGGATATCTCTACATTTTCAAAACTCTAAAAGTTTTCTCAACTAGAAGAAGAAACGTAAGGTTTAAAACGAATGCTAACCACCCACTTCGTAATATTACCAATGTTCATATGCCAGCAGTTTCAAAAGAACAATGCACACGATTTTTGAATATCATTGCACCATCTATTTTTAATAAGCTTCCGGTTTAGATATTTCAGACCATTTCCAATAATTTTATATTTAAAAAAAATATAAGACTGGCTTCTATCCAGATCAGAGGTTGAGATTCTTGTTGAAGTTTTATCATAAATATTGCAGACATAAGCTCTTTCATAAGCATATCCAATATCCATATAATATACTATTAAATTTTTACAAATGAATAATAAAATTGAAATCGCACTCTCACTACTGACAGTTTTTGTCAAAGAGGGTGTACAATGTATTATAATATTGAAAAATTTCAGTTCATGTTTGAAGATATATTTCAGGAAGTCATACTAGTGAAGAAATTTCTAATTCTAAATTTATGTAGGTTAACTTTAAATAAATGTTTTAAACATACATATGTATGTATATAGAATTAGACATGCTATGAATTTTGATTAAAAATTAAATTATAAATTATAAATAAACAAAAATAAATAAATAAAATAAATACATATTAACAAAAAAAAAATAATTATTAATATTTATTATCATCAATTTAACATTTTACTTCTGGCTTTCTAAGCTGTGCCAGCGTTCTGTAGGTATTTCTCGCATCGATAAGATTTTCTCGTTCTTTGAATTAAGATTTTGTTATGTTACAAGGTCATATCAATTTTATTAGTTAGTATTATGTACGTAAAAATTTTCACTCAACAATTAAATTAATCTTTTCTCAATATAACCAAAATTAAACATACAATACTAAATTATATTTTATTGACCAATCAAAATTTATCTAGCAATGTATGTATGTATAGCTTTTATTAATTCCAAAACATTAACAGCCTCATATATTAGATTTCACTAATACTAGTTTCAACCTCGAAATACTTAAACCGTGTCAAAGCACTTACTCGGTCCTTGCGCCACGTCAAACTAATCCTTCTTTATTAAAAAAATACCAAGCCGTTATAGTTACGCCCTCCTTATGCCAAAAAAAAACAACAAATCTTAAACTCTGGTTACTAAATATCTAAACAAGCTCTGCTGATTCCAAAAATTATTAATTTCAATTAATTATTTTTGGTTGATTAGTAAAGTTATAATTTTAAAATGGTTTTGAAAAAAAAAATAAAACTTCATTAATAAAAAATTAATTTTAATGAAAATTTATTCATTTACACTCCTTTTTGTAAATTTTACAGAATTTCATGTCAAAATGACATTTATATACTAAAACGGCTCCACTACGGCTTTATACCTCCTATGAACCAGTTTTAGCTTACGCCGCCTTTATTTATCGTGTTTTTTTTTATAAGTAAGTTTTTCAGCATAAGAGGCGTTTCAGCATTACTTTACTCCGACGCTAAATCGAGTTTATAACCTAGGCTGTAAGATACTTACTATTTTTATTATAACGGGTGATTTTTTAGCTGGTTTGGTTTTGGCAACACTGGTTTTGACAGCTGACGTGTGTTTAGTACCTTGTGTCACTGTCAAACAGCTTCAGTTTGGTTTGCAATTTAACCATGGATCGTCTTACAAATGAACAACGCTTGCAAATTATTGAATTTTACTATCAAAATTCGTGCTCGGTTCGAAATGTTCATCGCGCGCTGCTTCCATTTTATGGTCGGCATTCTCGACCTTCTGAGCAGTCTATTCGGAAGATTGTGACCAAATTTCGCACCAAATTTACTTTGTTGGACATTAAACCACCAACACGTTTACGTACTGTGCGTAGTGAAGAAAATATTGCGGCCGTATCAGCTTGTGTGACAGAAGACCGCGAAATGTCGATTCGGCGCCGTTCCCAGCAGTTAGGCCTTTGTTACAGCATTACAGCCTTTTAAGATACAACTGGTGCAAGAACTAAAGCCAGCCGACCTACCACAACGCCGAATTTTTGGTGAATGGGCTCTTGGAAAGCTGGCCGAGGATCCGCGTTTTTTATCGAAAAATTGTGTTCAGCGATGAGGCTCATTTTTGGTTGAATGGGTACGTAAATAAGCATAATTGCCGCATTTGGAGTGAAGATCAGCCAGGAGCATTGCAACAGCTACCAATGCATCCCGAAAAAGCCACTGTTTGGTGCGGTTTATGGGCCGGCGGCATTATTGGGCCATATTTCTTCAAAGATGATGCGAATCG
Source organism: Dasysyrphus albostriatus (assembly GCA_946251815.1). Lineage (NCBI taxonomy): Eukaryota > Metazoa > Arthropoda > Insecta > Diptera > Syrphidae > Dasysyrphus > Dasysyrphus albostriatus. The sequence continues at coordinate 108,745,406 of OX276335.1, read as the reverse complement.
CAGCGTTACTGTCAATGGTGAACGCTACCGAGCAATGATAACAAACTTTTTTTTGCCCGAAATGGAAGTTCTTGACTTGCATGATATGTGGTTTCAACAAGACGGTGCCACATGCCACACAGCACGCGAAACAATGGCGCAATTGCGAGGCGAGTTTGGTGAACAGTTAATTTCACGTTTCGGGCCGGTCAATTGGCCGCCTAGATCGTGCGATTTGACACCATTAGATTATTTTTTGTGGGGGTATGTCAAGGCTAATGTCTATAGGGACAAGCTCGCTTCGATTGACGCACTGGAAGCCAACATCCATGCATTCATTCGTGAGATACCGGCCGATATGTGTGAAAGAGTATGCCAAAATTGGACTCAGCGGATGGGCTACCTGAGACGCAACCGCGGTCAACATTTGCATGAAATTATCTTTAAACATTAAATTGCAAGGTTCAAACCATTGATTCAAATAAATATTTTATTCATTTTTTCGAATTTTTTGTGTTTTTTTTTTGAAAAAGTTCTAAGCCTCTTAAAAAATCACCCTTTATTATTTAATTTATTTTGTGATTTTACCCTTGATTTTAATGTAAAACAAACTGCACTGAAGGCTATTCCAGAGACACTAACGCTACAACTACAATAGTTAGATGTCTTCAACCAACAGAAATTATAATTTCAAGAATATTTCACATCTTGGGTATCAACTTGATATTGTAACATTTCTCACATTTGTACTAAAAGGTTTTTCAACAAGGACGCTACAAAAGTAGAGCGACAGGGACAGCAAACGACGCCATATTTCTTGCCGCTCTTTTGACATTTCTCTTCAGTAAGGTTTGCCATTTAATGATGGAAAGATGTACGAGCCAACAACGAGTCAAAATTATTAAAATTTACTACCGAAATTCGGAGTCAGTGGCATCAACGTTAAGAGAGCTACGTCCAATTTATGGTCGTCATAATCGTCCTAGCAGATCAACAATTGAGCGTCTACGTTAAGAGCGCTACGTCCAATTTATGGTCGTCTAATCGTCCTAGCAGATCACCAATTGATCGTCTAGTGGAAAAATTTGAGTCCAAAGGCACAGTACAAAATGTTCCCGTCCTAGTGAGACAAACAAGTGCCCGTAGTGTTGAGAATATTGCTGCCGCTGAGGCTTCAGTTGCTGAGAGCCCAAATGTGTCTCTCACACGTCGTTCTCAAGCGTTGGGCATCTCTGTGACGTCGTTGTGGCGAATTTTGCGAAAAGATCTTGGCCTACATCCTTACAAGATTAAATTGACGCAAGAACTGAAGCCCCTTGACCACCAGAGGCGTCGTATGTTCGTGAATTGGGCTCAGCAACAACTTGAAAATGATTCGGATTTTCATCGAAAAATCATCTTCAGCGATGGGGCTCATTTCTGGCTAAATGGCTTCGTCAATAAACAAAATATGCGGTATTGGTCAGGCAGCAATATACACGTACTCCATGAGTCATCATTGCATCCCGAAAAAATTACGGTTTGGTGTGGTTAATGGGCCAGCGGCGTCATTGGGCCATACTTCTTCCGTGATGATCAAGACCGGCACGTTACTGTGAATGGAGATCGCTACCGTTCAATGATAACCGAATATTTTTGGCCCAATTGGATGATATGGACTTGGAGGACATGTGGTTCTTACAGGACGGCGCCACAAGCCACACAGCGAATGTCACAATTAACTTATTGGAAACCAAGTTTGGAGAACGTGTTATCTCACGAAATGGTCCTGTCGCTTGGCTGCCTTGGTCGTGTGATTTGACGCTGTTAGACTATTTCCTGTGGGGCTACGTCAAGTCTTTGGTCTATGCCAACAAGTCAGCGACGATTGATGAATTTCGTACGAATATCGATCGTGAAATTGCAGCAGTATCGGCCGATTTATGCTTGAAAACCGTCGAAAATTCGGTTCAGCGGCAAAAGAAATTGAGTTCCATACATAATGGCATCAAACGTACTTTCACAGGAATAAAGAAGTTTATTGATATCCAAAACCGTTTTTGTTTTATTTAATTGAAGAACCCGATAAAACCACTCTCGAACAAAAGAAACACCGAATTCGAGATTAGATATTTCACAAACCAACCTACGGAGAGCTTTGGTGAGCCTTAAGACTTCCAATACCAAACGTCAAAATGAAACCTTTGGTAAGGGAGATTTACGGGATACTTCCCCTATGGAAAGCTCTAGAAGCAAATACTAGAATCTTCCAGCCTTTTCGGGAACCTTGTTTATTTTTAATCGTGAATGAGTAAAGTTGTTTGTTATAAAAGTAAAGTTGTGAATTAATTTCAGTGGTGAACAATAAATTTGTTTGTGGTTGTAAAAGTAAAGTATTTTATTTTGTAAATAAAATAAAAATAATAATAAAAATACTGCTGGAACAAAGAATGATCTTATAATTCGTCTGCAAATACGTTGATATTCGACATTGAAATGGATGAAGAGCGAGAGCAAGTAAGACAATCGGATATGAATAGTATGCTGTCTCAGCTGCTCACCAAATTTGAAGAACAACGCAATGGACAAAAGAATCTTCTTGAACGATTTGATCAACAAAGCCAAGAACAAAAAAGTCTTGTCGAGAATCAAGAAAAAAATCTTATTTAACAATTCCAAGAACAGACAAGTCTGCTCGAAGGTAAGTTAGATGCCTTTAACAACAGAATTATAGCCCTTGACGAGCGTGTTGATAAACAATTTTTGACTCTCGATAAGCAGTTGTCGACAATAAAAGCAAGGTTCGAAAAGGTCGAAGATAAAATCGAATCCATTACAAAGGAATTGGATAAAGTAAAGGAAATGAAGGTCCGAGAAAGTTCTGGTGATTGTCTTAAAAGAAAGAAGATGCATCCACCAACCATTGATTAACAAACTCGATGGTTGCAGAGGAACTGCTGCTGAACTGCTAAAAAAACCATACCAACAGATAAAAATGGCTCTTGTTCAGGCCATTGACAAACGCTTTAGAGATGGTCTTCCGCGTTCAACTTAATACTAGAGCCCAGAAAAGAGGAGAAATCCTACAACAGCTCCAAGCAGACATCGAAAGGTTGGCACATCTGGCATATCCGGCTGCAGGGGATGAAATCATTTACCTATTCGCAACAGAAGCCTCTGTCCACGCTGTATCGAATTGCTTGAAAACGCACACTTCCTGAGACATAAGCATTCGCCTTCTCAAGGAGTCCATCGAATAAGAGAAATAGAAATTGAGGAGTGTTAATGCCAGAGAACAGCATTGTAAAGGAAACAGCGAGATGGACCTGCTCGATGCTGGAATTAAAACAAAACACGTCAGTGCAGATTGCCACCTAGAAGACATGCATGTCAGCATTGTGAAAGCAGAAATGGAAACAATATCGTCAATACTCCAACTCTACCTGTTTCTCAACCAGGAAACACGTAAAAACTGACTTCGAGGGGCAGAAGCTGGGTTCTGGTATCGATGGCTACGATCCACACCGGTGCCGCTGCCTCCATTGTTCGAAGAGACTTGGTGAAGATGACATGACTGCATAACACCACCACCTACCGTCTGAAAACTGCAACAGGAGAGGCAGCCAGAGTGTAAGGGAAGATTCATCTTACGATCGGAACTGGAGTTTTTTCATCTGTTTCTGGTAGCAGATATATGTGACGAGTGCATCGTTGGAATCGGCTTTATGAAACAGTACGGAGTAATCCTTGATATCGGGAGACAAGTTCTTAAGTATCGAAATGTGGAGACTCCTATGGTTTATGGAAATGAAACCACATCGACTCTAATGGCTGTCATAAGGTAAGATGTATGCCTGCCACCTTCTTCGGAAGTGTTCGTTTGGACACCAATAAAAGGTGATTGAGATAGCCATCGATACCGTATGGTAGAGCCAGACTCTGAGCAATCTTCCCAAAACATCATCCTGGGCAAGACTCTTGTGGCACCAAACAACAACATGGTGCCCGTACGGAATCGTACGAAGTCAAGCTTAGAAGAGGACAAGTTGTTGGAAAGTGTGAATCAGTGTCGGTTATAACTAAGATCACAGAAGTGCACACTCAATAATCTGTGCACACGTGGAAATTGAACTATATGAATGCAAAAGTTCTCAAGTCATCTAATTTAACTGAATAACACCTTAGTGTTGCTGGAACCCTCTTTTACGAATACGCTGATATACTCTTTTCACCCAGTGGGCAATATGGTTCAACACAGCTGGTGCAGCATCGAATCGACACGGGACAATGTCATCGTTCATGGTAAAGCATTTGATAAGCATTGTGGAAGGCCGTGTTCCAGAGGCTTCGAGAAGCAAACTTGAAATTGAATCCAGACAAGTGTGCATTCTTCAAGTCTGAGGTAAGAAACTTCGGGTGTATCATCTCGTCCCAAGGAGTGAAGACTGATCCTGAGAAAGTAGACACTGTTAAGAATTGGCCAACTCCACAAGACAAACATCAGCTTCGGAGCTTTTTTGATCTTGCCACGTACTATCGCCGTTTTGTTAAGGATTTTGCTGGGTTCGCTAAAAGTTTGCATCAGCTTACTGAAAAAGTCAAACCATTCAAATGGTCAAGTGAGTGCGAGAAAAGCTTTCAGGTACTCAAGCACCACCTATGCAATACACCTATTCTGGCCTATCCGACACCAGGAAAACCATTTTTCATCGACGCTGACGCAAGTAACGTGGGAATTGGAGCCGTACTATCGCAAATTCATTATGGAGAAGAGAAGGTCATCGCCCATTATAGCAAAGTACTCTCAAAGCCAAACAGAAATTATTGTGTGACCAGAAGAGAACTTCTAGCTCTAATATTGGCTCTAACACTTCCATAAGTACATCCATGGACAGAAGTTCCTTCTTCGAACAGACCATGGCGCACTTAATTGGCTTTTGAACTTCAAAAATCCAGAAGGCCAAGTGGCAAGGCGGATCGAGTGATTGCAGACATATGACAACCAGATTCAAAATCGAAGAGGAATGTTGCACTCAAACGCAGATGACTTGTCTCGGAGACCTGCAAACCAGACTGCAAGCATTGCACGCGTCAAGAAGAAAAGGAAGTAGCTGCCATCCAGCGAGTAAGAATCGATCCCATTTACGGTGAGAATTTAAATAAAGTGAATAAGTTTTATTAACAAACCTGAGAAAATGTTACAATAATACAAATGAGAGACACAAATTGAAAAAAAAAACTATAATAAAAGAATGCTAGTCGAAATGCTACATATCGTCAGCTTAGAGTGTAAAGCAGCTAACTCCTATTTTGCATTTTTTACAAACAAATATTTTAGAAAAAAGTGTTCGCATTTCTTGAATAAAACCAAAATTACATTAAATATTTTTCAACACTCGTTATTACCGAATTCAGTGAAAATGAAAAGATTTGATGGACTGTTGTATTTTTTAACAATTTTTGAAGTGATCTTTAATGGTAAAAAAATGTGGAGTTAGCCGCTTAACACTCTAAGCCGACGACATCTTAATAACAAATAATACAGTAAACAGGCTTTCATATTGTGAAGCACTCAGAAGCATCTATGGTTATTTTATACAAAACATTAAGGTTACCTTTATGTTTAACTTGTTTTAGCTCATATTTCATAATTCCAAATTTTCAAAATTTGAAGTTTAGTATTTTAAAATATTTATACTTTTAATATTTTTTATCAGATAACCCATTATAAGTACATAGGTATAATTGTATTATTATTTATTATTACTTTCATTTTATTATGCATTCTTTTTTCAAAATGTTGTATAGGCCTGAAGAAGAACGTTCTAAACGTCACAGTTGAAAAATAGATTAGACAGAACTATAGCCTACATAAAAATAAACATTTTTATTAAAGAAAAGTTTACGGAATTAGGAATAATTATGTTAAAAAGAAAAATATCTTACATTATTTGGACACAAAGCTACTACATCTTCAATCTTGTCACCACATAAATAAGTTCCAATTTCTTTACATTCTCGGTAGTGGCTGTAAACATGATTTCCACAAATAAACAAATCAGCTGCCAAAACAAACCTTTAATTAAAGTTATATTTTTTGAAAAATAAATAATTGGCTTTCAGACCGGGGTCTACACTATTCAACTTTTGAACTTACATGCATTTTATTGGCTCAGTAAGATTTGTATTAAATGACAAAAACATTTTTCCCTTTTTGGTGAATGCTTTAATTACGTTGTCAGAAGCAACAAAGATTTTGTCTAATACTGACCCTTAAAAAGGAATAAAATGGGGTAAGCCTAGATTTATACAAATTAATCTGAATCTTACCTGTAACTCCACCCATTTGAATACTCAACACCTTTGATCCTACATAGTTTTGGAAAACTAACCGTGCCTCGGTCTTTTTTACATCAAATATTTGAAAATTTCCATCCAAGTCCCCGACAGCAACCTTTATAGAAAAGTAAAATTACTTGGATTAATTACAAATTGAAACAAAAAAATATTCTTAACGTTCAAAAGTTTAAGAAAAATGTAAATATTTTTTTAGAAAATTTTGGTTGCTACACAATAATACAATACTATCTCAAATTTATGGAAGCTTCCTGCATAAAAAAAAAATTACAAAGTCTCTTATAAATACCTAACAATTTCAAGAAGACTGAAAATAAAAAATAAAGCCTATTGCAAGTCTATTCAAAATAGACTTTAAGTCGAATGGACTTAAAGTGGACTATAGGTATTGTAAAAGTCAATCAGTAAATATTTTTTATTTTATTTTATGTACATATATATTTTTAAGTTTTTTATAGAAATTTTAATTTTATCAAGAACTTCTGATCGACTTTTGTCTTTTCGAATTTGTTTCGGCCCTTACTCTTGAAAATTTTCGTTTGATTTAAAATAGTCTATCGAACGATATATTTTTACTGACATACTCGTATTCATCCCGATTAATAGTTCCTTTGCATGAAAAAAAATATATCCGAATATTCTCGCATGTCAAAAATAATTGAGGAGAAATGCAATATATTGTTTCATGTTTCATGAAGAAAAAACACTGCTGTCTTGAAATGTCACGCAAAACAACGGACTGGCAATTGTTTTGCATGCGAAAAAAGTGCGGTGAATAAAATGCTTTTTATGGTTGGATCGAAAAGTAACAAAACAAATTTATTCACCTCAAGGCATTATTTGTATGCAAATGGTTTTGGCTTTCAAAAATAATTGTTTTCCACTTTTAACCTATAGTTTATTAATTTAGGGTAAATTAATGACTCAATGGGTGATTTAGCCCAAAACAAAAATGTTTGCCTTGTATATTATACTATTTTGTGCGCTATATGGAATTTTTTTTGGAAAATTTTGGTTTTGTTTTTCGCATGGGACACAGCTTAAGCTGAGGATTGAGTGAGACTTAATTTTGACACTTCGCTCAGAATAAAAATATAAAAATATGGTGCTGATCTCTTTGACAGAACTGAATGTGAACGATTAAACAGAAACAAAGTATGCTCATTAAGCGTGTTACACATTATCAAGCCTGAGTGTCACCCGTTTTGGATATCAAACAGAACTGAGAATGTGTATACGCTGAATGAAGGGTTGACGCTCAAAACCTGCTACTCAAAAAATTGTTTGATACTGCCTGACAACCCTTGGTTTGTTGCGTGGTTGATTGATGTATGTACACAATTCAATTCATGAGCCATCATTCACGGGTCAAAATACGAATTTAGTCCAGTCAAAATCGACATTTTTGACAAAGCCAAAACTCTGATAAGGCTAAAAATTGGTATAGACCTTCCTCTTGACATAAGAAATCAACTGTGTAAAGTCCTTGTCAATCCCAAACTTGCATAAGAAATAATTGATGGTCAAGTGTCGAAAATGTGGTTTTTCACCTATAACTTTCAAATAGTAAATTCTATCTAAAAATAGTATATACAAATCTTGTTGATCAAGCTATTCTCTCTTTTCGGGTATAACTCTTTACTTTACTTATCCGGCTCCCGATCCATGGAGGGTTTCTGCCTGAGACCCATCGGTTTCAATCCCTAGTACGCTCCCTCCAGTTATTGAAATCAACCGTTCTTGCGTCTGAAACCTCCTAGTCCCTGTAGCAGAAGTAAGGTCTTCCAGGGGCCTATACCACAAAACTACAATTTAACAATTGTATAAGCCAATGTCAACTATGGATATTTAACAAGTAATTATAATTTGTGTACCACAAAAGAAAGGGATTACATTTGATAGATTTGTAAATTTCCCCTTTGTGTGCAGCTGAGAAACACAATTTCGGCACGACACGACTAGACAAAGCGTAGAAGAATAATTGAATTACAAAGGTTTAGATTTTAAAAGGATTATAAATAAATTTCAATATTTTGTCTCACAGAAGGACAGCATATAAATTTGTTTTGCTTTATTAAAGCACCTTTTTTTTAAATAAACATGAGATACTATTTGGAAATACCATTAACAAAGAAGTTATAGATCTTAAATTAGTTATTCAAGTTTGTTTAATGATCTCGGATTTATAAATTTAAAGATTTACATCCATTTGTGAATGATGATTTTTAAAAATACTAAGGTAAATCAAAATAAAATGCATGACTGCATCGCACGTACTTGAGTTGCTTGGAATTAACAACTTTTAAGATATGAAGGAAATATATAAATATTTTTAAAAAAATATCTGTATGTAAAAGTTTTTGCATGCCAATTTTGAGTATATATCAAAATAATTCATAAATCCGTTTTTGAAATATGGAATTTCCAAAAAAAAATGTATTTTCTCAAAAATTCAATATATATTTTTTTATTTGAAGGGAATCGCACAGTGGTTTAGGCGTTTTCGAATATTCAATATTTAAGAAACGGATTGATGATTTTTTTTGAAACTAAGTTTATAAATGTACGTTTGAAAATACTAAAAATTGACATACTAAATATTTTATTTTAAAAAATGTTACAAAATTTTTATACGAGGGTGGGTCAATAAGTCCGTGACTTTTTGAATTTCTGACCTCTTTACTGAAACAGCAACACTGCTCCTGTCAACAGGCAAATGTCAGTTGACTCCTGTCAATATTTAAACTTGCTGCGTCAGTTAGTTTGTGTTTGACAGCTATTTTTATGAGACTACTCACTAATTTGAGGAGAAAATGGAAAAAAGTGAATTTCGTGTGCTTATTAAGCATTATTTCTTGCGAAAAGAAACCATTACCGAGACCAAGGCTAGGCTTGATAAATACTATGGGGACTCTGCACCATCGATTTCAATGGTAAAAAAGTGGTTTACTGAATTTCGTTGTGGCCGTACAAGCACTGAAGATGCCGAACGTCCTGGATGCCCAGTTGAGGTCTCTACACCCGAAAAATCGAAAAAATTCACGATATGGTGTTGGCCGACCGAAGATTGAAAGTGCGAGAGATTGTGGAAGCCGTAGGGATCTCGCATGGCTCAGTGGTTTCAATTTTGAATGATCATTTGGGCATGAGAAAGCTTTCCGCAAGATGGGTGCCGCGTTTGCTCACAGTCGACCACAAACGCAATCGTGTAACAACTTCACAGGAAGGTTTGGCGTTGCTTAATCGCAATATGGAGGAGTTTTTGCGCCGTTTTGTAACCGTGGACGAAACATGGATCCATCACAACACACCAGAGACCAAACAACAGTCAAAACAGTGGGTTTCTAAGGGTGAATCGGGTCCAAAGAAGGCCAAGGTGGGTTTGTCAGCCAATAAAGTTATGGCGACTGTTTTTTGGGATGCACGCGGGATAATCCACATTGACTACCTTCAAAAGGGAAGAACAATCAATGGGGAATATTATGCCAACTTATTGGACCGATTCAATGACGATTTGAAAAATAACCGACCTCATTTGGCCAAGAAAAAAGTTCTTTTCCACAAAGTCAATGCAAGGGTGCACACATGTGCAGTTGCCATGGCAAAAATCCATGAATTGGTCTATGAATTGCTCCCTCATCCACCCTATTCTCCAGATTTGGCTCCGAGCGACTACTTCTTGTTCCCAAACCTGAAGAAATGGCTTGGTGGAAAAAAATTTGACTCCAATGATGAAGTCATCTCGCAAACAAAGGCCTATTTTGAGGACCTCGACAAATCATTTTTTTTGGAAGGGATAAAAATTGGAGAAGCGTTGGACAAAGTGTATAGAGCTCAAGGGAGCCTTGACCCGCCCTCGTATATACTCGTACATACACCTTATCAATAAATGTTTTAGAAAACTGAATGAAATGTAATTCATATTTTCTCAAGTTATCAAATGGCATACCTGTTTTTGATTTGATTTGATGGTCTTTGATTTTGATTTTGGTCTTACCTCTCTATCCAACAAACGAAACTTTTATATTTTATATCCTTTTTTTCTTCAAGAAATGAAATCAAGATATATCAAATAAATAAATAAAATCTAATCCATCATAAAGGTTTTTTACTGTCGATATTCTCATAATCGTTGAGCCGAAAATAAAAATTTTGATTTCAATAAGAAAGTTTTATGAAAAAGTTTATTTAAAATGTTAATAATATTACATATCAAAATTTTGAAAATAATAAATTTTGAATTTAAAAAAAATATTCCATTTTATTTTTTGAAAATTCAATATTATAAAAACCGGTTGATGAATATTTTTTAAACTAGGTTTATAAATGTATATTAATAAATACATACTCAAAACTGGCATACTAGTTTTATTTTAAATAGTGTCAAAATTTAATATATAAAATATTATTTTTTAAGAAAACCGCTCCAACGTTTTAAATTTTTGTTTGCATATATTAAAATGTTTCTAAGTAATCAAATGGCAAACTTGTTTTTGAACTCTTAGTTATTCAACTGGTTGTTTATACAATTAAGAGAACGATTAAATACTTGTTTTGCTTCGCAAATTTAACAATCGTAACTGTTTTCATTTGTGGTACAGAAATTATAGCTACTTGTTATATATCCATAATTCACATTGGCTTGTACAATTATTAAGTTATGGTTTTGTGGTACAGGTATCTGGTAGATTTGTTAAATTGTATCTGCACATGAAGCTTTGTGGCCCAGAGCATAGAGAAATTGTTTGTTTGTAACGGGTGATTTTTTAGCTGGTTTGGTTTTGGCAACACTGGTTTTGACAGCTGACGTGTGCTTAGTACCTTGTGTCACTATCAAACAGCTTCAGTTTGATTTGCAATTTAACCATGGATCGTCTTACAAATGAACAACGCTTGCAAATTATTGAATTTTACTATCAAAATTCGTGCTCGGTTCGAAATGTTCATCGCGCGCTGCTTCCATTTTATGGTTGGCATTCTCGACCTTCTGAGCAGTCTATTCGGAAGATTGTGACCAAATTTCGCACCAAATTTACTTTGTTGGACATTAAACCACCAACACGTTTACGTACTGTGCGTAGTGAAGAAAATATTGCGGCCGTATCAGCTAGTGTGACAGAAGACCGCGAAATGTCGACTCGGCGCCGTTCCCAGCAGTTAGGCCTTTGTTACAGCACTACGTGGAAAATTTTGCGGAAGGATTTGGGCGTAAAGCCTTTTAAGATACAGCTGGTGCAAGAACTAAAGCCAGACGACCTACCACAACGCCGAATTTTTGGTGATTGGGCTCTTGGAAAGCTGGCCGAGGATCCGCTTTTTTATCGAAAAATTGTGTTCAGCGATGAGGCTCATTTTTGGTTGAATGGGTACGTAAAGCCAGAAGCATTGCAACAGCTACCAATGCATACCGAAAAAGCCACTGTTTGGTGCGGTTTATGGGCCGGCGGCATTATTGGGCCATATTTCTTCAAAGATGATGCGAATCGCAGCGTTACTGTCAATGGTGAACGCTACCGAGCGATGATAACAAACTTTTTTTTGCCCGAAATGGAAGTTCTTGACTTGCATGATATGTGGTTTCAACAAGACGGTGCCACATGCCACACAGCACGCGAATCAATGGCGCAATTGCGAGGCGAGTTTGGTGAACAGTTAATTTCACGTTTCGGGCTGGTCAATTGGCCGCCTAGATCGTGCGATTTGACACCATTAGATTATTTTTTGTGGGGGTATGTCAAGGCTAATGTCTATAGGGACAAGCCCGCTTCGATTGACGCACTGAAAGCCAACATCCATGCATTCATTCGTGAGATACCGGCCGATATGTGTGAAAGAGTATGCCAAAATTGGACTCAGCGGATGGGCTACCTGAGACGCAGCCGCGGTCAACATTTGCATGAAATTATGTTTAAACATTAAATTGCAAGGTTCAAACTATCGATTCAAACAAATATTTCATTCATTTTTTTGAGTTTTTTGTGTTTTTTTTTTTTTTTAAAGTTCTAAACCTCTTAAAAAATCACCCTTTACAATTGTTAAGTTCCATATTTACTTGTAGCCTTGTGGTACACAAACCTTTGTAATCTGTTAAAATTGGTCTCTTTTACGATATTTGTAGTTTTGTGGTACCTGGTCGTCTCGAACCTCGGGGCTGGGATTCGAAGATTTTCTTGGCTGGAGCGTTGTGCTCGAGCCAGTATACTTGAAGTGTTTTTGTTCTTTGGACTACTACCCCATCTCGATACAGCTCGTACAATTCACGATTGAATCTATTCTTCCATTAGCTAGGGTTGCTTGCCGTATTCTAAAATAGAGTATTGTACTCTATTTAATAAAAGCGAGTACGCTTAAATACTCTTTTTTTTTCTAACAATTTTTTTCCAATTCACTTCTTTCTTCAAATATTTTGTTATAAAGTTATTATTTTCATCTCCATTTTATGAAGTTTATATTTCCACACTTTCTACCTACCTGTGTATACAATATTTTACAATTTTTGTTCCTCCATTGTATAAGTATAATAAAAACCTGTTAACTCAAATTTTTTTGAACGCACCCCAAACTGTCAAAACATAATGAATAAAATGTTAACAGCTGTGTGTGTTTTATTTGGCCAGTTTATATTTCTTGAGCGCTCAGTATTTTTCCTCAATTTTTTGACAGAGCAGGAGAGTAAAATATAAACAACATTCCTCACATAGAAGTCAAAACAACTCCCTTTTTCTTTTCTTCTTAGGTGATTTACTGCGACAAGAAATAATTGAGCAAGCGAATCCAAAAAATTTCAGTCTCAGTTTTTAAGGGGAAAAATGAGGAATTTTTGAGAGGAATCCTGTTTATATTTCTGAGCGCTCTGAGTCCTCTGAGATCTCAGAAATATAAACTGGCTAATTATCTTCTATTGGGAATCGGATCTGGATCATAGAGTACCTATACTATCTAGACAACCGACTCGTACCCCTCTTGCCTAAGACTACCGCAAATTTTATTTGAGCACATTAAGAGAAAACTCTCTTAAATTCCCTATCCGTGAATACGTGTGAAATGTGGATAGCTTTAAATGTGACGTTTTCAATGTTTTCGATTCAATTTTTTGTTGTTTTCAGTCTAATGAGCCAAAACCCATTAAATTATCATTGTATTGGTGTGGTTCCATTCAAAATGTATTGGGCAGCTACCACATGCTCAACCATGTGGAGGAAATCCTATCAGTGTAATTTGTAGGGTGAAAGAGAAAAAACCCGGAAGTCAGTTCTCTAGATAATATATCTATCTATTTATCTAGATAATATATGACACCAATCGTGAAAAGGTCGCAAATTGCCAATTCATTTTGAAATAACTGCAGGGCAAATGACTAAAGAACTCAGATTATCAGATACTGAAGAAAAATAAAAATTTATATTAAAAAATATACCTTTGCTTTATACTTTTACTCTATGCTCCTGCAATTTCAGCAATTTTCTTTCATGAATTTTAAGTGTAAGGAAAAGAAGAACATGGCTCAAAGTAAGTTTTTAATTTTTATGATCGTAGGGTTACAATGTTAAGACTCATATAATTATTTTAAGAACAACTAAAATATTTTATTTTCAGTAAAAAGTATAAGAAATATATGTTTTAAATTTAAAAAATGATACTCTTTTTTATTGGACCGTACTCTTTATTTATCCTCTCTTAAAAAAAATATATTCAATTTCTTCTTAGAAAAGTTGGAAACCCTAACATTAGCTCTCCTCGCATATTGGACCAAATATTCGCTGAAGAATTTTTCTCACGAAAGTACCCGGTATCAATTCCCCTTCTTAACTTATCGTCCGTAGGGTAAAATTGGTAAAATTAGCGTTTTGTATAGCGTGCACTTTGTCTTTCGGGAAAGAAGTTTTGAACCCATTTTTTTTTTGGCCAAGCCGAAGTAGCAACGGTTTGCTAGGGTAATTCATCGTCGGATTTAAACTATGGTGTCATTCGTGGGATAGATGTTTGTTCCGAGATAGCTGAACTCCTTGACTACCTTGAAATTACTGTTACCAACAGTGACATTTTGTCCTAGACGATGAACAGATGTAGCTTTGTTTGTTGATAGCAGTTTTGTACTCATTTACTTCAAGACCAACGTGTTACGCCTGTTCATCAAGAGCTGTGAGTGCTTTTAGTAAAACTCGCTTGGAGCGGCCGATGATGTCTATATCGTTCGTATAGCCAAACAGTTACGAAAACCTGTTGAAGATAGTGACTTCCAGGTCAACACCTCTCTTGCGAACTATTTGCTCCAGGACTAGGTTAAAGAAATCACATGATAGTGCATCTCCTTGTCTAAACCCTGTTCATGTCTGCAATAGTTCAGATGAGCTGTTACCCATTTGCACGTCGCACCACGTATTTTGTAACGTCATGTGGCATAGCTGGATCAGTTTTTTCAGGACCCAGAGTTCTAAAATCGCCAATAGCAGCTACTGGCGACTATTCTTAGCTTGTGGATGGCTTTCTTAATCTTTTCAGTACTGGGCGCTGGGATTGGATCATCACTGAATGGTCTAATGCTTCTTTGTTCTTCTGTCGCGTCCTCTACAGAATGTCCATTGAGCAGCTGCTGGGAATGCTGCTTAAACACGTCTAAAATTCCCTGTGCTTTGGTGACTAGGTTCCCTTCACTGTTCCGAAGAGCTTGCGTGCCAGTTTTATAACCACATGCCAGTTGCTGGGCTGTTTTGTAGAACTGGCGGGTGTGGATGGTGGTGCTAGACTCCTCGAGATACCTGAGCTGAAAGGCGGCGGATGCTCTTTTCTTTCTATGAAGGGTTTTTTCTATTTTCTTCTCTGTTACGATAAGAGAAAACACGTCTTACTTCTTTTACTAGGCAAAAAGAACTGTGATGTATTTAATTTATGATAAGCTTACAATAAAAAGTTATTACATAAGTAGGTATGTATCAAAATTCCGAGAACAAGAGATATAATTATTGTGAGAGAGCAGAAAGAAAATAACAAAGTAAATTATACAGTATCTCAAATAGTATCTAAAACATTCGATAAAAAATATAACTAAAGCTCCCACTTTTATAAATGTTTTAAAAGCAAAAATAGTACATACATATTTAAAAAAAATTTACATTTAATTTATATAATTTAAGGCAATAACTCCCATCATGTAACGAAATTGTTGAAATTTGTCCTTGGGTAGTGCTTTCGCAAATATATTGCCAATTTGGTTTCGTGTTGGAACTTACTCCAATTCAAAAAGGTTATCTTCAAGCTTTTCACGTATAAAGTTGAAACGGACATCTATGTGTTTTGTCCTCTTGTGGAACTCAGGATTCTTAATAAGTCGTATGGCACCTTGATTATCAACGTATAAAACTGGATTCATCGTTTGGTTCAGCAAATCGTTCAAAAGTTGCTGGATCCACACTAGCTCTTTAACTGCTTGACATGCAGCCACAAACTCAGCCTCAGTAGTTGAAAGTGCCACGCATTTTTGACGTTGCGAGCCCCAAGTGATGCACCTTGACCCCATCAAGAAAACAAATCCACTAGTTGCACGTCTTGTAACTACGTGACCAGCATAATCTGCATCACTGAAACAAGAAAGTTTAAATTTAGTGCTTTTAAAATATATACCGTAATCAAATGTCCCATTCAGGTAGCGAATTATCCTTTTGACCATTGTAACGTGATGTAGACTAGGATCATCTCACACACCCAACGGCAAAGGCTATATCCGGATGGGTAGCCACCATCAGATACATCAGGATGCCCACTGCTTGTCGAAAAGGGAAATTAATCTTTTCAGATGACTCCTCTAACAGCTCACTCCTTCAGATGTTTATGCTGGAGTTGACACAGGCACGGCATTTGACATGTTAAATTTTTTAATCAAACGATTCACATACTGCAATTGACTAATATGAACCGACCCATCCTGAAATCTCCTTAACTCCAATCCCAGCATATGTCTTCCTGGAAATACCTTTATTTTAAAATTAAGTTTGAGATGCTCACAAAACTTCAAAATTTCACATTTTTCCATTGATGCAACCAAACCATCATCGATGTAAATAGCCAAATTAACCTTTTTACCTTTTCTCTCGCTTATAAAAACATATGGATCCGCAGCACATGGTTGAAGATTAAACGTTTTAAGAAGCTTAGTAAATGTTTGGTTCCAGCACCAAGACGCTTGTTTGAGTCCAAATAAACTTTTTTGAAGTTTACAAACTTGATTGCTGCCATCTTCATATCCTCTTGGTTGTCGAACATTAATTTCTTCTTCGATGTCACCATACAAAAACGCTGTTTTAACATCAAATTGTTTGATATAAAGTTTTTCTGATGCTACTATACCGAAAAATTGTTCGAATAGAAGTAAATTTTGCCACCAGACTAAAAGTTTCAAAGTAATCCACACCGAACTGCTGGCTAAAACTTCCAGCTACTAATCTAGCTTTATATATTTCACCTTCATTGTCAGTCGAAGTTTTGATTTGATAAACCCATTTGGTATCAACCAGCTTGCGATTATCAGTTAAATCCATCAAAGTCCAGGTTTTATTTTTATTCAACGAATAAATTTCCTCGTTCATAGCTTTTCGCCAATTATTTGCCTCCTCACACTGTATAGCTTTTTTAAAGCAATCTGGTGTAAATGACTCCGTTAAGAAGGCAAAACTTTCCTGCGTGCACCAGCTTACTTCGCTTTCGACATCATTGGTTTTACTTCGCAACCGGTCACCAACACAGCTTCTCTTGGCTTCTTGTTTTTCAGCATCATTAATATCATTTCCAACGTCTTCAAAAACATCTTCGAATATATCATCGACCTCACTATCAACAACAGCACAATTCTTGTTTTTCCTTACAGCATCAACCTCACCATCAACAGCACGATTCTTAGGTTTTTTTCTCTACGGCATCAACTTCATCATCAACAGCGCACTTCTTAGGGTTTTTGTTTTCAGCATACACCTCATCATCCTCACTTTCCTCGATAACAAAAACAGCATAGTTCTTCTTTTTAGCATCAACAACACAATCATCTTTATCTTTTATTTCGATTCACCCTACAAATCCTCATAATCGAAAACACAAAACAATTTACCTTGTTTACAACTAACCACCACTTTCGAATCATAAAACCGGACATCACGGCAGACTTCAACTTTATTATTTTCTGAGAATAATACTCTATACCCTTTGACACAGTGACCATATCCCACGAAAACACCTTTTTTTGACTTTCGATCCCATTTTCGCCTCTTTTGTTGGGGTATATGGGCAAAAGGCTTCAGTTCCAAAAACTTGAAAGTTTTTAATATCGGCCTGCTTTCCAAACCATAACTTATATGGTGATATTTCTTTTGTTGGACTGGTACCAGTTCGGCTAAGAACAAAAACTGCCGTATTCACTGCCTTAACCCAAAGCTTCATGGCCAAATTCCTTCCATGAATCATAGTTCGAGCTGCCTCTTTCGCATTTCACGCTCTGCACTTCCATTTTGTTCAGGTGTATAAGGCACTGTCCCTTGATGCACGACACACCTAAAATATTTTGAACTCGTTGGTTTGTATACTCTAAGCCATTGTCAGATCGCAAAACCTTTACCTTGGCACCAGTTTCAGCTTCCATCAATTTCAAATATCTTGGAATCAAAGTCTGTACCTCCGATTTCTATTTTAGAAAGAATACTGTCCTAAAGTGCGAGAAATCATCTTTAAAAAGCAGAATGTATTTGGCTCCTCCAACTGAAGTGCACTACATAGGCCCGCAAAGATTTGAATGCACAAGTTCCCTTATACCACTCACTTTATTTTCACTTGGATGAAAAACTGCTGGATGTTGTTTCCCATATTGGCATGCCCCACAAAAGAAGTCATCTTCATTTATGAATGAAATGTTTCTTGCCCTTAAAATGGTCTTAACTTTAACCACATTTTGATGCCCGAGTCTCTCATGCCATTTGCGAAGGGATTCTTTCTTTCCTTCAGCTAAATTCTAACATGCACCATCATTATTTGAATCACTTGTGACCTTCAAGAGTAATTTAAACAACTTGGATTCTCGAACTCCTACTACCAAAAACATATTTTTCTTTGAAGAGCTCACATTTAAGATTATTTGAAGAAAATCTAAGACCTTTGTCTAACGCACAGTTTAAAGAGAATAAATTAAGGCTAGTATCTGGAACATAAAGCATATCAGCTAAATGATTCTCCTCCATCTAATGTTGTTAAAAGATAGCACATTTATGTCTCCTAAGGTGTATCCATCTCCTAACCTCACTACTATAGGTTTAGCAAAATCCTTGTAGTTAATGAACCACTCTTTTTTTAATTTTCCATTTTCTTAAAACTATTTTAAAGTTAGACAAAAATTCTTAAAAACTAGCCTACTTATCAACATCTTTAAACAATCGGGCGCTCTAAGTTAAACTAAAATCCCGGTTGGTTTTATTTTTTACAGAGAAGAATTTACAAAAAAAAACTCAGTATCACTGTCTTAATTTTTTTGTGGTTTTATATAAAACTTACAAACTACATAAAACTAAATTAAAACTAATTGAAACTACTTAAAGTTACTTAAAATTACTAAAAACTAATTATAAACTAATTACAACCTACTTACAAAGTACTTTCAGACTACTTACAGACTAGAACAGCCACATCAAACATTTTCCGGTTTTTATAATTTTGTTTGTATTTTTGTTGATTTTTTTTTGGTGCCACCCTGACTGTCCCTACTTAAAAAACTAACTACCTAAACCTATGTAAGTCGGCCATACCTTTGTATATATAAATCATAGTACTATCATGGACGCTCTAGAAGAGGGTGACATCTGCAGGCAGTATGGGGAACCCTGTCGCGGAGAGATGCAATTTTGGGTGGAGACTTGCGAATGCTTGGGAGTTTGAGAATTGAGATTATAGTTAGAACGGGAAAGACATATTAAGAATTAACTAGGGTGAGACTGAATCAGGTAGAGAGCACTTTTTGAAAAGAATATGCATACAAATGAAGAAAATAGTCTATTTTGCTTTGGTTTAGTTTTGTTTACATTTTTGTATTCCTTGTGATGAGATGAGGTGAAAAGAATTCAAA
Organism: Dasysyrphus albostriatus; assembly: GCA_946251815.1. Classification (NCBI taxonomy): domain Eukaryota; kingdom Metazoa; phylum Arthropoda; class Insecta; order Diptera; family Syrphidae; genus Dasysyrphus; species Dasysyrphus albostriatus. The sequence continues at coordinate 108,725,995 of OX276335.1, read as the reverse complement.
AGTTTGCAAATAAAAAATATTTTGGGTATTCTTTCTATTTGATGCGTTTCTTACAGACAAAGGGGGAAGGGATTTATATCTGGAGTTTACAAAGCATTTGGAAAAGGTTTTATTTTTGTTTCTTATGTCTTCATGCAGACAGTTGATGCCTATGCTTTTGACAGGCGGCGCGGCGCGCGCGGCTCTAATAATAAAAGGGATGATTGATTTTCATTTCGTAGGTATCCTATATTTTTTCGTATGGCAGTTTGGATGTTAGCGAGATATGAAAGGTATAGCGTATAGGTTTAGTACGTAGTATAGTACGTATGTATGTATGTATGTAGATTCATTATGAATATCTGTAGGTAGGAATGTGCATACATATGTACCTATAGTTTGTATTAGTGTAGTTTAATCGTAGTTAAATACGTATTTGAACTTAAAATCTTCAGTAATTTTTTGTTCATTCTATTTAAATGTAGGTAGGTAAGGTACCTACATAGGTATATTAATAAATTTAGCACAAATGCAAGAAAATATAAAATAGGTAGGTATGTACATATGTAAGTAGGAAGGTAAATTTACCACTAATAGAGTTCTCAAGCAATTTACTTTTCTTAAGTTGTTTTATAAAATCCAACTTTCATTAAAATCAAAGGACACTTTTTTTTAAAGAAAATATTTTATTATGAACAAAATGCAGCAACGAATTGCAAAAAAAAGTAAATAATAACTTAAACAATTTGAAAAATATACAAAAATGTCATATCATTGATGGACAGTTTTAAAGGGACCCAATTTCCTCAGAATTTTAAGTTGTTAAGTACCTACCTACTATTTTGGCATTCAGTATTTAATGCTGTTAGACCCGTATGCTAAAATGAAACTTAAATATTTGAGTGCAACATAGGTGATTATTTGACAGATTTTTGTCTTTGAGAAAAATTAAAATTACGAAAAATGCTAAATAAATATTTTGAAATTTCAATAGGTGTGTTCTTATACCAAAACGGGGTTGGTGATTCATTTTTAATTTAATATTTAAATGTTTATAAATAAATGCTCAAAGTGGCATACTTAATTTTATTTTTAATCTTACAAACATTTTATATACATGTGTAGGTATACATATTTCACAGTCATATGTATACTAGAGTGGTCGTTATATGCTTTTTTAGTTTTATACAGATGAGATAGGACTAAATCAGCTCTAAATGAAGAAAAGAAAAATGTCCATATTTTTTTATAATTTTTTTTATCCCCAATAGTAGGTATGCTTTATGTGATTCGCGTTGAAAGTAGAAAGAACAAATCCTGTAAAAGGGGGGTATATCTCCTCCGCTTGGACAGTAGGCGCAATTTTATAAAAACAAAGTATTGAAAAACAACGGCAGCACTTACAGTTGATTTTTGAAAAGCCAGAAATGGCTTTTTTCAAACTTAATATTTTGAAAAAAAATAACTTTCTCAAAAACCAGAAAACATAAAACCATAGGTTCTAACATTCGAAAAAAAAATTAATAAGTTACTAAAAACTTTCAATTGAATTTTCTCATTGCCTATCTGATTGGATTTATATAAAATTTTGTATACAAAAACTACAAAAAGTTCAAATAGTACTTTATTTATTAAAAATTTAAAAAAAAAGTTTTTTTATAATGAAAAGCTTTTAAAAACCCACTGTTTTTTTACTAAAGTAATTTTAAACAATGTCATGAATATATGGAAGAAAACTGATTATATAGACTTTGTTTTAATATTGTTTTACGCATATTGACGCAATAAGAAATTTATAAAAACATAAAGCAGATCTATGGACAGTTTTATGTCATTTAAAAAAAAAAAAGTTGCTGACAATGGCTTTGGACTAATTTTTCTACATTTATATACTTAGTCCATAATTGATCGATTTCTTTTAACCAGCCATTGAAAGAGTAATGGCTGTAATATTTTGTGTAATTCGACAAGATTTTTTGCATGAAAAAATTAGGAAAAAATTATAACCTTTTTTTAAGATAAAATAAAACACAACCATTTACTTTGAATATTTGAATTGTAATCTTTATTGGTCATAAGACCTGAGGTAAAGTCGAATTGTAGACTCAGAACATCAATTTTGTGACATATTTTATTTGCTGAATTGTGGAACCTAAGTTGTGGATACTTGATGGTATGTCTTCACGTTTTTTAATCTGTTACATTTAAGTCGTGTTTAAGTTTTCATTAAATTGTTGCTTGTACTTCCGTACATTCTCCCACCTCACGATGAAAAGAAAAATGTAGTCCGGGCCCAAGTTGAGAGTCCCGTGTAAACGATGAATTTAGTTCAGCTGGCATCACTGTTCCGATATCGTCTTTCTGTACTGTATTATCGGCAAGATTGTAGGATAGTAGTTGTTGTCATCAACCATCACCTCTTCTTATCTCATTTACATGAAAAGAGACAAAACATTAGTATTGAATTTCAATAAAAATAATGCAACAAACAGAGTCAACAAGATTCTACATAGTATAAACAGAACACGGATATTTCGTTAATTGTTTTTTTTATCTCGTTTTCACCATCGCGGATGAATGAAGAAATTTGTCACACAATAGTTGCTGTTATCTCGTACTCGTAGTCTTGTAGTAGTATCCTGTATCGTGGCCGTCGTCGTCGCCATTGTTATTGTACAATTTTTACCCCGGTGTTGTGTTTCGTGTGCGTGTTCGGTTTACATAATGTTGTAGATTAATTTTTAAAGTGTTTAATTATGTGTTTATTATTATTGTCATTAATCGTTTCGTGTTATTATGTGCATAAGGTGAATTTATACAGGTGAGTTATTGTTGAATGCGATATGGAATAATTGTGTGTGTATCTGATTCGATACGTGAACGCGCGCGTCTCCGATTAATTATTTCGCGATCGCGATGTGTGGCAGATTATGTGTGAGTGCATATTTTTTGTTTTAATTACAAATATTTTATAATATTTAAATAATTGATTGGCTTTCGATGCCGTTAAATTATTGTATAATAGACTTACATATGTATAATAAATGAGGCAAAGTTGGCGTTATGTGCCCTTTTATATATACATACATAGTTATGTGTTCGTACATAACAGTGGGGAAGGTCAGTTTCCAGTTGGAAAGTATTCGACTTCCCGTGGTTTGTTTACTTTTGCGACGTGTTCAAATTTGCAAAAAAAAATAAAAAATAATATTGTTTGTGTGAGGGATGATATTATTTAATGCAAATTTCTGTGTTGTGTTATTATTGTGGAGTGATAATTATTTTAATCAAACCAGTACGGTGTATTTGATTAATTATTGTGATTAAATTCGTGATGTTGTCTTCGACGATTTTATTTGATGACGTTCGATCGTGATTGCGTTTTTTTTTTTTTTTAATTTGATTTCATTTGTTTTGAATTTCGATTCATGTTATCAATTTTGATTAGTTTAATCGTTGGCTTGTGTCGATTTAAACAAAATAAGTTTAAATTTTTTATAGTTTTAAATTATTCGGAAAATTAATTTTGTCGACGGAATTTGACATTTTAGACGTGATTCGAAGCAAATGCGATTTAATTTATAATATATTTAATTCGATTGAATTGTGTATTGGTGACATTGTTTTGACATATAATTTAATATGTTTGTTATTTTAGCTTATTGAAAGATAATGTGGATGTTCTAAGCGAAGTTGTTTTGTTTATTTATTGAAATAAAATTAATTGACTTTGTGATAAAGTTATTTTTTTATTTTATTTTAATTTGCAAATCATAAAGTTGCATGTGTTGCTGCAGTGCAATTATTATAATTTTTTGTAGTTATTAATTGTTTTGTTACAGTACGAATTTAAATAAAATTCTGTTTTATAATTTTCTTGTTAATAAGGTAAATCGGTTGTAGAATTATGATTAAATTATTAAAAATTACATTGGTGTGATTCTTAGTTAGTTGATTGGACCAAATGATTATTTTATTATATTTTTTTGATTTATTATAATAAATACGAAGATATTTTAAATGAATTGTTTTATTTTCTCCACGAGTGAATGTGATGCGTTTCATTTGTTTAAATTATTGATTTTTTTTTTGATTTGGTTTTGATTCATTTAGATAAATTAATTTTATTTTGAATCTTGCTAAACGATAGAAGTTTGTTCGTAAGATTCATTTGATGGCAGAAGACAAATTTTTGTTGTGGGACGTTTCATCTGTCCAGATTTGGTTTTCAGAGTAACAACGCGTATAAGTCCGTCCGATCCGAAGTGCGTGCTTTCAATTCGTGCGAGATTCCAGTACGTCGGTGGTACGCGTTCGTCCTTGATGAGCACTAGATCTCCTACTTTCGGCATTCTTTGGATTTTGGTCCATTTTGGACGTTGTTGGAGCCGTGATAAGTATTCGGAATTCCACCTTTTCCAGAATCCTTCCCCCAAAGCCTGAACTCGTTTCCACCGGTCTAAATGAGTGATGTTGTTGATGATTTCGCCTTGTGGTATGGCATACAATGACTCGCCAACTAGAAAGTGCGCAGGGGTGAGCGCATTCAAATCATCGAGGCTGTCGGATAAAGGGCAAAGGGGCCTCGAATTCAGACACGCTTCTATCTGAGTAAGAAGCGTCGCGAGCTCCTCAAAGGTTAGCCTTTCAGATCCTACAACTCTTTTTAAGTGGTACTTAACTGATTTCACACCAGCTTCCCATAAACCACCAAAGTGGGGAGAAGCAGGTGGAATAAAGTGCCAATCCGTACCGTGATTTGCTAATTCTTCCGCAATTTCTTTCCAATCGTGTTTCGCTTCGGTCAACATTTTGGCTAATTCATTATTAGCGCCGACGAAATTAGTTCCGCAGTCACTGTAGATCTGCTTGCAGCTTCCTCTTCTGGCAGTAAATCGTCGAAAAGCTGCCAAAAACGCTTGGGTTGTCAGGTCTGAAACAACTTCTAAGTGTATGGCTTTTGTAGCCAAGCATATGAAAACGGCAAAATACCCTTTCAAGATCTTAGCACCGCGTGCCTTCCATAACTTTATTTCGATGGAGCCTGCGTAGTCCACCCCAGTATGGGTAAACGGTCGAGATATACGCACTCTAGCAGTTGGTAAATTTCCCATTAGTTGCTGCATTTCTGATGCTCTTTGCCGGTAGCAAGAAGGGCATCTGTACAGCTGGTATTTTACACTTTTACTGTCCAATCCAGTACCTCTGTCTGATAAAACTTATCATTGCTTGTATGCCGCCATGAAGGGTGTTCTTATGGGCATCTTGAACTACCAAACTCGTGAAGTGGTGGTTGTTTTGAAGCAATATGGGGTGTTGAACATCGTAGGAAAGGAGAGAGTTCTCTAAACGTCCCCCCACTCGGAGAATGCCGTTGGCATCGATGAATGCGTTCAACGCACGTAAGGTTTTTGGAATGTTATTTTGTTTGATTTGCTGGATTTCAGTTTGAAACATATCCTTTTGGGCTGCCTTGACGACGAATACATGGGCTGCTTCTAATTCTTTCGAGCTAAGTGGACCTTCAATAGGCCCCAACTTAGGTCGACATTTTGTTGTGAATCGACAGCAAGTAGCAATAATACGGATGACCTTGAGTAGACTCGAAGAGTCGTATATAGCCTGAAGAAAACTTTCGCAGTCATTTACTTTTACGCTTAATACCTTAACCGTTCGTTTTTCTTCTTCAGTGTCGACTTCGACAGGTTGATGCGGAGCATCGAACTCCCATTGACACCGCAAGAATTCTGGACCGTTCCACCAAGCTTCAAGTGACTTCAATTCGGATGGATATACACCCCTGGACGCCAGATCGGCTGGGTTATGACGCGTTGCGACATGTCCCCAGCAATCGATCCCTACCAACCGCTGAATTTCCGACACGCGGATGGATACGAATGTGGTCCATTTTGCGGGAGTAGCTCGTATCCAGGCAAGTGCAATCGATGAATCTGTCCACGCATACATCTTAACATCGTGGATGTTAAAGACTTCTCTGGTATACTGCATCAACTGTGCCAGGACTACTGCGCCACAAAGCTCAAGACGAGGAAGAGTTACTGTTCGCTGGTTTGGTGCCACCTTAGTCTTTGATAACAGCAGATTAACATGGATGTTGCCGTCGCTATCCAGAACGCAAGCATATACTGCTGCACCATAAGCCTTTGTTGAAGCATCACAAAACCCGTGAAGCTCAATCGCCTTGTTGGTCTTACTCATCTGGGTCCAACGTGGTATTCGAAGCTGCTCGATCAGAGGAAGTTCTCGATGAAAAACATCCCAATCCCTTTTCAGTGCAGCTGGAATCGGTTCATCCCATTCACAACCAAGCTCCCAGAGTCGCTGCATCATTAGTTTGGCTGTGATGATGCATGGTGATATCCAACCAAGGGGATCAAATAGCTTTGCTATCGTTGACAGCATGGACCTTTTTGTAGTAACTTCTGTTGCAGGTTGAAGATTCTGATAAGAAAAGCAGTCATCGATTGGAAACCACTTGATGCCGAGCGTCTTCACGTGATTGGACAAGTTAAATGGAAGTTCAAAATCGAGCTCCCGCTCCTGAACTGGAATATCTTCCACCAGTTGCTTCATATTACTTGTCCATTTTCGCAGATTGAACCCTGCAGTCGCCAAAAGGTGCCTTGCTTCATCACGTTTCCGTTTAGCCTCTTCGATCGAATCTGCACCGCTAATCAGATCATCCACGTACATGTCATCACGGACAATCTTCGCCCCCTCCGGAAAATTTTCATTTTCGTCATCAGCCACTCTTTTTAAAATTTTTATAGCAAGATATGGTGCACTTGCTGTACCAAACGTGACTGTGTTCATTTTGTAAATCTTTACAGCTGACGTCTTCTCCTCTCTCCACATAACCAGCTGATAGTATCGGTCTGGGAAACTAACCAAAATTTGCTGATACATTTTTTCGATGTCGGCCGTAAAGGTGACTCGGTGAGTCCGCCATTTAAGAACGAGATCTATGATACTCGACTGCAATTTTGGACCCACAAGTAGACGGTCGTTGAGGGATTTCCCATCCGAAGTTTTCGCTGCTGCATCAAATACTACTCTCAGCTTAGTAGTGGAGCTAGCTTCTTTGAACACCGCATGATGGGGTAAAAAATAGTGAAATGGGGTATCCATGACCGCATCATTTGCATCTATTTCCTCCATGTGTTGGAGTGCTTCATACTCGCGAATACATTTCGTGTAGTCCGCACGAAGTTTTGGATCCGAATCAAGCTTCTTTTCGAGATGAAGAAACCGTCGAAAAGCGTTTTGTCGACTTGATCCCATAGCAGGAAGAGCTTCATCCCTGAACGGCAGCTTCACTTCATAACGCCCGTCAGGTAAGCGTCTTGTATGTTTTTCAAAATGATCGTTGCACATAATATTTTCTTCAGTTTCAAGTGTCTGGAACGGCAACTCTTCCATTTCCCAAAACTTCTCCAGGTGTGAGGATAAATCCGTTGTTTGGACGAATCTTCGTATTTGCCGGGGAGGTTTCGCTTGAACTCTCCCTAACACAATCCACCCTAGATGCGTATTCTGCGCAATCGGTCCGGTACCATCTTCTGAACGTCGTATCTCTGGAAGGAGTATCTCAGCGCAAACGTCACTTCCCAATAGCAGGTCAATTGGCGCAGGCTCGTAGAGATGGGGATCTGCTAACGAGAGACCTTTGAGATGGTTCCATTTGCCGGGTATCACTCGTTGGGCCGGAAGATGCCCAGTCAGCGACTTGAAGACCAAAGCCTGTATGGCAGTCTCGAACGTTGAGTAGCGGGACGCGAAACGTACTTCAACGGAGTGTTGCGTAGTGCCGCTGCTGACCAACCCCAACCCAGATACCTCGGCAAAGGTGCGTCGCTTTTCTAGCTTCAACAATTGTGCAGCAGCTTCAGTAATGAAAGACGTTTCGGAGCCTGTGTCGATCAAAGCTCGCAAGAGGCGTAGCTTGCCATCTGCTGATCGTGCCTTGACAATTGCTGTCGCTAGAAGCACCTGGTGTGTAAAATTACGATCACCATACGACGCGTGGTAATTCAAAGTATGTCCATTTGACTGGAGCTGTTGTTGTTCCACCATTGGCTGGAACTCAGGCGCGTTTGGGTTAACGGACGCCTGATATGTTTTTGCAACAGGATTTCTCGACTGCTGCGATGTACCCGGTGCAGGGTGTAGTGGTGTGTGTGTGACGCTATTCTGTTGTTGGCTTATATGTAGCAGTGAATGGTGTCTTTGCTGGCAAAAATAGCAGGAGCTAACGCTGAGACAAGCTTGTACGAGATGCCCATAAGACAAGCAATTTTCACACACTTGAAGTCTGAGGACAGTCTCTCTCCGTCTTAAATTGTCCATGTTCAGGAAACATTGGCACTTCCTTAGTGTATGTTTGCCCTGATTGCACAATTTGCAAGATAATTGCTCTACCACGTTCTGCTTCTTAACTGGCTGCTTAATTACCTGCTTAGCGTGTAAAACTTTGGTTTTGGGTGCTTGGACACGCTTCGTGCTGACGGGTGGCTGTTCTTTGGCTCGGTATGCTATTTCCTGTTCTTGTTGACCCACAACTTCAAGGGTCCGGAAACGGGTATCCAAAAACTCTGTAAACTCCTTGAAAGTTGGTAGATCTTTCCTGTTACCTAATTTCTCTTCCCACAGCTTTTGGCTTGAACTAGGGAGCTTTTGGTAAAGAAACCAAATTAGGACGGTGTCCCAACTATCCACCGGCACATCCATGTTTTCGAGCGCTAAAAAACATTCTCTTGTGGTATATAAGAGATCTCTAATACCTGAAGCAGTCTCACGCATTAAGGAGGGCTGACCAAAAAGGTTCTGCATTTGGATGTGCACCAGAATGCGTTTATGATCGTACCTCTCCTTCAAAAGCTCCCAAGCTTTCTCGTAGCTCGCTGCTTCGATCGAAAAATTTTGCAAAAATCGATTTGCATCACCAATTAAACATGATTGCAAAAAATGGAGCTTATCGATATCATCAATACTTTCGTTATCATGTACAAGAGCCTGGAACCTATCGTGAAAGGCGCGCCAGGTGGTATACGCACCATCGAACTTCGGAAGATCAATTCGTGGAAGTCGAATCCCCGAATGCGATGAAGACGTAGTTGCGGAAAAATGCGAACCACCCATACTTGTCGAAGCTGCCCTGAGTGGCGATGATTTTTCAATTGTGTCAACAAGTCAACAAGTCTTCCTCCAATTTACACAGACGGCCTGATGTATATGCCCTACCCTTACGTTCCTTTGGCGCTTTTTTGAAATTGGTGAGATCTTTAATGATTTTACTCAAAATCCCTTTTTGCAGCTCACCATATTTATAATTTTTGTTTTCAGTCATAATTTAATTTAATGGTAATTTATAATGGTATTAAAATCTTTAAATTTGACAGGTTTGAAGTAAAAAGACAAGTTTACGACACAAAAAGCAAGACTTACTGCTTTATCTGCTGCTGCTGTATGCTGCTGCGCTGTAGGCTGCTGCTGCTGTTTGCTGCTGCTGCTGTATGATGCTGCTGCTGTATGCTGCTGCTGTATGCTGCTGCTGCTGTATGATGGCGTCTTCAGTGCAGTTTTACTTTTAATTTAAATTTAAGTAGAATTAAGTTTGTTTTAGAAAAAAAAAATGCATAAAACTTCTAATTAAACCGATATTGTTTGTCTTAGTTTAAGTCCCGTGACTGTTTTTCCAATGAATCGTAGATTCGATTTTTTTTTTTTTTTTTTAAGCACTCACACGGCACACACTTTTAACAATTGTTTATTGTTTAAATAATGTTTAATGTTTATAGTTTGTTAATAAACTGATTCGATAAAAAGCTCGAAGGACCAAATGTAATTCGACAAGATTTTTTGCATGAAAAAATTAGGAAAAAATTATAACCTTTTTTTAAGATAAAATAAAACACAACCATTTACTTTGAATATTTGAATTGTAATCTTTATTGGTCATAAGACCTGAGGTATAGTCGAATTGTAGACTCAGAACATCAATTTTGTGACATATTTTATTTGCTGAATTGTGGAACCTAAGTTGTGGATACTTGATGGTATGTCTTCACGTTTTTTAATCTGCTACATTTAAGTCGTGTTTAAGTTTTCATTAAATTGTTGCTTGTACTTCCGTTTGTTTTGTTTTTTTTTTTTTTGGCAGGTAAATAGGTACTCTTTTGCACAAAGTTATTCCTTCTTTGGCATAAAAGGTTTTTTTTTCATGTGTAAAACAGGAAAGTCGGGGCAAAATCGGGACATATTCTATATTGGGACAAGGTTCAAACTTCGGGATTGTCCCGTCAAAATTGGGATGTCTGGCAGGGCTAGCAGTTCCTACCTTATTCCACGTGCTCATATTTGTCAACAAAATTCAAGTTTAGTACGTATTCCATACACTCTAATAAAAATTAGTTTTTGGATTGAAATCTGAATTTACCAAAGGACTTTGAGCTTTGTCTTGGAATAAATAAAAAAAAATCTTTAAAAAATATAAAGAGAAAAATATTAGGTATTACGCATGAAAGTGTAGGTATGTATTAACGTTGTTGTATCAAATCTAAGCCAATTTCCTAGAAAATTGACCCTCTTACATAATGTAGGAAAACGAACCACCCTCTAAAACATGTTCAGCAATCATTTTCATAAGTATTGCTATTGGTCATATCTATTACCATTTTAAGAAATTTAATTTGAATAACAAGGTACCTAACTACCAACTAATTAACGTATTTAAAATAAATTTATAAAAAGTTTTATTGGATAAAAAGTTTAGTACCTAGGTAAGTATACCTACATAAATGTAGGTATACATTTCTCAATGCATTGGCACTCCCACTTATGTTCGTACAGACATTGAAGAAATAAAAACATTTCACGAAATTCTTTCTACTACTGCCCATTTTTTTTATAAATTAATAAAAAGGTACATCCCTACCCTGGAATTTAGCAAAACAAACTTTAAATAACATACCTACCTACCTAGTAATAGAAATATTTATGTACCTAGGTAACTATACAAAAACCTACCCTCATATTCAACAAAAGATAATAGGTATCTTTACCTAAGCATAACTCTGAATTTTGCATAAGAATACCTAACCTACATATTTTATTTAAACACCTAATGAAAAACATATACTCGAAACAATTAATAATACAACAATTATGTATACCTAATTGAAATAGAAACTAGTCCACTACCAAAATATATACCTACCTATACATACCCTCGCAAAATAAAGATTACAAGTCAAAATTATTAAAATACTCGTACCCACCAAAAGTTATAGGTATCCTGCCATCGAAATCATACAAGAAAATATATATCTGAATAACTACGAAAAGATTTCCTCGAAAATTTAAATCAGCCACAAAAAAAAACTTACCCTCAATTATGATTATGAGATTATGAGTCATACCTACGTTTCTCATTCACATCATCTACAACAAAATCTGTGCAGAAAGGTTTTTCTGCTGGTTGTTACGACCTACAACACCGACGAGGCGACGACGCAAGCAGCTCACTCAGGTCTCAGGTGTCTCTCTTATCCCCTTGTTAAATTTTTTTGCTTCTCTGGCTACATACGAAATATATTTCCAAAAAAAAATATATTGATGTTGAATTCAAAGAGGATACGAGAAACATTTTCTCATTTCCTTCACCTTTTTCTAGTTTGTGTCATTTCACAATCAGTTGGTTTGCTTATCTCACTTACTCCCCTACCTCTTGCTCTTACTAGTTATCTTTGATTCTTTAATTGTTGTCTCCACACATGTCTCCAATACAATATTTGTGACTGAATGTGGCGCCCCCGCTGGCAGTATGTAATCCTAAAAAAAATCGTTCATGATAGTACTATGATTTATATATACAAAGGCCATACAAAAAGAAAAAAGCAAGGTCAACTTTTAAATATCTGAAGGAACTTCATGTTCGTTTTTCAACCACCAGAACTGGTTATCCTGCTTTAATCTATCTCTTCGGTCCCGTTCGGACACAGTCCTACTGAACCAAAGGTGTTTAGCTCCGTCTTGTGTGAGCACGTCCCGATTGTAAAGGAGGTGCTGATCTACAGTTCTACGGCCGACGTGGTAGATTAGCGGAACATCCGCTCTATCCTGGATCAGCCCTCGACTGTCTAGATGGAGGAATGCAAATTAAGCTGATAGTCAAGGACATCGCTCTTGCAATGTGACCTCGAATAAGCTTCAGCAAGTAATTATCTATCCTGTTTATGTTGACGCCGTTGTATAGAGCCAGGTTGGAATAATAGTGTTTGTACTCCGAATCTGGTGTTCTGTGCAATCTAAGGCAGCGTCGAAGACACCTAGCCCTGGTCAGAGCAGCATTTATATATCTGTCGAAATACAAATACTGATCCATCCAGATGCCAAGGTACTTTACTACACTTTTACTCGCCAGTGGATGTCCATTTGGCCCTACGATCACCAGCTTGCGCCAGTTCTTTCTCGTATCCCTTGTGGCTCTAAGCAACGGAGTCCTAAACAAGATAGTTTCTGATTTCTGAAAGTTGATTTTCAACTTCCAGTCATCGCAATATCGCTGAATCTTCTCGAAGTCACGCTGCAAGAGAATCCTGATGACCTTGACTTTTGGAGCTGTTCTGTACGCAATTAGATCGTCGGCATACGCAATTGCCTGAGTTAGACTACTTATCAGATCGCTGGTGTAAATACTGAATAGAATCGGCGAGTTGACCGCTCCCTGCCGAGGACTATCCTTAATACTAAAATTTGTGGCAGAAGTAACATTGCCACTCCTGACAACAAAATTTCTATAATTCCATTGAGAATATCAGAAAGCATATATAACAGTGGTTTACTAATGCCAAGTCTGGTCAGCTTTAGATAAAGACCTTCTTACCATACGGTGTCGAAGGCTTCTCCAAATCAACCAGACAGGCACCCGTACACTGCTTCTTAGATTTGTTCAATTGGACATCAAAAACGAGCTTAGACGCGGCATGAATGGTGTCATGTCCCGCCTTAAAACCTAACTGATTGTCCGGTATTATTGTCCTTTGCCCATTTAGACAGAGCTCTATTGATAACTTTTTCGAATACCTTGCTGATACTCGGAAGAAGACTTATCGACCGGAGATTTGCCGGATTGGAGTTGTCCTTTCCCTTTTTCGGGAGAGGATGCACCACAGCTGTCTTCCACCGCACTGGATAATATGCATTATTTAGAGCGTTGTTAAACAGAGTGGTATAAATGTCTACTGCTTCTTGAGGTAAACGTCGAAGTTGGATATGCTATCGACTCCTGCTGATTTGTTCTTCTTTAATGATTCGAAAATGAGCTGGAGTTTCACCTTCGTAATTAACAGGAAACTGGGCCCATTTTGCTCGGCGATTATGGTGTTTCCCAAACACTCTTAATTGAATCTGGTAAAACCGTGGTTCTCTGATCGTCATTGCGTGATGTCATTCCGAAGGTAGAGGTCATGGAGCAAGGCTCTGTTTTCCAGGTCATGATTGGGGCGAATGCACGCATTCACCTTGTACACTTGTTGGAAAGCAGCCCCCACAGCCTCCACTTTCTCCTGCGGATCTTCGACAATAAAGAGGTCATCGTCCAAGACGGCGTCCACTGGATTAATTCCTGCTGTCAGAAGTACGTCTCTGTTGTCTGTCGTTCTCTGGAGCTTAAGACAAGGAAGGTCGTTCTGATCATTCCTTCTAAATATCTTGTTAATTTGGGGAAACATGCTCGGGTCGCTAGAATTAACGGCCCGAATTTTGTTATCCCAATACAAATTAATTGACAACCGATAGCTCTCTTTAATTAGTTGGTTGATGTTCTTGATCGACGACTTCAGTGTCCTAATCTCCAGATCGTGAGGGTCAGTAAACCGTCGGTACAAAAGTTTTAGTCTTGTCAGCAGTCCACTTTTTTGTCTGTGTAATGCGTCAATTCAAATTGTCAGCAGTCCACTTTTTTGTCTGTGTAATGCGTCAATGGTCACATTCCGTCACATGTCGATTGCGTCCTGTTGTTTGTATTTCGGTATTGTTCTGTTCATTGTTCGTTTGATTGGCTCGTACATTTGTTCTAAGTATTGGTCTATTTCGTTATTTGTCAAATTCCTGTCATTTGGAGGGAATATGTTATTCGAACTGATTTCGCTCGATAAGGCGTTGGTAAAGCGTGGCCAGCGCACCTTACTCTAATTGTATGTATGCACAGGTATATACTCATCCAACTCCACGAGCTCGTTTGGAAGCTGTATTACGGCGGCGAGTCCGCAGTGATCACTGTTGTACTCGATCGTTCGTAAGCAATTTCTCGGTCTTTGACCCACAGTGTCAATAATTGTCAGTCTTGCGTCTATTAGCAACAGATCCAGATAGGCACCGCTTCTTAGAAGCGATGGCCGATCCGTAGCCAGTAGGTCGACACCATATTCAGCGTTATATTGAATCATCCAATTTAACAGATGAACACCTCTTGAGTTCTATATTTGATTGGGGACTTGGTGTTTGGCATTCAAATCACCAGCCTTGAGAAAGTAATTTTCTTCCAAGCACAAGCGTTGACACCCGAAAAGCTTTTCAAGCTCTGTCATAAAATCAGTTGGCTGAGGTGATTCCGGTGCATAAGCCAAGATCACATACATTCGCTTTCCTGTTGGAGAGGAATGCATAAGATGCAAATGTCTAACAGCCGAAATCTGCGCAGCTCACTATTATATATAACTTTATGATTAATGCCTTTTCGTATGAAGATTGCGACGCCCCCCCCTTGGATGGGTTTGGGTCGATCTCTTCTAACGATATTGTAATTGTTGTTAGTCAGCTTATATTTCTGGTTCAGCTTAGTTTCACTGGCCATAAGCACATGTGGACTTTCGTCTTTCAATAATTGGAAAAGATTTGCTCTACGTTCGGTCCTAATCAGTGAGTTTACATTCACAGCAAGGATCCTAAATAGCCTCTTCGACAGTGCGCCTTTAACCTCTTATTTGCGTTAAGCTAGGAAAAACCGAGTAGAGATAGTCAACCCTAGTCGCCTGCTCCCTTATCTGTTTTTGAAGTCCTGTCAACTGGCCTTGAATTGCCAGCAACATGCTTCTTTTTTCGGCCTGAGCGTCCGGAGCCTTAGGTACAAGTGCCGTTTGGGCTACCTTAGCTGCAGGCTGTACCGCACTTTCCCTTCCTGCCGCCATTTGGGCTTAGAAAATTTGGGGATTGACGGGTGTTACTGTGAGAGCACGTGTTGATGAGCGTTTCTCTGCCACAGTCTGCTTGGCTGCTTGGTTGGATCTGATTTGCTGAAAAGCTGAGCAACCCCGATAATTTGCAGGGTGTCCCTCGTTTCCACAAAGTGCACATCTTAGCTGGGTCATGTCTTCGACCCGTTCTTCACCGAGCTTACACTCCCCTTTAATGTAGTTTTCACCACACTTAACGCAGCATGACTGCATTTCGCAGTTTGCTGCAGCATGGCCGAACATTTGACAGCGCATACACTGGAGCATGTCGCCGCGTCTCTTTAATCTATCCCAAGTTACAACCCGGTAGTTGAGAACGGAGATATTCCTCAGACTATCCAGTTTGCTGCTGGACGAAAGTTGAACAAGGAAAAACGGCAAAGACCGCTTCTCCCGTCGGGCCTTGACTGTAGTGAACGCCTTGACCCCTATAAAGACGAGATCGTCACTGGCTTTTTTACGGAGCTCATCTTAGAGCACCTCCGGTTTCATGCAGGAATCTATACCCTTCAAGAGGGCCTCTTGATATTTATCCACTTTGGGGGTAAAGCTGAAGAACTGAGTTGTGGATTGTTTTAATAGATCTTTAATCATTTTATGCCGCGCCACTGTAGAGCAGTGGATAGCATGTCTATCTTTACTTATTCTTTTATAATAAAATTTTGGCCTATGGCCGACTTACATAATTCAATGGTATCCTGTAGCTCCATCTTGTACGTATTGATGGGTGGCACCTTTTCTTTCTTGTTTCCCGTAGGCTGTGGCTGCTTCTGGTGTTCATTTTGCTGCTGCCTCTTCTGTTGTTGTTGTTGTGTCTGCTGCTGTTGGTTCTGCTGCTGCTGCTTATTTTGTTGTTCTTGACTTTCTTGTTGATGGTTTTTTGTTGTTGCTGTAGCTGTTCAGTTTGAAGCTTTTGTTGTTGCTGCAGTCCTGAAAGGTTTTGTATTTGTTGCTGTGCTGCTGGTTGCCGTATTAGATTTCGGGCCCCTTTCAGTGGCGCCTGTAGTGCATTTTCCTTCTGCTCGCGCTACATTAGTTCTTTTTTGCGGCGAACTTCTTGTTTACGCTTCAAGTTTTAGATCAGTGGTGTAAGCATGGCATTCAGGCGTTCCATCTCCCCTTGAATGGCAAGAACCACTCTTTCCTACTGGTCATGTGGTCACTCGCTCCAGAATCCAGAAACCATTCATTAGCTCTAGAACTACCATCATTCAATAGTGCCTCACATACAAATGCACTACCTCTTTTTTCAATAAAATTTAACCCAACCGACTGTTGCACCTTTTTCTTTGGACATTCATTCTTCCAATGCCCTACGCCCTTACAAAAGAAACACCATCCTGGCTTTGAAGGCTGTCTACCTTTGTTGGGAAACTTTTGAGGTGTAAATTGCTTGTTTTCAATTAAAGCACTACTTCCTCCTGGCTCAGATAAATTGTTTTGCGAGTTTAAACGTGCCTCCTCAAGAACCAACCCAGTAGTCAGATGTTCCAATATCTGCTTTTCAATTGCTGTAGATTCCCAAGCACTATGGGAATGGCTAAATGAAGACGGCAAGGTCATAAGTATTTTGGTTATGACCATCGAATCGGAAACTTTTTCCCCTACATCGGCAAGCTGCTGCACAATGGTCTGCAACTTTGAAATATGCATTGTAATGTCATCTTGCGAATCTTTACTGTAACTATAAAATTGCTGTTGTAGCATGTGGATACTTGCCTTTGACATAAGTTCATAGACACTATGGAGCTTGTCCCACATTTCCTTCGCAGATTTGCAGTTCATAACGTGCAAGAGTGGTTCCGGACCTATTGAAGTGGCTATAAGCTTTTGTGCCTTACTATCAAAACGACTCCACAGCAGCAATTTTTCAGCATCCGCAGGCGTAATCTCATCCCCTGTCACATATTCCAGAAGATCAGACGCACTTAAAATTATCTTAATCTGAAACTTCCAAATGTTCCACTGATATCCATGTATCAGTTTCTCAATTTTTGATTCACTGTTATTGGATCGCACGACGAAAATTTATTAGCTGTAAGAACCAAAGAACCGCTACCAGTTATGTATATATCAAAAAAAAATTATTGCAATTATTATATTAGCAAATTTACCAAAATACCAATCGTCGGCAATTTTATTCTGCTTCTCGGTATTAAACTGAACTTTCGTTTCTTTAAAATTTGCAATTATCGATTTAACTTTATACATACAAAAAAACGTGATTCTCAAAAAAAAAAAATCATCCACGCAATTGGGCTCATAACCTGTCGCGATAAGCGAAAACACGTCTTACTTCTTTTACTAGGCAAAAAGAACTGTGATGTATTTCATTTATGATAAGCTTACTATTAAAAGTTATTACATAAGTAGGTATGTATTAAAATTTAGAGAAGAAGAGATCCAATTATAGTGAGAGAGCAGAAAGAAAATAACATAGTAAATTACACAGTGAATCAAATAGTATTAAAAATATTCGAAAAATAATATAACTTTAACATTTTCTTTTGACGGTACTCCTCTCGTACTGCTTGTTTTTCATTGCAGCATTTGCACTCGTGCATTTTCCATCTCCTGCTTCAATACCGCATATTCCTCATCATACCACGGGTTTTTTTCTGGGTGGTTGAAAGCCTATGGTGGTCTTGGCTATCTCCTTAATTTTGTCGCGATACAGGTTCCACTGGTTGTTGAAATTTGTGGCTGGAGGTACGACAAATAGTTTCCCGGTTAATTGCTCACTATAGTCTCTGGCTTTTTCAGGTATGCTAAGCATGCCTTAGCATACCTGAAAAAGCCAGAGTGTTGAATTTCCCTTTGGGTGGTCTTCACTTTTTTTTCGTTGGACAGTCGGGCTATTAAATTTATGACGACAAAAAAGTGGTCAAAACAAGATATTTGATGCGTGGCTTGCGCCAATTAGCACATGGTCGATTTGGTTGGCGGTTGGCCCATATAGGGATCGCCAGTTTGCTGTGTTTATCCTTCACCTGGGGAACCTATTGCTATTTATCACATTACGAGTTGCAGCAAAGTCGAATAGTCGAAAGCCGTTGTCTGTTGTCATTTTATTTAAGCTGTACTTTCCAGCTTATCCACCAAAGATATTTTTCTTCCCGACTTTAGTATTGAAGTCTCCGAGCATGATTTTGATATCGTACGCCGGATAGGCCCCGTATGCTACGTCTAGGAGATCTTAAGAGTCTTCCTTGTTAGACTCCTCAGCTTCAACGGTAGGAGCATGTGCAAATAAATATTAGGCTAATGTTTTGGAAGGTAGCTTCGATGCAGATCACAGCCAGGTGATCGCTGATCGGCATAAAATCGATGATTTTCGATTTTAGTCGATTTCCTAAGACGAATCCGCATCCTAGCATGTGCAATTGTGGCGAGTTCGCTATACCACAGAGGTCTTATTTGATGCTGGATAGGGGCACGGCACGCTTGCTCTAGCTCGGCCTAGCTCGAAGGTTTGGGGGTGGTTCTTACCCCTACCCATACATCTCCAACTCAGCAAACAAATCATCTCGTGCCAGGAAAAGTATTGGGATAGGAAAAGGAAAGGACTATGAAAATGGTTAAGATAAGGATAGGGTAAAAAAGGAAATGCACAAATTCAAGTATCTATGCCACCGCCTGAGGGAAAGGTTGGGTCTTCGAAACGGATTTGTTCAAAATGATCTTAACTACACTATACTCATCTAAACCTAAAATTAGAGACTTATATCCGAACTATATATAATTTATTTTATATAAGAAAAGGGAATTATATCCCAAATAGGATGTAATTTATTATAACTACTGAGATAACCTAAAACTACACTAACCTCTACAAGTCCGTTCAAAGTCCAACGTCTCACTCAGACAATGGGTCCGCCAAGTCATGAAAGGCCTCGACAGATGGTAATGTCGAAGATTGGCCTACCCACCCTTGTATCCTCAGATACAACCTTCGTCACCTCCTGGCCGTGTCTGATGAAGTGACCCCTAGCTTAACTCCCAATCGCTTAGTTAGTCGTAAAAGTCGTACAGGTGTCTACCCCTAGTCAAAATGTTCGTCTTGTCCTCTTTAGTCACCCCATTTACCTTACTTCAACTACCGTTGGCTTTACCAACATCCCACACACCATTGCAACTTGAGTTAGCAATTCATTTTGCAAAAAGGTTCAACTCTCATAACCAAAAAATAAAAAAAACTTACTTCAACCAATTTGGCCTCTGGCCATTTATTACAATTATAAGAAAATCAATATGTTTACGTTAGTTAAAAAAGTAAAATTAATAAAAAGTTAAAAATCCAAAAATCTTTCATTTAAAAATTTGCAAAAATGTATCTTCAATATTTTTGACTGGGAAGATTTTCTTTCACTTCCTTCTAAATATCCTTTATCTCTGTTCTAAAGAGCTCATGTATATATATGTACGTGTATATGGTTTCATGTATTTAATATCAATTCAAAAGAAAAAAATTACTTACGGTTTCTCGTTCCACGAAGTCCTGCCGGCAGTACGTACTTGGAAGACGGTTTGACTCTCAACTTCGAGCCTTGATTCTCGCGAACTTGACCACTCTATACATATATCTATGCATACAAAAGTTATATTCAGGTCCACAGTTAAGGGATCATCACTATCACTTCATTAAATATTCTTTTTAACTTTTCATATCTTTTACTTCACATTATTTATACTTGAATTTAAAAAAAAAAGTGAAACGCAAAATAAAATTTAAAAGCAAAAAAAAAAAAAAAATTTAAATCCAATAAAAAATTTAAAAAAAATTAAACAATAAAAAAAATGTTAAGTTCAAACTCAAAAAAAAACTCGAAGTAGCTACTCGAAACAAAGATGCAACGGAAGATCATTCGGTATACCGTTGCCCTTGAGTTACCCTTGATCTTTTAGAGGGTAAGTATAGGTGGCGACTTATACCCAGCAGAGCACCCTGTCACACCGTCTTTTCTGTAAATGGAACCTCCAAAATTCCTTCTTTGGCACTTTGCAACTCAATAAAAATCTAAAATTCAATATCCGTTAATATACACCATGTATACTAACTATTCAAAAAAAAGTATTCACCTTTCAAACGCCTTTTAATTTTTTTCAAATAATAATTATTCAAAATTAAAAAAAAAATTCAAAGCTTGATTCAAATATATAGCCGTATATAAAATGTTGTTAAAGAAATCTTTCACGCACAACTGTCGTAGAGAACTTAAATGTCTGCACTTCAACATGCAATATTCATATGATTTGAATTCAAAGAAAGTGCACTTTAGGCGGTCATTGGCCTTTTGCACCAGTTTCATTGTTTCTCCTTTTCATTTCTTCCGGCTGGAAATAAAGCTTTCTTCCCCTTTCACTTCTACCACTGCTTTCTATTCTGTTCTTCTCTTCATTTTCCCCTTTAGAAACTTCCAGTTGTCTTTATTTTCCTTCCTATTCAATACTTCTTACTTTACTATCCGTGAGTGCGTGTTACCTACCAACTCATTTCATAGCCCCTACTACTTAATCGTACTTTTGCTAAATATTTCCATAAGACCCTTACCCAATGACTCTTTTCACATTGAAACATAGTTATCAGTCTTATTTCATCATTAATCATAACTTAAAACTAAAATATTGCACATAATTATCCCGATCAAGTTCTTAAATTTGAATTTGAAACCTTCGTTACCTTCACTTCTCTTCACTCTATCTTCATACATACGTTTCGCTAGTCACCACAGTGAAAGAGATCGCTATAATCGTGACCAGAGAATATCAATTACCAAGAAGCCAATCTTTCGTACGTTTCACCCTCCAAAACCCATTTGTTTACATTGTTGTATTTGTAATTTCACTTCGTGTCGATGAATAGATGTGAATTGCAACAACAATTTAACGCGGTGAGATTTATTTGTTTTGACAGCTCAGTATTTTTATCTTTGAAAATTGGAAAAAAAATTAGAGAATTTTACTTCGGCTGATAGCAAAAACATCGACGTGAAATTGTTTAATTAATTTAAAGTACACAAGCAATTGTAATTGTCAGTTAACATTCATCCACGATTATAATAAAATACAAAAAAAAAAATCCATAAAATGTCTTCAATCACACAGATTTCCAAATATCTTCAATGCATCTTGCATATTATACAGGGTGGCCCTTTCTTCATCCAGAATAATTTTAAAATTATTGTTGGATATATTCTAAGGAAAAAAATAGTTAAGAAAAATAAGAAAAAAAAGAATAGTTTTTCTGCAACCTGACACCAGAACTTTAATTTTTTTGTTTAAACTCCACTAAACTCTCAATTTCCAATTTATAAGTATTAAAGTTGATATCAGGTGGGTTTTATTATCTTCTGTCGGGATTCGGGTTTTGATCTGGATTTAACTTTAGTACAAAAAAGAAATAATTAGGAGTTTTCAAAATCGTTTTCGTAGCACGTGTTAAAAGTAATTCCAGCCCTCTTTTACAGATAATAAAACAGCAATAGCTATTTTTAATTTATTTTTTTAAACTTCATGATATCTAAGCATTTGGTTTTGAGTGTTTAATAGGAGTATTGAATACTTATTACTGAAATTTTACTTCATACTATAAAAGAAATGAAATAGTTTTAACAAATGCACTAACTTTTTTTTAAGTTTTAAGTTGTATAATTATTTTTTTTTTAAATGATTACGAAACAACTTAATTAGAAAAATTGATTCGAGAATGGTTTTAAGGAATTTTAGCATGACCTTCTAGCTGTTGTCTTATTTTTTCGTTATTTTTATTTTAAATAAATTTGGTCGTAAAATTCAAAAAAGTTAATTAAACAAAAATAAAGAGCATAACATTGCAAGTTGCAAGTTAGTAGTGCCGTTGATTTTTTTTTTTAAGAAAGTTACTACTGTTATCTAAAAGCGGATAAATAATCCCCCCTTCCCATACGATTTTTTTTTTTAATATCATTTCATAAATTATCCTGCATGAAATAGGGAACACCATGTATTTTGTTTTGTTTTGACATCTAATTGACAGACCGAGGTGAATAATTTTGACCACGGGACGTGTTCAACAAATAGAAACCCAACTAGGGCCAGATTCACATTAGGTGTGTTTTTTTTTTCTCGTCTGAATGGGCTTGGACGAAAAAAACGACGTCGGGGCTAAACAATGCTCCGTGGTTCAAAATTTTTAATCCATCAATTTCTGTAGATTTACTGGGTCTTAATGATGATTTAGGTTTCATGTAAGTTATAAAAGTCAATTACATGCTTGAACCACCCTCAGTTAAACCACAAAATCAGTGAGCTAAAAGTGCGGAGCTATGGATCAAAACAATAACCCTGTTCAATTAATACGAACACATATCGTTAAATAAATAAATAGATAGATATAATAGATTAATTAATAAATACAAACCTTAAGCATTTTGGCTTACAGTAATGAGAAATAATAGAAATATGCTCGGGTGCCAAACTGAATTAAAATCGTAAAATGGCTAGTTATAGCTCCTAGCGTGACCATGTTTACTAATACAATCAAAATAGAAATGAAGTAAAACAAACTAAAAGCTCTCCCAAGCCAACGCCAACAAGGAGTGACGATGAATTTTTGTTGTTGTTAAGTATTGTCTATGTTTTTGTCATATTTTGTACTATTGTGAATGATTCACTGCGAATCAATCGGTATTCGTGTTGGTTTTGGAGAGCCTTAATACTACGTTTTCGTTAGACCAAATGAGGAAATTTCGTTGAGAATTTTCAAATTTGATACGAAATCATCTCATTTTCCACACAAATTCAAATTTCGAAATGAGATAATTGCAACCAAACTTGCACACAGTTTTCTAGGAAATTAAGTCAAAACCTAACGAACACACCGAATTGGGCACATTTTGAATAGCTCTGAAACGAAAATGTTAAAGCTGAATTAAAAAATTAACAACAAAAAGTGATTTACAGGCAGGGTTGAAACTCAAAAAATGAAATGAGGTGTCAAAAGAAATACCAAATTACAGATGAAAACACTTTTTCTGTAATTTGCAAAATTACCTCATTTGGGCTCTTATGAAAACGTTTCAATATGCATTATATTAATATTATTATTATTAATAACCAACTGATTAAAAACTATAGGGCTCATTGTAGAGTTATTTAATCCAATATTCAGTAATTTTAACTAATTAATTACTGCTGGTTAGCTGATGCTCGACGATTATTGAAGCAAAACTATATTTGCCCACAAACAAACAAATAAACAGACCATAATGCAATATCTGTAAGACCATCTCTTTGATTCAGGTTTTTCGTCACAAATTTCGACTCGACTCCGCTCCTCGAACGAGATCTAGTCAAATCAAGCTCATTTCGACTCGACCCAGGCTTACAAAAAATGACGCGAGCTTCAAGCTGGCTTAACAACACATGCAAGCGTAGTATATATGCCAAAATTCTAGTTTGTTAATATCTTTTTTCATTTCGCATAATTATTTAAAAATTTCTTCTTACTCACCGTCAGTTGTTTTCCGTCAAGAAAAGAGTACATTTTCTACATTTCTTTATATGTATATTTTGGGAATTGAAAAGAAAAAATAAACAGAAAAAACAAATTGTTTATCGAAAAGAAAGTAATTAAAGATATTTATTTTCCAGACAGGCAGGAATTAGTAAAAAGCGACTACAATTTACATTTTAAAAAAAACCACAACTTATTCTCATAAGGTCCGGTGAGCACTTGATAGATAATTTCTCCCTTTTTTATACTTTTTGAACAAGCCCATTGCAGCCCAAGTGAATTTGAAAATAACTGAAGATTTTCAAAAATAACCGACATATTCGTAGTGGGTTGATCCCAACTGTCTATGTGTGCGAATTAGAGTTGCGCAAAACAGTTCCAAAAGCGGAACGGATATGGAACGATTCTTTTCCTCATCGGAACTAGTTCCTGGAAACATGTCCACGGAACTATTAAGATTTTGCTAACTTCCCATAAATTATCGTTCTGTATTCTCGAATTAAATATATATACATAGGTACTGGTAAATGGCTATCGGTCTCGTGGCCTTAGTGCCATTTTTGTTCATAGCTCACTTGTCGCTCTTATTAGATGTATGAAGTATAATATGTTCATAGATCTTTTATAGTTCCAAATCAAGGTCCTAGGTTTTAAGTATCAAACAAGTACTAAAATCTCGCAAGTCGAAATACCACAATTCAAGAAGTTGAATGACTTTTATTTTAATTTATCGCAATAATGACGATTTCTAGCATCATTTTGCCAAGGACGTTTACACGTGGTTTTGTCGTTTATTACCATGTAATTCGTCTCTCAGTGGCTGTTTACAGTTGGGTTTCTCATTTGCGACCATGGTGCTCTTTTGTTTTATTTGGATTTTTGTTAACCAAAAAAAGATCTTTGGTGAGACTATAGTGAGACAATGACGAGATGACGGAAAAAATGGCCAATACCAAAAACCACGTGTAAATGTCTCAGCGAGACTATACCAAGAAAACCACGACACAGGTAGTCGTGTAAATGGAAACTGCACTACAAAAACAATACTCGCGGCACTGAAAACCATGTTCGGACTTTCTTACCTCCTTTTAGCTTATTTAAACCTTTTTGAAAATGTTGTCAGACTATAGCGATACCAAAGCGAGATGACAGTAAAACATAGTCAGTGCTAAGAACCACGTGTAAAATGTGTCGCGAGACCAAAGCGAGATCCTCACGAGAAAGCCACAACACAGATTCCCGTGTTAAGGGGCACGCCCAGAACACAGCGAGACGACTTGAGTCTACTGATGAAGAAGCTCTGAAATATTTCAAACAGCACCTCTTTTATATCTCCTTTTTCTTGAAGTAAAATTTATTACTATTTTGACTTATCTTTTAAACAGTTTTGAGTCATTCCATATGATAACGTCGAAAAATAAATCCCTATGGTTCAAAGGAAGAATATCCATCGCGTTTTAATTTTCTCATGCCTCATTCCCATCGTCATTTTAGCGCTTCAGTATTTTTGTTTTAAAAAAAATTCTATCAAAGATAACAAAACGACATAATTTTTCTTGAATACCAAATACACTTATTATAAAATTTTTAGATTTTGAAAAATCGCAGTTCTTGGACTATAATATTGACATGTTTGACTGAATGAAAAAAATTGAAACTTTCAGCACAGTATTTACACTGTTAAAAATAACATTAAGAATCCTTGTTTTTCTGCATTTGTTGTTATTTTTAACGTGGTAAATATTGTTAAAAAAAAAAATGGAAAATAATATTTTTATCTACTTCTTATGGTACTTAATATATGTACCAAGTTTGAAGATTTTCCATCCACTTTTACATTTTTTCCGAAATTTTGTGTGAAACACTGCTTGCCGGCACGTGTTAACATTGACCGATTCAAAAAATATTTAGCATAACATTGTTTTAATATCCTTGATCGCTTTTGGGGGAGGGGGCACCCTAGTATATGTGTAAATATAGTATGACATTAATCTCTTCAATACCCTTTTATTTTTTGACTGGTACTTCTTCTTTTAAACGGATTATAACATATTAATATAACAAAACGAAATTTACAGGATTTAAAGATCAAGGTCCTAAAAGTCCTGAAAGTTTCAATTTTTTTCATTTAGTCAAACATATCGATATTATAGTCTTAAAACTGCGATTTTTCAAAATCTAAAAATTTCAAGTGGAGATTTTTTTTACAATGAGTGAGTTGAACGAATCAATTTTAGGTTTGACTTCTTTTTTTATAAGTGTACTAGATATTCAAGAAAAACTATGTATGTCATTTGAAAACAAAAAAAAATGGGAAAACACTCGTACTTTCGGCACCGTTTTTGATATTGTTTGACATTATGTGTTCTCTTTTTAAGCTTTAATATGTCATCAAACGTTTTGATATCTTTAATAGAAATTTTTTTAAAACAAAAATACTGAAGCACTAAAATGACGATTTTCAAATACTTCAACGGGGACAGGAGGGGAATGAGGCATGAGAAAATTAAAACGCGATGTATATTCTTCCTTTGAACCATAAGGAATATTTTCATAAAGTTTGAAATAAATCTAAAATAGGTTGGCATTTTCGATTTGACGATTTCATATGGAATGACCCTTTTAGGTTAATTGATTGCTTTTATTTTCATAAAATAAGTCAACAGATAACAATTATTTTTCTTGAAGTTAAATATCTCACCAAAATACCTTTTCGATCTCTGCCAAACGTACTATTTAAGAAGGGAACTACGAACGAAAATAACTTAATATGTCTCTGGAACTAAAAACTAATAACCGAAACTGGAACTGGATGTGGATATGGAACTAGAACAGCAAAGGAACTATGAACGAGAAAAGACCGATTACCATGTATTTCGTTCATGGAGTAACATTTCTTTTCTTTCATACCTATCGATACCAACACGACTATACTATTTTTCAAACGATGTACGTATATAGGATTATGTTATGTCTTTCCTTTTTTTGCTTTCCTTCTTAAATTTTGTTTTGGCTCTGTGAAGATGAAGTGTGAAGTTGGACCTGGAACTATCAACTATGCATGAATACTTTTGTGTGCATGAGTTTGTTCAGTTCTTGAAATGTTGGCTGTTTGATGTTGGAACTACGGACATGTTAGAGTTTAGTTTGCGGAATGAACTGGAACGATTCCGACAGAAGATATAGTTCCTGGAACTATACAGTTCCGGAACTACCCAACTCTAGTGCGAATAAATCAGTGGTGGGTTGATCTCAACTGTGTGAATAATCAAATTATAAATTAGGATTCTACAGACTATGTGCCGAGATCAGGAATTATAAATCCCTTAGTCGTCACTACGGAAGTGGCGTAAACCACCCTCAACTCCTCTCTCAGGTAAGCTTTGGATTTACCTGTGATCACCCACGCATTACATTTAAATTTCTTTTTCTATCCCTTTTAGTTTCCCCTTATTTAAGATGACCTACCGCAACATATTCCAGTACTGCCTAATTGATAAGTGACTAGTGCACCTGAGATTGCTTCTTGATATCTATCTACCTCAATATGAATAAGATTTCTATCAAAGAATCATTCTCAGGTGACCTTAAATCTTTAGTCATTTGAGATAACCTTTTCCTTTTTTTTTTTTATCTTTTTCAGATACCCAGACAGAGGAGATGATGATCATAAGTCTTCCAGACCAGATAGCTTTTCCCCATGAAGAAACATATCTATCTAGATTGCAACGAAAGGATACATAACCACATCGTATCTTCATGCGAAGAAAACATACCCTTTTAAAATTGGAATTTCTTCCTGTGTCGATTGCTTTGGCTTGTGAGTTTTTGTTTGTTTGTTGTTTTATTATTGTTTTCTGTCAATTTTAAGTTTTGTTGAATACATGGCATTTGACTTCGGGAAATTAATGTGTTAATTATAAATATGTTTGAAGGTATGGTTCACTAAAAATGAAACGTATGGTCCTACTAATATGGCGGGGTCATCGTGAATCATAAATGAATGAAGGGATTAGAGTTATAGTCCTGGATATGTAGTTGGTTGTATCCATCGGTTCAAGATTGTGCGAGGTTTGTATTTTTGTACGTTTTTATGTATGTACATACATATCTAGGTGGGGATTGTGTTTGCAATTTGCTCTCTTTTCTTTCCTCTTGCTTCGTCGAAGCAAATGAATAAATTGTTTAATTTGTAGCTTTCTAATGAAAGGTTAAGTAGGGTATGAGGTGGATGAATATTATTTTTGTTTATACATATGTGGATTTATTAGAATCCGAAACTTGAAGCTACGGCTTCCGTAACACAATCTTTGATGACAGCTGTAATAGATATCACAATCCTTTCTTTTCGTTATTCCTGATCCTATCTTTAGCAACTCCTGGATCGCGGTAATATCTGCCTTGTACCGCGTGAGGACGGACTCAAATTTTTGAGTAGCACCTGGTATATAGAGTGTCCTTACATTCCAGGTGCAAACTTGTAGTCCATTTTCGTTCCGGGTCTGGGTGACATTTGAGGGGGGCGTTATCCGAGGCTTCAAGTCATAACAGCGAAGATCAGTATCCGGTGGTTACCAACTTGCAGGTAATGTAAGCACTTAATGTGTAGGAAAAGATACAGCTGAGGACCCCCAGTTCCCACAACATCGAATAATAATTATATAACTATGTATATATATATATATATAATTTGTCCTTTTTTATTTTTAGCATGAAATATTTCTTAAATTTAAGCTCTTTCCCTCGTGTGATGGAAAAAAAGCGCACAGCCAAAACACAACGTTTCGTGACGCTTGCTATACAGCACTTAAGGCAACGGAACTTCAGGGCGTCCCAAAGTTTGCCGCATGGTTCCGTGCCGTGAAGATCACCTGTCGCTTAGTGCGATATAGCTCATACAATTTCATACAGGAAATATTTTGAAGTTCAGTTGCCATGCAGTTCCGCTAAAGTGCAGTTCTGTCGAGTGTGGTCTTGCCTTTAACTAGAAAATATTTTTTAAAAAGATAAAATTAAAATAAGAATTTGGCCAAAAGCCAAAACAACGGTTTTCTGATTTTTACTCATAAATGACGAAGTTGTTCAAAATAAACTTGTGATCAGTTTGTAGACATCAAAATATCCTACTTAAAAGGTTGTAACCCTGTTTTTCGTACGAGTGGTCAGTTACAAGAATGTTTTTTTTTGTAATTAATTTGTATTCTTTCATTTTCTTAAACTATCTTAAAAATAGACAATAGTTCATAAGAACTAGCCTACTTATCAATCTTATAACAACAACTAAATACTAATGCCTTTCGGGCTAAGAACCATCTTAGTACTAAAATTCATGTCGGTTTTATTTTTCACCGAGAAGAATTTACAAAAATCTCGGTTTCTTTATCTTTATTTTTTGGACGTATAACTGTTAATCCGTACACGTTGTCATAAAATAGTTTATGCTAAGTTTGTAAATAGTGTGGTACTTAACAAGATAAAATTTAGTTCTTTTTTTCTAAAATTTACCATTAAAAATAAAAAGTTATTTTAACAATTTGGTCAAAAGCCAAAAATAACGGTTTTTTTACTTTTTACTTTTAAATGTTCAAAAAATTTTAAGTTGAGCTTCTTTAGAGTGAAATGTACTACCTAATAAGTTGTCTAAAATCAATATATTCTCAGTTCATAGTTTATAAAACCAACCAATACATCTGAAATTTTCAGTCATGATAAGGAATGTCATAAAAAGCATCACAAAAGAAAATGTTTTCCTAGTTAGCTATATGACCATTTTCTTAAAAAAGGTCATTGAATCGTAGATAATAATATACTTTGTAGTAATTTTTCTAAAGAAAACTGTTTTCCACACCCACTTTTGGAGACATTTTTCAGATTTTTTTTTAATTATTTGTATGAAAACAAAATGAATTGCTCAAATAACAAATTAAGAACAAAATGCAAAATGTTTGCGCTGCTCACTTTTCAAGGCGTTTTTCACAATTTTTTTTTTCTTTTCCCAAATAAAAACTTAGAAATAACTGTGTAGGGAATGTATTTATTTAAAAAAATAAGGTCATACCACATTTCTCACCACGTCCGCGCCTGAGGGGTGTATTGGGGAGAATTAGTATCCACAGAAACTAACAGTATTAAACACTCTGCTTCGTAAACGATAGTGAAGATTGTTAAGGTAGTCATAAATTGGATATTTTATGGCCCCCAAAAAAATGGGGCTAATACAAATATCTAGCACCACAAATAATACTCATATAGGTTTTTCCACAGTTTAAGTAGGGCAGGGAATTGAAATCCTATAAGAAAACATAAGAAAAACGTCATTCAAGAATTTTCTTATTTTTAGGGGTCTTAAAAAATTTGGGTGTTTTTGAAAGTTCACGATATAAGCTGCTAATTTCATTTGTATTCGATGTATGATGGTTTAGTGTAAAATATGTAACCCAAGTCCAAATCAAGAAGACCATCAGGCAACACAAAATTTTTGTTAGTGGCGTTTTGCATTTAACTCAAAAAAGTTAACAATATAAAAATTTCGCGCAGCAAAAATGTCCAGCTATCAGTTTTGTTTTTATATGCCCAATAGAAGAAAAATAACAAAAAAAAGGAGATAACTAAAAATAATTATCTCATTCCTTTGCTTCAAAATCACTGAAATTTCATCATTCATACAGAAATCCTGATTCTTATACACTGCATTTGATGAGTGCTGCAACTGGAACATAAGCTTTAGCTGGAATAGCTGCCAAACAATTTCAAACTGTACATACGACTGCAGCTGCGTTGCGTTGTGTTCGCATCATCATCATTTATTCAACATTTTGGCAGCTATTCCAGCTGCAGTTCCAGTTGCAGATCTGTCTCCATTCTGTTCTACTATACTTCAAACAACAATAATTTTAAGAAGCTACAAAACTCTCTCACTATTAGTTTGTTGTAATCAAGGTCAGCAAAAGTAGAGCTCAGCCACAAACCCAACGGGAAATGATTGTAAAGACTTTTTTCATTTAATCAAATAAATAAAATAATGTTTGAAAATTATTTTACTCATCTTTATATTTTTATCAGTTTTATTGTTTTAATAATTCCAAATATTTTGGGCCAGTAAATAATTCTACCTGTAAAATTCAATCGCTGCAACTATCATCCTATTAATTTCCGAAATGTTGGTTTCTTAATAAGTATTAAATTTATTGTAAACAAAAATCGAAAGTTTAAATATTTCATAATAAATTTCAATAAGTTCTTAAAGCAATTATGATATTTATCGCTTTTTATGTTCCTATTTTACTTTTCTTATTATATCTAAGAAATGTATATTCATCTTTTGTATATTTTAAATGTTTAAACTTCAAAAAATTTAAACTTTCGGTAAAAAATCCCTAGCAAAGGAATTTTTGTCATGATCCCTGAGTACTGTATATTAAATATCGCTATTCACCATCCACCAACACTGGAACAGATACAGACAACTGGACAGATACAGAATTCTCAACGTAGCGAATTGCCGAATGTTGAACCGTGGTGCGCTGCTTGCTTGCAAGAGGACGCCGTCTTGGACGATGACCTCTTTATTGTCGAAGATCCGCAGGAGAAAGTGGAGGCTGTGGGGGCTGCTTTCCAGCAAGTGTACAAGGTGAATACGTGCATTCGCCCCAATCATGACCTGGAAAACAGAGCCTTGCTCCATCACTTCTACCTTCGGAATGACATCACGCAATGGCGATCAGAGAACCTTGGTTTCACCAGGTTCAATGAAGATCATTTGGCAAACGCCATAATCGCCGAGCGAAATGAGCCCAATTCCCTGTTAATTACGAAGGTGGAGCTACAGCTCATCTTCGATTCATTAAAGAAGAAGAAGTCAGCAGGAATCGATGGCATATCCAACGTTGTACTTCGACATTTACCTCAACAAGCAGTAGACATTTATACCACTCTGTTTAACAACGCTCTGAATAATGCATATTATCCATTGCAGTGGAAGACAGCTGTGGTGCATCCTCTCCCAAAAAAGGGAAAGGACAACTCCAATCCGGCAAATCTCCGGTCGATAAGTCTTCTTCCGAGTATCAGCAAGGTATTCGAAAAAGTTATCAATAGAGCTCTGTCTAAGTGGGCAGAGGATAATAATATCATACCGGACAATCAGTTCGGTTATAAGGCGGGACATGACACCATTAATGCCGCATCTAAACTCGTTTCTGATGTCCAATGGAACAAATCTAAGAAGCAGCGTACGGGTGCCTGTCTGGTTGATTGGAGAAGGCCTTCGACACCGTATGGTTAGAGGGTCTTTATCTAAAGCTGACCAGACTTGGCATTAGTAAACCACTATTATATATGCTTTATGATATGTTCAATGGCAGAAAGTGTGTTGACAAGAGTGGCAATGTAACTTCTGCCACAACCTTCAATATTAAAAATGGTCTTCAGCAGGGAGCGGTCAACTCGCCGATTCTATTCAGCATTTACACCAGTGATCTGATAAGTAGTCTACCTTAGGCAATTGCGTATGCCGACGATCTAATTGCGTACAGAACAGCTCTGAAAGTCGAGTTCATCAGGATTCTTTTGCAGCGTGACTTCGAGAAGATTCAGCGATATTGCGATGACTGGAAGTTGAAAATCAACTTTCAGAAATCAGAAACTATCTTGTTTAGGACTCCGTTGCTTAGAGCCACAAGGGATACGAGAAAGAACTGGCGCAAGCTGGTGATCGTAGGGCCAAATGGACATCCACTGGCGAGTAAAAGTGTAGTAAAGTACCTTGGCATCTGGATGGATCAGTATTTGTATTTCGACAGACATATAAATGCTGCTCTGGCCAGGGCTAGGGGAGCTTTTGCCCTGACGAAACGGTTGTTTTATAGCAGCCGGCTTGACAGCAGGGTGAAGGTGATTTGCTACATGGCCCTTATCCGGCCGATGATTGCCTATGGACTCCCGGTTTGGTTCAACGTTGCCCCATCTCAAATGGAAAAGATTCGGGTGTTTGAGAGGCAGTGTCTTCGACGCTGCCTTGGATTGCACAGAACACCAGAGTTGGAGTACAAACACTACTATTCCTACCTGGCTCTATACAACGGGGCCAACATAAACAGGATAGATAATTTCTTGCTGAAGCTTATTCGGGGTCACATTGCAAGAGCGATGTCCTCGTCTAACAGCTTCATTTTCGGGGCTTATTACCCTAAATACGAATACTATGAGAGTGTGCGTCTAAGCGGTTTTATTCCGCCCGATGCATTCCTCTATCTAGACAGGACGGAGCTGAGCACCTTCGGTTCAGTACGACTGTGTCCGAACGGGACCGAAGGGATAGGGTAAGGCAGGAGAACCAGTTTTGGTAGTTAAAATATGAAGAATGAAGTTAGTTCAGATATTGTCCTTGGTTTTTCTCTGTCATGGCCGCCTAACATTGGTTTAGGTAGTTAGTTTTAAGTAGGGGCAGTCAGGTTGGCACCAAAAAAAAAAATATAAGACATACAAAAAACACAAAAAAAATAATAAAATCAACAAAAATACAAAAAAAATTATAAACTGGAAAATGCTGCTGTGGCTGTTCTAGTTTGTAAGTAGTAGTTTGTAAGTAGGTTCTAATTAGTTTATAATTAGTTTTAAGTAGTTTTAAGAAGCTTTAAGTAGTTTTAATTAGTTTTAATTAGCTTTAGTTTAGTTTTATGTAGTTTGTAAGTTTTATAAAAAACGAAGAAAAAAAAAGACATTGATACCGAGTTTTTTTTGCAAATTCTTCTCGGTAAGAAATAAAACCGACCTGGATCTTAGCGCCCGACTGGGGCCAGTAAGTTAGTTTTAAGATATCAATAAGTAGGCTAGTTTTTATGAATTTTTGTCTAGCTTTAAGTAAATGGAAAATAAAAATGAATTTAAAAAAAAAAAACAAAAAAAAAAGGTTATTAAGATAACTGAGTAGCCGTTATTTTTGTGAACGACCACAACCAACGCTGAAAAAAGCTGACATAGGGATAGAATTTTTTTTTTCTAATTTGCAAAACAATTGTAACTTTTTTAACGGAGTCTTATTCCATTTATTTTTACATATTGCGTAGAGTCCAAGGTGTTAAAAATAACAATTTTCTAGCTGCATCTATCTTATTATTTTCCTTTCAAGAAAACCGACACTGCAAACCTCAAGATGAACAACTCAAACTTGTCAAATATCAGCTGTTTTGAAATTTTCTTTGAATTGCTGAGTATCCAAGAATTTTTGGGAAAACATCACTGATCTCTATATACACTGGATAGAGTATTCCTTATAATGTATAATAATGATGATGACAATTAGGTGGTCGGCTTCATAATTTGACGTCTAATTTACACAAAACTACGTGTTCCCAAGATGTCAATCTGAAGAAAGAGAAACAGGCAAATGATATGAAAGGGAAAAACTTTGTGGAAGTTTGATTTATTATTTTGTATCATTAAGTTATTCACTGTGTACATTTTTTTTGCGCTATTATTTTTCAATAGCGCTAGAATTATACCAGTAGAAAGGTGTTAAAATTGGTAATAAATATGTACATGATTATATAGTCTGTGTTTTTTATGATTTTACCTCCTTGTCACACTCTTTACCTTTATAGTTCCGTTTCATTTAACCATTTATGATTGAAATAAAATAACAAACACAACACTGTTAGCAAACAGATTTGGAAGGAGCAACGAACGGAGATTTGATGTCTTCATAGTGGATTATTTTGTATAACTTGTTATACAATTATATTGTTACACACAAAAGTAATCAGCTTCCTAATATAACAATTCTTCAAATGGAAGCAAATTTTTTATGTCGATACACTATCCAGTGTATTATAGAAATCAGTGGATAACATCAGATTTGTTTGTTGGTCACAGATGATTTGTCATCAGCTGTTTTTTAACAAGGGATTACAACAACAAAAAGCCGTTCGGATAACTGAGAATTAACATCGGAATGTGGCCAATTTCTATGAGAAAGAATGGACTTTGTGTCATTTTGTTGTTTTTTTTTTTTGTAAATTCATTTTTATTTTTCAATCATCTTAGAACTATGTTAAAGCTAGACAAAAATTCATAAAAACTAGCCTACTTATCAATATCTTAAAACTAACTTACTGGCCCCAGTCGGGCGCTCTAAGTTAAACTATAATAACTTAATGCTAATGCCTTTCGGCCTAAGAACTATCTTAATACTAAATCCAGGTCGGTTTTATTTTTTACCGAGAAGAATTTCACAAAAAAACTCGGTATCTATGTCTTTAGTTTTTGGTTTTATATAAAACTTACAAACTACAAAACTAAATTAAAGCTAATTAAAACTACTTAAAACTACTTACAACTAATTTTAAATTAATTACAACCTACTTATAAGCTACATACTTACAAACTAGAACATCCACAGCAAGCATTTTCCGGTTTTTATAATTTTTTTGTATTTTTGTTGATTTTCTATTTATTTTTTTTTCTATTTTTTTTTTTTGTGCCACCCTGATTGTCTAAAACTAACTACCTAAACCTATGTAAGTCGGCCATACAAGAGAAAATAGCAAGGTCAACTATTAAATGTCTGAAGGAACTTCGTCTTCGTTTTTCAACCACCAGAACTGGTTCTCCTGCTTTACCCTATCTCTTCGGTCCCGTTCGGACACAGTCCTACTGAACCGAAGGTGCTCAGCTCCGTCTTGTGCGAGGACGTCTCGACTGTAAAGGAGCCGCCGATCTACAGTTCTACGGCCGACGTGGTAGATTAGCGGAACCGCCGCTCTATCCTGGATCAGCCCTCGACTGTCTAGGTGGAGGAAAGCATCGGGCGGAATAAAGCCGCTTAGACGCACACTCTCGTAGTATTCGTTGTTGGGGTAATAAGCCCCGAAAATTAAGCTGTTAGACGAAGACATCGCTCTTGCAATATGAGCTCGAATAAGCTTCAGCAAGAAATTATCTATCCTGTTTATGTTGGCCCCGTTGTATAGAGTCAGGTTGGAATAGTAGTGTTTGTACTTTGACTCTGGTGTTCTGTGCAATCCAAGGCAGCGTCGAAGACACTGCCTCTCAAACACCCGAATCTTTTCCATTTGAGATGGGGCAACGTTGAATCAAACCGGGCACCCATAGGCAATCATCGGCCGGATAAGGGCCATGTAGCAAATCTCCTTCACCCTGCTGTCAAGCCGGCTGCTATAAAACAACTGTTTCGTCAGGGCAAAAGCTCCCCTAATCCTGGCCAGAACAGAATTTATATGTCTGTTGAAATACAAATACTGATCCATCCAGATGCCAAGGTACTTTACTACACTTTTACTCGCCAGTGGATGTCCACTTGGCCCTACGATCACCAGCTTGCGCCAGTTCTTTCTCGTTTTCCTTGTGGCTCTAAGCAAATGAGTCCTAAACAAGATAGTTTCTGATTTCTGAAAGTTGATTTTCAACTTCCAGTCATCGCAATATCGCTGAATCTTCTCGAAGTCACGCTGCAAAAGAATCCTGATGACCTCGACTTTCAGAGCTGTTCTGTACGCAATTAGATCGTCGGCATACGCAATTGCCTGAGTTACACTACTTATCAGATCGCTGGTGTAAATGCTGAATAGAATCGGCGAGTTGACCACTCCCTGCTGAAGACCATTTTTAATATTAAAGGTTGTGGCAGAAGTTACATTGCCAATTTTGACAACAAACTTTCTGCCATTGAGCATATCATAAAGCATATATAATAGTGGTTTACTAATGCCAAGTCTGATCAGCTTTAGATAAAGACCCTCTAACCATACGGTGTCGAAGGCCTTCTCC
Organism: Dasysyrphus albostriatus; assembly: GCA_946251815.1. Taxonomy (NCBI): domain Eukaryota; kingdom Metazoa; phylum Arthropoda; class Insecta; order Diptera; family Syrphidae; genus Dasysyrphus; species Dasysyrphus albostriatus. The sequence goes on along the minus strand of OX276335.1, from coordinate 108,689,482 downwards.
AAATCAACCAGATAGGCACCCGTACACTGCTTCTTAGATTTGTTCCATTGGACATCAGAAACGAGTTTAGATGCGGCATGAATGGTGTCATGTCCTGCCTTAAAACCGAACTGATTGTCCGGTATGATATTATTATCCTCTGCCCACTTAGACAGAGCTCTATTGATAACTTTTTCGAATACCTTGCTGATACTCGGAAGAAGACTTATCGACCGGAGATTCGCCGGATTGGAGTTGTCCTTTCCCTTTTTCGGAAGAGGATGCACCACAGCTGTCTTCCACCGCACTGGATAATATGCATTATTCAGAGCGTTGTTAAACAGAATGGTATAAATGTCTACTGCTTGTTGAGGTAAATGTCGAAGTACAACGTTGGATATGCCATCGACTCCTGCTGACTTCTTCTTCTTTAATGAATCGAAGATGAGCTGTAGCTCCACCTTCGTAATTAACAGGGAACTGGGCCCATTTCGCTCGGCGATTATGGCGTTTGCCAAATGATCTTCATTGAACCCGGTGAAACCAAGGTTCTCTGATCGCCATTGCGTGATGTCATTTTGAAGGTAGAAGTGATGGAGCAAGGCTCTGTTTTCCAGCTCATGATTGGGGCGAATGCACGTATTAAACTTGTACACTTGCTGGAAGTGTACACAGCAGCCCCCACAGCCTCCACTTTCTCCTGTGGATCTTCGACAATAAAGAGGTCATCGTTCAAGACAGCGTCCTCTGGAATAATTCCTGCTGTACGTCTCTGTTGTCTGTCGTTCTCTGAAGCTTGAGACACGGAAGATCGTTTTGATCATTCCTTCTAAATATCTTGTTAATTTGGGGAAACATGCTCGGGTCGCTAGAATTAACGGCCCGAATTTTGTTATCCCAATACAAATTAATTGACAACCGATAGTTCTCTTTAATTAGTTGGTTGATATTTTTGATCGACGACTTCAGTGTCCTAATCTCCAGATGGTGAGGGTCAGTAAACTGTCGGTACAAGAGTTTTAGTCTTGTCAGCAGTCCACTTTTTTGTCTGTGTAGTGCGTCAATGGTTGCGTTTCGATACAAGTCGGTTGCGTCCCGTTGTTTGTATTTCGGTATTGTTCTGTTCATTGTTCGTTTGATTGTCTCGTCCATTTGTTCTAAGTATTGGTCTATTTCGTTATTTGTCAAATTCCTGTCATTTGGTGGGGATATGTTGTTCGAGCTGATTTCGCTCGATAAGACGTTGGTAAAGCGTGGCCAGCGCACCTTACTGTAATTGTAAGTATGCACAGGTACATACTCATCCAACTCCACGAGCTCATTCGGAAGCTGTATTACGGCGGCTAGTCCGCAGTGATCACTGTCGTACTCGATCGTTCGTAAGCAGTTTCTTGGTCTTTGACCCACTGTGTCAGTAATTGTCAGTCTTGCGTCTATTAGCAATAGATCCAGATAGGCACCGCTTCTGGGAAACGATGGCCGATCCGTAGCCAACAGGTCGACACCATATTCAGTGTTGTATCGACTCATCCAATTGAGAAGATGAATACCTCTTTAATTCTGAATTTGATTTCCCCAGTCTTGGTGTTTGGCATTCAAATCACCGGCCATGAGAAAGTAATTTTCTTCCAAGCTCAAGCGTAGACATTCGAAAAGTTTTCCAAGCTCTGACATAAAATCAGTTGGCTGAGGTGATGCCGGTGCATAAGCCGCGATCACATACATTCGCTTCCCCTGTTGGAGAGGAATGCATACGATGCACGCCTCTAACAGTCGAAATCTGCGCAGATTACTATTATATATAACTTTATGATTAATGCCTTTTCGTATGATGATTGCGACTCCTCCCCCTTGAGTGGAGTTGGGTCGATCTCTTCTAACGATATTGTAATTGTTGTTCGTCAACTTATGTTTCTGGTTCAGCTTAGTTTCGCTGGCCATAAACACATCTGGACTTTGGTCTTTCAACAATTGGAAAAGATTAGCTCTACGTTCGGTCCTTATCAGTGAATTTACATTCACAGCAAGGATCCAGCAAGGAATTGCCAGCAACATGCTTCTAATTTCGGCTTGAGCGTCCGGCGCCTTTTGCACTAGGGCCGGTTGGGCTTTATTAGCCTCAAGCTGTACCGTTTTTCCCCTTCCTGCCGCCATTTGGGCGTAGGAAATTTGGGGATTAACGGGCGTTGCTGTAGGAGCACGCGTTGATGGGCGTATCTCTACCGCTGTCTGCTTAGCCGCTTTGTTATTTCATATTTGCTGAAAAGCTGAGCAACCCCGATAATTAGCAGGGTGCCCCTCCTTTCCGCAAAGTGCGCATTTAAGCTGGGTCATGTCTTCGACCCGTTCCTCACCGAGTTTACACTCTCCCTTGATGTGTTCCTCACCACACTTAACGCAGCGTGACTGCATTTCGCAGTTTGCTGCAGCGTGGCCAAACCTTTGGCAGCGCATACATTGAAGCATGTCTCCGCGTCTCTTTAATTTATCCCAAGTTACAACCTGGTAGTTGAGAACGGAGATACTCCAGTTTGCTGCTGGGCGATAGCTGGACTAGGATGAACGGCAAAGACCGCTTCTCCCGTCTGGCTCTGACTGTAGCGAACGGCTTGACCCCGATAAAGTCGAGATCGTCGCTCGCTTTTTGACGGAGCTCATTTAAGAGCACCTGTGGTTCCGTGCAGGAATCTATGCCCTTCAAGAGGACCGTTTGGTATTTATCCCCTTTGGGGGTAAAACGGAAGAACTCAGTCGTGGATTTTTTCAATAATTCTTTAATAATCTTGTGCTGCTCCACTGTGGAGCAGTGGATAGCATATCTATCTTTACTCAAACGTTTAATAAAAAAGTTTTGGCCTATGGCCGACTTACATAGGTCGATGGTTTCTTGCAGTTCTATTTTGTAAATGTTGATCGGTGGCACTTTTTCTTTTTTGTTTTGGGGCGGCTGTGGCTGCTGCTGGTGTACTTCCTGCTGCTGCTCATTCCTCTGCTGCTGACTGCGCTCCTGTGGCTGCTGCTGCTGTGTTGTTTTCGTTTTTGGCTGTTGCTCCTTCGGCTGCTGCTGTGGTTGTTCCGTTGGCAGCTGTTGTTGTTGCTACTTATTTCGGTTCTGCATTGGCAGTTGCTGTTGCTGTTGCTCTAGCAGATTTTGCTCTGGCTGCTGGCTTTTCGGTGTTTGCTCAGGCTGTGGCGCCTGTACTGCTTTTTTCTGCTCGCGCTCCTGCCTCTCTCTTTCGCGCCGAGCTTCTTGTTTTTCCTTCAGAGCTTGAATCAATGGGGTCACAATGGCATTTAAACGATCCATTTCCTCCCGAATTACATCGATTTTTTGGCTGATGGCCTGTTCATCCAGTGCTTCTTGCGCCTCATTTTCCTCTTCGGAGGACGCCTCTGGAGATGTGAGATCAACAAGCAGGTTGCTGTTGCTGTCCCCTGTTGTGTACAGTCCCCCGCCACCCTCTGACATATATTCGATGTCATCGTCGGATGGCGAGGTATCTAGTTGTTTATGTATTTTTGCTGCTGCTGTTTTTTTGGCTGTACGCGCCGTCTCCTTCGCCCTGGCTGGCAGCTGGGCTGAGGTGGTGGTGGAGCGGCGCTTTACATTGTTCGGCACACAGCTAATCCTCTTCCTCCTTTTATTTTTCGTATCGGCTGTTGTTGCCGTTGGCGGTTGTGCCGTTTTTGCTACGGCGCTTGTTGATGGCGTGGCTGGTGGTTTCATCGCTTGCTTGGTTGTTGTTGTTGCTGCTACGGCTTTTGCTGGTGGTGCCATAGCTGGCTTTATTGTTGTTGCTGGGACACCTTTCTTATGTCCCCGCCGTGTTGTTCGATGCCATTTGCTGTTTTTCCCACTCGATGAAGTTTTCGACTTCTCGATTATGGAAAAAAGCAGCTAAATAATTTTTGCCCGACTGGGACTCGAACCCCCTACCTCTGGATTCTCGGTCTGCCACCTTTTTTTTTTTTTTTTTTTTTTGTAAATTCATTTTTATTTTTTAATTATCTTAGAACTATCTTAAAGCTAGACAAAAATTCATAAAAACTAGCCTACTTATCAATATCTTAAAACTAACTTACTGGCCCCAGTCCAGTCGGGCGCTCTAAGTTAAACTAGAATAACTTAATGCTAATGCCTTTCGGCCTAATAACTATCTTAATACTAAATCCAGGTCGGTTTTATTTTTTACCGAGAAGAATTTCACAAAAAACTCGGTATCTATGTCTTTATTTTTTGGTTTTATATAAAACTTACAAACTACATAAAACTAAATTAAAGCTAATTAAAACTACTTAAAACTACTTACAACTAATTTTAAACTAATTACAACCTACTTATAAGCTACTTACAAACTAGAACAGCCACAGCAAGCATTTTCCGGTTTTTATAATTTTTTTGTATTTTTGTTGATTTTATAATTTTTTTTTTGGTGTTTTTGTATGTTTTCTATATTTTTTTTTTTTTTTTTTTTTTTTTTTTTTTTGTGTTGCCACCCTGACTGTCCCTACTTAAAACTAACTACTGAAACCTATGTAAGTCGGCCATACAAGAGAAAATAGCAAGGTCAACTATTAAATGTCTGAAGGAACTTCATCTTCGTTTTTCAACCACCAAAACTGGTTCTCCTGCTTTACCCTATCTCTTCGGTCCCGTTCGGACACAGTCCTACTGAACCGAAGGTGCTCAGCTCCGTCTTGTGCGAGGACGTCTCGACTGTAAAGGAGCCGCCGATCTACAGTTCTACGGCCGACGTGGTAGATTAGCGGAATCGCCGCTCTATCCTGGATCAGCCCTCGACTGTCTAGGTGGAGGAATGCATCGGGCGGAATAAAGCCGCTTAGACGCACACTCTCGTAGTATTCGTTGTTGGGGTAGTAAGCCCCGAAAATTAAGCTGTTAGACGAGGACATGACTCTTGCAATGTGACCTCGAATAAGCTTCAGCAAGAAATTATCTATCCTGTTTATGTTGGCCCCGTTGTATAGAGCCAGGTTGGAATAGTAGTGTTTGTACTCCGACTCTGGTGTTCTGTGCAATCCAAGGCAGCGTCGAAGACACTGCCTCTCAAACACCCGAATCTTTTCCATTTGAGATGGGGCAACGTTGAACCAAACCGGGCACCCATAGGCATTCATCGGCCGGATAAGGGCCATGTAGCAAATCACCTTCACCCTGCTGCCAAGCCGGCTGCTATAAAACAACGGTTTCGTCAGGGCAAAAGCTCCCCTAGCCCTGGCCAGAGCAGCATTTATATGTCTGTCGAAATACAAATACTGATCCATCCAGATGCCAAGGTACTTTACTACACTTTTACTCGCCAGTGGATGTCCATTTGGTCCTACGATCACCAGCTTGCGCCAGTTCTTTCTCGTATCCCTTGTGGCTCTAAGCAACGGAGTCCTAAACAAGATATTTTCTGATTTCTGAAAGTTGATTTTCAACTTCCAGTCATCGCAATATCGCTGAATCTTCTCGAAGTCACGCTGCAAAAGAATCCTGATGACCTCGACTTTCAGAGCTGTTCTGTACGCAATTAGATCGTCGGCATACGCAATTGCCTGAGTTACACTACTTATCAGATCGCTGGTGTAAATGCTGAATAGAATCGGCGAGTTGACCGCTCCCTGCTGAAGACCATTTTTAATATTAAAGGTTGTGGCAGAAGTGAGCATATCATAAAGCATATATAATAGTGGTTTACTAATGCCAAGTCTGGTCAGCTTTAGATAAAGACCCTCTAACCATACGGTGTCGAAGGCCTTCTCCAAATCAACCAGACAGGCACCCGTACACTGCTTCTTAGATTTGTTCCATTGGACATCAGAAACGAGTTTCGATGCGGCATGAATAGTGTCATGTCCCGCCTTAAAACCGAACTGATTGTCCGGTATGATATTATTGTCCTCTGCCCACTTAGACAGAGCTCTATTGATAACTTTTTCGAATACCTTGCTGATACTCGGAAGAAGACTTATCGACCGGAGATTCGCCGGATTGGAGTTGTCCTTTCCCTTTTTCGGAAGAGGATGCACCACAGCTGTCTTCCACCGCACTGGATAATATGCATTATTCAGAGCGTTGTTAAACAGAGTGGTATAGATGTCTACTGCTTGTTGAGGTAAATGTCGAAGTACAACGTTGGATATGCCATCGACTCCTGCTGACTTCTTCTTCTTTAATGAATCGAAGATGAGCTGGAGCTCCACCTTCGTAATTAACAGGGAACTGGGCCCATTTCACTCGGCGATTATGGCGTTTGCCAAATGATCTTCATTGAACCCGGTGAAACCAAGGTTCTCTGATCGCCATTGCGTGATGTCATTCCGAAGGTAGAAGTGATGGAGCAAGGCTCTGTTTTCCAGGTCGTGATTGGGGCGAATGCAAGCATTCACCTTGTACACTTGCATGAAAGCAGCCCCCACAGCCTCCACTTTCTCCTGCGAATCTTCGACAATAAAGAGGTCATCGTCCAAGACGGCGTCCTCTGGATTAATTCCTGCTGTCAGAAGTACGTCTCTGTTGTCCGTCGTTCTCTGAAGCTTAAGACAGGGAAGGTCGTTCTGATCATTCCTTCTAAATATCTTGTTAATTTGCGGAAACATGCTCGGGTCGCTAGCATTAACGGCCCGAATTTTGTTGTCCCAATACAAATTAATTGACAACCGATAGTTCTCTTTAATTAGTTGGTTGATGTTTTTGATCGACGACTTCAGTGTCCTAATCTCCAGATCGTGAGGGTCAGTAAACCGTCGGTACAAGAGTTTTAGTCTTGTCAGCAGTCCACTTTTTTGTCTGTGTAGTGCGTCAATGGTTGCGTTTCGATACATGTCGGTTGCGTCCCGTTGCTTGTATTTCGGTATTGTTCTAATCATTGTTCGTTTGATTGTCTCATCCATTTGTTCTAGGTATTGGTCTATTTCGTTATTTGTCAAATTCCTGTCATTTGGTGGGAATATGTTATTCGAACTGATTTCGCTCGATAAGGCGTTGGTAAAGCGTGGCCAGCGCGCCTTACTGTAATTGTAAGTATGCACAGGTACATACTCATCCAACTCCCCGAGCTCGTTCGGAAGCTGTATTACGGCGGCGAGTCCGCAGTGATCACTGTCGTACTTGATCGTTCGTAAGCAGTTTCTTGGTCTTTGACCCACAGTGTCAGTAATTGTCAGTCTTGCGTCTATTAGCAATAGATCCAGGTAGGCACCGCTTCTTGGAAACGATGGCCGATCCGTAGCCAGCAGGTCGACACCATACTCAGTGTTGTATCGACTCATCCAATTGAAAAGATGAATACCTCTTTGATTTTGAATTTGATTTCCCCAATCTTGGTGTTTGGCATTCAGATCACCAGCCATGAGAAAGTAATTTTCTTCCAAGCTCAAGTGTAGACATTCGAAAAGTTTTTCAAGCTCTGTCATAAAATCAGTTGGCTGATGTGATGCCGGTGCATAAGCCGCGATCACATACATTCGCTTCCCCTGTTGGAGAGGAATGCATACGATGCACGCCTCTAACAGCCGAAATCTGCGCAGATCACTATTATATATAACTTTATGATTAATGCCTTTTCGTATGAAGATTGCGACGCCCCCCCCCTTGAGTGGAGTTGGGTCGATCTCTTCTAACGATATTGTAATTGTTGTTAGTCAACTTATGTTTTTGGTTCAGCTTAGTTTCGCTGGCCATAAACACATCTGGACTTTGGTCTTTCAACAATTGGAAAAGATTTGCTCTACGTTCGGTCCTAATCAGTGAATTTACATTCACAGCAAGGATCCTAAGAGGCCTCTCCGACAGCGCGCCTTTAACCTCTAATTTGCGTTAAGCTAGGCAAAACAGAGTAGAGATAGTCTATCCTAGTCGCCTGCTCCTTTATCTGGTTGTGAAGTCCTGTTAACTGGCCTTGAATTGCCAGCAACATGCTTCTTATTTCGGCCTGAGCGTCCAGCGCCTTTGGCACTAGGGCTGGTTGGGCTGCCTTAGCTGCAGGCTGTACCGTTTTTCCCCTTCCTGCCGCCATTTGGGCGTAGGAAATTTGGGGATTAACGGGCGTTGCTGTAGGAGCACGCGTTGATGGGCGTATCTCTACCGCTGTCTGCTTAGCCGCTTTGTTGTTTCTTATTTGCTGAAAAGCTGAGCAACCCCGATAATTAGCAGGGTGCCCCTCTTTTCCGCAAAGTGCACATTTAAGCTGGGTCATGTCTTCGACCCGTTCTTCACCGAGCTTGCACTCCCCCTTAATGTGGTCCTCACCACACTTAACGCAGCGTGACTGCATTTCGCAGTTTGCTGCAGCGTGGCCAAACCTTTGGCAGCGCTTGCATTGAAGCATGTCGCCACCTCTCTTTAATTTATCCCAAGTTACAACCTGGTAGTTGAGAACGGAGATACTCCAGTTTGCTGCTGGGCGATAGCTGGACTAGGAAGAACGGCAAAGACCGCTTCTCCCGTCTGGCTCTGACTGTAGCGAACGGCTTGACCCCGATAAAGTCGAGATCGTCGCTCGCTTTTTGACGGAGCTCATTTAAGAGCACCTGTGGTTCCGTGCAGGAATCTATGCCCTTCAAGAGGACCGTTTGGTATTTATCCACTTTGGGGGTAAAACTGAAGAACTCAGTCGTGGATTTCTTAAGTAATTCTTTTATTATTTTGTGCTGCTCCACTGTGGAGCAGTGGATAGCATGTCTATCTTTGCTTAATCTTTTAATAAAAAAGTTTTGGCCTATGGCCGACTTACACAGGTCTATGGTTTCCTGTAGCTCCATTTTATAGGTATTTATTGGTGGCACTTTTTCTTTTTTATTTTGGGGCGGCTGTGGCTGCTGCTGGTGTACTCCCTGCTGCTGCTGCTGCTGCTGACTCCACTCCTGTGGTTGCTGCTGCTGCTGCTGTGTTGTTTTCTTTTTTTGCCGTTGTTCCTTCGGCTGCTGCTGTGGTTGTTTCGTTGGCAGCTGTTTTTGTTGCTGCTTATTTTGGTTTTGTATTGGCAGTTGCTGTTGCTGTTGCTCTGGCTGCTGGCTTTTCGGTGGCAGCTCAGGCTGTGTCGCTGTCTTTTGTGGCGCCTGTAATGCTTTTTTCTGCTCGCGCTCCTGCCTCTCTCTTTCGCGTCGAGCTACTTGTTTTTGCTTTAAAGCTTGAATCAATGGGGTCACAATGGCATTGAGACGTTCCATCTCCCCCCGTATTATATCGATTTTTTGGCTGATGGCCTGTTCATCCAGAGCTTCTTGCGCCTCACTTTCCTCTTCAGAGGACGCCTCTGGAGATGTAAGATCAACAAGCAGGTTGCTGTTGCTGTCCCCTGTTGTGTACAGTCCCTCGCCACCCTCTGACATATATTCGATGTCATCGTCGGATGGCGAGGTATCCAGTTGTTGATGGATTTTTGCTGCTGCTGTCGTTTTGGCTGTGCGCGCCGTCTCCTTCACCCCGGCTGGCAGCTGGGCTGAGGTGGTGGTGGAGCGGCGCTTGACGAGGTTCGGCGCACAGCTTATCCTCTTCCTCCTCTTGTTTTTCGTATCGGCTGTTGGTGCCGTTGTTGGTTTCGCCGTTGCTACGGCACTAGTTGACGGTACGGCTGGTGGTGCCATTGCTTGCTTGGTTGGTGTTGTTGTTGCTACGGCTGCTTGTTGTAGGCTACTTGTTGTAGCTTTGGCTGGTGGTGCCATAGCTGGCTTTATTGTTGTTGCTGAGACACCTTTCGATGTCCCCGCATTGTTGTTCGTTGCCATTTGCTGCTCCTCCCACTCAATGAAGTTTTCGACTTCGCGATTGTGGAAAAAAACAGCTAAATAATTATCGTTGCCCGACTGGGATTCGAACCCACTACCTTTGGGTTGTCGGTCTGCCACCTCTTCCTTTGTGCTATTGGCACTATTAAAAATAGCTTCACTGTATGTAAACTGCAACAAGTCACTACGAAATATTTAATTTAAATAAACTGGGGAAGCCGAAAACGTCTAATCACTTCCACAGTACGAGATCGACTGGGTCTGCCACCTCCTCCTCTGTGCTATTGGCACTATTGAAAATAGCTTGACTGTATTAAACTATAACTAGTCACTCCGTAATATTTAATTTAAATAAACTGGGGAACCCGAAAACGTGTTAACACTTCCACAGTACGAGATCGACATAGTCATTTTGTTGTTATGTTTTGTATGTGGTTTTTCCTTACCCCGGTGCGCTTAAGTTAGTAGAACACCCTGATGGGTGAATTTTTCGTTTCTTTGAAAGGAAATGAATTATTTTTGAGTTGCCGAATGAAGAATGAATGTGTGCTTGATGAAGTTGAACACCAAGCCATATAGATTATTAAGGGTAGGGAGAACAAACGTCGTTTTTGTTTTAGATTCTTTTATGTGTCTTTATTGTTTTTGGTGCGATTAGTTTTGAGAACACCCATGATGTTTCTTTTTCTTTACTTTTACTGGTAGGTAGCTTGAATGATTTTGTTTTGAATTGGTGTGTAGATTTTTGTTTGGGATATTGATACAGATGAAATTTTAAAAAGAAAGACAAGTAAAGTACATCAAGGAATTTTGGCATGTATGGAAATTAAGATTTTGGTTGCGTATGTGGAGAACACTTGCGCACCTTCCAATAAACTTCACTGCTTTGAAGCATAGGGAATATTCTCACAAAGTTTGAAACAAAATCTAAAATGGGTTGGCATTATTGATTTGACGACGATTTCATATGGAATGACTCATAAACAAAATCAGTACGAAAGGTTTAAGGTCTTTTTGCTATTGCAGTGAGATTTTAAGGTTACACAAAAATATTGATTGCAGAATAGCAATAAAGCCAAATTTGTACCAAAACATTGAAATCACTACTAAGCAAAATAATAGTAAAAGTGCTTCTTTACTATCTCACAAAGTATTTACTGATGTCAGAATTAAGTGGGAAAGAATTTCATACGACTGCTAAATTTGTGTGCTAAAAATGATTTTCATATTTTGCTTCTACACTTGTATCCAAACAAATCAGTTTCACCATAACCTCAAACCCCCAAGTGGGATTAAAAGTGTGATGGTTTTAGAACCGTTCCCAAATATTTTCTTGTATTAACATATGTCGAAACCCGTCAGATGTGCTGTCAAGTTGTGTGTGATGAAATTTCATATTTCGCTTTAACACTACGAGTATTATACATGATTATCTTCACACTTTTTTGACATGTGTTAATACTCAATGAGATAGTGTGGAATGGCTATAAGGCTAAGTCTGTACCAAAACTTAAATGACTTTTTGCTATTGCTGGGATATTTGGAGTTTACACGAAAACATTGAAATCACTATTGAGCAGAGTCATACATAAGCAAAATCAATACCAAAAGTTAATTGACTTTTCGTTATTACAGTGAGACTTGGAGTTTACACGATAGCATTGAAACCACTATTAAGCAGAGTAAAAGTTAAGCTATGTTAGTACCAAACGTTAAATGACATTTTGTTATTGCAGTGAGATTTGGGGTTTACACGAAAAAATCACTGTTAAGCATAATAACAATTAAGCAAAATCAGTACCAAAAGTTAATTGGCTTTTTGTTTTTGCAGTGAGATTTGAAGTTTACACGAAAACATTGAAAATACTTTTAAGCTGAATAAAAGTTAATTTTTTTGGTTATTGCAGTAAGATTTTGGAGTTTACACGAAAACATTGAAATCACTGTTAAGCAGAAGTTAAGCAAAATCAGTGCCAAAAGTTAATTGACTTTCTGTTATTGCAGTGAGATTTCAAGTAAGCACGAAAACATTGAAGTCATTATTAAGCAGAATAACACTTAAGCAAAATCAGCACCAAAAGCTAAATGACTTTTTTGAGATTGTTTATGTAGTCTTTTTTGGTCAATTTTTATGTGAATGCAAATAAAACAAGTTTAATCCATCTTTTCAAAATCGTTTCGTCGTTATTCAAAACTTCTTCAGGGGGTAGGTCAAATTATTTATTAAATAAACATTAACAACAATAACAATTTTTTGAAGAAAATAGTTTTTGATATGAAAGCTTACTTTAAAAATGTTTGTGTAATATTACATTTGGCTCTTTTCTTTATTTTAAGTTGTAACACTTTTGTTATTGCAGTGAGACTTGAAGTTTACACGAAAATATTGAAATCACTTTCAATCAGAATAATAGTTAAGCTAAATCGGTAGCAAAACTAAAATAACTTTTTGTTACGGCAGTTAGATTTGGAGTTTAAGCGATTGAAATTGAATTCACTATTAAGCAGATTAAAAGTAACAGAAGAACAAAAACCTTAATATCACTCATTGTTAATTTTTGTTTGCTGTAAAGTGAGATTTTTCTTAATACAATATTTTTAAAATCACTTGTTAGCAGAGTTCCAGCTTGAACAAATTCAGTAATTTCAATACAGCTAGTTAACTGAAATCACTGATAAATATGCAAATAATTTTCATATTTCCAATTTTGATTGGCATTATATTTTATTGGTTAAGGATGACTCCTGCCAAATGTATTGACATTGGCCTTTTTCTTTTTTTACTCTCTTAAAACTTACTTGCTTTTTAAATAATCAAAATTTTTTTCAATAAGATAAACAAAATTTTAAGTGCTATTTCAATAACTGTTATTTTTATTTTCAGTAGCAAGGTCTAATTGTTATATTCCAATACCTGTTACTGAATAGTTGTTACTATATTTTTGACACATCCCTACTAAGTTGGTATATTACTGCCGCCTTAACGAATACTAGACTTTTCAGAAGTTTTACATTGACCCTAACATGGGCCTAGCAAAGGTAGCACTCGATTTTGTATCGGGCCTTATCCGTTAAGTAACCTTTTGCCTCTACAGACAAAAAAAAATAAATAAAAGTTGTCTTGGTTGGGATTCTACCCTACGATATTCTGGTTTCCAGTCCAATACGTTTTTTTTTTTTTTTTTTTTAAATTCATATTTATTTTTCAATTTTCTTAAAACTATCTTAAAGCTTGACAAATTCATAAAAACTAGCCTACTTATCAATATCTTAAAACTAACTTACTGGCCCCAGTCGGGCGCTCTAAGTTAAACTATAATAACTTAATGGTAATGCCTTTCGGCCTAAGAACTATCTTAATACTAAATCCAGGTCGGTTTTATTTTTTACCGAGAAGAATTTACAAAAAAGAAGAAAAGAAGAATTTACTAGAAAACTATGCCTTTATTTTTTGTTTTGGTTTTATATAAAACTTACAAGCTGCATAAAACTAAACTAAAGCCAATTAAAACTAACTAAAACTAATTAAAACTACTTGAAGCTACTTAAAACTATTTACAACTAATTATAAACTAATTACAACCTACTTATAAGCTACTTACAGACTACTTACAAACTAGAACAGCCACAGCAAGCATTTTCCGGTTTTATAATTTTTTTTATATTTTTGTTGATTTTAAAATATTTTTTGTGTTCTTGTATGTTTTATAATTTTTTTTTTTTTGGTGCCACCCTGACTGTCCCTACTTAAAACTAACTACATAAACCTATGTAAGTCGGCCATCACAGAGAAAAACCAAGGACAACTTTTAAATATCTGAACTAACTTCATTCTTCATATTTTAACCACCAGAACTGGTTCTCCTGCGGAGCCGCCGCTCTTTCCTGGATCAGCCCTCGACTGACTAGATAGAGGAATGCATCGGGTGGAATAAAGCCGCTTAGACGCACACTCTCTTAGTATTCGTATTTAGGGTAATAAGCCCCGAAAATTAAGCTGTTAGTCGAGGACATCACTTTTGCTATGTGACCTCGAATAAGCTTCAGCAAGAAATTATCTATCCTGTTTATGTTGGCCCCGTTGTATAGAGCCAGGTTGGAATAGTAGTGTTTGTACCCCGACTCTGGTGTTCTGTGCAATCCAAGGCAGCGTCGAAGACACTGCCTCTCAAACACCCGAATCTTTTCCATTTGAGATGGGGCAACGTTGAACCAAACCGGGCATCCATAGGCAATCATCGGCCGGATAAGGAACATGTAGCATCACCTTCACCCTACTTTCAAGCCAGCTGCTGTAAAGCAACTGTTTCGTCAGGGCAAAGGCTCCCCTAGCCCTGGCCAGAGCAGCATTTATATGTCTGTCGAAATACAAATACTGATCCGTCCAGATGCCAAGGTACTTTACCATACTTTTACTCGCCAGTAGATGTCCATTTGGCCCTGCGATCACCAGCTTGCACCAGTTCTTTCTCATATCCCTTGTGGCTCTAAGCAACGGAGTCCTAAACAAGATAGTTTCTGATTTCTGAAAGTTGATTTTCAACTTCCAGTCATCGCAATATCGCTGAATCTTCTCGCAGTCACGCTGCAAGAGAATCCTGATGACCTCGATTTTTGGAGCTGTTCTGTACGCAATTAGATCGTCAGCATACGCAATTGCCTGAGTTAGACTACTTATCAGATCGCTGGTGTAAATGCTGAATAGAATCGGCGAGTTGACCGCTCCCTGCTGAAGACCATTTTTAATATTGAAGGTTGTGGCAGAAGTTACATTGCCACTCTTGTCAACACACTTTCTGCCATTGAACATATCATAAAGCATATATTATAGTGGTTTACTAATGCCAAGTCTGGTCAGCTTTAGATAAAGACCCTCTAACCAAACGGTGTCGAAGACCTTCTCCAAATCAACCAGACAGGCACCCATACACGGCTTCTTTGATTTGTTCCATTGGACATTAGAAACGAGTTTAGACGCGGCATGAATGGTGTCTTGTCCCGCCTTAAAACCGAACTGATTGTCCGGTATGATATTATTGTCCTCTGCCCACTTAGACAGAGCTCTATTGATAACTTTTTCGAATACCTTGCTGATACTCGGAAGAAGACTTATTGACCGGAGATTCGCCGGATTGGAATTGTCCTTTCCCTTTTTCGGGAGAGGATGCAAAAGATGCTGGATAATATGCATTATTCAGAGCGTTGTTAAACAGAGTGGTATAAATGTCTACTGCTTCTGGAGGTAAATGTCGAAGTTCCACGTTGGATATGCCATCGACTCCTGCTGACTTCTTCTTCATTAATGATTCAAAGATGAGCTGGAGGAAACTGGGCTCATTTCGCTAGGCGATTATGGCGTTTGCCAAATGATCTTCATTGAACCCGGTAACACCAAGGTTCTCTGATCGACATTGCGTGATGTCATTCCGAAGGTAGAAGTGATGGAGCAAGGCTCTGTTTTCCAGGTCATGATTGGGGCGAATGCACGCATTCACCTTGTACACTTGCTGGAAAGCAGCCCCCACAGCCTCCACTTTCTCCTGCGGATCTTCGACAACAAAGAGGTCCAAGACGGCGTCCTCTGGATTAATTCCTGCTGTCAGAAGTACGTCTCTGTTGTCTGTCGTTCTCTGAAGCTTAAGACACGGAAGATCGTTCTGATCATTCCTTCTAAATATCTTGTTAATTTGCGGAAACATGCTCGGGTCGCTAACATTAACGGCCCGAATTTTGTTATCCCAATACAAATTAATTGACAACCGATAGTTCTCTTTAATTAGTTGGTTGATGTTCTTGATCGACGACTTCAGTGTCCTAATCTCCAGATCGTGAGGGTCAGTAAACCGTCGGTACAAGAGTTTGAGTCTTGTCAGCAGTCCACTTTTTTGTCTGTGTAGTGCGTCAATGGTCAGGTTCCGATACATATCGGTTGCATCCCGTTGTTTGTATTTCTGTATTGTTCTGTTCATTGTTCGTTTGATTGTCTCGTCCATTTGTTCTAAGTATTGGTCTATTTCGTTATTTGTCAAATTCCTGTCATTTGGTGCGGATATGTTATTCGATCTGATTTCACTCGATAAGGCGTTGGTAAAGCGTGGCCAGCGCACCTTACTGTAATTGTAAGTATGCACAGGTACATACTCATCCAACTCCACGAGCTCGTTGGGAAGCTGTGTTACGGCGGCGAGTCCGCAGTGATCACTGTCGTACTCGATCGTTCGTAAACAGTTTCTTGGTCTTTGACCCACAGTGTCAGTAATTGTCAGTCTTGCGTCTATTAGTAATAGATCCAGATAGGCACCGCTTCTTGGAAACGATTCAAAATTGTTTTTGGTTATTGAGATATAGCCATTTTAGTAAGTTGTGAAAAATGAATTTTTGTATGATTTTAGCAGGTTCCTAATCATTGATTTATTTATTAATTAGAGGGATGCAAATTCAAATTTTGGTGTGCAAATTCGAAATTAAAATGCACGAGTTTTTTTAAATTTTGAACAATTCAAAATTGTGTTTGGTTATTGAGATATAGCCATTTTAGTAAGTTGTGAAAATTGCATTTTTCTATGTTTGTAGCAATTTCCTGATCATTAAATTACCGTTTAACCAAAGGTGTGCAAACAAAAACTTTGAGTATTCAAATTTGAATATAAAATGCACATTTTTTTTTTAAATTTCTAACGGTTGAAAATATAGTATTCGAGGTATTTCATTTTCCGTGAGGAATAAAAATAGCATTTTTCGTGATTTTCTTATGTTTTAATTTATTATTTAGCTGTGCATGTATGCATTTTTCAAGCACATACACTCGCTTTCTATTAAAAAAAAGAAATACTGTAAAACAAGTAATATAAAATAAATAAAAATATGAACGATCCTCATTGGACTCGAACCCATGACACCTAGGCTCACAGTCGGCAGCTCTCATGCTGGGCCATTGATTAACATATTTTGATTGGGTTATTTTCTAATAAGTGTTCTTTCAATTATTTAGTCTAACGAAATTTTAATTAATTAATTATTGATTAATGAAGGGTGTGCAAATTAAAATTTTTGGTGTGCAAATTCAATTCCAAAAGAAGCAATTATGCATTTTGGAAATTTTACTTGCATTTCGAAATTTTACTTGGTTACCGAGATATGACCATTTGAAAGTTTCAAACAAAGTGCAATTTGTTTATATTTAAAAAAAAAATAGGGGGGTGTGCAATTAAATTTTTTTACATATTTGAAATGTGCAATTAGAAATACATCGCGTGGCATTTTTTTTTTGCGAAAATCGAAAGTCGGCCCGCTGACGGCGTGGTGGTGTAATTTGCTATCTTTTTTCACGCCTATATATATATATGATTTTTCACCATCGCCATTTAAAAAATATACTAACCTTTGAAGCGAGTGGTCCTGGTCGATCGAGGAGTGCAAACTGCAGCAGGTAATTTATTTGAACGTAAGATATTGTAATCTGTAACTTTAATGTAATTTCAGAAATAAAACATATACATTTCTCTTTGTTAAACGAATATTTCATTTCGAGCTCCCGCTCAAAGAATAGCGTTTTATTTCGCAATCGCCAGTCCAAAGACGTGGAATAAATTGCTTCGAGTAGTCGCAATTTTTTGGATTAAGTTGCGTGTTAATTTGCATTTCCCAGTCCCACGCCGAAGACTAAATTGCAAACCGCCACCGCAACACATATCCTTGTCGTCATGGCTATCTTGTGCAAAGTAATGCACCGTATTCTACCAAAAAAAAGCCAACGCCTGAACTCTGGAGATCAATCTTTGGTTCAGGGAGCCATGAAAGACGGCATCTTTAACTCGTCTCAAATTGGAGCACCACGCGATGCCAATGCAGCCGCATCGAGAGAAAGGGCTCCATCCCTCGATGCCAATGCCACTGCATTGGGAGAGAGTGCTCCATCGTTCGATGCCAATGCTGCTGCATCAATTATTTACCCTTAACATAGAGGTCAATTGGTTGATGAAGCCCATGTGGACGTTTATAAACTGCCAGCCGGACCCTCACGACGGGTTCCAATCATAAATACTAATGCCACCAGACGGCTCGTTGCAATGGAGAGTGAGCTAAGAATAACTCAAATAAAACTAGCTGAACAAAGTCAACCAGATGTGTCACTGAACAGAACAATGCCAGCCGTTTCAAAAACAGTTGTTCACCTGGCGCCACCTTTATCTACTACCGTAACATACTGCTCACCTCCAATAAAACCGTTCTCTAATCCGCTATCCAGTGACACTGGCTCACAGGCAAGTACAGCTAACCACGTGACATTAACCGCTGTTCCATGTAATTTTAGAGCACAGTCACCACCAACTACATATGGTGGTGACAAATCATCCCACAGTGCATACTGTTTCAACATTTTTTGGAAGCTTCAATGGTTCATCTCAGCAAAAATTTACTCGAAAGCTTCAGGATTTGCCTCCGTTCAGTGGCGACCCAGAGGACAGGCCTATGTTTTCTAGTCCGAATGCTGAATCCACAACAGTCTACAATTACAGTCATTTGGAAAACAGTATGCGCCTGCAAAAATCTTTAAAAGGCCAAGCACGTGATGTGGTGAGGTGCATGATGATTCATGCTGAAAATGTTAATTTGGTTATGGAGCAGCTGCATTCCAGTTTTGGTTGCCCTTAACAGCATTGTCTAGCAAACCCAACTCTACTAAAAGAGCTTATTCATAAGCTTCCTAGGAGCCAGAGGATTCAGTGGGCTGGGTATGCAGCTCACATACAGTCATATCCAACTATCGTCGACTTTAGTAACTGGTTGAGTGGAGTTGCAAGTTTGATTTCCTTGGTACAAGATGACAAGAGTACCGGTAGTCGAACAACAATAGAACCAAAGCGCCGTTCAGTTCTCCATGCAGCCGAGGGTCAACCAGCAGATGCAATCAAGTGTCCAATCTGTCAATGCCGTCGCAGAATATCTGAATGCAAACAATTTTTTGGAATGCAGTGTGAGTGAAAGGTGGACTCAAGCCATGAGATGTCGATTATGCTTCACATGTCTGGAAGTAGGACATGCGCTGAGGTTCTGCCACCGTCGTCGAAAATCTTGTGGTGTTGATGGGTGCCAAAGGAGTCCCCACCAGTTGTTGCACAACAAAGACAGCCTGTCTCTGCAGGTGCACAAATGCCACGTACACAGCAACAACAAGTAGCCACCAAAACCAAGGAAGCAATTCTCAGCTGTTCACAGAGCCCAGATAAAACAAAAAAATATTTTTTCGAGTGCGGCCTGTCACCATGTATGGACCCTTGAAGCGAGTCGACATTTACGCTCTTATGGATGAAGGTTCTTCAATTATTGATAGAAGCTAAATTGCTTAATTGGTGATCTTGGACTGAGTGGTGATAGCCGTAAGTTGGATCTCCAATGGTTTAGGGGCAGAGCTGCTCAAGAACCTGCAACTGTGGCCAACGTTCACATCAGTGGAATAAATAACAAGAAGAAAAATCTGCTTCGTAACGTTTGTTGTGTTTCTAACCTTTGCCTGCCGATGCAAAGTCTAAACGAAAATGATTTGCACAGGGATGCTGAATATTTTGAAAAGTTACCTGTTTTTTCTTATGATGACATCACGCCACAGATTCTCATTGGCTTAGATCACTGCCACCTTGGTCTGCCAAGTGAGACACTTCGACTTCGAGATGAAGGGCCATATGGCCCTATGGTGAAATTCAAATACAATCTTTATATTCAAACATGTAGAGATAAAATCTGCAATATCTTTTTAAAAGGCTTTTTGTTTAGCTAAAACAAAAAATGGGGAAAATATTATTTTTTATTAGTAGTATTTAAATTATGAGAAATTAAAATGAGCTTTTAGTTTAGCTAAAACAAAATTATGAAGTGTGTTTTATTCACGACAAGTTCAGATATGTATTTCTATAGTATTTTGCATGAGAAATATAACGTACCAGCAACTTCCAACCACGATTTCCATTGAGAACACTGATACATTCGTCAAACGTTAAACAACTCTTGTTAAAATACAGTCTTCATATTTCTTGAAGAATAGGACAAATTGCTATGAAATGTAGAACGTTTTCATTTTGGTTCAAATTGTATAGAGAACAAATGGGGTTTATGTCTCTTCGATTCGGTCTGAAATTAAGTTCTAGAACTTCCGTTCTTATTTTAAAGATAAGGCTCATATCCGTGGTAGAAAGGTCCCTTCTGAAATAATTATTTTCACCCAAATTAAGACTAAAGTTTCTATAAATATTCCTTGAAGTTGACTCCCTGGCCCTGTCAAGATGCATTCGAAACATGCGTTCATCTACCTTTGCAATGCAATCATAGAAAATATTTTGCCACTCTCCTATATTATTGACATTAAAATTTAAAGGAGTGGAATGTGCCAAAGCAAGTTCTTGCCAGTTCTTAAAAGGAGTACAACCGCAGTGAAGAGAAACAAGCAGTATCCTTTTATGCAAGTTACTATCAGGTCTCTTCATAACTTTCGTTAAAAAATCTGCACAAGCCTTTAAATTTCTAACGAATATTTGCGGCAGATCGGACTCAACATAGATAGCATAGTTCGCAGTACTGGGAGGTAATTTGAATATTCTTTTAAAAAAGTATCTCTGGATTGTTTCGATCTCCAAGGATTCGTATCCATAGACTTCGTTTCCGTAGCAAAAAAAACTTTTATCTGTGGGATCAAAAACTTTAAACTTAAGTACACTTTACACGATTATAAAAGTCATATGACATGTCAAACAATTCATACCATATCGTATGAACACACTCATATATCTCATATGACTTCTCAAAAGCAAAAAGCATATGACTTTTTTGACATTAGAACTGCAGCTAATTCCATTTGAGAAGTCAAACGAGATTTTTTATTTTCATGGAAAGTAGTGAATTCAGAGTATTGAAAATAAAAATATTTCTACAAAAAAAATTTATTTTGAATGAAAACAATGGATAATTAATAAAAAGTAGTTTTGCTCCACAAAAATGTATTTGTTTATGACTTTTTTTTCTTTTATTTTGGTTTTGACAGATAACCATAGGAAAAATCAAATGCGAAGTAAAGACGTGTAAACATACACAAATTATAACCGTATGACTTGACTTGAAATGACAGCTCATATGAGAAATCATACAGAAAATATAATGACAGATCATATGACTTATATTATCGTGTAAAGTGGCCTTTAGATGTTGCGTCCAGAAAGGACTTTCTAAAAAAATGTGACCACATTGAATTTATAGCTGACTTAGCTATAGCAAGTTTATCTTTTATATGAGCCCTGATATTGAGATTGTGTGAAATAATGAAGCCTAGGTATTTGAATTCGTTTACAACTTCTAAACTGGTACCATCTAATGTCCAGTACATTGAATTTCTATTATTGCTACTCTGGGACCGGAAAACCATGACCTTGTATTTGGCCGAATTAATTTCCAGATCCCATAGATCACAAAAGGCTTTTAGTTTATTTATTTAGAGCTGCAGCATTACTGGGTTGTCAGCAAAAATCACGAGGTCATCAGCGTACAACAAAAGTTTTACAAATATATCACCATAATAAACACTTTTGGGTAAATAGCTCTCGATATCGTTGATGAACAATGCGAACATTAACGGACTTAAAACACATCCCTGTGGAACTCCTGTTTCAGACCTAAATGAACACGATTGGCTTCTTCCACTGCAAACCATTGCTAACGTATCAAGAAGGAGCTGTTCATAAACCCGAATAAATTTAGTTGAAACTCCAATCACTGCGAGTTTATATAACAGTGATCTTCTATTAATTGTGTCAAACGCCGCTTTAAAATCAACAAAGAGTGCAAATAATGGCTTCTTTTTATCAATGAATCGCCTTGCTATGGTTGTAAGTGCAAAAATTTGATCCACAGTTGACAGGTTAGCCTGAAAACCAGCTTGAAAACAACTAATAATATTATTGTTTTGCACCCATGTTGACAACCTGAGGTATAGAATTTGGGTAAATAGTTTTATTAGAGAGCTTAACACTGAAATCCCTCTATAACTTTCAGGTTGATTTTGATTACCTTTTTTGAAAATGGCTGTTATTTTCGCCAAGCGAAAACTGTTTGGAAAGTTTTCCTCAGTAAACATTTTATTCAGTAATTCAAGAATATGGTCCAGAAATTCAGGTGTTGAGTTCTTGCAGAATTCTACCGGAATACCATCTGATCCTAGAGCTTTGTTATTCTTCATTTTTATTAAGTGATGTAAGAAGCTCAAACATTGAAAAATTGGAGTCTAGCTCTGCAATGAGTAAATTTTGGAGTGCAAAACTAATAGAATTTCTTATTTATTTATTTATTTATCTATTCATCAAGCAGAGACACAGCTCTTACAGACTAATACAAAAATTTAAAATATATGTATGTACAAGACAAAAAAAAGAAAAAATTGAAGAAATTAATACTAACCACCGTAATTAAGACTTATTAACAATTTTTTTTTAAAACAGTCTCTACTTAAGTATAAATTAAAATCAATAACATTACATAGCGAATAAGCTTGTCTTAAACAGCGAGTTAAGGGTTCATTGGTTCCATAATTAACCCTATGAAAAGGTACACAAAATAAACGATTGCTACGTAAACCACAATATGGAACATGAAAACCAACCAACGAGAGCAAAAGAGGTTAATTGATTTTGTAATTAATTAAATCACTGACAAACATGACATCAAAAAATGTACGGCGTGTTTCCAATGATTGAATGCCCAATAACAAACACCCCGTGTTATAAGATGGCATTTCAACATTCCATCGTAAAATCTGAATTGCAATTCTGGTGAAGCGTTTCTGTACTCTTTCAATTCTCATTGAATGGACAGCATACATAGGATTCCAGATGGAAGAACAGTACTCTAATATCGATCGTACATAACAAAAATATAAAGCTCTTAGATTAAAAGGATCTGAGAAGTCTTTGGCATTCCTAGAAATAAATCCAAGCATTGAACTGGCCTTAGAAATTATATAGTCAATGTGGTTGGAAAACGTTAACTTTAAATCAAAGATCACACCAAGTCTTTTTTTTTCTGTAACTTTAGATAGAGGAGATCCATTTATACCATAAGAAAACATTATCGGTGACGCATTCAAATGAAGATCATTATTAGCACACCAAACACATAAATTATAAAGATCGTTTTGTAGGTGTATGCAATCCGAAATAGATTTAATCCATAGGAATAATTTTAGGTCGTCAGCATACATTAAACAAATACAATTAATCAAAACATTAGGGGTATCATTAATAAATAAGAAAAATAGAAGGGGTCCTAAGTGACTTCCCTGTCGAACCCCAGAAGTTGCAACAACCGGGATTGAAATAAAGTTGTTAATTTGAACGTATTGAATTCTACCAGTAAGATCGGATTCAAACCATTTCAATAAATTAGAATGAAAACCTAAGTTATGAAGTTAGGCAATTAATATAGAGTGATCCACCCTGTCAAACGCTTTAGAGAAATCAGTGTATATAACATCGCATTGATATCCCTGTTCAAGAGCAGCTATTACATAATTACTAAAAATCGTAAGATTGGTCAAGGTTGATCTGCCACCGATAAACCCATGCTGTAAAGGGGATATTATTTCTTTCACTGAGAAAACAAGCTTATTATAAACAATTTTTTCAAACACTTTATGAATTACAGATATTTTACAAATAGGTCGATAGCTTATAACTTCATTTTTTGACCCAGATTTGAAAACAGGATATACATACGTGTTTTCCATTGGTTTAAAAAGTAACCTTAAAGTGAACGATTAAAGATTTTGATTCTGATCAGGTACTAGAAGGGTTTCAAAATATGAGGCAAGCTGCTCAACACTAATGCTTAACGACACTGATTTAGTGCGCCCACCTAATATCCTCACATTGCACCAGAAAGATTTAGAGTCTTTACATTCTATGAGATTCTTAGCAACATTCCTAAGGTAAGACTGTTTTTTGTAAGTACACAAGTCCTTATACATTTTATTTTGCTGCAAATAAAGATGTTTGAAAGCATCATTATTCGATTCCCTAAAAAGTTTTAAGAATTTAAAGGATTTACTTCTACATTTTCTGCATTCCTCGTTAAACCATTTAGACCTAGGCCACGGTAGGATGAAACGGGAGCTACTTGTTGTTGCAGACTTTCGAATTAACTCAGATGCAACCCTCGTGGCAGAAATCATAGAAATCGTAGAAATCATTTCATGTCTTAAATTTTGCCTATATACATTGGCCTTATGTTCAATCCACTTGAGTTTGTTATTGATTTGAGCAAGGTCTTCAGCGTTTACTTGGGCAACTTGAAAGAAGAACTCACAAGAAACTATAATTGGCAGATGTAATGAAAAATTTGTAGGATATACCTCAAAACTCTTAATAATATCCAACCAATCTCCTTTTAACAAAGAGTAGTCGATTGTAGAACATCCTTGTGAAGAGATAAAAGTATAATTTCCCTTACAATCACCAACAGTAACCCCATTTAACACAAATAAACCAAAATCCTCTACCATGTCTATTAAAACCTTTCCATTTGAGTTTAGATTTTCATCCACTGAGTTTCTTTCGAAAGAAAAGTAACCATTGTTCAAAATTGATGAGTTTTTAAAGTTGCTTATACGCCCGTTAAAATCGCCAATAAGCATTACATTTTCGCGATTGTTATTTGTAAGAAAGTTCTGCAGATCTTCGTAATCTGAGTTCCACCCGTTATAATTTAAATAAATAGGAACAATCTGAAAGTGTTTTGAGTCACATAAAATATCAATTATAATTTTGTTTTCACTATTCTTAAAACTTATTTGAACTTATTTGTAAAATAAAAATATCATAATTTGAAATAAGTTTAAAAAAATCAGGTATTAGTAATTTGTTTTTTAAGCCTGTAATATTATAACAAAGAATATTAAAATTAAAATTGTTTTTTTGGCAGACGGCAACTCTATCCTACATGATGTTATGACGGCTACTACTGCTGCTACGTTGACCATCCTGGTTATAAATGTTCTGGCGTTTAGCTGGCGCTGCTGCAGTTTGAAAGTTTATGTTCTTGCTGTCAAAAAAGCACATTGCATTATCTCCAAACGTCGCTTTGACAAATGCAAGTTCTTCATTTGTTTTAATTTGCAGACCGCGGAGTGACTCGAAAAAGAAGACAAACTTTTCAATTTGCAATCTACATCCCTTAACATAAATTTTTGCAGTCGGGCTTAGTTCAAGAAGTTTGCATTTAATCTCACTCAACGTTTTCCTTTTTTTCCGATAGATAAGTGATTGCTCTCTGTGCACAAAACTCTCCACTACCTTTCAGCTTCGGTGTGGCTACAAAAATTTTATTGGCAGTGTCCGCGTCTTGAAAATTTAGTACCATTGTTGTTAAATTGTTGTGACGGTTATGGAACTCTTGAGTGTGTTGCAATGAAAAATCTGCGTTTTCGTTTAGGTCAAGAAGGCCTAGACAAGTTTGTTTAGCATATTCAAGCTTGTTTGTCTTATTGTCTGAAGGGAAATGCATCACTACACATTTTTCATTCGATTTTTGTGATAAAATTTCAATCTGTCTCTCGAGTGTTTCACAGAAATTCTCCATAACGACCAGGCGCTCCGAGAGTTGGAATTTTTCAGACCGTAATAGCTGTATGTCCATCAATATGGCTAATACATTATCTTTCGTGGCAATATTTTTTAAATGTTCGTTTAAGCATTCATTTATAATTGCTTTTACTTCACTAGCTTCCAATGATTTCTTAGCCATTTTCGAATTCTTCTCAGGTAAAGTTTTCTTGATAGTAGGTGAATTTACCGCAGATATGCCGGATGCCTTCCTCTTTGTGTTCATAGAGTTGCTGCCGCAAACACGAATTTAAAAGCTTTAAATCTCCTACCTTCTCAAATGATGTTTAGGATTTATCAATTCACTTATGTAACTCTTATTGTTATAATCAATTTAAGTTAAGAAATACTTTTTATTGTTGACTATTAACAAAATTATAAATAAAAACTCAAGCACTATAACAAACTCGACTTTCTATTTATTTGGATATACCCGTTGAAAATGTGCAGAAAATATCTCTTCCCCTTAGTATTGTATTCATTTGGGTTTACGATGCCATAAACTGGTACTGCTTTGTTTCGTATTTTCTTTACCTTTCTTTGAGAGTAAAGCATAGTATACAGATCCCAAGTGAACAAAAATAAAAACTTTAAAACGGTTTTTCAGCTGTTTTGTGCAAAAACCATTTGCAAGCAAATAATGCCTTGAGATGAATACATTTTTTTTTAAGTGTAGACCGACCATCCAAAAAAATATTTTATTCACTACACTTTTTTTCGCATGTAAAACAATTGCCGGTTCATTGTTTTGCATGACATGCCATGATTTTTTTTTCATTCATGGTTTTTTTTTTGCATGAAACTGTAAACCAATCATGCAAACAATTAATTTTGCATTTCACCTCAATTATGTTTGACATGAGAGAATATTTGCATAGATTTTTTTTGTGGATGAGAACTGTTAACTTACAGCACAAGATACTACTGGAATGGCAAACTACTTACACCTATTGCATGACTTTGGATGCATGAAATCAATGCAGACCCTTTCCCCAGTGAATGTCCCACGTGATTTCCATGAAGAATGTGCTTTTTTTTTCATTGAGGAGCAAATTTCCTGCTGGGATGTAAATGAATACAGAAATATATGTATGTATTTGCATGAGTTGTAGGTACTTCCCAGTAGGAAATTTCCTAAACTTCACCACTCAGGAAGTAGGTTTTTCTTCTCGGAAAAGGAGCTGCACCCACGAATTTCCTACGGAATCCCATCAAGAATTTTACGCAGACTTGTCATTGGGAGAAAGTACCTTCACACTTTCTTGATGAATATTTTGTAATGGAATCACTATGCTCGTAACTCTCTCGAATTCATAATTTTTCTTCCTTCTCTGTAAAAATAAGTTTTCGTGATATGATATTTTTTTCAACGCAAATGAGTACATGAAGAATGGATCAACTGAGAGTGGATGTTTTCTTAGATGAAAGAGGTGACTGAAATCATTATGCATTTCCTTTTTGATTTCGTCAAAAGAAGAAGCGAAGCTTCTGAAATGAAGCCGAATTCATGACAACGAAAATAAATTCAAGTGGTATAGTGTATTTAAGAAGTTTACTAACTAATAAGATATTATAGAGAAGTGGATAGTTACATATTTTAAAGTAATTAAAATAAAGTATTCATTATTATATAAAAAAAATAAATGGAAACAAAACAAACAATATAATACAAAATAACTATGTGTTAATATTTAAAACGTAGGAACTTGTTGGAAGCAAAGACAATTATCATCGCCATATTTTTGTTCATTTTGGAGCTAAGGAATAGAGGAAGGCATAAAGAACTTCAAGTCATGAAAAAAACATTAAAATTACCGTAGGCGGAATATTACCCTTCTTCATGGCTATAATTTAATATGTAGGTATCTACATACTAATACATTTATTTTATTTTCACAACAAAATTTTATAATTTCACGTCAATATCTATTCAACAGACAGACAAAAATATGTATCTACCTACCTACCACTGCAACGGTCATTTCATAGCCGATATGTAACTGAAAGGATGCATGACTTTTTATGAAGGAAACCTCTAAATCTGGGTTTCTACTGAATTCATTTAACTTCTTAATGTAGAAGAAAGAAAAACCATATCTTCTCTTTCGCACAACTGGCACAAAATACGCAATGCTATGTGGGTTGTAATAACCGCTGAACATGTGTAGGAATTATCTCTCTTCCACTCAGTATTGTATTCATTTGAGTTTATGATGCCATAAAAGGATATTGTTTTTTCGTATTTTCTTTACCTTTCTTCGAAAGCAAAGAACAAGATGCGACTGCAATGGCAAACTACTTACCGTTTGCATGAATTTCGATGAATGAAATCAATGCAGGCCCTTTTTTTTTTTTTTAATTCATTTTTATTTTTCAATTTTCTTAAAACTATCTTAAAGCTAGACAAAAATTCATAAAAACTAGCCTACTTATCAATATTTTAAAACTAACTTACTGGCCCCAGTCGGGCGCTCTAAGTTAAACTATAATAACTTAATGCTAATGCCTTTCGGCCTAAGAACTATCTTAATACTAAATCCAGGTCGGTTTAATTTTTTACCGAGAAGAATTTACAAAAAAACTCGGTATCTATGTCTTTATTTTTTTGGTTTTATATAAAACTTACAAACTACATTAAACTAAATTAAAGCTAATTAAAACTAATTAAATAAAAATACTTAAAGCTACTTAAAACTATTTACAACTAATTATAAACTGGTTATAACCTACTTATACGCAACTTACAGACTACTTACAAACTAGAACAGCCACAGCAAGCATTTTCCGGTTTTATAATTTTTTTGTATTTTTGTGGGTTTTATAATTTTTTTTTGATGTTTTTGTATGTTTTTTTTTTTTTGTGCCACCCTGACTGTCCCTGCTTAAAACTAACTACCTTAACCTATGCAAGTCGGCCATACAAAAGAAAATAGCAAGGTCAACTATTAAATGTCTGAAGGAACTTCATCTTCGTTTTTCAACCACCAGAACTGGTTCTCCTGCTTTGCCCCATCTCTTCGGTCCCGTTCGGACACAGTCCTACTGAACCGAAGGTGCGAGGACGTCCCGACTGTAAAGGAGCCACCGATCCACAGTTCTACGGCCGACGTGGTAAATTAGCGGAACCGCCGCTCTATCCTGGATCAGCCCTCGACTGTCTAGGTGGAGGAATGCATCGGGCGGAATAAAGCCGCTTAGACGCACACTCTCGTAGTATTCGTTGTTGGGGTAGTAAGCCCCGAAAATGAAGCTGTTAGACGAGGACATCGCTCTTGTAATGTGACCTCTAATAAGTTTCAGCAAGAAATTATCTATCCTGTTTATGTTGGCCCCGTTGTATAGGACCAGGTTGGAATAGTAATGTTTGTACTCCGACTCTGGTGTTCTGTGCAATCCAAGGCAGCATCCGAATCAAACACCCGAATCTTTTCCATTTGAGATGGGGCAACGTTGAACCAAACCTGGCATCCATAGGCATTCATCGGCCGGATAAGGGCCATGTAGCAAATCACCTTCACCCTGCTGTCAAGCCGGCTGCTATAAAACAACCGTTTCGTCAGGGCAAAGGCTCCCCTAGTCCTGGCCAGAGCAGCATTTATATGTCTGTCGAAATACAAATACTAATCCATCCAGATGCCAAGGTATTTTACTACACTTTTACTCGCCAGTGGATGTCCATTTGGCCCTACGATCACCAGCTTGCGCCAGTTCTTTCTCGTTTCCCTTGTGGCTCTAAGCAAATGAGTTCTAAACAAGATAGTTTCTGATTTCTGAAAGTTGATTTTCAACTTCCAGTCATCGCAATATCGCTGAATCTTCTCGAAGTCACGCTGCAAAAGAATCCTGATGACCTCGACTTTTGGAGCTGTTCTGTACGCAATTAGATCGTCGGCATACGCAATTGCCGGAGTTAGACTACTTATCAGATCGCTGGTGTAAATGCTGAATAGAATCGGCGAGTTGACCGCTCCCTGCTGAAGACCATTTTTAATATTAAAGGTTGTGACAGAAGTTACATTGCCACTATTGACAACAAACTTTCTGCCATTGAGCATATCATTAAGCATATATAATAGTGGTTTACTAATGCCAAGTCTGGTCAGCTTTAGATAAAGACCCTCTAACTATACGGTGTCGAAAGCCTTCTCCAAATCAACCAGACAGGCACCCGTACACTGCTTCTTAGATTTGTTCCATTGGACATCAGAAACGAGTTTCGACGCGGCATGGATGGTGTCATGTCCCGCCTTAAAACCGAACTGATTGTCCGGTATGATATTATTGTCCTCTGCCCACTTAGGCAGAGCTCTATTGATAACTTTTTCGAATACCTTGCTGATACTCGAAAGAAGACTTATTGACCGGAGATTCGCCGGATTGGAGTTGTCCTTTCCCTTTTTCGGGAGAGGATGCACCACAGCTGTCTTCCACTGCACTGGATAATATGCATTATTCAGAGCGTTGTTAAACAGAGTGGAATAAATGTCTACTGCTTCTTGAGGTAAATGTCGAAGTACAACGTTGGATATGCCATCGACTCCTGCTGACTTCTTCTTCTTTAGTGAATAGAAGATGAGCTGGAGCTCCACCTTCGTAATTAACAAGGAACTGGGCCCATTTCACTCGGCGATTATGGCGTTTGCCAAATGATCTTCATTGAACCTGGTGAAACTAAGGTTATCTGATCGCCATTGTGTGATGTCATTCCGAAGGTAGAAGTGATGGAGCAAGGCTCTGTTTTCCAGGTCGTGATTCGGGCGAATGCACGCATTCACCTTGTACACTTGCTGGAAAGCAGCCCCCACAGCCTCCACTTTCTCCTGCGGATCTTCGACAATAAAGAGGTCATCGTCCAAGACGGCGTCCACTGGATTAATTCCTGCTGTCAGAAGTACGTCTCTGTTGTCTGTCGTTCTCTGGAGCTTAAGACAAGGAAGGTCGTTCTGATCATTCCTTCTAAATATCTTATTAATTTGGGGAAACATGCTCGGGTCGCTAGAATTAACGGCCCGAATTATGTTATCCCAATACAAATTAATTGACAACCGATAGTTCTCTTTAATTAGTTGGTTGATGTTCTTGATCGACGACTTCAGTGTCCTAATCTCCAGATGGTGAGGGTCAGTAAACCGTCGGTACAAGAGTGTCAGCAGTCCACTTTTTTGTCTGTGTAGTGCGTCAATGGTCACGTTCCGATACATGTCAGTTGCGTCCCGTTGTTTTGTATTTCGGTATTGTTCTGTTCATTGTTCGTTTGATTGTCTCATCCATTTCCTTCTAGGTATTGGTGTATTTTGTTATTTGTCAAATTTCTGTCATTTGGTGGGGAAATATTGTTCGATCTAGTTTCGTTCGTTAAGGTGGCCAGCGCACCTTACTGTAGTTGTAGGTATGCACAGGTACATACTCATCCGACTCCACGAGCCCATTCGGAAGCTGTACTACGGCGGCGAGTCCGCAGTGGTCACTATCGTACTCGATCGTTCGTAAGCAGTTCCTTGGTATTTGACCCACAGTGTCAGTAATTGTCAGTCTAGCGTCTAATAGCAATAAATCCAGGTAGGCACCGCTTCTTGGAAACGATGGCCGTTCCGTAGCCATCAGTTCTATTCGATGTTCAGCGTTATACTGACTCATCCAATTAAAAAGATGAATACCTCTCGGATTCTGTACTTGATTTCCCCAATCTAAGTGTTTGGCACTCAAATCACCGGCCATGAGAAAGTAATTTTCGTCCAAGCTCAAGTGTAGACCTTCGAAAAGTTTGTCAAGCTCTGTCAAAAAATCAGTTGGCTGAGGTGATTCCGGTGCATAAGCCGCAATCACATACATTCGCTTCCCCTGTTGGAGAGGAATGCATACGACACATGCCTCCAATAGCCGAAATTTACGCAGATCACTATGTGCCCTATTACACGACGACTCTAGAGTCATGACTCTTTTCGAACTTAATGAGTGCGACAGAGAAGAAAAATGAAATGGAAGACCAGCTGCCCTGTGAGTCGTGGGCCAAGTTTCGGTGACTCATTTTTGACGTTTCTCTTTTCGCTCGTTCGTCTTTCAACATTTTTTTTACTATTGTCCTGTCATGTCACTTTCATTTGAATTCAAATATTCGTTATTCGAATAAGTTCTGTGTCAATAATATTTAAGTTAATTAAAATAAATTTCTTTCATTTTTGTTGTGGAAAATATATAAAATGTCTCAAGGCAGTCCTGATCAATTCAATTGGAGCAGAGAACTTACATTAGTTGTAATAAGTGAATACGAATCACATCCAAATTTGTATGTGACAACACATGCAAAATATATAAACAGAGTTGCAAAAGCTGATTCCTTTAATTTAATTCAGGAGTCACTGAAGCAGTTGGCTCCAAATATATCAATTGATGCCATAAAGCGCAAAATACACACCATGCGAAATCAGTTCATACGCGAACTAAGAAACATTGAAAAAAGCAAAAAAAGTGGAGCTGGCATAGATGACATCCGTGAGCCATCATTGTGGTTCTTTGACCAAATGCAGTTTTTAAAAACGCATTGTAAAACTAGGAAGTCAACTTCAAGCTTTGAAGAATGTGTAAGTACCTAGTTATTTTTTTGATCAATATAATGTACTTCGGCACTGAAAAAGATTCGTGTTATTTTTAGAGGTATAGAACTTTGAAATGAAATAAAACGAAGATCATTTTTTTAAATTGACCTGAAATTTACTTTATAGGCTTTCGGCCAAAAAAATGCGAACAATTATAAGAAATGGAAAAGTTTGAATGAGGATTTTTATTATGTCATCTAACTGATAATACTTCCAACTATCGAACTTCGGTGAAACTTACTTTAGATTTGAACTTGTTTCAACTTTTAAGTGAGTCATTTAATTGTTCACTTCTCAAACTTACCCTTTTATAATTTTCTTCTTTTGTACATGGAGAACATACAATGTATTCATATAAAGTTCTTATTATTCTACTGTATATAATGCTTAAGTCGATTTTCTTATATAAAGGGTGATTTCTTAGCTGGTTTGGTTTTGGCAACACTGGTTTTGACAGCTGACGTGTGTTTAGTACCTTGTGTCACTGTCAAACAGCTTCAGTTTGGTTTGCAATTTAACCATGGATCGTCTTACAAATGAACAACGCTTGCAAATTATTGAATTTTACTATCAAAATTTGTGCTCGGTTCGAAATGTTCAAAATGTTGGAAATTGTGTTCAGCGATGAGGCTCATTTTTGGTTGAATGGGTACGTAAATAAGCATAATTGCCGCATTTGGAGTGAAGATCAGCCAGAAGCATTGCAACAGCTACCAATGCATCCCGAAAAAGCCACTGTTTGGTGCGGTTTATGGGCCGGCGGCATTATTGGGCCATATTTCTTCAAAGATGATGCGAATCGCAGCGTTACTGTCAATGGTGAACGCTACCGAGCGATGATAACAAACTTTTTTTTGCCCGAAATGGAAGTTCTTGACTTGCATGATATGTGGTTTCAACAAGACGGTGCCACATGCCACACAGCACGCGAAACAATGGCGCAATTGCGAGGCGAGTTTGGTGAACAGTTAATTTCACGTTTCGGGCCGGTCAATTGTCCGCCTAGATCGTGCGATTTGACACCATTAGATTATTTTGTGTGGGGGTATATCAAGGCTAATGTCTATAGGGACAAGCCCGCTTCGATTGACGCACTAGAAGCCAACATCCATGCATTCATTCGTGAGATACCGGCCGATATGTGTGAAAGAGTATGCCAAAATTGGACTCAGCGGATGGGCTACCTGAGACGCAGCCGCGGTCAACATTTGCATGAAATTATGTTTAAACATTAAATTGCAAGGTTCAAACTATCGATTCAAATAAATATTTCATTTATTTTTTCGAATTTTTTGTGTTTTTTTTTTTTTTTAAGTTCTAAACCTCTTAAAAAATCACCCGTTATATGATATTACGGGAAATGTACTAATTAATGATGTTAAATGGCCATTTCTGTAAATAAAATATTCTTGATAACGTTTAGTTTTCTTGTTGCACTCTCCTTTTCTATTTTTGCATTGGTGAATTCTTAGTAAAGCTTTATTAAAGTGTGAAAACTAAAATGCATTTTTTGAAAAAAACTTTTGCACGGTAGTTGTAGGGCTAAAATAACAAAACCATTATTGGCCTCTAACGCCGTTTCCAACAAATTTGAACATTTTCAATTTCCTTTTCCTCATGGAAAATAGTTATCGAATAAAATTTCCGAAATTCGAAAGCAATTAGAAACGAAATTAGAGCTACTAAGTACCAAAATTTCCGATTTTAAAACAAACGTATCTAAACAAATGAAACTCGGCTAGCATAATCCGATTTTCGCATTCCAGAGTACAAAATTTCCGAATTCGAACGATTCAACTTTCGAATCGGTTTACAGAGTAAGGCCCCAGTGTTGTAGCGTGAACCCCTGAACACGTGAACACCTCGCAAACGTGAATACCCACTTTTTTGTACAGAACACTATAGCGTGAACATTAAAAGCCTCTTTAACGTGAACAGTAAATTTATATAACGGCTGATTTTTTAGCTGGTTTGGTTTTGGCAACACTGGTTTTGACAGCTGACGTGTGTTTAGTACCTTGTGTCACTGTCAAACAGCTTCAGTTTGGTTTGCAATTTAACCATGGATCGTCTTACAAATGAACAACGCTTGCAAATTATTGAATTTTACTATCAAAATTTGTGCTCGGTTCGAAATGTTCAAAATGTTGGAAATTGTGTTCAGCGATGAGGCTCATTTTTGGTTGAATGGGTACGTAAATAAGCATAATTGCCGCATTTGGAGTGAAGATCAGCCAGAAGCATTGCAACAGCTACCAATGCATCCCGAAAAAGCCACTGTTTGGTGCGGTTTATGGGCCGGCGGCATTATTGGGCCATATTTCTTCAAAGATGATGCGAATCGCAGCGTTACTGTCAATGGTGAACGCTACCGAGCGATGATAACAAACTTTTTTTTTGCCCGAAATGGAAGTCCTTGACTTGCATGATATGTGGTTTCAACAAGACGGTGCCACATGCCACACAGCACGCGAAACAATGGCGCAATTGCGAGGCGAGTTTGGTGAACAGTTAATTTCACGTTTCGGGCCGGTCAATTGGCCGCCTAGATCGTGCGATTTGACAACATTAGATTATTTTTTGTGGGGGTATGTCAAGGCTAATGTCTATAGGGACAAGCCTGCTTCGATTGACGCACTGGAAGCCAACATCCATGCATTCATTCATGAGATACCGGCCGATATGTGTGAAAGAGTATGCCAAAATTGGACTCAGCGGATTACCTGAGACGCAGCCGCGGTCAACATTTGCATAAAATTATTTTTAAACATTAAATTGCAAGGTTCAAACTATCGATTCAAATAAATATTTCATTCATTTTTTCGAATTTTTTGTGCTTTTTTTTTTAAAGTTCTAAACCTCTTAAAAAATCACCCGTTACATACATACGAGACGTCTTTAAAAATATGCCTTTTATTTAAACTTTTTTTATTTATTTATTTTTTCAATACACAGAATAATAATACGAATGATGATGACTTGTTTGCCACTCCGCAGTCCGACTCAGAAGACATCGAGCTCCAGAAGGAAGATTTTGCTCCCAAGAGAAGGGTATGTTATTTTTAGTTCCCTCTTTCAGTTGCCAGTCTACTTTGCCTTCATTGACGAAATAATTCGCAGAGGTTTCACGTATTCGCTCTGCGGCTCCTTTGTAAGGATTATCACCTCGATTGGAAGGAGGTGATGAGCTTGAAGACGATTTTTCGTTCATTATGCTCAAGTGCACTGCCCCAGCGTGTTGCATTGATTTCGAGAAAAGAAGCCCACAGCGTTCCTCATCCCCTTCGCTAAGTGATCCAAGTACCTCAAATCATCGTTGGCAATTAAGTCCATTGGCTTCACCTTTGCGACAAGGGAGTGATTCAACAGAAAGCCAGCCACACAGAAGATTTCAAGAAATATTATCTGTGGAAATTCTTCCAACTGCGTATGAAAATTTTGGTGGCGTACAAAGTTGTAACAACTCTGATGTCATTGAAGAAGTGTTTGATTATACAGATTTCTGTTAATTGGGGATTTTTTTTTATATAAAACAAACAATACAATTCTAATTTTGTTCATAGAAACCAGCCTTAATAATAATAAGATTTCAAAAATTGTTTGAAGTATACCTCCTATGAATGAAAAAAAAAATTATTTGTTGCAAGAGCGCTTTTCAAAATTATTTATTTAACAAATATATATGTATGTGATTTATATTATAAATAAGCTTTTTATTGTATTGTGAGTAATTCTTGACTTATTTATATAAACATCAAAAGTTGTGTTTATTAGTGCATTTTTATTTTCACTTGAAAATAAAAATATACTAACGGCTAATATCGTGGTCATGAAATTTAAACTTTTTTCTGATGTTTCCACTTGGCAGGAGTTTTCAAAAAAAAAGGAAGGGGTTAAAATTGTAGTTTTTTTCGAAATTAAGAAAAAGATCCACATTGAAGTTTTTTCTAAACTTGACAACCAATTCTTTTGCGTTAAAAAAATAATGTGGTGAGTACCTATTGTATCATAGTAAATTAAACATTACCTTGAGTTTACTTTGCTTATTGAAAGCCAATAATTTTTGGTCTTATATGCAATCTATCAAACAAAAAAAGTGCATGGATTATAGGTAAGCTAAGCCAAATTTTTTAATAGAAGATCTGAAAGACAAAACACATACAAAGCAGATACAACAAAACACACAACCATTAGTAGTTCATGTACTATATGATTTTGACAATCTATTGCAAGAGTCTTTTCAGTCATGATTTTTATTAATGCAATGTTTTGCCTTTTACAATTTCATATATAACTTTTATCGTTACCAAATTTAACTGAGCATTTATCGGCAAGTTTTTAGGTGAAAACTTTTAGCTGTGTTTTATTATTTTCTATCGGGATCCGGATCTGAATCTGAATTAACTTTTAACTCGTAATACAAAAACAAAATAATGGAAAATTTTCAAAATTGTTTAGGTAGTACGTGTTGAAGAGGTTAATCCAGATTCCGATTCCCGACACCTTTTATGTAGTTATCCATTCGTTTCACTCAGGAAATCACTCATCTGAATCCAATGGAACAGTGCTTTTTACTTATACTCAATTCTGAATTGTTGCCCCTATATTGGTGAAAAATTAAAAAGAAACTTTTTGCTCGCACACAAAAAATGCAATTACGTATATAACAAAATTGTATCTACTCCTAACCTAATAATAATTTTTCTTTTTTTTAATATATTTATTAAATTATCTTAAATTCTTTGTTTTCGGTGCACAATTAATTCGAATGGAAGTTGCACTGTTGTCTATTTTGACGTTTGAGTATTATTTATTTAAGAAGTTTAGAATATATTAGTGCTTCTCGAGTGGATTCTAATTTTAAATCGAGAAGAGAAATTCTCTTCTCAGAATCCTCAGAAGAGGGTTTTTGTTACAATAGAATAGTCTCAGAAAACTTCCAGACACTTCGGAATGCTTCTGGATGTCCAATGGAAAACTAAATTA
The DNA here is from genome assembly GCA_946251815.1 of Dasysyrphus albostriatus. Classification (NCBI taxonomy): domain Eukaryota; kingdom Metazoa; phylum Arthropoda; class Insecta; order Diptera; family Syrphidae; genus Dasysyrphus; species Dasysyrphus albostriatus. The sequence goes on along the minus strand of OX276335.1, from coordinate 108,652,548 downwards.
GTCACTGTAAGACTTTAACTTGTTGCACAAACGAAAATTAAAATTTTAAACATCAAAGCAACGAACCCAGTGTATTTTGGAGGGGAGGTACAGAAGCACCCTTTTCAGTTTTTGCATACCTATAACTCGAAAACGAAGCCAAATTTCAAGATAATGTTGAAAACTTTTTTTTTTAAATTTTTTAGTTACCTAAAAGTTTTTTGATCAATATGGCTCAATAGGTGGAAGTGTTTCTTGTGAAGAAGCGACTTGCGTATGCACCTGATGCAATAGGAACAGAATGGGCGCTCAAAAAAAAGAAAGTTTTTTCAATTAAAAGCTATTGAATGAAAATTATCACACCAGCTTACTCATTATCCTATTAAAGCGTCTTGCTTGGAAAATGCTCGTATATATTCCTATAATAAAACGAATTTAATTAGTTTGTACCTATTGAATTTGTGAAATTATAAGGAAAAAAAAGATACCCCGAGTTCATAAGTGAATTCATGCTGCAACACTACGAAAAACCCAAATTTAAGTCAAGACTCAAAAGTCATGGTGTAATAGCACATGCCTCACGGGATAAATTTTCAAAGAAGAATTCGAAGAAGAGTCATGACTCTAAAGTCGTCGTGTAATAGCAGACTATTATATATAACTTTATGATTAATGCCTTTTCGTATGAAGATTGCGACTCCCCCCCCCCTTGAGTGGTGTTTGGTCGATCTCTTCTAACGATATTGTAATTGTTGTTAGTCAACTTATGTTTCTGGTTCAGCTTAGTTTCGCTGGCCATAAACACATCTGGGCTTTGGTCTTTCAACAATTGGAAAAGATTAGCTCTACGTTCGGTCCTAATCAGTGAATTTACATTCACAGCAAGGACCCTAAGAGGCCTCTCCGACAGCGTGCCTTTAACCTCTAATTTGCGTTAAGCTAGGCAAAACAGAGTAGAGATAGTCTACCCTAGTCACCTGCTCCTTTATCTGGTTGTGAAGTCCTGTCAACTGGCCTTGAATTGCCAGCAACATGCTTCTTATTTCGGCCTGAGCGTCCGGGGCCTTTGGCACAAGGGTCGGTTGGGCTGCCTTAGCGGCAGACTGTACCGTTTTTCCCCTTCCTGCCGCCATTTGGGCGTAGGAAATTTGGGGATTAACGGGCGTTGCTGTAGGAGCACGCGTTGATGGGCGTATCTCTACCGGTGTCTGCTTAACCGCTTTGTTATTTCTTATTTGCTGAAAAGCTGAGCAACCCCGATAATTAGCAGGGTGCCCCTCCTTTCCGCAAAGTGCACATTTAAGCTGGGTCATGTCTTCGACCCGTTCTTCACCGAGCCTACACTCCCCCTTAATGTGGTCCTCACCACACTTAACGCAGCGTGACTGCATTTCGCAGTTTGCTGCAGCGTGGCCAAACCTTTGGCAGCGCATGCATTGAAGCATGTCGCCGCGTCTCTTTAATTTATCCCAAGTAACAATCTGGTAGTTGAAGACGGAGATACTCCTCAACATATCCAGTTTGCTGCTGGGCGATAGCTGAACTAGGAAGAACGGCAAAGACCGCTTCTCCCGTCTGGCTCTGACTGTAGCGAACGGCTTGACCCCGATAAAGTCGAGATCGTCGCTCGCTTTTTGACGGAGCTCAGTTAAGAACACCTGTGGTTCCGTGCAGGAATCTATGCCCTTCAAGAAGACCGTTTGGTATTTATTCACTTTGGGGGTAAAACTGATGAACTCAGTCGTGGATTTCCTTAACAGTTCTTTTATAATTTTATGCTGAGCCACTGTTGAGCAGTGGATAGCATGTCTATCTTTGCTTAAGCGTTTAATAAAAAAGTTTTGGCCTATGGCCGACTTACACAGGTCTATGGTTTCCTGTAACTCCATTTTGTAAGTGTTAATTGGTGGCACCTTTTCTTTTTTATTTTGGGGTGGCTGTGGCTGCTGCTGGTGATCCATCTGCTGCTGCTGACTGCTCCTCTGGTTTTTGTTGCTGCTGCTGTTGCTGTTGTTTTGTGCGTTGCATCTTCGGTTGCTGCTGTGGTTGTTCGGTTGAAAGCTGTTGTTGTTGCTGCACTTGTTGGCTCTGCTGTGGCAGATGCTGTTGTTGCTGCTGAGCTAGCCTTTGCTCTGGCTGTGCCAGCTCTTGTTGTGGTGCTGCTTTTGTAGGCGCTGCTTTTTGTGCCGTTGTTTTTGTGGCGCTGTTTTTGGTGGCCCATATGCCCGTTCTCTTCGAGCTTCTTGTTTATCCTTTAAGGCTTGAATTAGAGGGGTAACTATAGCGTTAAGCCTTTCCATTTCCCCTCGAATGGCATCGATTTTTTCACTGATGGCTTTTTCATGCAGTTGTTGCGACTTGCGCCCCATCTTCCTCTTCGGAGGACGCCTCTGGTGAGGTTAAGTCCACCAGCAGGTTGCTGTTGGAGTCCCCTGTTGTGAATAATCCCTCGCCACCTTCTGACATGTATTCAATGTCGTCATCGGATGGCGAGGAATCCAATTGTTGTAAGATTTTTGCTGCTGATGTCGTCTTCGCTGTGCGCGCCGTCTCCTTCACCCCGGCTGGCAGCTGGGCTGAGGTGGTGGTGGAACGGTGCTTGACGAGGTTCGACGCAAAGCTTATCCTCTTTCTCCTCTTATTCTTGATATCGGCTGTTGGTGCCGTTGCTGTTTTTGCCGTTGTTGCTGCGGCACTAGTTGATGGTATGGCTGGTGGTGCCATCGCTTGCTTGGTTATTGTTGTTGGTGATACGGTACTTGTTGTGTTGCTGGGGCACCTTTCGATGTCCCCGCGGTGTTGTTGGTTAGCATTTGCTGCTCTTTCCACTCGATGAAGTTTTCTGATTCACGATTGTGAAAAAAAGCAGCCAAATAATTTTTGCCCGACTGGGATTCGAACCCGTGATCCTCAGGTTGTCGGTCTGCCACCTTTTTTTTTTTTTTTTTTGTAAATTCATTTTTATTTTTCAATTATCTTAGAACTATCTTAAAGCTAGACAAAAATTCATAAAAACTAGCCTACTTATCAATATCTTATAACTAACTTACTGGCCCCAGTCGGGCGCACTAAGTTAAACTAGAATAATTTAATGCTAATGCCTTTCGGCCTAAGAACTATCTTAATACTAAATCCAGGTCGGTTTTATTTTTTACCGAGAAGAATTTCACAAAAAAACTCGGTATCTATGTCTTTATTTTTTGGTTTTATATAAAACTTACAAACTACATAAAACTAAATTAAAGCTAATTAAAACTACTTAAAACTACTTACAACTAATTTTAAACTAATCACAACCTACTTATAAGCTACTTACAAACTAGAACAGCCACAGCAAGCATTTTCCGGTTTTTATAATTTTTTTGTATTTTTGTTAATTTTATAATTTTTTTTTTTTTTTTTTTTTTTTTGGTGCCACCCTGACTGTCCCTACTTAAAACTAACTACCTAAACCTATGTAAGTCGGCCATACAAGAGAAAATAGCAAGGTCAACTATTAAATGTCTGAAGGAACTTCATCTTCGTTTTTCAACCACCAGAACTGGTTCTCCTGCTTTACCCTATCTCTTCGGTCCCGTTCGGACACAGTCCTACTGAACCGAAGGTGCTCAGCTCCGTCTTGTGCGAGGACGTCTCGACTGTAAAGGAGCCGCCGATCTACAGTTCTACGGCCGACGTGGTAGATTAGCGGAACCGCCGCTCTATCCTGGATCAGCCCTCGACTGTCTAGGTGGAGGAATGCATCGGGCGGAATAAAGCCGCTTAGACGCACACTCTCGTAATATTCGTTGTTGGGGTAATAAGCCCCAAAAATTTAGCTGTTAGACGAGGACATCGCTCTTGCAATGTGACCTCGAATAAGCTTCAGCAAGAAATTATCTATCCTGTTTATGTTGGCCCCGTTGTATAAAGCCAGGTTGGAATAGTAGTTTTTGTACTCCGACTCTGGTGTTCTGTGCAATCCAAGGCAGCGTCGAAGACACTGCCTCTCAAACACCCGAATCTTTTCCATTTGAGATGGGGCAACGTTGAACCAAACCGGGCATCCATAGGCAATCATCGGCCGGATAAGGGCCATGTAGCAAATCACCTTCACCCTGCTGTCAATCCGGCTGCTATAAAACAACCGTTTCGTCAGGGCAAAAGCTCCCCTAGCCCTGGCCAGAGCAGAATTTATATGTCTGTCGAAATACAAATACTGATCCATCCAGATGCCAAGGTACTTTACTACACTTTTACTCGCCAGTGGATGTCCATTTGGCCCTACGATCACCAGCTTGCGCCAGTTCTTTCTCGTATCCCTTGTGGCTCTAAGCAACGGAGTCCTAAACAAGATAGTTTCTGATTTCTGAAAGTTGATTTTCAACTTCCAGTCATCGCAATATTGCTGAATCTTCTCGAAGTCACGCTGCAAAAGAATCCTGATGACCTCGACTTTTGGAGCTGTTCTAAACGCAATTAGATCGTCGGCATACGCAATTGCCTGAGTTAGACTACTTATCAGATCGCTGGTGTAAATGCTGAATAGAATCGGCGAGTTGACCGCTCCCTGCTGAAGACCATTTTTAATATTAAAGGTTGTGGCAGAAGTTACATTGCCACTATTGACAACAAACTTTCTGCCATTGAGCATATCATAAAGCATATATAATAGTGGGTTACTAATGCCAAGTCGGGTCAGCTTTAGATAAAGACCCTCTAACCATACGGTGTCGAAAGCCTTCTCCAAATCAACCAGACAGGCACCCGTACACTGCTTCTTAGATTTGTTCCATTGGACATCAGAAACGAGTTTCGACGCGGCATCAATGGTGTCATGTCCCGCCTTAAAACCGAACTGATTGTCCGGTATGATATTATTGTCCTCTGCCCACTTAGACAGAGCTCTATTGATAACTATTTCGAATACCTTGCTGATAATCGGAAGAAGACTTATCGACCGGAGATTCGCCGGATTGGAGTTGTCCTTTCCCTTTTTCGGGAGAGGATGCACCACAGCTGTCTTCCACCGCACTGGATAATATGCATTATTCAAAGCGTTGTTAAACAGAGTGGTATAAATGTCTACTGCTTCTTGAGGTAAATGTCGAAGTACAACGTTGGATATGCCATCGACTGCTGCTGACTTCTTCTTCTTTAATGAATCGAAGATGAGCTGTAGCTCCACCTTCGTAATTAATAGGGAACTGGGCCCATTTCGCTCGGTGATTATGGCGTTTGCCAAATGATCTTCATTGAACCCGGTGAAACCAAGGTTCTCTGATCGCCATTGCGTGATGTCATTCCGAAGGTAGAAGTGATGGAGCAAGGCTCTGTTTTCCAGGTCGTGATTCGGGCGAATGCACGCATTCACCTTGTACACTTGCTGGAAAGCAGCCCCCACAGCCTCCACTTTCTCCTGCGGATCTTCGACAATAAAGAGGTCATCGTCCAAGACGGCGTCCTCTGGATTAATTCCTGCTGTCAGAAGTACGTCTCTGTTGTCTGTCGTTCTCTGAAGCTTAAGACAAGGAAGGTCGTTCTGATCATTCCTTCTAAATATCTTGTTAATTTGGGGAAACATGCTCGGGTCGCTAGCATTAACGGCCCGAATTTTGTTATCCCAATACAAATTAATTGACAACCGATAGTTCTCTTTAATTAGTTGGTTGATGTTTTTGATCGACGACTTCAGTGTCCTAATCTCCAGATGGGGAGGGTCAGTAAACCGTCGGTACAAGAGTTTTAGTCTTGTCAGCAGTCCACTTTTTTGTCTGTGTAGTGCGTCAATGGTTGCGTTTCGATACATGTCGGTTGCGTCCCGTTGCTTGTATTTCGGTATTGTTCTGTTCATTGTTCGTTTGATTGTCTCCTCCATTTGTTCTAGGTATTGGTCTATTTCGTTATTTGTCAAATTTCTGTCATTTGGTGGGGATAAGTTATTCGAACTGATTTCGCTCGATAAGGCGTTGGTAAAGCGTGGCCAGAGCACCTTACTGTAATTGTAAGTATGCACAGGTACATACTCATCCAACTCCCCGAGCTCGTTCGGAAGCTGTATTACGGTGGCGAGTCCGCAGTGATCACTGTCGTACTCGATCGTTTGTAAGCAGTTTCTTGGTCTTTGACCCACAGTGTCAGTAATTGTCAGTCTTGCGTCTATTAGCAATAGATCCAGATAGGCACCGCTTCTTGGAAACGACGGCCGATCCGTAGCCAGCAGGTCGACACCATACTCAGTGTTGTATCGACTCATCCAATTGAAAAGATGAATACCTCTTTGATTTTGAATTTGATTTCCCCAATCTTGGTGTTTGGCATTCAAATCACCGGCCATGAGAAAGTAATTTTCTTCCAAGCTCAAGCGTAGACATTCGAAAAGTTTTTCAAGCTCTGTCATAAAATCAGTTGGCTGAGGTGATTCCGGTGCATAAGCCGCGATCACATACATTCTCTTCCCTTGTTGGAGAGGAATGCATACGATGCACGCCTCTAACAGCCGAAATCTGCGCAGATCACTATTATATATAACTTTATGATTAATGCCTTTTCGTATGAAGATTGCGACGCCCCCCCCTTGAGTGGAGTTGGGTCGATCTCTTCTTACGATATTGTAATTGTTGTTAGTCAACTTATGTTTCTGGTTCAGCTTAGTTTCGCTGGCCATAAACACATCTGGACTTTGGTCTTTCAACAATTGGAAAAGATTAGCTCTACGTTCGGTCCTAATCAGTGAATTTACATTCACAGCAAGGATCCTAAGAGGCCTCTCCGACAGCGCGCCTTTAACCTCTAATTTGCGTTAAGCTAGGCAAAACAGAGTAGAGATAGTCTACCCTAGTCGCCTGCTCCTTTATCTGCGTCTGAAGTCCTGTTAACTGGCCTTGAATTGCCAGCAACATGCTTCTTATTTCGGCCTGAGCGTCCGGCGCCTTTGGCACTAGGGCCGGTTGGGCTGCCTTAGCTGCAGGCTGTACCGTTTTTCCCCTTCCTGCCGCCATTTGGGCGTAGGAAATTTGGGGATTAACGGGCGTTGCTGTAGGAGCACGCGTTGATGGGCGTATCTCTACCGCTGTCTGCTTAGCCGCTTTGTTGTTTCTTATTTGCTGAAAAGCTGAGCAACCCCGATAATTAGCAGGGTGCCCCTCCTTTCCGCAAAGTGTACATTTAAACTGGGTCATGTCTTCGACCCGTTCCTCACCGAGTTTACACTCTCCCTTGATGTGGTCCTCACCACACTTAACGCAGCGTGGCTGCATTTCGCAGTTTGCTGCAGCGTGGCCAAACCTTTGGCAGCGCATGCATTGAAGCATGTCGCCACGTCTCTTTAATTTATCCCAAGTAACAACCTGGTAGTTAAGGACGGAGATACTCCTCAACCTATCCAGTTTGCTGCTGGGCGATAGCTGAACTAAGAAGAACGGCAATGACCGCTTCTCCCGTCTGGCTCTGACCGTGGCGAACGGGTTGACCCCGATAAAGTCGAGATCGCCGCTCGCTTTTTGACGGAGCTCATTCAAGAGCACCTGTGGTTCCGTGCAGGTATCTATGCCCTTCAAGAGGACCGTTTGGTATTTATCCACTTTAGGGGTAAAACTGAAGAACTCAGTCGTGGATTTTTTCAACAATTCTTTTATAATTTTGTGCTGCTCCACTGTAGAGCAGTGGATAGCATATCTATCTTTGCTTAATCTTTTAATAAAAAAGTTTTGGCCTATGGCCGACTTACACAGGTCTATGGTTTCCTGTAGCTCCATTTTATAGGTGTTAATTGGTGGCACCTTTTCTTTTTTATTTTGGGGCGGCTGTGGCTGCTGCTGGTGTACTCCCTGCTGCTGCTGCTGCTGCTGCTGCTGACTCCGCTCCTGTGGTTGCTGCTGCTGCTGCTGTGTTGTTTTCTTTTTTTGCCGTTGTTCCTTCGGCTGCTGCTGTGGTTGTTTCGTTGGCAGCTGTTGTTGTTGCTGCTTATTTTGGTTTTGCATTGGCAGTTGCTGTTGCTCTGGCTGCTGGCTTTTCGGTGGCAGCTCAGGCTGTGGCGCTGTCTTTTGTGGCGCCTGTAATGTTTTTTTTTGCTCGCGCTCCTGCCTTTCTCTTTCGCGTCAAGCTACTTGTTTTTCCTTCAGAGCTTGAATCAATGGGGTAACAATGGCATTTAAACGTTCCATTTCTCCCCGAATTACATTGATTTTTTGGCTGATGGCCTGTTCATCGAGTGCTTCTTGCGCCTCGTTTTCCTTTTCGGAGGACGCCTCTGGTGAAGTGAGGTCAACAAGCAGATTGCTGTTGCTGTCCCCCGTTGTATACAATCCCTCGCCACCCTCTGACATATATTCGATGTCATCGTCGGATGGCGAGGTATCCAATTGTTCTTGTATTTTTGCTGCTGCTGTGGTTTTGGCTGTGCGCGCCGTCTCCTTCACCCCAGCTGGCAGCTGGGTTGAGGTGATGGTGGAGCGGCGCTTCACGAGGTTCGGCGCACAGCTAATCCTCTTCCTCCTCTTGTTTTTAATGTCGGCTGTTGTTGCCGTTGGTGGGTGTGCCGTTCTTGCTACGGCACTTGTTGATGGCGTGGCTGGTGGTGCCATCGCTTGCTTGTTGTTGTTGCTGCTACGGCTTTTGCTGGTGGTGCCATAGCTGGCTTTGTTGTTGTTGCTGGAACACCTTTCGATGTCCCCGCCGTGTTGTTCGATGCCATTTGCTGTTTTTCCCACTCGATGAAGTTTTCGACTTCTCGATTATGGAAAAAAGCAGCTAACTAATTTTTCCCCGACTGGGACTCGAACTCGTCATCCTCAGGTTGTGGGTCTGCCACCTCTTTTTTTTTTTTTTTTTTTTTTTTTTGAAATTCATTTTTATTTTTCAATTTTCTTTAAACTATCTTAAAGCTAGACAAAAATTCATAAAAACTAGCCTACTTATCAATATCTTAAAACTAACTTACTGGCCCCAGTCGGGCGCTCTAAGTTAAACTAGAATAACTTAATGCTAATGCCTTTCGGCCTAAGAACTATCTTAATACTAAATCCAGGTCGGTTTTATTTTTTACCGAGAAGAATTTCACAAAAAAACTCGGTATCTATGTCTTTTATTTTTGGTTTTATATAAAACTTACAAACTACATAAAACTAAATTAAAGCTAATTAAAACTACTTAAAACTACTTACAACTAATTTTAAACTAATCACAACCTACTTATAAGCTACTTATAAACTAGAACAGCCACAGCAAGCATTTTCCGGTTTTTATAATTTTTTTGTATTTTTGTTGATTTTATAATTTTTTTGGTGTTTTTGTATGTTTTATATATTTTTTTTTTTTTTGTTTTTTTTTTTTTTTTTGGTGCCACCCTGACTGTCCCTACTTAAAACTAACTACCTAAACCTATGTAAGTCGGCCATACAAGAGAAAATAGCAAGGTCAACTATTAAATGTCTGAAGGAACTTCATCTTCGTTTTTCAACCACCAGAACTGGTTCTCCTGTTTTACCCTATCTCTTCGATCCCGTTCGGACACAGTCCTACTGAACGGAAGGTGCTCAGCTCCGTCTTGTGCGAGGACGTCTCGACTGTAAAGGAGCCGCCGATCCACAGTTCTACGGCCGACGTGGTAGATTAGCGGAACCGCCGCTCTATCCTGGATCAGCCCTCGACTGTCTAGGTGGAGGAATGCATCGGGCGGAATAAAGCCGCTTAGACGCACACTCTCGTAGTATTCGTATTAAGGGTAATAAGCCCCGAAAATTAAGCTGTTAGACGAGGACATCGCTCTTGCAATGTGACCTCGAATAAGCTTCAGCAAGAAATTATCAATCCTGTTTATATTGGCCCCGTTGTATAGAGACAGGTTGGAATAGTAGTGTTTGTACTCCGACTCTGGTGTTCTGTGCAATCCAAGGCAGCGTCGAAGACACTGCCTCTCAAACACCCGAATCTTTTCCATTTGAGATGGGGCAACGTTGAACCAAACCGGGCACCCATAGGCAATCATCGGCCGAATAAGGGCCATGTAGCAAATCACCTTCACCCTGCTGTCAAGCCGGCTGCTATAAAACAACCGTTTCGTCAGGGCAAAAGCTCCCCTAGCCCTGGCCAGAGCAGCATTTATATGTCTGTCGAAATACAAATACTGATCCATCCAGATGCCAAGGTACTTTACTACACTTTTACTCGCCAGTGGATGTCCATTTGGCCCTACGATCACCAGCTTGCGCCAGTTCTTTCTCGTATCCCTTGTGGCTCTAAGCAACGGAGTCCTAAACAAGATAGTTTCTGATTTCTGAAAGTTGATTTTCAACTTCCAGTCATCGCAATATCGCTGAATCTTCTCGAAGTCACGCTGCAAAAGAATCCTGATGACCTCGACTTTTGGAGCTGTTCTGTACGCAATTAGATCGTCGGCATACGCAATTGCCGGAGTTAGACTACTTATCAGATCGCTGGTGTAAATGCTGAATAGAATCGGCGCGTTGACCGCTCCCTGCTGAAGACCATTTTTAATATTAAAGGTTGTGGCAGAAGTTACATTGCCGCTTTTGACAACAAACTTTCTGCCATTGAGCATATCATAAAGCATATATAACAGTGGTTTACTAATGCCAAGTCTGGTCAGCTTTAGATAAAGACCCTCTAACCATACGGTGTCGAAAGCCTTCTCCAAATCAACCAGACAGGCACCCGTACACTGCTTCTTAGATTTGTTCCATTGGACATCAGAAACGAGTTTCGACGCGGCATGAATAGTGTCATGTCCCGCCTTAAAACCGAACTGATTGTCCGGTATGATATTATTGTCCTCTGCCCACTTAGACAGAGCTCTATTGATAACTTTTTCGAATACCTTGCTGATACTCGGAAGAAGACTTATCGACCGGAGATTCGCCGGATTGGAGTTGTCCTTTCCCTTTTTCGGGAGAGGATGCACCACAGCTGTCTTCCACCGCACTGGATAATATGCATTATTCAGAGCGTTGTTAAACAGAGTGGTATAAATGTCTACTGCTTCTTGAGGTAAATGTCGAAGTACAACGTTGGATATGCCATCGACTCCTGCTGACTTCTTCTTCTTTAATGAATCGAAGATGAGCTGGAGCTTCACCTTCGTAATTAACAGGGAACTGGGCCCATTTCGCTCGGCGATTATGGCGTTTGCCAAATGATCTTCATTGAACCCGGTGAAACCAAGGTTCTCTGATCGCCATTGCGTGATGTCATTCCGAAGGTAGAAGTGATGGAGCAAGGCTCTGTTTTCCAGGTCGTGATTCGGGCGAATGCAAGCATTCACCTTGTACACTTGCTGGAAAGCAGCCCCCACAGCCTCCACTTTCTCCTGCGGATCTATGACAATAAAGAGGTCATCGTCCAAGACGGCGTCCTCTGGATTAATTCCTGCTGTCAGAAGTACGTCTCTGTTGTCTGTCGTTCTCTGAAGCTTGAGACACGGAAGATCGTTCTGATCATTCCTTCTAAATATCTTGTTAATTTGCGGAAACATGCTCGGGTCGCTAGCATTAACGGCCCGAATTTTGTTGTCCCAATACAAATTAATTGACAACCGATAGTTCTCTTTAATTAGTTGGTTGATGTTTTTGATCGACGACTTCAGTGTCCTAATCTCCAGATGGTGAGGGTCAATAAACCGTCGGTACAAGAGTTTTAGTCTTGTCAGCAGTCCACTTTTTTGTCTGTGTAGTGCGTCAATGGTTGCGTTTCGATACATGTCGGTTGCGTCCCGTTGCTTGTATTTCGGTATTGTTCTGTTCATTGTTCGTTTGATTGTCTCATCCATTTGTTCTAGGTAGTGGTCTATTTCGTTATTTGTCAAATTCCTGTCATTTGGTGGGGATATGTTGTTCGATCTGATTTCGCTCGATAAGGCGTTGGTAAAGCGTGGCCAGCGCACCTTACTGTAATTGTAAGTATGCACAGGTACATACTCATCCAACTCCCCGAGCTCGTTCGGAAGATGTATTACGGCGGTGAGTCCGCAGTGATCACTGTCGTACTCGATCGTTTGTAAGCAGTTTCTTGGTCTTTGACCCACAGTGTCAGTAATTGTCAGTCTTGCGTCTATTAGCAATAGATCCAGATAGGCACCGCTTCTTGGAAACGATGGCCGATCCGTAGCCAGCAGGTCGACACCATACTCAGTGTTGTATCGACTCATCCAATTGAAAAGATGAATACCTCTTTGATTTTGAATTTGATTTCCCCAATCTTGGTGTTTGGCATTCAAATCACCGGCCATGAGAAAGTAATTTTCTTCCAAGCTCAAGCGTAGACATTCGAAAAGTTTTTCAAGCTCTGTCATAAAATCAGTTGGCTGAGGTGATTCCGGTGCATAAGCCGCGATCACATACATTCTCTTCCCTTGTTGGAGAGGAATGCATACGATGCACGCCTCTAACAGCCGAAATCTGCGCAGATCACTATTATATATAACTTTATGATTAATGCCTTTTCGTATGAAGATTGCGACGCCCCCCCCTTGAGTGGAGTTGGGTCGATCTCTTCTTACGATATTGTAATTGTTGTTAGTCAACTTATGTTTCTGGTTCAGCTTAGTTTCGCTGGCCATAAACACATCTGGACTTTGGTCTTTCAACAATTGGAAAAGATTAGCTCTACGTTCGGTCCTAATCAGTGAATTTACATTCACAGCAAGGATCCTAAGAGGCCTCTCCGACAGCGCGCCTTTAACCTCTAATTTGCGTTAAGCTAGGCAAAACAGAGTAGAGATAGTCTACCCTAGTCGCCTGCTCCTTTATCTGCGTCTGAAGTCCTGTTAACTGGCCTTGAATTGCCAGCAACATGCTTCTTATTTCGGCCTGAGCGTCCGGCGCCTTTGGCACTAGGGCCGGTTGGGCTGCCTTAGCTGCAGGCTGTACCGTTTTTCCCCTTCCTGCCGCCATTTGGGCGTAGGAAATTTGGGGATTAACGGGCGTTGCTGTAGGAGCACGCGTTGATGGGCGTATCTCTACCGCTGTCTGCTTAGCCGCTTTGTTGTTTCTTATTTGCTGAAAAGCTGAGCAACCCCGATAATTAGCAGGGTGCCCCTCCTTTCCGCAAAGTGTACATTTAAACTGGGTCATGTCTTCGACCCGTTCCTCACCGAGTTTACACTCTCCCTTGATGTGGTCCTCACCACACTTAACGCAGCGTGGCTGCATTTCGCAGTTTGCTGCAGCGTGGCCAAACCTTTGGCAGCGCATGCATTGAAGCATGTCGCCACGTCTCTTTAATTTATCCCAAGTAACAACCTGGTAGTTAAGGACGGAGATACTCCTCAACCTATCCAGTTTGCTGCTGGGCGATAGCTGAACTAAGAAGAACGGCAATGACCGCTTCTCCCGTCTGGCTCTGACCGTGGCGAACGGGTTGACCCCGATAAAGTCGAGATCGCCGCTCACTTTTTGACGGAGCTCATTCAAGAGCACCTGTGGTTCCGTGCAGGAATCTATGCCCTTCAAGAGGACCGTTTGGTATTTATCCACTTTGGGGGTAAAACTGAAGAACTCAGTCGTGGATTTTTTCAACAATTCTTTTATAATTTTGTGCTGCTCCACTGTAGAGCAGTGGATAGCATATCTATCTTTGCTTAATCTTTTAATAAAAAAGTTTTGGCCTATGGCCGACTTACACAGGTCTATAGTTTCCTGTAGCTCCATTTTATAGGTGTTAATTGGTGGCACCTTTTCTTTTTTATTTTGGGGCGGCTGTGGCTGCTGCTGGTGTACTCCCTGCTGCTGCTGCTGCTGCTGCTGCTGACTCCGCTCCTGTGGTTGCTGCTGCTGCTGCTGTGTTGTTTTCTTTTTTTGCCGTTGTTCCTTCGGCTGCTGCTGTGGTTGTTTCGTTGGCAGCTGTTGTTGTTGCTGCTTATTTTGGTTTTGCATTGGCAGTTGCTGTTGCTGTTGCTCTGGCTGCTGGCTTTTCGGTGGCAGCTCAGGCTGTGGCGCTGTCTTTTGTGGCGCCTGTAATGTTTTTTTTGCTCGCACTCCTGCCTTTCTCTTTCGCGTCGAGCTACTTGTTTTTCCTTCAGAGCTTGAATCAATGGGGTAACAATGGCATTTAAACGTTCCATTTCTCCCCGAATTACATTGATTTTTTGGCTGATGGCCTGTTCATCGAGTGCTTCTTGCGCCTCGTTTTCCTTTTCGGAGGACGCCTCTGGTGAAGTGAGGTCAACAAGCAGATTGCTGTTGCTGTCCCCCGTTGTATACAATCCCTCGCCACCCTCTGACATATATTCGATGTCATCGTCGGATGGCGAGGTATCCAATTGTTCTTGTATTTTTGCTGCTGCTGTGGTTTTGGCTGTGCGCGCCGTCTCCTTCACCCCAGCTGGCAGCTGGGCTGAGGTGATGGTGGAGCGGCGCTTCACGAGGTTCGGCGCACAGCTAATCCTCTTCCTCCTCTTGTTTTTAATGTCGGCTGTTGTTGCCGTTGGTGGGTGTGCCGTTCTTGCTACGGCACTTGTTGATGGCGTGGCTGGTGGTGCCATCGCTTGCTTGGTTGTTGTTGTTGCTGCTACGGCTTTTGCTGGTGGTGCCATAGCTGGCTTTGTTGTTGTTGCTGGAACACCTTTCGATGTCCCCGCCGTGTTGTTCGATGCCATTTGCTGTTTTTCCCACTCGATGAAGTTTTCGACTTCTCGATTATGAAAAAAGCAGCTAAATAATTTTTCCCCGACTGGGACTCGAACCCGTGATCCTCAGGTTGTGGGTCTGCCACCTCTTCCTCTGTGCTATTAACACTATTGGGAATCGCTTGGTTAAAATTGAACTTTACTACGTCACTCCGAGATAATTACTTTTAATAAGCTGGGAAGCCGAAAACGTCTACACACTTCCACAGTACGAGATCGACTGACAATGCAGGCCCTCTCCCCAATGAAAGTGCCACATGATTTCCATGAGGAATGCACCTTTATTTTTCATTGTGGAACAAAATTCCCAATGGGTTGTGCCTTGTGCGAGTTACACAAACAGCAAACTTGACGACGGAACATTTTGTTGCTTCGCAACCTATAAAGCAATGCAACACCACTTTCCGGTGACGATCGGAAAATGTCTATATCTGAAGGCCATCGGAAAGTGGATGCATTGACCAATTGTTTAGTATAAACTGTATTTATTTATATTTTGATAATAATAAAACTACCGAGAGTCGCAATCGACGCGGGAAGCATAGAAAATCGTTTTATCACTACTACAATAATATAACTGGCGCAGTCGCGAAACGAACTGGAGTAAAACAAAAATATAAAAAGTAAAAAAAAAAATAAAAATCAGTTTAACCATTTATAAATAATAAAACAGAATAATTCAGGTCAGGTTGACAATAATAGGCACCAGGACAGGTCGGGACAAGTAAGACAATCTTCAAACAATATATCGAGTCAGACTAGATATACGAACAAGAGATCTGGACAAGTCAGACAACAAGTGTTCAATCCATCAGGTCAGGCTAGAAATAGCAGTCAAAATCCACAGCCAATGGATGTCGTTAATTTACCGAGTCATAATGAACCTAGTGTTTCGAGGATAGTTAGTTCGGAAGAGAATAATAATATAGAGCCAATTGACACAAAATATTTTGCAACTTTTCGATAGGTGATAAGAAATATAGGGCTTTGATAGACATAGTCAGCCTAATTAATTCACCCAGGGTTGACTGAAGTCAGTTTCCCTGTATTTGAAGAAAAATCAGTTTTTCTTAATACAATCAAAAACAAAACAAAAGAATTCATACAAATTATTGTTACAGACGTTCCAAAAGAATTCAGAATGGAAAGTCATAGCAAGTTAAAATGACATAAAATGAATATAAACAATAAAGACTATGACCTTCTCGTTGGTATGGCATAATTAAAAAAATGTAAATAAAATTGATATGAAAAGAAAAATTATAGAATTAGTCCATAGGGCAAAAATGAATTTATATTCCGAGGAAGCATACGGAATTAATAACTATGAACTTTCCAATGAAACGGCAGACAATGTAAATCTTTTACATTTAAACTCACAGGAAAAAGAAGAAGTTATTAAAAAGAGGAAGTTCGGAGGAGGAATTTCTTATATCAAAACGAAAGCTACTTATAAAACTACGAAAGCTATAAACTAATATTCACCATAGTTGATGTAATCTAAGCCAAAACTACAAATACTTTTTTTGTTCGAAAGAACCACTGAACTAGTTAGGTATTGACATTTTTCGAAGTTTCTATGAATAGCTTTCTAATCATTTCCGCTGAACTCGAACTTTCTTTTTCTGCACAACTTCATCTGGAAAAGATCCATCCACCTTTATAGAGTTGAAAAAATTGTTCAAACATATATTTTACAATACCTACGTAAGTACCTACAAATTATCGATTTGTTTTAAATTAAACCATAGGCCTACTTCGAACTTAACTTAACAAAACCTATTAATAGCAGTGTCGAATTCTGAAACATTTTTTCATGAGATTGTATAAAACTCTCACCTTATAAATCTCAATTGATCGACTTCTAAGAAGTCAGTCTGTACGGACCTACCAAAATCGTGATCTAAAGATCACGCTGATTCTGCAAATTGGTCCACGACGACTTGCTATAGAGAATCCACAAATGTGCTCAGCTCATACAGTCAACCCAGAAACCACATGGTCAATCAGAACCTAACCCAAGGGCGGATCCAGACTTTGACCCTAGGGGGGGGGGGGGGGGTTCACGTTTTTTAAAATTTTCATAAGGTATTACATCCCAAATTAATTTTTACTTACGATATAAGGCAAGTTGTGTATACGTGCAGGCACGATATAACAATAAAACATGACATTGCGATGAAACAACACAAAAAAAGTGGGTGGGACAGTTCTGTCTGGTTGTCTGTCTGTCTATTCTTTGATATTCCTTAACCAACCGCCTAAGCCACTGAACCGATTTTCTTCAAATTTTTAATTTAAAGTTTTTCTTAATTCTTCAGATGGGAAATCGATATTTTTTAGCTCCAAAAATAACGGTACTTGCTATACAACCGTTAAGGAAAAGCTATAACGGCATACTTGGTTTTAAGCCTTAAACTTTTTGACAAGTTGATTAAACAATTAAAAAAAAAACAATTTAAATGCCTTTGTTCTATACATTTTTATATTTTTTTTATAAATATAAATATTTTAAAAGTTCCTAATTCTAAGCAACTTGAACATCAGAGCGAGTAAACGCAATACAGTCGTGCATTTAATTTCATTGCAAATATTTAAAAAAAAAAAAAATATTAATTAATGAATTGAAGCCAGACCTTTGGCATGACCAGTCCAACGCACAAAATATTATGCCATTAGGTACTAAAAATATTGTTTAGGAAAAGTTTATTTTTGCCCTTAAAATCTAAACTCTTTCACAATAAGTTCGTATTTACTCTTAAAAATCTATTTTGCCTGGCAACTAGAAGCAACTTTTGTTGCTTACGACTTTTCTTAATGACATCGCCCGAACAAAACAAGTTCATAAAACGTCAAAATAACCAAACAAAAACTTTGTATTCCCAAAATTTGCAGGCAAGTAAGTGGGAAAGTGTAAGCAATTACAGTCTCGAGAAAACGAAGTCAAATGCTTTAATAGCTTGCTACCACGCATTGCTTCGGGTTGCTTTTAGCTCAATGTTGCTTCCTAGTGCTAGCAACTTAAAGTTGATCGGAATTCACATCTTAGTTGCCTAGTGTTGCTAGACCTTGATTTTGAGATTAAGCAAACGATATGTCATTTAAGATATTTGCAAAAAAATGTATGCGATCAGCACCACCTGGAAAAAAAATCTAGTTTTTAACGGGACACTAAAAAGCTTTACATTGACCCTTACATGGGCTTAGCTAGTGTAACACTGGAATTTGTTTCGGGCCTCACCCGCTAAGTATCCTTTTGCTTCGACAGACAAAAAACAATTAAAAGTTGTCTTTGTTGGGGATCCATCCTACGATATTTTAGTTACCAGTCCAATACTTTAACTAGTGAGCTATTTCGCAATACTGTTGTGTGTTGTTGAAAATTAATATTACTCTGTATGATGGGTATAAAATATTTTTTTTTGTTATATATTTGATATTTGTGATGGGATAAAAGGACTTATCCAACAAGTTTTTGTCTAGCGAGGGCTTCACTAGTATTTGACAAGTTTTCTTGTCTAGATTGACAAAAACTTGACATTTTTACAGGCGGGGTAATAAGTCCAAAAAATGTTATTTTAAAGTAAAAGTTTTTCCAAGTACAGCCCGATTTTTCGCATTTCATCTCTGGAAATTTGCAAGAAACCAAAGTCTAAAATATCGAAATTGCATTATTTTTAGATCTTAAGAAATTATATCTCACAAATAAGTAATAATATAACATCGCAATTTCAAAATTTCACCTTAGAATTTTTTATTTATTTTTATTATATTAACCAAAATCTCGAAAATTAAAATCTCGAATACCTACTCAAAATTGAGTGCTCACATTATTAGCGGGATTTTTATTTGCGAGATCTCGAATGCAAGTTTTTCATTTGCATGGTCTTGTAAGTTGTACCCAATTCAAAAGGCCGCTTATAACTAAAAGGTCAACTAGTTACAGTAATAGGTTGTGGATTTCTTTTAATGAGATTTTAAAGTTTTTTTAAGTCATTCCAGGTCAGTGAACAAAATTGTTAGGTACCTTATTTAGGTTATCTTAAGAAACAAATATGCTATTTCAAAGTTCACTAAATTGTTATTATGTATATGGCATCCCATATGTGTGCTTTTCCAAAGGTTACTATAAGTAGTCATAAAAGGGCAGGTAGTAACAGTAGATAATTTGGCAGACATAAAATTTTTAAAAATGTATGCATAATCATGAAAAATCTTTGACCTAGACCTTATAGATTCATTGGTGACATACATTTTTTTAAATGAATTTTCAAATTTTTTTCATGATTCAGTATAAATTTTTTAAAATTTTATGTCTACCAAATTATCAATCAGTAACCTTTCGAAGAACATATATGAGATGCCATGGAATTGATAATCTGATCCGGTTTATGGTGTCAGAAATATTCACAAAACCATCAAATCAATTTCAGAATTATTTTTACGGTAAGGCTATAGTAAACGAAAAGTTAAATTCTGTATTATTCTTGAAACGAAAACTGTTCTTGTTTTCTGGTAGAAGAATAATTTTTACTACTTTTCACGATCGATGTACATATCGTCGGCTTTCTGCAAAAAACCTAGCAAGTTCTTAAAGGGCATTTTAATGTACTTTTGGTCAACAAGAATTACTGAAATCGAATACCATATCTAGTTACTGTGTCATGGTCTCTTTTGTCTCTATCAACCAGTTTTAAAACCTTTTACTATCATAAAGTTCTATTTATTACCTTGTGAATTGGTGTTTTGTGCCTTCTAAGCAATTTTTGAATTTGACTTAGAAAACTTACAATATGTATTTTTTTATGTTTAAACTCTTTAAATGCCCTTTGAGCAGTGAAATTTTTTTGGTTATGATTAAATTCATTTGTCTAATTTTTGTATATCTGGGAAAAGTCCCAGGGGGTGGTCATGACCCCCATGACCGGGGGGGTCACTTCTTGACGATAGTGTAAAATGTGAGTGATAGAAAAAAAATATAGCAAAAGAAAAATAGTGGACAAAAAATCATAAAAAGAACAAAAAAAATACCTACCAAATTTTAACCAAAAGCTGAAATAAATTAATTATTATATATTTCCTTTAAAAAATAAATTAATGAGTGTACGAAGTGCTTTTTTTTTTTTTTTTTTAATTCATTTTTATTTTTCAATTTTCTTAAAACTATCTTAAAGCTAGACACAAATTCATAAGAACTAGCCTACCTATCAATATTATAAAACTAACTTACTGGCCCCAGTCGGTTTTATTTTTTACCAAGAAGAATTTCACAAAAAAACTCGGTATCTATGTCTTTATTTTTTGGTTTTATATAAAACTTACAAACTACATAAAACTAAATTAAAGCTAATTAAAACTACTTAAAACTACTTACAACTAATTTTAAACTATTTACAACCTACTTATAAGCTACTTACAAATAAGAACAGCCACAGCAAGCATTTTCAAGTTTTATAATTTTATTTTGTATTTTTGTTGATTTTATAATTTTTTTTGGATGTTTTTGTATGTTTTATATATTTTTTTTTTTTTTTTTTTTGTGGTGTAACCCTGACTGTCCCTACTTAAAACTAACTACCTAAACCTTTGTAAGCCGGCCATACAAGAGAAAATAGCAAGGTCAACTATTAAATGTCTGAAGGAACTTCATCTTCGTTTTTCAACCACCAGAACTGGTTCTCCTGCTTTACCCTATCTCTTCGGTCCCGTTCGGACACAGTCCTACTGAACGGAAGGTGCTCAGCTCCGTCTTGTGCGAGGACGTCTCGACTGTAAAGGAGCCGCCGATCTACAGTTCTACGGCCGACGTGGTAGATTAGCGGAACCGCCGCTCTATCCTGGATCAGCCCCCGACTGTCTAGGTGGAGGAAAGCATCGGGCGGAATAAGGCCGCTTAGACGCACACTCTCGTAGTATTCGTTGTTGGGGTAATAAGCCCCGAAAATTAAGCTGTTAGACGAGGACATCGCTCTTGCAATGTGACCTCGAATAAGCTTCAGTAAGATATTATCTATCCTGTTTATGTTGGCCCCGTTGTATAGAGCCAGGTTGGAATAGTAATGTTTGTACTCCGACTCTGGTGTTCTGTGCAATCCAAGGCAGCGTCGAAGACACTGCCTCTCAAACACCCGAATCTTTTCCATTTGAGATGGGGCAACGTTGAACCAAACCGGGCATCCATAGGCAATCATCGGCCGGATAAGGGCCATGTAGCAAATCACCTTCACCCTGCTGTCAAGCCGGCTGCTATAAAACAACCGTTTCATCAGGGCAAAAGCTCCCCTAGCCCTGGCCAGAGAAGCATTTATATGTCTGTCGAAATACAAATACTAATCCATCCAGATGCCAAGGTATTTTACTACACTTTTACTCGCCAGTGGATGTCCATTTGGACCTACGATCACCAGCTTGCGCCAGTTCTTTCTCGTATCCCTTGTGGCTCTAAGCAACGGAGTCCTAAACAAGATAGTTTCTGATTTCTGAAAGTTGATTTTCAACTTCCAGTCATCGCAATATCGCTGAATCTTCTCGAAGTCACGCTGCAAAAGAATCCTGATGACCTCGACTTTTGGAGCTGTTCTGTAAGCAATTAGATCGTCGGCATACGCAATTGTCTGAGTTAGACTACTTATCAGATCGCTGGTGTAAATGCTGAATAGAATCGGCGAGTTGACCGCTCCCTGCTGAAGACCATTTTTAATATTAAAGGTTGTGGCAGAAGTTACATTGCCACTCTTGACAACAAACTTTCTGCCATTGAGCATATCATAAAGCATATACAATAGTGGTTTACTAATGCCAAGTCTGGCCAGCTTTAGATAAAGACCCTCTAACTATACGGTGTCGAAGGCCTTCTCCAAATCAACCAGACAGGCACCCGTACACTGCTTCTTAGATTTGTTCCATTGGACATCAGAAACGAGTTTCGACGCGGCATGAATAGTGTCATGTCCCGCCTTGAAACCGAACTGATTGTCCGGTATGATATTATTGTCCTCTGCCCACTTAGACAGAGCTCTATTGATAACTTTTTCGAATACCTTGCTGATACTCGGAAGAAGACTTATCGACCAGAGATTCGCCGGATTGGAGTTGTCCTTTCGCCTTTTCGGGAGAGGATGCACCACAGCTGTCTTCCAACGCACTGGATAATATGCATTATTCAAAGCGTTTTTAAACAGAGTGGAATAAATGTCTTCTGCTTCTTGAGGTAAATGTCGAAGTACAACGTTGGATATGCCATCGACTCCTGCTGACTTCTTCTTCTTTAATGAATCGAAGATGAGCTGGAGCTCCACCTTCGTAATTAACAGGGAACTGGGCCCATTTAGCTCGGCGATTATGGCGTTTGCCAAATAATCTTCATTGAACCTGGTGAAACCGAGGTTCTCTGATCGCCATTCGTGACGTCATTCCGAAGGTAGAAGTGATGGAGCAAGGCTCTGTTTTCCAGGTCATGATTGGGGCGAATGCACGCATTCACCTTGTACACTTGCTGGAAAGCAGCCCCCACAGCCTCCACTTTCTCCTGCGGATCTTCGATAATAAAGAGGTCATCGTCCAAGACGGCGTCCTCTGGATTAATTCCTGCTGTCAGAAGTACGTCTCTGTTATCAGTCGTTCTCTGAAGCTTACATGCTCGGGTCGCTAGCATTAACGGCCCGAATTTTGTTATCCTAATACAAATTAATTGACAACCGATAGTCTTCTTTAATTAGATGGTTGATGTTCTTGATCGACGACTTCAGTGTCCTAATCTCCAGATTGTGAGGGTCAGTAAACCGTTGGTACAAGAGTTTGAGTCTTGTCAGCAGTCCACTTTTTTGTCTGTGTAGTGCGTCAATGGTCGCGTTCCGATACATTTCGGTTGCGTCTCGTTGTTTGTATTTCGGTATTGTTCTGTTCATTGTTTGTTTGATTGTCTCGTCCATTTGATCTAAGTATTGGTCTATTTCGTTATTTGTCAAATTCCTGTCATTTGGTGGGGATATGTTGTTCGATCTGATTTCGCTCGATAAGGCGTTGGTAAAGCGTGGCTAGCGCACCTTACTGTAATTGTAAGTGTGCACAGGTACATACTCCTCCAACTCCACGAACTTGTTCGGAAGCTGTATTACGGCGGCGAGTCCGCAGTGATCACTGTCGTACTCGATCGTTCGTAAGCAGTTTCTTGGTCTTTGACCCACAGTGTCAGTAATTGTCAGTCTTGCGTCTATTAGCAATAGATCCAGGCAGGCTGGATCATGCAGCTGTTGTTGCCTTTGGCGGTTGTGCCGTTGTTGCTACGGCACTGGTTTATGGCATTGCTGGTAGTGCCATCGCTTGCTTGGTTGTTGTTGTTGCTATTGCTACGGCATTTGCTGTAGCTTTGGTTGGTGGTGCCGTAACTGGCCTTATTGTTGTTGCTGGGACACCTTTGGATGACCCCGCCACGTTATCTGCCATTAGCTGCTCCTCCCACTCAATGAAGTTTTCGACTTCGCGATTGTGGAAAAAAGCAGCCAAATAATAATTGTTGCACGACTGGGATTCGAACCCACTACCCCTGGATTCTCGGTCGGCCACCTCTACCTTTGCGCTATTGCAATATTAAAAATAGCTTAGTATAAATAGTACTTTGACAAATCACTCCGAATTTTACTTAAAGAACACTGTGGAAGCCGAAAAGGTGTGTACACTTTCACAGATCGAGTGTACGAAGTGCTCATCATCATTGTGCGCACAACGTTGGATGGTTCCCGAGTATTAACAAAAAAAAATAAATCAAAGTGAGTAACCAATTTTAACTTTTGTTTTTGAGTTAATATTGGTAATTCAACATAATTTAAAAAAAAGAGGAAAAAAAGTGAAAAATTAACTTTGTTGAAGTATTCAAATATTTATTTTTTTTCCCAATACTACATTATCTATTTTTAATTTCCAGGATTAAGATTGTTAGTTCATTTTTTTTAGTACTGATAAGATTTAAAACTCTTAAATTAAAGTCAATTCAATACTGAAGCAAATGTATATACCTTTTTTTTGAGTTAATATCATCTCAATTTCTTGTTTAATTAAAGTCTCCATAACTCTTTTAATTAAAGTCTGTCTCTGCACACTGATGTATGATAAAAACTCTCTTTACTAAATTTCTCTTGTTAATAATTTTTGCTAGATAATGTTTTTTTTTCCTTCATTATCAACCGTTTCTGCATGAAGTCTGCATAAAGTTTAGTCTTTGTATATAAACTTTATAGTAATATCATGAACATCGCTAATTTTAGCGTCAACTAGCGGTCAGACAGCTTGCCTACTCTCAACACAAAATGTTGAGTGAAAAATTTGGATGTTTTTTTCATTTTTCTTCTTCTACTTTTGTGTGTTTTTGTATTTTTATTTTCAGTCATAAGAATGCATTGGTTAGGTGTTGGTCGCCGCTCAGCGCTCCAGAAATGAATAAATTTCTTGTTGTTTATTGAAGGTAGGTCGTACAGGCAGGCTGGTCCGTGGTTCGTTCTGTTGGATGGTTGGTGGGGTGGATCGTTTGTTATGTGACGTTTTCGTTCTGATGATTTTTTTTTACTTTTGTTCTATCCCTTTTTTGCGCATCTGCGTGTGTATGTGTATATTGTATTTTCATATGCCTCGATCTTGACAAGAATATCATTTCGTATTTTCTTTTCGGAATTTTTGGGAGGCATACAAATATTTGAAAGAAAAGTTGGTGGATTTCTCTTGTTTGCGGGGGGAAAACATTATGGTAGCCTTGTTGGCGATTGTTTTTTTTTTTAATTTTTAGCTTTCCCTTGTCCTTTTTTGTGCAGGTGCATGTGTACACTTGCAGAGGTTAACCTTTATTATTGTTCTCCTCGATCTTTAAATAATGGCAAGCGTTTTCATTTTTGTTATAATTTAAAGGATTTCTGTTCGGAATAAGCTAAATATGAAAATATGTAGATAGGTACCTAACATATAGTAGTGGGTGTGTTTGTTTTATTTGTTTATTTATTTCTTCAGTTAGTAAAGAAAATTGCTAAAAGAAATGATGTAGGCATAAGTTAATGAGGAAGTTTTTTAATTAAAAAATAGAAGGTAATATTTTCAGTTACAATTTGAAAAAGAAAATATGTAGGTGCCTACCTTATAAAAATCAATAGATGTAATTTTGTAGGATATTGATTTTTTAAATTCAATAAATATCTACACCCAAAAAAATAATTAGTGCATTTAACTAAAAAGTTCGTTTATTTGACAAAACTTTCGTGGTGGAAAACCCCGAATATTTTTCTTTATATGCACTAATTGACTTTTGTTAAATTACAAATAGCATTGTTTATTTCATTCGTGAATGCTACGAAATTCTTGTATTTTTACAAATAAAATTAAGTTGAATTTACGATATATATTTTCAAAAATTTTGTAGAATATACTTACAAAATATTTTGGGATATTTTGTGTATTGTACGAAATCTTTGGGTATAAATTATTTTTTCATTATATGTTAATACAAATATTTTACTAAAAACTCGTGGAGAGTTGAGAGAGGATGACTCATTTAAAAGTTTTTCTGTGTATGTGTTGCAACTTGTAAGTCGACAGGATCTCTATTGAAGAGGGAAAGCACTATTTATTGAAGGATTTTTCACTTTGTTGCAAGAGGCAGTACGTCTTAAAAAGGTTCACAGTTTTAGGTGGGATAGGCTGGAAGTTGATAGTAGATATCCGGACACAGTAATTCATGAAATTTTTTTTTACCTACAACACTAATGTACTTATAGAACCTTTTCAAGTTAATATTTATACTATAAAAGGTAATAGAAAAAGAATTATTATAAAAATTAGTGTTAACAATACTCTTGCTTTAACTACTGTATCTGCTCTCTCACGAGTCACGACCCTTTAACGATTGAAAAACAAATAATGTTTATACACGCATAATCATTTACGGAATCGGGATATTTTGAAATTTTTCAAATGAATGTCCATTAACATTGGTCCTATTTAAAAGTAAAATGACTACAATAGAAAAAATTAAACATTTCTCCTTATCATCGAACGAAATATTTCGTACATATGAGTTAAAATTTGTTCAAGACAAATTACGAAAGGCCTTTTGTATATAGAAGGTAGTGTTTGTTATGCACAATTTTCATATCGAATTTTTCCTACGAAATATTTGTTGAATTGACCAAATTTTGTATATTGCACGAATAAAAGTTTTACGAAATTATTTCGTAGTGATGTTACGATTTTTTTTTACCTACATAAAGATATGGATTAGTTGTAGTTACGTTATTGATAAGGTTGCTGTGGACTTTTCATTCTTTGACAGTTTAAAAAACAAATTAATTTAAAATGTTTATATGTTATTTATAATTTTTGTATACCTACATAGATGTCTCTACCTGATCTTTTTCATTGTAGATGGGTTCCCAAAATTATTTATTTGCAGCTGCGAAAAAGACAGATTTAGTAGGTTCATTTCAGACAAGAATTTTTGTTCTGGAGGTACCTATTTTAGGACATTTAATCCTACATTAAACCCGTAAAGGGTATGTACAGTGCATACGATACAAGCAAAGATAAGTTTGGGATTATTCTCTATACTCAATCCGCGCTTTGCTAATAAACATTATGTTGAATAATTAAGCGATTATCTTATTGGTAAGAACTTTTAATTGAAATTGAAACTAAGGATTAATATTTATAGAAAAGGGGTTTTCGGTTTTATTATGACTTACACATTATTATTTATTATTGTACTTACACACAGAGATTAACAAATTATTGTTAAAATTTGCTGCAGTGAGTATGTACTTATGAATGTAATGTAGGCACGTTGGCTGTTGGCGATGGTGGTTTGTTGGTTGCTGATGGATGGTTGGCAAGCAGTCACTGATGTTCTTGCTTTTAAGTGCTTGTTAAGTGATTACATTTTATACCTTTATTAAGGTTCCATTTTCATATATTCTGATATAATTTTTGTTTTTTGGGTATTGCAGTGAGATTTGTATAATGTCGAATTTTTTACAACCAAAAAATTTAGTTTTTTTCTTTAGAAAATCGATTTTTTTCTGTCGAAACAGTAATCTTGCATTTTGAGCAAGATTTTAGATAGATTTCACACACACAAGCAAGATTTGACATTAATCTGGAGTTTAGTTTTCTGCGGCGGGTTTAACAAATATTCTAAAGTGTTCGTCCTTTTTCAAACAAATTTAGAACAAATTTAAAATTAAAAAAGAAGTTAACA
Organism: Dasysyrphus albostriatus; assembly: GCA_946251815.1. Classification (NCBI taxonomy): domain Eukaryota; kingdom Metazoa; phylum Arthropoda; class Insecta; order Diptera; family Syrphidae; genus Dasysyrphus; species Dasysyrphus albostriatus. The sequence goes on along the minus strand of OX276335.1, from coordinate 108,625,717 downwards.
AAATCTTAATCAACTTCGATTCGAAGTGCCTAAAGTCGATTTTTTTTTTTTTTTTTTTATATATATCATTTTTATTTTCCATTTTCTTAAAACTATCTTAAAGCTAGACAAAAATTCATAAAAACTAGCCTACTTATCGATATCTTAAAACTAACTTACTGGCCCCAGTCGGGCGCTCTAAGTTAAACTATAATAACTGAATGCTAATGCCTTTCGGCCTAAGAACTATCTTAATACTAAATCCAGGTCGGTTTTATTTTTTACCGAGAAGAATTTACAAAAAAAAAAACTCGGTATCATTGTCTTTATTTGTTTTTGGTTTTATATAAAACTTACAAGCTACATAAAACTAAATTAAAGCTAATTAAAACTAATTAAAACTACTTAAAGCTACTTAAAACTATTTACAACCTACTTATAAGCTACTTACAGACTACTTACAAACTAGAACAGCCACAGCAAGCATTTTCCGGTTTTATAATTTTTTGTATTTTTGTGGATTTTATATTTTTTTTTTTTTTTTTTTTTTTTTTGGTGCCACCCTGACTGTCCCTACTTAAAACTAACTACCTAAACCTATGTAAGTCGGCCATACATAAGAAAATAGCAAGGTCAACTATTAAATGTCTGAAGGAACTTCATCTTCGTTTTTCAGCCACCAGAACTGATTCTCCTGTTTTACCCTATCTTTTCGGTCCCGTTCGGACACAGTCCTACTGAACCGAAGGTGCTCAGCTCCGTCTTGTGCGAGGACGTCTCGACTGTAAAGGAGCCGCCGATCTACAGTTCTACGGCTGACGTGGTAGATTAGCGGAACCGCCGCTCTATCCTGGATCAGCCCTCGGCTGTCTAGGTGGAGGAATGCATCGGGCGGAATAAAGCCGCTTAGACGCACACTCTCGTAGTATTCGTATTTAGGGTAATAAGCCCCGAAAATTAAGCTGTTAGATGAGGACATCGCTCTTGCAATGTGACCCCGAATAAGCTTCAGCAAGAAATTATCTATCCTGTTTATGTTGGCCCCGTTGTATAGAGCCAGGTTGGAATAGTAGTGTTTGTACTCCGACTCTGGTGTTCTGTGCAATCCAAGGCAGCGTCGAAGACACTGCCTCTCAAACACCCGAATCTTTTCCATTTGAGATGGGGCAACGTTGAACCAAACCGGGCATCCATAGGCAATCATCGGCCGGATAAGGGCCATGTAGCAAATCACCTTCACCCTGCTATCAAGCCGGCTGCTATAAAACAACCGTTTCGTCAGGGCAAAGGCTCCCCTAGCCCTGGCCAGAGCAGCATTTATATGTCTGTCGAAATACAAATACTGATCCATCCAGATGCCAAGGTACTTTACTACACTTTTACTCGCCAGTGGATGTCCATTTGGCCCTACGATCACCAGCTTGCGCCAGTTCTTTCTCGTATCCCTTGTGGCTTCACGCAACAGAGTCCTAAACAAGATAGTTTCTGATTTCTGAAAGTTGATTTTCAACTTCCAGTCATCACAATATCGTTGAATCTCATCGAAGTCATTCTGCAAAAGAATCCTGATGTCCTCGACTTTTGCAGCTGTTCTGTACGCAATTAGATCGTCGGCATACGCTATTGCCTGAGTAAGACTACCTATCAGATCGCTGGTGTAAATGCTGAATAGAATCGGCGAGTTGACCGCTCCCTGCTGAAGACCATTTTTAATATTAAAGGTTGTGGTAGAAGTTACATTGCCACTCTTGACAACAAACTTTCTGCCATTGAGCATATCATAAAGCATATATAATAGTGGTTTACTAATGCCAAGTCTGGTCAGCTTTAGATAAAGACCCTCTAACCATACGGTGTCGAAAGCCTTCTCCAAATCAACCAGACAGGCACCCGTCCTGTCTGATTGTCCGGTATGATATTATTGTCCTCTGCCCACTTTGACAGAGCTCTATTGATAACTTTTTCGAATACCTTGCTGATACTCGGAAGGAGACTTATCGACCGGAGATTCGCCGGATTGGAGTTGTCCTTTCCCTTTTTCGGGAGAGGATGCACCACAGCTGTCTTCCACCGCACTGGATAATATGCATTATTCAGAGCGTTGTTAAACAGACTAGTATAAATGTCTACTGCTTCTTGAGGTAAATGTCGAAGTACAACGTTGGATATACCATCGACTCCTGCTGACTTCTTCTTCTTTAATGAATCGAAGATGAGCTGGAGCTCCACCTTCGTAATTAACAGGGAACTGGGCCCATTTCGCTCGGCGATTATGGCGTTTGCCAAATGATCTTCATTGAACCCGGTGAAACCAAGGTTCTCTGATCGCCATTGTGTTATGTCATTCCGAAGGTAGAAGTGGTGGAGCAAGGCTCTGTTTTCCAGGTCATGATTGGGGCGAATGCAAGCATTCACCTTGTACACTTGCTGGAAAGCAGCCCCCACAGCCTCCACTTTCTCCTGCGGATCTTCGACAATGAAGAGGTCATCGTCCAAGACGGCGTCCTCTGGATTAATTCCTGCTGTCAGAAGTACGTCTCTGTTGTCTGTCGTTCTCTGAAGCTTGAGACACGGAAGATCGTTCTGATCATTCCTTCTAAATATCTTGTTAATTTGCGGAAACATGCTCGGGTCGCTAGCATTAACGGCCCGAATTTTGTTATCCCAATACAAATTAATTGACAACCGATAGTTCTCTTTAATTAGTTGGTTGATGTTCTTGATCGACGACTTCAGTGTCCCAATCTCCAGATCGTGAGGGTCGGTAAACCGTCTGTACAAGAGTTTGAGTCTTGTTAGCAGTCCACTTTTTTGTCTGTGTAATGCGTCAATGGTCGCATTTCGGTACATGTCTGTTGCGTCCCGTTGTTTGTATTTCGGTATTGTTCTGTTCATTGTTCGTTTGATTGTCTCGTCCATTTGTTCTAAGTATTGGTCTATTTCGTTATTTGTCAAATTCCTGTCATTTGGTGGGGATATATTGTTCGAACTGATTTCGCTCGATAAGGCGTTGGTAAATCGTGGCCAGCGCACCTTACTGTAATTGTAAGTATGCACAGGTACATACTCTTCCAACTCTACGAGCTCGTTTGGAAGCTGTATTACGGCGGCGAGTCCGCAGTGATCACTGTCGTACTCGATTGTTCGTAAACAGTTTCTTGGTCTTTGACCCACCGTGTCAGTAATTGTCAGTCTTGCGTCTATTAGCAATAGATCCAGATAGGCACCGCTTCTTGGAAACGACGGCCGATCCGTAGCCAGCAGGTCGACACCATACTCAGTGTTGTATCGACTCATCCAATTGAAAAGATGAATACCTCTTTGATTTTGAATTTGATTTCCCCAATCTTGGTGTTTGGCATTCAAATCACCGGCCATGAGAAAGTAATTTTCTTCCAAGCTCAAGTGTAGACATTCGAAAAGTTTTTCAAGCTCTGTAATGAAATCAGTTGGCTGAGGTGATGCCGGTGCATAAGCCGCGATCACATACATTCGCTTCCCCTGTTGGAGAGGAATGCATACGATGCACGCCTCTAACAGCCGAAATTTACGCAGATCACTATTATATATAACTTTATGATTAATGCCTTTTCGTATGAAGATTGCGACGCCCCCCCCTTGAGTGGAGTTGGGTCGATCTCTTCTAACGATATTGTAATTGTTGTTAGTCAACTTATGTTTCTGGTTCAGCTTAGTTTCGCTGGCCATAAACAGATCTGGACTTTGGTCTTTCAACAATTGGAAAAGATTAGCTCTACGTTCGGTCCTAATCAGTGAATTTACATTCACAGCAAGGATCCTAAGAGGCCTCTCCGACAGCGCGCCTTTAACCTCTAATTTGCGTTAGGCTAGGCAAAACAGAGTAGAGATAGTCTACCCTAGTCGCCTGCTCCTTTATCTGGTTAGGAAGTCCTGTCAACTGGCCTTGAATTGCCAGCAACATGCTTCTTATTTCGGCCTGAGCGTCCGGCGCCTTTGGCACTAGGGCCGGTTGGGCTGCCTTAGCTGCAGGCTGTACCGTTTTTCCCCTCCCTGCCGCCATTTGGGCGTAGGAAATTTGGGGATTAACGGGCGTTGCTGTAGGAGCACGCGTTGATGGGCGTATCTCTACCGCTGTCTGCTTAGCCGCTTTGTTGTTTCTTATTTGCTGAAAAGCTGAGCAACCCCGATAATTAGCAGGGTGCCCCTCCTTTCCGCAAAGTGCACATTTAAGCTGGGTCATGTCTTCGACCCGTTCTTCACCGAGCTTGCACTCCCCCTTAATGTGGTCCTCACCACACTTAACGCAGCGTGGCTGCATTTCGCAGTTTGCTGCAGCGTGGCCAAACCTTTGGCAGCGCATGCATTGAAGCATGTCGCCGCCTCTCTTTAATTTATCCCAAGTTACAACCTGGTAGTTGAGAACGGAGATACTTCTCAACCTATCCAGTTTGCTGCTGGGCGATAGCTGGACTAGGAAGAACGGCAAAGACCGCTTCTCCCGTCTGGCTCTGACTGTAGCGAACGGCTTGACCCCGATAAAGTCGAGATCGTCGCTCGCTTTTTGACGGAGCTCATTTAAGAGCACCTGTGGTTCCGTGCAGGAATCTATGCCCTTCAGGAAGACCGTTTGGTATTTATCCACTTTGGGGGTAAAACTGAAGAACTCAGTCGTGGATTTCTTTAATAATTCTTTAATGATTTTGTGCTGCTCCACTGTGGAGCAGTGGATAGCATGTCTATCTTTACTTAATCTTTTAATAAAAAAGTTTTGGCCTATGGCCGACTTACACAGGTCTATGGTTTCCTGTAGCTCCATTTTATAGGTGTTTATTGGTGGCACCTTTTCTTTTTTATTTTGGGGCGGCTGTGGCTGCTGCTGGTGTTCTCCTCGCTGCTGCTCGTTCCGCTTCTGCTGACTGCACTCCTGTGGTTGTTGTTGCTGCTGCTGCTGTTGCACTGATTTTTTTGGACGTTGCTCCTTCGGCTGCTGCTGTTGTTGTTTAGTTGGCAGTTGTTGTTGCTGCTGTTCTTGTGCATTTAGATTTGGATTTGGCTGCTCTTGCTGTGGCGCTGCCTTTTTTGGCGCCTGCACAACTTTTTTCTGCTCGCGCTCCTGTTTCTCTCTTTCGCGTCGAGCTTCTTGCTTGTGTCTGAGTGCTTCTATCAGTGGGGTCACGATGGCATTGAGACGTTCCATCTCCCCCCGAATGACATCTATTTTTTGGCTGATGGCCTGCTCATCCAATTCTTCTTGCGCCTCGTTTTCCTCTTCGGAGGACGCCTCTGGTGAGGTTAAACCAACAAGCACATTGCTGTTGGATTCCCCTGTAGTGTATAGACCCTCGCCACCTTCGGACATGTATTCGATGTCGTCATCGGATGGCGAGGTATCAAGTTGTTGATGAATTTTTACTGCTGCTGACGTCTTTGCCTAAAGTCGATTAAAGATAATAAAGCTCACCCTCGCCAGTTTTCCTCGATTGATCAGTTTTTTAAATGAACTTTTAACTTTAATGGCCGCACAACTTTATTTGTCCTTAATGTCCTTCATCCAACAAAACGACGTGATGAACTGAATGCACTAGTGGGCACTTCAAATTTTTCATATAAAATACATGGTGTTTTCACAGTCTCTTACTCAAAGTATCGGTAAAAGTGTAAACGTAATCTTGGCACATATACTAAATACCATACAAGGTATACAAATATATTTTTTTTAATTTTTTTTTTAAACAACAGTTACCTATTCCATTATAAATAACAATAAATGCACAAAAACAATTATATTAAATTTTATTTTTAATGGGGTAAATATTCAGCAAAATTGTTGAAAATATTTTATAAATACACCTTACTTAATTCATGTGCCAAATTTAAAGATTTTCCATAAGCTTTTACAATTTTGCTGATATTTTGAGTAAAAACTGTAAAAACACCATGTTAACGTTAACCGGTTTCTATTAAATTTTACACAAATACTTTTCAATAACCTTGATTACTTTTCTCATTGGTGACAATAATTTGAAAATTCAAATAAAAATATATACCTAAGAATAAAAAAGAGTTTTAAATCGTACGCGTCTTCTCCGTAACCATTAGTTATCTTCTCCGTTATCATCTTTAATATTTTTTATGAAAGTAAAATGAAACTAAGCATTTAACCAAAGATGGTTAGTATATCTAACCATAATGAAAGTGTGCAAGAAAATCAACTTCTTATCTTGATGGACTGGGCACAGTTTTTAACTTTGAAAGAGTTCCCAACTGACCAAAACCAGTCATTTGCCAAATTTGTTTGCATTTATAAGGTCGTTTTTTCACTTTCATCACGTACTTTGTTTTATAACACTTTTTATTTTTACTAATTGGTCACTTCTGTAATGGTATTTATGCACTGAAAAATCATTTTGTAAAATGATTCTAACCTCGAAATTTACATGACTTTTCTGTCAAAAAGTGCCTTTTAAGTACTTAAAATATCAATATTAAAATAGTATAATTATAATTATATAATTATAGTATAATTATATAATTATAGTATAATTATATAATTATAATTATATATATAAATATATATATATGTATATATACTAAATGAAAATCGTTAACAAATTGAATTTATATCCACTAGAAAAAAAAAAAATTCAAAAAATACCGTTAGCTATAAAAAACTGATTGTCAAAGATACGTTTTTCAATATTTACAAGCATTTGTATTTTGTATTACTAAAATTTTTATATTTATTTATTTTTGTATGCTCTAATGAAAATATGGAATTTTATGTAACTAAACAATTTTTTGCAAAAAATGCTACATTATATTTGCAAAACAGACTTTTTCGCCATATTCTCGTTTTCTTAAAGGCTTTTACCAAATAATAGATTGTTTTCCAATGACGCCTTAGAAAACAAGTTTTTCTGTCCATAGACACCTTTTTCGTTTTGATTGGACAACTACACGCTCCACAATATTTTTTTTTTTTTAAATTACCATTAAAGTCCGGAACACTCTTAAGAAAAAGGCCGGAAATCTATAAATCGAACGTGTCTACTCCGTAACTATTTATTTTTTGTACATATGTAGTATAAACTTGCTACATTAAATTATTTTTTGGGGAAGCGTATGTGTCATCTACTTTGTGATAAATTCTTAAAAATCACTGAGTTTCGTGAACAAATATTACCTTCTTATAAAAAAAACCTCACCTCAAGCGTCTGATTGTCTTCCCCATTGCTTTGGAATGGCCGTAAAAGCACCTGCTATGATTACATACCTATATCAATTAAATGGTGTTTTAAGAGATATATTCTTTTTTAAATTAAAACTTTTTTTTTATATAATTAATTTTTATTTTCAATTTTCTTAAAACTATCTTAAAGCTAGACAAAAATTCATAAAAACTAGCCTACTTATCGATATCTTAGAACTAACTTACTGGCCCCAGTCGGGCGCTCTAAGTTAAACTATAATAACTGAATGCTAATGCCTTTCGGCCTAAGAACTATCTTAATACTAAATTCAGATCGGTTTTACTTTTTACGGAGAAGAATTGACAAAAAACTCGGTATCATTCTCTTTATTTTTTTAAACCTATCTGCATATGTATATACCTACCCATTATATATCGTCCCAAAATCGGTTTCTCCTGAACAAATTTCTATATTTAAAACAAACCTACTAAATCAGACTTTGACTACAAATAAATTAATCTAATCCATGTGGGTACCTACCCATTTACGAAAAAAAAAATCAGGTAGAGACATCTACATAAATAATTTTTTGGAAGCTAAAACAAATAGAATACTTTTTTGAAATTATTTATTTGTATTCTTTTCTTTGCCAAATTGTTAATTGAAATATTTTTTTCAATCAAATCACCTCTGTCATTTACCTAAATGTTATACCTATTTATTGTTATTTTTTATTTACCTACTGAGAAAGTAAATAAATGAAACGAAATAAATATTTTCCACCCCCAGAAGCCAGAAGTCAAAATAGACAAATTTATAAAATAACAAAGTTTACCTTGAAATAAGAGACTATCAATTATATTTATATTGATAATCTCTGCTTGAAACCATCATCATATATACATACCTACATACAAACAGAAGAAATATCTAATAAGAACAAAAATTCAATCATTAAGAACGAAAAAGCAGACGAACGCGGACAAAAAAAGAGGACAGAACAACAAATTAAAACAAAAAGACCATTACCATTGCATTTCAAAACTGTTTCATAGCAAAACAAAAAGAGAATCCATACCCATAAACTAACAACAAAATCAGATACAAATGCCATTGTTATGAACTCAATTTTCAAAATGTTGAAGCAACTTTAGCGACGCGAGCGCACCACTGGACAAACAGCGCGTAAATAAAAACGACTCCATGATATTATTATGAAGTTTATATACAAAGGCTTAGGCCCAAAAACACAAACAAAACAGCAGCAGCAACATCAAAAGTCGCAGGAGCGGAGTCAGCAGCAGGGAGTTCACCAGCAACAGCCACAGCCGCCCCAAAGTAAAAAAGAAAAAGTGCCACCAATCAACACTTACAAAATGGAACTGCAGGAAACCATCGACCTATGTAAGTCGGCCATAGGCCAAAACTTTTTTATTAAACGTTTAAGTAAAGATAGACATGCTATCCACTGCTCCACAGTGGCGCAGCTCAAAATTATAAAAGAATTACTAAAGAAATCCACGACTGTGTTCTTCACTTTTACCCCCAAAGTGGATAAATATCAAACAGTCCTCTTGAAGGGCATAGATTCCTGCACGGAACCCCAAGTGCTCTTAGATGAGATCTGTCAAAAAGCGAGCGACGATCTCGACTTTATCGGGGTCAAGCCGTTCGCTACAGTCAGAGCCAGACGGGAGAAGCGGTCTTTGCCGTTCTTTCTGGTACAGCTATCGCCCAGCAGCAAACTGGAGTATCTCCGTTCTCAACTACCAGGTTGTAACTTGGGATAAATTAAAGAGACGCGGAGACATGCTTCAATGTATGCGCTGCCAAAGGTTTGGCCACGCTGCAGCAAACTGCGAAATGCAGTCACGCTGCGTTAAGTGTGGTGAGGACCACATCAAGGGAGAGTGTAAACTCGGTGAGGAACGGGTCGAAGACATGACCCAGCTTAAATGCGCACTTTGCGGAAAGGAGGGGCACCCTGCTAATTATCGGGGTTGCTCAGCTTTTCAGCAAATAAGAAATAACAAAGCGGCTAAGCAGACAGCGGTTGAGATACGCCCATCAACGCGTGCTCCTACAACGTGTAAGACACCCGTCAATCCCCAAATTTCCTACGCCCAAATGGCGGCAGGAAGGGAAAAAACGGTACAGCCTGCAGCTAAGGCAGCCCAACCGGCCCTAGTGCCAAAGGCGCTGGACGCTCAGGCCAAAATAAGAAGCATGTTGCTGGCAATTCAAGGCCAGTTGACAGGACTTCACAACCAGATAAAGGAGCAGGCGGCTAGGATAGACTATCTCTACTCTGTTTTGCCTAGCTTAACGCAAATTAGAGGTTAAAGGCGCGCTGTTGGAGAGGCCTCTTAGGATCCTTGCTGTGAATGTAAATTCACTGATTAGGACCGAACGTAGAGCTAATCTTTTCCAATTGTTGAAAGACCAAAGTCCAGATGTGTTTATGGCCAGCGAAACTAAGCTGAACCAGAAACATAAGTTGACTAACAACAATTACAATATCATAAGAATAGATCGACCCAACTCCACTCAAGGGGGGGGGGGGGCGTCGCAATCCTTATACGAAAAGGAATAAATCATAAGGTTATATTTAATAGTGATCTGCGCAGATTTCGGCTGTTAGAGGCGTGCATCGTATGCATTCCTCTCCAACAGGGGAAGCGAATGTATGTGATCGTGATTTGAATGCCAAACACCAAGATTGGGGAAATCAAATTCAAAATCAAAGAGGTATTCATCTTTTCGATTGGATGAGTCGATACAACACAACCAAGAAACTGTTTACGAACGATCGAGTACGACAGTGATCACTTTGGACTCGCCGCTGTAATACAGCTTCCGAAAAAGTTCGTGGAGTGACTAAAATTCAAAGACTAGCGTGTATCGGCACAACCAGTGCTATAAGAACCACACCAATGGCCGCCCTAGAAACTTTCCTTTCACTTGCCCCACTCGATCTGCTTACGAAAGAGTTGGCGGCAAAAGTGCTTTACGACTGCAACAATGTAATAATTGGAAAAGGGGCCTCTTCGGTCACAGAACTATAATGAACTTTACAGACATTGACATTCAAACAGACTATGTTTCGCCGCACATTGATTTCAACCCAGTAACCATGACAGATATCCCCACCAGGGAACTCTGGAACGAAAACAGGGTCATAAATGCAAACCATGTTTCGGTCTTCACCGACGGCTCCAAAACCTTGGAGGGTGTTGGGTCAGGTATCTATTCAGATAAACCACCCATATATAGATCAATGAAGCTTCCAAACTTTTGCAGTGTATTCCAAGCGGAAGTGCTGGCAGTTTGTGAGGCCGCGAAGCTTCTTGTTTCATGTAAATTAGTCAACAATAATATTGACATTTTCATTGATAGCCAGGTGGCAATTAAAGCCATTTCCTCAATCACCGTAAAGTCCAAACTGATCGATCGTTGCCGAAATGAGTTAAGAATACTCAACGCAACGAACACAGTTACCCTAAAATGGGTCCCAGGACATAGGAATATTCACGGAAATGAAATGGCAGATGAACTGGCCAAAAGCGGATCATCTCTTGATCCGAGCCAAATCGTAGCCTCGGTGCTTATTCCACTGGAGGAAGAAAAAAGTAGAATACACCAGGGTTTCTTGGAAGCTGCAAATGTCAGATGGGCATCTATCGACACCTGTCGGGTTTCAAGGAACCTTTGACCGAACATTATAGTTGGCGTCCTACGGGGCATAACTCTATGGGAACCCACATGAAAAGAATGGGCATCAGCTCATCGGACTTATGTAGAGGGTGTCATGATGAAGAGGCGGAAGCGGGCTCCCTTCACTTCTTATATGAATGCCCCAGCCTAGCTAGAACCAGAATATAACTGGGCGTCATCTCTGTACTGCCACTGAAAAACATCCTAAAATTCAATCAGAACTCTGGATGGTTCTGGGAGGCCCCCTACAACTAATACTCCTCATCAAACCCCTCCCTATCCCTATTTACCACCCACCTTTCGCTCTGGGGAGCGCAATGGATCCACTGAGATCCGAGTGAGATGATGCGGCCACGCCGTATCATCACCCCTTCTAACCTAACCTAAGCTCGTGGAGTTGGATGAGTATGTACCTGTGCATACTTACAATTACAGTAAGGTGCGCTGGCCACGCTTTACCAACGCCTTATTGAGTGAAATCAGTTCGAACAACATATCCCCACCAAATGACAGGAATTTGACAAATAACGAAATAGACCAATACTTAGAACAAATGGATGAGACAATCAAACGAACAATGACCAGAACAATACCGAAATACAAACAACGAGACGCAACCGACATGTACCAGAACGCGACCATTGACGCACTACACAGACAAAAAAGTGGACTGCTGACAAGACTAAAACTCTTGTACCGACAGTTCACTGACCCTCACAATCTGGAGATTAGGACACTGAAGTCATCGATCAAGAACATCAACCAACTAATTAAAGAGAACTATCGGCTGTCAATTAATTTGTATTGGTATTACAAAATTCGGGCCGTTAATTCTAGCGCCCCGAGCATGTTTCCTCAAATTAACAAGATATTTAGAAGGAATGATCAGAACGACCTTCCTTGTCTTAAGCTTCAGAGAACGACACACAACACAAACGTACTTCTGACAGCAGGAATTAATCCTGAGGACGCTGTCTTGGACGATGACCTCTTTATTGTCGAAGATCCGCAGGAGAAAGTAGGCTGTGGGGGCTGCTTTGCAGCAAGTGTACAAGGTGAATGCGTGCATTCGCCCGAATCACGACCTGGAAAACAGAGCCTTGCTCCACTACTTCTATCTTCGAAATGACATCACGCAATGGCGATCAGAGAACCTTGGTTTCACCAGGTTCAATGAAGATCATTTGGCAAACGCCATAATCGCCGAGCGAAATGGGCCCAGTTCCCTGTTAATTACGAAGGTGGAGCTCCAGCTCATCTTCGATTCATTAAAGAAGAAGAAGTCAGCAGGAGTCGATGGCATATCCAACGGTATACTTCGACATTTACCTCAAGAAGCAGTAGACATTTATACCACTCTGTTTACCAACGCTCTAAATAATGCATATTATCCAGTGCGTTGGAAGACAGCTGTGGTGCATCCTCTCCCGAAAAGGGGAAAGGACAACTCCAATCCGGCGAATCTCCGGTCGATAAGTCTTCTTCCGAGTATCAGCAAGGTATTCGAAAGAGTTATCAATAAGGCTCTGTCTAAGTGGGCAGAGGACAATAATATCATACCAGACAATCAGTTCGGTTTTAAGGCGGGACATGACACCATTCATGCCGCGTCTAAACTCGTTTCTGATGTCCAATGGAACAAATCAAAGAAGCAGTTTACGGGTGCCTGTCTGGTTGATTTGGAGAAGGCTTTCGACACCGTATGGTTAGAGGGTCTTTATCTTAAGCTGACCAGACTTGGCATTAGTTAACCACTATTATATATGCTTTATGATATGCTCAATGGCAAAAAGTTTGTTGTCAAAAGTGGCAATGTAACTTCTGCCACAACCTTTAATATTAAAAATGTTCTTCAGCAGGGAGCGGTCAACTCGCTGATTCTATTCAGCATTTACACCAGCGATCTGATAAGTAGTCTAACTCCGGCAATTATGTATGCCAACGATCTAATTGCGTACAGAACAGCTCCAAAAGTCGAGGTCATTAGGATTTTTTTGCAGCGTGACTTCGAGAAGATTCAGCGATATTGCGATGACTGGAAGCTGAAAATCAACTTTCAGAAATCAGAAACTATCTTGTTTAGGACTCCGTTGCTTAGAGCCACAAGGGATACGAGAAAGAACTGGTGCAAGCTGGTGATCGTAGGTCCAAATGGACATCCACTGGCGAGTAAAAGTGTAGTAAAGTACCTTGGCACCTGGATGGATCAGTATTTGTATTTCGACAGACATATAAATGCTGCTATGGCTTCTTGCTGAAGCTTATTCAAGGTCACATTGCAAGAGCGATGTCCTCGTCTAACAGCTTCATTTTCCAGGCTTATTACCCCAAAATACGAATATTACGAGAGTGTGCGCCTAAGCGGCTTTATTCCGCCCGATGCATTCCTCCACCTAGACAGTCGAGAGCTGATCCAGGATAGAGCGGCGGTTCCGCTAATCTACCACGTCTGCCGTAGAACTGTAGATTGGCGGCTCCTTTACATTCAAGACGTCCTCGCACAAGACGGAGCTGAGCACCTTCGGTTCAGTAGGACTGTGTCCGAACGGGACCGAAGAGATAGGGTAAAGCAGGAGAACCAGTTCTGGTGGTTGAAAAACGAAGATGAAGTTCCTTCAGACATTTAATAGTTGACCTTGCTATTTTCTTTTGTATGGCCGACTTGCATAGGTTTAGGTAGTTAGTTTTAAGTAGGGACAGTTAGGGTGGCACAAAAAAAAAAATTTTTTTAAAAATTATAAAACATACAAAAACACAAAAAAAATTATAAATCCACAAAAATACAAAAAAAAATATAAAACCGGAAAATGCTTGCTGTGGCTGTTCTAGTTTGTAAGTAGTCTGTAAGTAGCTTATAAGTAGGTTGTAACTAGTTAATAATTAGTTATTAGTTTTAAGTAGCTTTAAGCAGTAGTTTTAATTAGCTTTAATTTAGTTTTATGTAGTTTGTAAGTTTTATATAAAACCAAAAAAAAAGGCATAGATACCGAGTTTTTTGTAAATTCTTCTCGGTAAAAAATAAAACCGACCTGGATTTAGTATTAAGATAGTTCTTAGGCCGAAAGGCATTAGCATTAAGTTATTATAGTTTAACTTAGAGCGCCCGACTGGGGCCAGTAAGTTAGTTTTAAGATATCGATAAGTTAGCTAGTTCTTATGAATTTTTGTCTAGCTTTAAGATAGTTTTAAGAAAATTGAAAAATAAAAATTAATTAAAAAAAAAAAAAAAATACAAAGGTTTAGTACATAATTAAAGATAACCTTAGTTACACTCGAGTGAGATGATTTTTTTTTTTCACTCAAAAGAGCAAATGATTTAGTTTTATGTAAAATCAAACAGCTGATCTCTAGATCATTAAAAGAAATTTAAATGTCAATGGCCTGTTCAGTTTGAAAGAAAGTAAATAGGTGATTGCATTAGTTGTCTTAAGAATTAAATTGAAATAAAAAAAAAAATTATGAAATTTGAAATGAATTTTATAGGTATGATGAAGTTCTAAGCCTTTTTCTTAGGGAAGGGTAGGGGTGAAGAATGGTAAAGTGATGGAGGATATTTGATGTAAGTGCATTCAGGGGCTACACCTAAAGAATTTTTTTTGGGATGTGTAGTATGGAGGTAATTATGTTGTTACTATTGGATAAGGGATACCCGTACCATTCAACGTTAAGGTTGACACAACTTAACACCTGTTGTGAATATATTATTAAGTGAATATATATTAAGTGAATATGTATTAAGACGAAGTAAAGTTTTTTCTCTCATTCCGTCTTTTGTGTTTAAGTACATTATATCTTTTTTTTTGGCACGAATAATTTTCATTTTGGAAGGGTTTATGCAGCAAGATCCCCACCATCCGACGAGCGTAGCTGAGCTAACACAAGCGTGCCTCCTGCTGATATAAAGGGACAGTTCCACCCAACTCCCAACCTTCACATATTGTTAAGAAATTTAACAGTACATACTCTTCTCCCATTGTTGTAGTCCCGAAAAAGATTGGAAGATCAGGTGAACAGAAGTTCAGACTTTGTGTGGATTATAGGAAAATAAATGAAATAACCTTTGATGACAAGTACCCTCTGCCTAATATAGATAGTATATTAGACAAGTTAGGGAAAGCCCAGTATTTCACGACTTTGGATTTAGCTAAATGCTACTACCAAATAAAAATGCGCCCCGAGGATATTCATAAGACTGCATTTGTTACGCCAAATGGTTTATATGAATTTACTCGGATGCCTTTTGGCCTTAAGAACGCCCCAGTGATGTTCCAAAGGCTCATGAATGAAATACTGAGGGATTATATAAATAAGATCTGTGTAGTCTATCTTGACGATATCCTTATATTTTCCACCATTCCATTTCCACAATCTTTAGTACACTGGCCAAACATAATCTCAAGGTTAAGTTTGACAAATGCACCTTCCTTCAAAAAGATACGGAATTTGTAGGGCATATCTTGACTGAAGAAGGTATGAAACCTAGTCCAGAAAAAGTCAAATGTATTTTGGATTACAAATTGCCATCATAAGAGAAAGAACTGAAATCTTTTCTGGGTATAACGGGATTTTATCCAACATTTGTAAAAAAAAAATGCTCGAAGATTGCGTATCCAATGATTAAATATTTAAAGAAAAATTCAAAAATAAATACAAGAGACCCAGAATACATACAAGTGTAATGTTTATTTCCCTACTGTTGAGTATTATCTTAGTTCTCCAACAGATTTTAGTCCGAGCATCAAAATGCACGATCGTTTTCTTCTAAGGTCGTCACCCGAAATAAATAGAGTCAAAATTATATGTTTTAAGACTAACTTTTATTTTCAAACGTTAGGGCTATTTATACTTAAATCTATCTTACAAATATTTGGGTTCATCCCCACTCTTATATCTACCTATTACAATTTTAATTTTTGTAATCAATATGCAATTTCATGATTAACCCACATATGATGGCCCGGATAACGACAAAGATTCGAATTCCATTTGAATAGAATGAACATTCAATTCTATCCACGCAAATGCAATTCGATGCCTTAGCCACCGCGACTCATTCAGGTGCAGTCATTTTGCTCTATTAATGAATCATTTTGTGCACAACGATTGGCAACATGATTATTCAAAAGATTATTCAAAAAAGTCAGTGTATTAACATTAAATGCATAATGTATATATATACACAACACTCTCACCCTTTAAAAATAAAATTATTTTCTTTTTTTTTTAAGAATGAGAAAATTATTTTTGATACTATATTTTACATATTTCTTGCTCTTATTAAATTGTTATTGTGCACTTCTCTATTTACATTTTCAACACTTATTATACTATTCGGTCCATTTTGAGCAATAATCTTGTAAGGTCCTTTAAAAGGTTTATCTAACTTTTTTTTATTTCCTACTTTTAAATACACATAATCTCCTATTTTAAAATTTGATATATTTACATTAGATTGGTTTCTGTGTATTTTATTCTTATTTTGTTCTAAGCTTTCTTTAGCTCTATTATGTGCATATTGCAATTTCATATTGAATTCATTCACATAATTATCAATGTTATAAATACTTTCTTTGTTTTTAATGATTTCACAAGGTAGAGCACATAGTTTTCCATATACTAATTCAAATCGTGAATAATTTGTAGTACTGTGTGGTGTCGTATTGTATGTGTATGTGTAGTAAGGTAGTAGTTCTTCCCAGTTATGTTTACCATCTGTAGTCATTAAATAGTCATTTAGAATTCTATGATTTCTTTCTACTGAGCCTAAAGTTTCATGGTGAAAAGGAGTGGACGTGGTTTTTTCTATTTTTAGTAATTTACAGATGTTTACTAATAGTTCGTTAGTGAACTCTGTGCCCTTGTCTGATTTTAGTTTTCTAAAACAACCATATTTCAAAATGAATTTTTCTACAATGGTTTTTGCTACTGAAATCGCATCTTTTGTGACTAATGGAAATGCTTCTATGAGCTTTGTTAGTTCACATTGAATCGTGAGAATATACCTGTATCCATTCGATGGTCTAAGTGGTCCTACTGTATCTATTGTTATTTTAACTTCATTACAAATCATACAATTATTTATATAGTTCCTAACCATCTTATTCATATTTTTCCATACATATTTCTGCGTAAGCTTTGCAATACATCTTCGTATTCCATTGTGTCCTCCTAATTTATCATCATGATACCTCTTTATTAAATTATTCATTTCTTCTACATGCTCTATTCTTTTTGGTGGAGTGTATAATATAATGTCTAGATAATTTTCTTTCTTATTCTTTTGCAGTTTGTTAAATACTTCTTTAAATTTATTTACTGATATTGTTTCAAAAATATCGTTGTTATTTGCTAGCGCTAGCTTTTCTATTTTCACATGCTTTGTATAGGATAACAATTTCTTCAAAATCAATTATAACTCTGATAGAGAATTATCATTGTATCCAACATGTATTTCATCTTTAACTGCCTATATTGTTTCCCTAGGGGTCCCCATTAAATTCTTTATATTTTCAAGTTGCAACTTCTTAATATTTCTAGTATCTGATATAGATATGCATTCCCATATGTGTGTAATCCCCCAATGAATACCAAGTAGTTCTTTCTCTATAACTGATTTATTTAGCTCGTGTTTGTTCAATGCTTTACTTGCATAGGCAATGGGCCTACCTCTCCTTGGGAAAGAATAGCGTAATTTGAAGCATCTGTTGTTATTATTAATGGTTTTGAAAAGTCTGGGTAGCTTAGGATTGTTGGGGACATTAGCTGGTTTTTTAGGGTTTCACAGGCACTTTGACAGCTTTGTGTCAAAATTTGCTAAAAATTTTATTTTTCTTTAGTAATTAATTTAAAAGTTTTGCAATATCCGCAAAATTTTGTATAAATCGTCTATAGTAGTTACAGAAAGCTACGAATCTTCGAACCTCATCTACATTATCCGGTTTTGGGTATTCATTTATAACATTGTATTTACTTGGGTCTGTGATAACCCCTTCTGCAGTTATTAAATGTCCAAGATATACTACTTCCGTGCGCAGAAATTTACATTTACTTGGGTTAAGTTTTAAATTATATTTACGCAACCTTTTAAAAACTTCTATTAGGTTATTATTATGTTCCTTAAGATTTGAACCAAACATAATTATATCATCAACATATAAAAATGCGGATGCTTGCAAGTCACTAAGTGCAATTGTTAACATTCTCTGAAAGCTATTCGTTGAAATCTTCAATCCAAAAGGTAATCTTTTGAATTGAAAATGTCCAGTATCTGTTGAAAAAGCTGTAAGAGGTCTGGATTTCGGATGCAGTGGAATTTGGTGAAATGAACTTGTCATATCCAATGTTGAAAAATATTTAGCTTTTCCTAGTTTGTCTAGTACATCTTCTAAACGAGTTAATGGAAATTTATCGTCAACCACTTTTTTGTTCAAAGACCTAAAATCAACTACTAATCTCCATTTTTTATTTCCATTTGTGCTTTTCTTTGGTACCATTAACAACGGTGAGTTGTACGGACTAGTAGATGGCTCAATGATATCTCTTTCAAATTCGCATGAGGCAGTCTGTAATTTTTTATATACACTGGTGTTTTATCTATAGTTGTTATTTTTTGTTCATAAAAATTATTTTTAGTTAATGTTTCTCCCTCTAAGTGAAATATATTCTGGTATTCTTTGCATATTTTTAAAATTTCTGTTTTTGCGTCATTATCTAAACTGTCTACCTTTATTTCATTTCAAATGTTATTAAATCTGTCTTCATCTGCTAAATTATTTTTAAACTGTAATACTGCGTAATTGGAAACTGGTTCTATTCCTAAGGAAATATGATCTAGTTTTACTTCTTTTTCAGTTGCATTAAGAATTTTGACATGTTTAACTCCTATAGCTGGTATTAATGAATTTGCTATAAACGTTCCCTTCTTAATTTCTTTTCCATAAATTAAACTGTCTTCATCTAAATCTAAATTAATTTTTTGAATTATCTCTGTTATAGGTGGTAACGTGATATTACTATAAATGTATCTTGTGTTCATATTCATTGGCAGTATTATTTCTTCTCCATTTAATGATATTACCAGAACACATGTCTCATAATCAATTTTGCAATTGTATATTAATAAAAAATCTCTACCCTAAATTCCATCTGTGGATAAATTTAAACTATCATCAGTTACATTAAATGTATGTTCCAGTTTCATGTCTTCTATGCATAACTCTATTTTTGCTATACCTTTAGTTAATATTGATTCTTCAGATATACCATTTATCTCACAATTTTTACCATACTCTACTCTATTAGTACCTAATGCATTATTTTTGATTATTGAAATATCGGCTCCTGTGTCTTTTAATAAACTTATTGGTTGATTTCTACCCTTTACTCTAAATTTTATAAAATTTGTTTGTCCTTCTAAAGTTTCTTCTTGACATTGACCCCGGATTTTGTTGGCCGGGGACGTACCCGTTTTTCTGAAAATTTCGCCTGTCAATATTCCCTGCAACTCTGTGTTGTCCTCTGTTGCTGTTGTTCTGGCCCCTATTTTGGATAAAATATCTGCTATTATTTTGTTGTGGCCCGTTGAAATTTGAAAAGCTATTGAAATTTCGGTTAAGTTACCTCTGGGGTTACTTCTACCTCTCTGTACCCTATTAAAATGCATTATTTGGTTTGTTCGGTCTGGGTCAATTTCTAATGCTACTTGTACAGCATCTGCAAGCTTTGTTGGTCTTGCAGCTGTCACTAGTGATGTGTATGGTTCTGATAGACCATTCTTGAAAGCTGTCATTTCAATCTGATCATTCAATTTTACTATTACTTCCCTATGCTCATCTCCTTGTTCAGAAATTTGGAGTTCATTTAAGTAAGCTAATAGTGCCTCTTTTCGTGAAGCGTAAGTCAGAACTGATTGATTTCCTTGATAACATTTCGAAATTTCATTGTGTAACCTAAAGCAGTTTGTAGTATCTTCTTCAAATCTTTAAATTTTGTTGGCTTGTTTTCCCTAAGAATTTTATTTTTTACTGTTTCTGCAAGCTTGGTGGCTAGAATGAACTTTATTAATGTTTCTTTTTGAGTGTCATCTTTAAGAGTGTCGTTGTAGAATTCAATCAAACCCAAGAAATTATTTAGATTCTTTTGATCTCCTCGAAATTCTGGTATTACCTTTGAGGCAGTAATTAAATCGAAATCTGCCATGTTTATTATTGGATAAGACTGCGAACTAGTATTTTTAATTTTTAAATGGCTATTTATCTGTTCAACTATTTTTTCGTATTTATCTTTTAATTCTTTAATGTCCTTCAGGTCTGCTTTTTTTTGTAATTTCTGTCCATGCCTCGTCAATTTGTTTGTTTGTATTTTGTATGTATTCTCCACTATATGTTCTACCTGGGGACTTTTTAAAATTTTTTAATAACTTGTCTAATATTTCGAACTTCATAAATTAATTGTCTTAATTATCTTTATATATTTTTATTGTTTATAAATGTACATATCTTTTATTAAACATTACTAATATTTTTGAAAGCGTGTTTTCTTAAATATTTCATATAATGTGCATTTAGTTTACATAATGTTAATATAATTAATAATATACAATTTAAATATATTATTTTGCTATCTAAGTCATTAAACGTTGTTGTTGTTGTTGTTGCTGCTGCTGCATTGTTGTTTATTATCTCCTCTTTTGATTCCTTGCCACCCATCTTTTTTCAGTTGTTTTATCTCCTCAACCAGTCTTCTTTTTTGTGCTCCTGAACTTATATTGATAATTTTTTGTAGTTCCGCACACCTTTTCTGGAACGCCCTTTTTTTCCTCCTCTCTTCTTTTTTGTAGTTAGGGTAGCTGCCGCCGTTCTTATTTGCTGGATGTTAATTTTTTGTTTTTCTTGTCTTCTCCTGTATTCCTCCAGTGACAATGGTTTTGGGCCAGCTGATATTAGCGTTGGTGTTTAGGTTGGTGCCTGGTTTCCTGTCTCACTTGTTATAGGTTCTGGTGTATATTCCAAGAATTTCTCCCATTTCTCGAAGATTTTATTAATTTCTTCGAGTTAAGTCATGAATATCTTTTTTTTTGTTCGTAGTCCGCAGGATCGCCATGTAATGTTTATTTCCCTACTGTTGAGTATTATCTTAGTTCTCCAAATGATTTTAGTCCGAGCATCAAAATGCACGATCGTTTTCTTCTAAGGTCGTCACCCGAAATAAATAGAGTCAAAATTATATGTTTTAAGACTAACTTTTATTTTCAAACGTTAGGGCTATTTATACTTAAATCTATCTTACAAATATTTGGGTTCATCCCCACTCTTATATCTACCTATTACAATTTTAATTTTTGTAATCAATATGCAATTTCATTATTAACCCACATATGATGGCCCGGATGACGACAAAGATTCGAATTCCATTTGAATAGAATGAACATTCAATTCTATCCACGCAAATGCAATTCGATGCCTTAGCCACCGCGACACTTTCAGGTGCGGTCATTAATTGCTCTATTAATGAATCATTTTGTGCACAACGATTTACAATGGTAACATGATTATTCAAAAGATTATTCAAAAAGGTCAGTGTATAACCGTTAAATGCATAATGTATGTACATACACAACACAAGCTTTCGAAACTTTGAAACGAAACATCACTAACTACCCCATACTTAGATTTCCTAATTTTCAAAAACCTTTTTTTTACTTTATTACTGACGCTTCCAACTTCGCTATTGATGCAGTGCTCTCTCAAGAAGGGCAACCTTTTTGCTATGCCTCGAGATCTTTGCATGATCATGAAAAAAATATTCACCCACTGATAAAGAATTTCTCGCTAATGCCTGGTCAGTGACATATTTTCGGCCCTACCTTTGGGGAAATAAATTTAAAATAGTCGCAGACCATCAACCCATTAAGTATCTAAACAAAAATACAACGGCTAAGAGTTTTCAGCTACAAATCAGCGATGGTTACTCAAATTGTCCGAATTTAATTATGATATAGAATACTTAAGGGGTAAAGACAATAAAGGTGCAGATTTCTTGAGCCGCATTAAAGATGTTGACCAAATGATGGTGAATCTGACTCAAATGTGGCAAATATCCACTCAGCACTAGAACAACAGTTGGATTATTTTCCAATAAATTAAGAAATAGTCAATATATATAAAACGCAAATAATTTAATCTAATTTTGTTTCAACAGAAGTTAAAATGTGTCATGGTAGGAAAATCATCCATGTAGATATGATTAAAAATCACTTATATAGGGAAGATCTCTTTAAACGAACTCTTATAAAAGGAAAAGTAGGAATTTATACGTAGCTATCATACCATGAGTACAACAAAATTCAACAGTGATTAATAAAAATTTTTAAGGATGATAAATCTTGACATTTGTTAAATGTACAATTAGAGCTCTCCAAGTAAAAACTGAAGCAGCCATTTTTAAACAAATTTCCTTATACCATGTCAAAGAGAGAAGTCATTCCGAAATTATTGAAAAATACAAAACTTTGAAAAATATTCTTTACTTTCCAGGTTTAGTTAAGCAAATATCAAATGTAATAGGAAATTGTCAGACATACTAAGAAGGCAAATATGACAGAAAACCTATCAAACCTAAATTCAAGACTTCTGAAACAGATACAGAAGCTAATGAAATACTACACATGGATATATAGCATTTTAATAAACTTTTTTATCTTACTTTCTTGGATAAACTTACCAAAAAATCTTATATCTATAGCTAAATTAGTAAAAAATTGGGTAAGCAAACTTGAATGTATTGAAGAGCAGTTTTCTAAGTTCGGAAACCCAAAGAAAACATAAAAGAATTCTTGCGAGAAGAAGATATTCAAATTCACTTCACTAAACCGAACTCTCATACAAGAAACTCTGATATTGAACGGTTTCATTCTACGCTACTTGAAATTTTATTAACTATCACAAATAATGATTTAACCACTAACCAAAAACTTCACAGGGCAGTTAATATATATGACAATAGGTACCACTCCACTCCTGAAATGAGTCCAAATATGGCAGTGGAAACGGAATCTAAAGTTTTAAAAGAAAAAGCCGATAAGGGTAAGAAACATGTTTTAAATAAAAAAAAATTAGATAGGGAAGTTTTTCATGAAGCTAGAAGTGAAGGATTAATTAGAAATTATAAGCATTTACGTCACAAAAATGAACCTTACTTCTGAAAAAATAAACAACGTAATGTTCATCCGACAACAGTTAAAAGGCTCATGCTGTGGACCATTATGATGACAGCATCAACGGTAGCGAACCCAGCTCTTCTAATCTCCCAAATACAAACTGACCAGAGATTTACAGTCTAATTAAGGAACAAACAGTTGAGCGGATTAACGAAACCCAGATGATTGTTCACATAATAGATTCGGTTGAAATAAATTTTGAGAAAATTGCACTAGGAAAATAACATTCCAATATTAACAGAGATTATCAACATCAAATCAAAAGTTAACGTTCTAGTTTTCACCTTCCGACAAAAGAGAGGATTAGCAAATTTATGGGAACAGGTCAGAAATGGGTATTCAAAACCATGGATGACAATGATAGGGAAGATATTTTAGATCATTTTAAAGTTGTTGATATTAATAACAGAAATGCCATTGAAAATTTAAATAAGCAAAAAGATATCAACAAAAATATTTTGAATAATATTAAAAATTTTAATGATGTCATTGTAGAAGATCGAAAACATATTTAGAAAATTTACAATAACGTAGTAGATAGTCAACAAAATTTAACATTGAAACTTTTGAAAACAGACCAAGTTTTAAAATTGAAAATATTAGAAGATAAAATTGATAATATTCTTGACAATATAGCAACTGCCAAACAAGGTATTTTACATTATAGCGGAAATAGTGGGGTCTGATTTCGATTTTTTCAAACTAAAACATTCCAAAATTGGAGCATTTTAACTTAACGACACAAAATTAATTTTAGCTATCAAGCTTCCGAAAAGTTACATCCAAACCCAATTAAAAATGATAATACAAAGGTTTTAAAGAAATTGATTTATTACCTCCAGAATTTATTGATCTAAATAAAATAAAATTTAATTATTATCCCAACAATATTTAAATAAAAGATTTGATTGATGGCTTATGTAATTTTAAAATAAACAACAAAACTGAAATTTTAAATACCGAAGAAAATTTTGTAATTTGTAAAAATCCTAAAGGAGAAATCGTAAATAACGGTTGTGACGATAGAAATTTAATTTTAAGTGGAAATTTTATAATCAATATCAATAATTGTAATTATAAGAAATATTTCAATATCAAATTTTAATATAGAATTTGTTCATAAATTTTTCTACGAAGAAGATCAAAATGTAATTGTAAAAGAAAAATTAAATTTTGAAACAATGTTAAAAATGTATCAAATCGAAAACCTTAACGACATAAATGAATTAAAGTACCATAAAAACAACTTATATATTGTTAGTTCCGTCACAATCTTCATTGTTATCATTAGCCGTAATTATAATTGGAGCTCTCATCTTCTTTATTCAAAGAAAGAACAAAAATGTTAAAATCAGAATCAGTCAAAAAAAGAATCTTGAACTAGACGGGGTGAAGTTACACAAATGCAAGTCAGCAAACTTGACGACGGAACATTTGTGTTGCCTCGCAAACTATAAATTAATGCAACACCACTTTCCGGTGATGATGGGAAAATGTCTATATCTGATGGCCATCAGAAAGTGGATGCATTGACCTATTGTTCAGTATAAACTGTATTTAATTATATTTTTATAATAATAAACGGGAAACATAGAGAATCGTTTTATCACTACTACAATTACATAACTTGCGCGACGATTGTTTGAGAATTCATGTCATAGCAGAGAGCAAGGTCATTTTATAGGACATCTGAGTTATTTGTATGTTTGTATTAATGAAAGAAATAACACGGCTCTTCTTATTCAAAGTGGCTGTGCTCAAAATATCTGTAATATAATTAATAACCTCATAACTTGAGTTCTATTGGCCAGATCTTCAAGATTAAGGTATTAAAATCACGGGAAAATCGAAGGCAGCATATTTGTGTAAGATTTCTATTAAAAAAATATAATACTATGTTTATTTGTGAAAAGTTATTATCCTAACACTTTTCTAAAAAAGGATTTTTTAAATTTGAACGATCTTTTATAAATTCCCTTATTAATATTTTGAGAAGTAATCATATCTTGGAGAAGCTCAAATAACCATCTAAAAAATGCATCTGAAGCGGAAAGCGACTGAGAATTTCTACTTCTATAACTAAATCTAGAAAAAAGGCTTGCAAATTTACTATCCTGTTCTAAAAACAGTAAGATAAGGTTCTTTAGTTTTCCGGTGCTTAATTTTAGCTTCGTCTTCCCTTTTTAAAATTATTCACGCAACGCCACTGATGCCTACATAATGTAAGCAGGTATTTATATAGTTTTTTACCGTTGTTGCCAGCTATGGACTCTGCAACGCCAAGCCCAACGATGATATCGAGAATAATATCATCGCTCGCCAGTATTCAATTTTGATGCTTTACCACCGCTTGTCCCTGTTTTCTTAGAGTTTCCGACTTTCGCCTAGATGATTATGATTGGAGAAATCAACTTTGGTTAAAAAAAAAATACCAATATTAATTTTCGACAGTTTTGCCACAATACATCTCTTATATATGCCCAAGACTTTGTACTGGCCACAACATTAAGACTTGAAGCCAGGCTTAATATATTAACCCAAGCTTCAACTTTTTTTTCTTTTAATAATGAAGCTGAAAATTCAGCAAAAAAAGTCTTTTTGTTTGTGAATTTTAACAAACGCTTTCTTTACCCGCTTTATGGAATTGCCTACACACTGTCCAGCAGTGGTGAGCAGAGCCATGTCTAAGGGTGGGGCATTGGGGCAACTGCCAGAGGGGCCTTACTGTAATGGGCGCAACGCTGCGCTATGGAAAATATAAGCCCTTTGCTGATAAAAAAATCTATAACTTTTTTGTTTTTGAAGATATTGACATGAAGGTACATAGTTGAATATATAACAATTAATTCTGCTAGAATTTTGACACACATTTTTGCTTAATAACGCCTCCGTAAGCGTTTTAAGAAATAATTCGGTTTAAAATCGGAAACCATTTCCAAGGCATTAAAGTTTAGGAGTAATCTACTTCATTGGTTAAGTATTTAATCATACTTATTAAATTAATTAATATGCAAGCAGATTTTTCACTTTATCAAATCTTCAGGATCTGAGATTCTCTTTTAAAAGTTTCAGGGTGTCTTCGTCGAGTTTTTTAACATTTTAAATGCATGATTTTCGAATATTTGAGATAAATGGATCTGATATATAAAGTAGCCCATGAAAAACGTCTTCATTTGCTGATGCTCTAGAACATTTTCGGGCATGATGCAGTCTAAAATTTTTGAAGTCTTTGTTGCGAGACTCTTGAGAATCTTCTGAAAGCTGTCCAGTTGGTAGTACCGCAAAGTGGTTTATAATGCTCTCTCCGTGAATCAAAATTTGGTACACAAATGATGGCATATAATACCAGTTATATGTATTTACATAAAGTCTTGCTGTTTCTAGGGCATATTCTCCAAACTTCTGAGAGTCAATTATTTGGTCATATGACAAAGCTTGCAATATTATGTATAACCTTTTAATAAGTATTTCATCTACACCTGTTATTTGTGCAGAAATACTGGCATTATAAGAAAATCTTCTAAATGTATTTCCATCATTGGAGTTGCCACTTACTTGTTGTGGTTTATCTATAATCAAACCAAGTTCTTCCCGAAAACGCTTTCGAACTAAAATTTTCTTTTCTTGTATAAATTTTTTGTTTTCTGCGTTTATCGCTGACCATTTTTCAAATGGAAGACTGTACGATATGTGTAAAATATATTCCATACCTCTAATCCAGGCATGCAAGGCTGAAAGCCCATATTGAAAAGAATTTTCATCCTTTGGTCTAGCCGTAACGTTTTCTAAATTGTTCATTAGACGAGGTATATTGATGGTGTATTTGTCAAAACCTGAGCCACTTTTCCGTCTATCATGGTTAGGAAAAGTTAATGTTTTATCTGCACTTCTTTCCCATTTTTATTTACCAAAGATGGTAACAAGTTCGTAATTTGGCTTTTAATATTTTCCACAACAGTTTTAGTTTTCTCTGGAGTTTCTTTCGAAAACTCGATTGAAATAAGCCTACAAAATCGTACAGATGAAGGCACACAATTCTGCCAAACTATATTACCAGTTGCTTCATCGATTAACCGATGTAACGATTAACCGATGTAACGATGGCTACAAACGAAGTTATGAATAAATTAGCGTCTGAAATAACTTCAGATTCTTCCGGGAGTTTTTGCTTGTATTGACTTTGCCCAGAGGAGCCATCACATCCCAACTTGCCATACAAATGCAAGTTTCTTAATCCAGTTTTATATACGGAGTAGATCAATAGAATTCTAGATGTCGTATGATCTAATAGATCTTGCAAAGATTTAATTCTTGCGTATGTGCTCGTTATTTCGATGGATAAAGCTGGTGGCAGACATGTTTGTTTACAATTTTGAATTTTGTAATATAGTGGCAGCAAGAAACAGTTCCTTTCAAATCGATGTGAACACTTAAAGAACACTTATAGAATTACTTCCAAACCCAAATAATCATAAAACCATACCAAGCATATTTGCTTGAGTATGAATAATATCAATCGACACCAATAGGATGTCATAAAGAATTTTATATAAACACAAGGTAACCGTCTATGAAGTATCTCCTTTATACCTTCCAGACATAAAAAAAACTAATGTAAACAAAGATCGTCCACGATCAAATAATATCAATTTCATCATTAGCATGAAATTGAATCATCAAGAATGATGATGTTCATGTATCTATGTTTAAGATAAAAAAATTTAGGGAAGTTCAGGGAAGTTTTTCATGAAGCTAGAAGTGAAGGATTTAATAGAAATTATAAGCATTTACGTCACAAAAATGAACCTTACTTCTGAAAAAATAAACAACGTAATGTTCATCCGACAACAGTTAAAAGGCCTATAAATTTGCAGGTTCTAGTCTGGCTCATGCTGTGGACCATTATGGTGACAGCATCAACGGTAGCGAACCCAGCTCTTCTAATCTCCCAAATACCAACTGACCAGAGATTTACAGTCTAATTAAGGAACAAACAGTTGAGCTGATTAACGAAACCCAGACGATTGTTCACATAATAGATTCGGTTGAAATAAATTTTGCGAAAATTGCACTAGGAAAATAACATTCCAATATTAACAGAGATTATCAACATCAAATCAAAAGTTAACGTTCTAGTTTTCACCTTCCGACAAAAGAGAGGATTAGCAAATTTATCGGAACAGGTCAGAAATGGGTATTCAAAACCATGGATGACAATGATAGGGAAGATATTTTAGATCATTTTAAAGTTGTTGATATTAATAACAGAAATGCCATTGAAAATTTAAATAAGTAAAAAGATATCAACAAAAATATTTTGAATAATATTAAAAATTTTAATGATGTCATTGTAGAGGATCGAAAACATATTTAGAAAATTTACAATAACGTAGTAGATAGTCAACAAAATTTAACATTGAAACTTTTGAAAACAGACCAAGTTTTAAAATTGAAAATATTAGAAGATAAAATTGATAATATTCTTGACAATATAGCATCTGCCAAACAAGGTATTTTACATCCTAGCGGAAATAGTGGGGTCTGATTTCGATTTTTTCAAACTAAAACATTCCAAAATAGGAGCATTTTAACTTAACGACACAAAATTAATTTTAGCTATCAAGCTTCCGAAAAGTTACATCCAAACCCAATTAAAAATGATAATACAAAGGTTTTAAAGAAATTGATTTATTACCTACAGAATTTATTGATCTAAATAAAATAAAATTTAATTATTATCCCAACAATATTTAAATAAAAGATTTGATTGATGGCTTATGTAATTTTAAAATAAACAACAAAACTGAAATTTTAAATACCGAAGAAAATTTTGTAATTTGTAAAAATCCTAAAGGAGAAATTGTAAATAACGGTTGTGACGATAGAAATTTAATTTTAAGTGGAAATTTTATAATCAATATCAATAATTGTAATTATAAGAAATATTTCAATATCAAATTTTAATATAGAATTTGTTCATAAATTTTTCTACGAAGAAGATCAAAATGTAATTGTAAAAGAAAAATTAAATTTTGAAACAATGTTAAAAATGTATCAAATCGAAAACCTTAACGACATAAATGAATTAAAGTACCATAAAAACAACTTATATATTGTTAGTTCCGTCACAATCTTCATTGTTATCATTAGCCGTAATTATAATTGGAGCTCTCATCTTCTTTATTCAAAGAAAGAACAAAAATGTTAAAATCAGAATCAGTCAAAAAAAGAATCTTGAACTAGACGGGGTGAAGTTACACAAATGCAAGTCAGCAAACTTGACGACGGAACATTTGTGTTGCCTCGCAAACTATAAATTAATGCAACACCACTTTCCGGTGATGATGGGAAAATGTCTATATCTGATGGCCATCAGAAAGTGGATGCATTGACCTATTCTTCAGTATAAACTGTATTTAATTATATTTTTATAATAATAAACGGGAAACATAGAGAATCGTTTTATCACTACTACAATTACATAACTTGCGCGACGATTGTTTGAGAATTCATGTCATAGCAGAGAGCAAGGTCATTTTATAGGACATCTGAGTTATTTGTATGTTTGTATTAATGAAAGAAATAACACGGCTCTTCTTATTAAAAGTGGCTGTGCTCAAAATATCTGTAATATAATTAATAACCTCATAACTTGAGTTCTATTGACCAGATCTTCAAGATTAAGGTATTAAAATCACGGGAAAATCGAAGGCAGCATATTTGTGTAAGATTTCTATTAAAAAAATATAATACTATGTTTATTTGTGAAAAGTTATTATCCTAACACTTTTCTAAAAAAGGATTTTTTAAATTTGAACGATCTTTTATAAATTCCCTCATTAATATTTTGAGAAGTAATCATATCTTGGAGAAGCTCAAATAACCATCTAAAAAATGCATCTGAAGCGGAAAGCGACTGAGAATTTCTACTTCTATAACTAAATCTAGAAAAAAGGCTTGCAAATTTACTATCCTGTTCTAAAAACAGTGAGATAAGGTTCTTTAGTTTTCCGGTGCTTAATTTTAGCTTCGTCTTCCCTTTTTAAAATTATTCACGCAACGCCACTGATGCCTACATAATGTAAGCAGGTATTTATATAGTTTTTTACCGTTGTTGCCAGCTATAGACTCTGCAACGCCAAGCCCAACGATGATATCGAGAATAATATCATCGCTCGCCAGTATTCAATTTTGATGCTTTACCACCGCTTGTCCCTGTTTTCTTAGAGTTTCCGACTTTCGCCTAGATGATTATGATTGGAGAAATCAACTTTGGTTAAAAAAAAAAATACCAATATTAATTTTCGACAGTTTTGCCACAATACATCTCTTATATATGCCCAAGACTTTGTACTGGCCACAACATTAAGACTTGAAGCCAGGCTTAATATATTAACCCAAGCTTCAACTTTTTTTCTTTTAATGATGAAGCTGAAAATTCAGCAAAAAAAGTCTTTTTGTTTGTGAATTTTAACAAACGCTTTCTTTACCCGCTTTATGGAATTGCCTACACATTGTCCAGCAGTGGTGAGCAGAGCCATGTCTAAGGGTGGGGCATTGGGGCAACTGCCAGAGGGGCCTTACTGTAATGGGCGCAACGCTGCGCTATGGAAAATATAAGCCCTTTGCTGATAAAAAAATCTATAACTTTTTTGTTTTTGAAGATATTGACATGAAGGTACATAGTTGAATATATAACAATTAATTCTGCTAGAATTTTGACACACATTTTTGCTTAATAACGCCTCCGTAAGCGTTTTAAGAAATAATTTGGTTTAAAATCGGAAACCATTTCCAAGGCATTAAAGTTAAGGAGTAATCTACTTCATTGGTTAAGTATTTAATCATACTTATTAAATTAATTAATATGCAAGCAGATTTTTCACTCTATCAAATCTTCAGGGTCTGAGATTCTCTTTTAAAAGTTTCAGGGTGTCTTCGTCGAGTTCTTTAACATTTTAAATGCATGATTTTCGAATATTTGAGATAAATGGATCTGATATATAAAGTAGCCCATGAAAAACGTCTTCATTTGCTGATGCTCTAGAACATTTTCGGGCATGATGCAGTCTAAAATTTTTGAAGTCTTTGTTGCGAGACTCTTGAGCATCTTCTGAAAGCTGTCCAGTTGGTAGTACCGCAAAGTGGTTTATAATGCTCTCTCCGTGAATCAAAATTTGGTGCACAGATGATGGCATATAATACCAGTTATATGTATTTACATAAAGTCTTGCTGTTTCTAGGGCATATTCTCCAAACTTCTGAGAGTCAATTATTTGGCCATATGACAAAGCTTGCAATATTATGTATAACCTTTTAATAAGTATTTCATCTACACCTGTTATTTGTGCAGAAATACTGGCATTATAAGAAAATCTTCTAAATGTATTTCCATCATTGGAGTTGCCACTTACTTGTTGTGGTTTATCTATAATCAAACCAAGTTCTTCCCGAAAACGCTTTTGAACTAAAATTTTCTTTTCTTGTATAAATTTTTTTGTTTTCTGCGTTTATCGCTGACCATTTTTCAAATGGAAGACTGTACGAT
Source organism: Dasysyrphus albostriatus (assembly GCA_946251815.1). Classification (NCBI taxonomy): domain Eukaryota; kingdom Metazoa; phylum Arthropoda; class Insecta; order Diptera; family Syrphidae; genus Dasysyrphus; species Dasysyrphus albostriatus. Next base: position 108,594,087 of record OX276335.1, on the reverse strand, counting down.
ATGTGTAAAATATATTCCATACCTCTAATCCAGGCATGCAAGGCTGAAAGCCCATATTGAAAAGAATTTTCATCCTTTGGTCTAGCCGTAACGTTTTCTAAATTGTTCATTAGACGAGGTGTATTGATGGTGTATTTGTCAGAACCTGAGCCACTTTTCCGTCTATCATGGTTAGGAAAAAGTTAATGTTTTATCTGCACTTCTTTCCCATTTTTATTTACAAAAGATGGTAACAAGTTCGTAATTTGGCTTTTAATATTTTCCACAACAGTTTTAGTTTTCTCTGGAGTTTCTTTCGAAAACTCGATTGAAATAAGCCTACAAAATCGTACAGATGAAGGCACACAATTCTGCCAAACTATATTACCAGTTGCTTCATCGATTAACCGATGTAACGATGGCTACAAACGAAGTTATGAATAAATTAGCGTCTGAAATAACTTCAGATTCTTCCGGGAGTTTTTGCTTGTATTGACTTTGCCCAGAGGAGCCATCACATCCCCACTTGCCATACAAAAGCAAGTTTCTTAATCCAGTTTTATATGCGGAGTAGATCAATAGAATTCTAGATGTCGTATGATCTAATAGATCTTGCAAAGATTTAATTCTTGCGTATGTGCTCGTTATTTCGATGGATAAAGCTGGTGGCAGACATGTTTGTTTACAATTTTGAATTTTGTAATATAGTGGCAGCAAGAAACAGTTCCTTTCAAATCGATGTGAACACTTAAAGAACACTTATAGAATTACTTCCAAACCCAAATAATCATAAAACCATACCAAGCATATTTGCTTGAGTATGAATAATATCAATCGACACCAATAGGATGTCATAAAGAATTTTATATAAACACAAGGTAACCGTCTATGAAGTATCTCCTTTATACCTTCCAGACATAAAAAAAAACTAATGTAAACAAAGATCGTTCACGATCAAATAATTTCAATTTCATCATTAGCATGAAATTGAATCATCAAGAATGATGATGTTCATGTATCTATGTTTAAGATAAAAAAATTTAGACAGGGAAGTTTTTCATGAAGCTAGAAGTAAAGGATTTATTAGAAATTATAAGCATTTACGTCACAAAAATGAACCTTACTTCTGAAAAAATAAACAACGTAATGTTCATCCGACAACAGTTAAAAGGCCTATAAATTTGCAGGTTATAGTCTGGCTCATGCTGTGGACCATTATGGTGACAGCATCAACGGTAGCGAACCCAGCTCTTCTAATCTCCCAAATACCAACTGACCAGAGATTTACAGTCTAATTAAGGAACAAACAGTTGAGCTGATTAACGAAACCCAGACGATTGTTCACATAATAGATTCGGTTGAAATAAATTTTGCGAAAATTGCACTAGGAAAATAACATTCCAATATTAACAGAGATTATCAACATCAAATCAAAAGTTAACGTTCTAGTTTTCACCTTCCGACAAAAGAGAGGATTAGCAAATTTATCGGAACAGGTCAGAAACGGGTATTCAAAACCATGGATGACAATGATAGGGAAGATATTTTAGATCATTTTAAAGTTGTTGATATTAATAACAGAAATGCCATTGAAAATTTAAATAAGCAAAAAGATATCAACAAAAATATTTTGAATAATATTAAAAATTTTAATGATGTCATTGTAGAGGATCGAAAACATATTTAGAAAATTTACAATAACGTAGTAGATAGTCAAAAAATTTAACATTGAAACTTTTGAAAACAGACCAAGTTTTAAAATTGAAAATATTAGAAGATAAAATTGATAATATTCTTGACAATATAGCATCTGCCAAACAAGGTATTTTACATCCTAGCGGAAATAGTGGGGTCTGATTTCGATTTTTTCAAACTAAAACATTCCAAAATAGGAGCATTTTAACTTAACGACACAAAATTAATTTTAGCTATCAAGCTTCCGAAAAGTTACATCCAAACCCAATTAAAAATGATAATACAAAGGTTTTAAGGAAATTGATTTATTACCTACAGAATTTATTGATCTAAATAAAATAAAATTTAATTATATTATAATATTTATGTGACCAATTATTTTCACACTATATGATTAATTTTTTGTTTAGGCTCTTTTGGTCTGTTTTTGTTTTGAATGCAAATAAAAATCTTATTCCATTCTTCTCCCAACGTTTCGTAAGAATTCCTTACTTCTTCAGGGGATTTTTTATTGAATTTTTGTACTAATTCACATTATACTCGTCAAATATTTCCTTCCACTATTGCATCATCCCTTCGACGGCACTGACACAAAGTTGAAAATAATTTAACAAATAAAAACAAAATAAATAGAAACAAGAAAACTTTCAAATAGAACAAAATGACATTTAAATTATCACAGTTTCAGCAGGTACTTTTGACTATCAAGTCTATTCTATTTATTTTGTTTTTATTTGTTAAATTATTTTCAACTTTGTGTCAGTGCCGTCGAAGGGATGATGCAATAGTGGAAGGAAATATTTGACGAGTATAATGTGAATTAGTACAAAAATTCAATAAAAAATCCCCTGAAGAAGTAAGGAATTCTTACGAAACGTTGGGAGAAGAATGGAATAAGATTTTTATTTGCATTCAAAACAAAAACAGACCAAAAGAGCCTAAACAAAAAATTAATCAAAATTTAATTATTATCCCAACAATAATGATTGATGGCTTATGTAATTTTAAAATAAACAACAAAACTGATATTTTAAATACCGAAGAAAATTTTGTAATTTGTAAAAATCCTAAAGGAGAAATTGTAAATAACGGTTGTGACGATAGAAATTTAATTTTAAGTGGAAATTTTATAATCAATATCAATAATTGTAATTATAAGAAATATTTCAATATCAAATTTTAATATAGAATTTGTTCATAAATTTTTCTACGAAGAAGATCAAAATGTAATTGTAAAAGAAAAATTAAATTTTGAAACAATGTTAAAAATGTATCAAATCGAAAACCTTAACGACATAAATGAATTAAAGTACCATAAAAACAACTTATATATTGTTAGTTCCGTCACAATCTTCATTGTTATCATTAGCCGTAATTATAATTGGAGCTCTCATCTTCTTTATTCAAAGAAAGAACAAAAATGTTAAAATCAGAATCAGTCAAAAAAAGAATCTTGAACTAGACGGGGTGAAGTTACACAAATGCAAGTCAGCAAACTTGACGACGGATCATTTGTGTTGCCTCGCAAACTATAAATTAATGCAACACCACTTTCCGGTGATGATGGGAAAATGTCTATATCTGATGGCCATCAAAAAGTGGATGCATTGACCTATTGTTCAGTATAAACTGTATTTAATTATATTTTTATAATAATAAACGGGAAACATAGAGAATCGTTTTATCACTACTTCAATTACATAACTTGCGCGACGATTGTTTGAGAATTCATGTCATAGCAGAGAGCAAGGTCATTTTATAGGACATCTGAGTTATTTGTATGTTTGTATTAATGAAAGAAATAACACGGCTCTTCTTATTCAAAGTGGCTGTGCTCAAAATATCTGTAATATAATTAATAACCTCATAACTTGAGTTCTATTGGCCAGATCTTCAAGATTAAGGTATTAAAATCACGGGAAAATCGAAGGCAGCATATTTGTGTAAGATTTCTATTAAAAAAAATATAATACTATGTTTATTTGTGAAAAGTTATTATACTAACACTTTTCTAAAAAAGGATTTTTTAAATTTGAACGATCTTTTATAAATTCCCTTATTAATATTTTGAGAAGTAATCATATCTTGGAGAAGCTCAAATAACCATCTAAAAAATGCATCTGAAGCGGAAAGCGACTGAGAATTTCTACTTCTATAACTAAATCTAGAAAAAAGGCTTGCAAATTTACTATCCTGTTCTAAAAACAGTGAGATAAGGTCCTTTAGTTTTCCGGTGCTTAATTTTAGCTTCGTCTTCCCTTTTTAAAATTATTCACGCCACGCCACTGATGCCTACATAATGTAAGCAGGTATTTATATAGTTTTTTACCGTTGTTGCCAGCTATGGACTCTGCAACGCCAAGCCCAACGATGATATCGAGAATAATATCATAATATTATGATTGGAGAAATCTACTTTGGTTAAAAAAAAATACCAATATTAATTTTCGACAGTTTTGCCACAATACATCTCTTATATATGCCCAAGACTTTGTACTGGCCACAACATTAAGACTTGAAGCCAGGCTTAATATATTAACCCAAGCTTCAACTTTTTTTTCTTTTAATATTGAAGCTGAAAATTCAGCAAAAAAAGTCTTTTTGTTTGTGAATTTTAACAAACGCTTTCTTTACCCGCTTTATGGAATTGCCTACACACTGTCCAGCAGTGGTGAGCAGAGCCATGTCTAAGGGTGGGGCATTGGGGCAACTGCCAGAGGGGCCTTACTGTAATGGGCGCAACGCTGCGCTATGGAAAATATAAGCCCTTTGCTGATAAAAAAATCTATAACTTTTTTGTTTTTGAAGATATTGACATGAAGGTACATAGTTGAATATATAACAATTAATTCTGCTAGAATTTTGACACACATTTTTGCTTAATAACGCCTCCGTAAGCGTTTTAAGAAATAGTTTGGTTTAAAATCGGAAACCATTTCCAAGGCATTAAAGTTTAAGAGTAATCTACTTCATTGGTTAAGTATTTAATCACACTTGTTAAATTAATTAATATGCAAGCAGATTTTTCACTCTATCAAATCTTCAGGATCTGAGATTCTCTTTTAAAAGTTTCAGGGTGTCTTCGTCGAGTTCTTTAACATTTTAAATGCATGATTTTCGAATATTTGAGATACATGGATCTGATATATAAAGTAGCCCATGAAAAACGTCTTCATTTGCTGATGCTCTAGAACATTTTCGGGCATGATGCAGTCTAAAATTTTTGAAGTCTTTGTTGCGAGACTCTTGAGCATCTTCTGAAAGCTGTCCAGTTGGTAGTACCGCAAAGTGGTTTATAATGCTCTCTCCATGAATCAAAATTTGGTGCACAGATGATGGCATATAATACCAGTTATATGTATTTACATAAAGTCTTGCTGTTTCGAGGGCATATTCTCCAAACTTCTGAGAGTCAATTATTTGGCCATATGACAAAGCTTGCAATATTATGTATAACCTTTTAATAAGTATTTCATCTACACCTGTTATTTGTGCAGAAATACTGGCATTATAAGAAAATCTTCTAGATGTATTTCCATCATTGGAGTTGCCACTTACTTGTTGTGGTTTATCTATAATCAAACCAAGTTCTTCCCGAAAACGCTTTTGAACTAAAATTTTCTTTTCTTGTATAAATTTTTTGTTTTCTGCGTTTATCGCTGACCATTTTTCAAATGGAAGACTGTACGATATGTGTAAAATATATTCCATACCTCTGATCCAGGCATGCAAGGCTGAAAGCCCATATTGAAAAGAATTTTCATCCTTTGGTCTAGCCGTAACGTTTTCTAAATTGTTCATTAGACGAGGTGTATTGATGGTGTATTTGTCAAAACCTGAGCCACTTTTCCGTCTATCATGGTTAGGAAAAAGTTAATGTTTTATCTGCACTTTTTTCCCATTTTTATTTACCAAAGATGGTAACAAGTTCGTAATTTGGCTTTTAATATTTTCCACAACAGTTTTAGTTTTCTCTGGAGTTTCTTTCGAAAACTCGATTGAAATAAGCCTACAAAATCGTACAGATGAAGGCACACAATTCTGCCAAACTATATTACCAGTTGCTTCATCGATTAACCGATGTAACGATTAACCGATGTAACGATGGCTACAAACGAAGTTATGAATAAATTAGCGTCTGAAATAACTTCAGATTCTTCCGGGAGTTTTTGCTTGTATTGACTTTGCCCAGAGGAGCCATCACATCCCCACTTGCCATACAAAAGCAAGTTTCTTAATCCAGTTTTATATACGGATTAGATCAATAGAATTCTAGATGTCGTATGATCTAATAGATCTTGCAAAGATTTAATTCTTGCGTATGTGCTCGTTATTTCGATGGATAAAGCTGGTGGCAGACATGTTTGTTTACAATTTTGAATTTTGTAATATAGTGGCAGCAAGAAACAGTTCCTTTCAAATCGATGTGAACACTTAAAGAACACTTATAGAATTACTTCCAAACCCAAATAATCATAAAACCATACCAAGCATATTTGCTTGAGTATGAATAATATCAATCGACACCAATAGGATGTCATAAAGAATTTTATATAAACACAAGGTAACCGTCTATGAAGTATCTCCTTTATACCTTCCAGACATAAAAAAAAACTAATGTAAACAAAGATCGTCCACGATCAAATAATTTCAATTTCATCATTAGCATGAAATTGAATCATCAAGAATGATGATGTTCATGTATCTATGTTTAAGATAAAAAAATTTAGACAGGGAAGTTTTTCATGAAGCTAGAAGTGAAGGATTTATTAGAAATTATAAGCATTTACGTCACAAAAATGAACCTTACTTCTGAAAAAATAAACAACGTAATGTTCATCCGACAACAGTTAAAAGGCCTATAAATTTGCAGGTTCTAGTCTGGCTCATGCTGTGGACCATTATGGTGACAGCATCAACGGTAGCGAACCCAGCTCTTCTAATCTCCCAAATACCAACTGACCAGAGATTTACAGTCTAATTAAGGAACAAACAGTTGAGCTGATTAACGAAACCCAGACGATTGTTCACATAATAGATTCGGTTGAAATAAATTTTGCGAAAATTGCACTAGGAAAATAACATTCCAATATTAACAGAGATTATCAACATCAAATCAAAAGTTAACGTTCTAGTTTTCACCTTCCGACAAAAGAGAGGATTAGAAAATTTATCGGAACAGGTCAGAAATGGGTATTCAAAACCATGGATGACAATGATAGGGAAGATATTTTAGATCATTTTAAAGTTGTTGATATTAATAACAGAAATGCCATTGAAAATTTAAATAAGCAAAAAGATATCAACAAAAATATTTTGAATAATATTAAAAATTTTAATGATGTCATTGTAGAGGATCGAAAACATATTTAGAAAATTTACAATAACGTAGTAGATAGTCAACAAAATTTAACATTGAAACTTTTGAAAACAGACCAAGTTTTAAAATTGAAAATATTAGAAGATAAAATTGATAATATTCTTGACAATATAGCATCTGCCAAACAAGGTATTTTACATTATAGCGGAAATAGTGGGGTCTGATTTCGATTTTTTCAAACTAAAACATTCCAAAATAGGAGCATTTTAACTTAACGACACAAAATTAATTTTAGCTATCAAGCTTCCGAAAAGTTACATCCAAACCCAATTAAAAATGATAATACAAAGGTTTTAAAGAAATTGATTTATTACCTACAGAATTTATTGATCTAAATAAAATAAAATTTAATTATTATCCCAACAATATTTAAATAAAAGATTTGATTGATGGCTTATGTAATTTTAAAATAAACAACAAAACTGAAATTTTAAATACCGAAGAAAATTTTGTAATTTGTAAAAATCCTAAAGGAGAAATTGTAAATAACGGTTGTGACGATAGAAATTTAATTTTAAGTGGAAATTTTATAATCAATATCAATAATTGTAATTATAAGAAATATTTCAATATCAAATTTTAATATAGAATTTGTTCATAAATTTTTCTACGAAAAAGATCAAAATGTAATTGTAAAAGAAAAATTAAATTTTGAAACAATGTTAAAAATGTATCAAATCGAAAACCTTAACGACATAAATGAATTAAAGTACCATAAAAACAACTTATATATTGTTAGTTCCGTCACAATCTTCATTGTTATCATTAGCCGTAATTATAATTGGAGCTCTCATCTTCTTTATTCAAAGAAAGAACAAAAATGTTAAAATCAGAATCAGACAAAAAAAGAATCTTGAACTAGACGGGGTGAAGTTACACAAATGCAAGTCAGCAAACTTGACGACGGAACATTTGTGTTGCCTCGCAAACTATAAATTAATGCAACACCACTTTCCGGTGATGATGGGAAAATGTCTATATCTGATGGCCATCAAAAAGTGGATGCATTGACCTATTGTTCAGTATAAACTGTATTTAATTATATTTTTATAATAATAAACGGGAAACATAGAGAATCGTTTTATCACTACTTCAATTACATAACTTGCGCGACGATTGTTTGAGAATTCATGTCATAGCAGAGAGCAAGGTCATTTTATAGGACATCTGAGTTATTTGTATGTTTGTATTAATGAAAGAAATAACACGGCTCTTCTTATTCAAAGTGGCTGTGCTCAAACTATCTGTAATATAATTAATAACCTCATAACTTGAGTTCTATTGGCCAGATCTTCAAGATTAAGGTATTAAAATCACGGGAAAATCGAAGGCAGCATATTTGTGTAAGATTTCTATTAAAAAAAATATAATACTATGTTTATTTGTGAAAAGTTATTATCCTAACACTTTTCTAAAAAATGATTTTGTTAAGCAACACAAAAACATAACAACATTGCTGACCTACATCGTTGACAACTAGGCAACCTACAAACATCGCCAACGACAACAACCTACATCAACCCAGAACCACCGAAAAGTGCTGACCAGATACATAGTTGCAACTTGAGTGCAACGATCGACACCACATCGACCCATATTCTTATTTAATTTTATTTTATTATTAAATACCTTTGTCAGCATTTAGTTTTAAGTATAAAAGAGGCATTTGGCCCAACAATAAATATCATTTAAATTACAATCGTTTTGTTCTTTACTTCGATCGATTTATTCACACAAGATCAGGTTTCAAGTGCCTGCATTTTGTATTCATCACTTCTTATTGTTTGTACAGTAAGAAACCAATATTTCCAAATCAACACATCTTATTGTTTTGCACAGTAAGAAATCATCATCTCTTATTGTTTGTACAATAAGATCATACATTTTGGTGACCCCTACATTCAAAGAACATCAGCTTTACTATGGATAGTTTAGCCAGGAGCCAACGTATATCTGGAGAGGAGATACAGTCAATCATCCGCAACTTCTCGAAAGATTCCTCCACCCGCAAAACAACTAGAGAATACTTCACGTCAAGACTCAATCGTCTAAACACCGTATGGGAAGAATTCGAAGCTACAGATGGCAGAATTCGCGATACACCAGACATATCGTTAGACCACGAGTACTTTACCTCTAAGTATTTCGACAAAATCAAGACTTTATACGAAAAGTATAAGCAAATTTTGAGTGATTCACTGGCGCAGTTAGAGGCCAGTAACAACACCAAACTTGATGTCGTGCCAAAGGGAACAGAAGATAAGCAATCTGAACCTAATGATGCATTGACATCAACAAAAAATCTTGCTCTTAAAGAACAAGATAACAACACAAACATTGATACCCTGATGAGAAGACAAAAGGCACTTATGAATTCACTTGCCCGACTCATCAACGGAAAAATAAAAGAAGAAGCACCCCTCCAATGTCTGGAGTCTATGAACAGACTTTGGACCAAGGTTGAGGAGATTCATTACTCAATTTGGGAAGCCGTCAATGATCCGGAATCTGAGGGTTACAACATGGAGTTGTACACCGAATTAGAGACATCAGTTCTCAAAAATCAAGCTTCTTTGAGCAAAACATCATCAAGCGTTCAAAGAAGCGAGCCATGAAAACAGCTAACTGATCGCCCGGCAATTCAGTTGCCTAAAATGTCGATACCCAAATTCGACGGCGATTATTTAAAATGGCAAACATTTTCAGACATCTTCACTAAGATGATACATGAACAGCCATTACCACCCATTCAAAAAATGTGGTATTTGAAAACAAACGTGTCCGGTGATGCAGAACGATTGATGAGGCACCTCGATCTTACTGAAGATAACTACAGCATTGCTTGGAACATCCTTCAGGATCGTTTCAGCAACAAAAGAGCTCAAACATCAGCACTCATCCAAAGGATTATTGGGTTGGCGAACGTCAATCCAGAAATGAAGGCCATTAGAGAATTCCATGATGTAATCCATGAATGCCTTGCAGCACTCAAAACTCTTGGCATCGAGACAGCATCGTGGGCCCCTTTGCTAATCCATCTTTTAATAAAAAAGTTGGATCGACAAAGTCACCTGCTCTATGAGCAATCGCTTGAAAACCCAAGAGACCTTCAAACGATGGACCGGTTCCTAAAGTTTTTGAAAAATCGATTTGAATCACTAGAAGCTGTTAATGGAAAGGACAAGGCCAAGGTGGTGACAACAATAGCTACCTCCAACATAGAAAACTGCAAGGTATGTGGGATAAAGAATCATCCTATCTACTACTGCGACAAATTTCTCAAGATGTCAGTGGCCGAAAGACTGAAGTGGATTCAAAGACGACACCTATGCGTGAACTGCTTCAAGGGTGATCACACCGCAAAATCATGCTCATCACGGTGCTGCACTAAATGCTCAGGTAAACACAATACCTTATTGCATTTAGAAAGGACAAGTTTTTCAAATGCAGACCAGAAGAAAGCAAATCAATCCATCATTGTAGCAGGTGCTACATCCACCAAATCAATGGCAGCAGAACGGGGAGACTCATCACCGCACACTGTAGCCACCATCCAACAACTAAACAATAAACAAGGCTATGTTCTCTTAGCCACCGCAAAGGTTCTTATCACAGCCAATAACGGACAAACATGTGAAGTTAGAGCCATCTTAGATTCCGGTTCTCAGATAAACCTTATAACCGAGAGGCTTATTAAGCGTTTATCCATATCACCAACACCATCATCTCTATGCATTGAAGGCATTGGTAAAAGAACACGAAGCACGACACACAGAGTCAATATCAAACTTCAATCAACAATGGGTAATTTCGTTTGCAGACTAGAAGCCTTTATATTACCAAACATCGTATCACCTCAACCCACACAGAACCTGGACACCTCCACCTGGTCTATACCTGAAAATATCAACTTAGCAGACCCCAATTTCCACCGACCCGACAAGGTTGATGTCCTATTGGGAGCAGAGTTCTATCATCGTTTTATTCGTCCCGAACAAATACAAATTGGTGCAAAGATGCCAATTTTACAAAATACCGTATTTGGTTGGGTAGTAGCTGGAAAGGTTGAGGACACAGCAAATAACACAGCCACCTGCGGTATATTCTGTGAAGAGGAACCAACTAACGAACTAATTGAACGATTTTGGAGGCTTGATGACTTCGAAAATACACCTAAGCAGATGACATCGGTAGAAAAATATTGTGAGTCACATTTCACTCAAAATGTGTCCAGATCAGAAACCGGACGTCTCATCGTTAGGTTACCGTTTCGAGAAAATGGTGTAGCCTTAGGTGACTCAAAGCAAATAGCGTTGAATCGTTTCATTTCATTAGAAAGACGACTCAACAAAAATCCCAAACTAAGAGAAGATTACGTCAAGTTTATGGACGAATATGAATCTCTAGGACACATGGAAGAAATCAAACCGGACAGCATTCGAGGACCACACTTTTTCATTCCTCATCATTGCGTATTAAAGCCTGATAGCAGTACAACAAAACTACGGGTGGTCTTTGACGCTTCCGCCAAAACTTCATCTGGTCTATCACTCAATGACATCCTCCACACCGGTCCTACAGTTCAAAGTGAACTTTTGTTAATACTACTTCGTTTTCGCATGCACAAGTATGTATTTACAGCAGATGTCGAGAAGATGTATCGGCAAATCCTGGTTCACGAAGAAGATCAAGGATATCAACTCATCATGTGGAGACGGCAATCATCAGAAGAGATAAGATACTATAAGCTAAAAACAGTAACTTATGGAACTTCATCCGCACCTTACTTAGCAACTAAATCTCTGCAGTATTTAGCAACCCAGAACAAAATTACACAACCGACTGGGGCTCGAATACTTCAAGATGACTTCTATGTGGACGACTGCATTAGTGGGTCAGATAGCATCCCTTTGGCGAAAGAAGCACAAGCTCAAGTTACTTCTTTACTCAGCAGTGCTGGACTCAAGCTCCGTAAATGGTGTGCAAACCATCCATCATTGCTAAAAGATATCCCAGTTGAGGACCAAGAGGTCAGTCTTGATTTTAGCGATTCAATCAATTGCACAATCAAAACCTTAGGTTTAATCTGGCAACCGAAATCAGACCAATTATGTGGAAGAGCACAGATACCGGATTCTATCTCAATCACTAAACGTTCAGTAAGCTCAGATCTAGCACGCATCTTTGATCCACTAGGACTCTTTGGCCCAGTAGTAGTTAAAGCCAAAATCTTCATGCAACAGCTATGGCACCTAAAACTTTCATGGGATGATGACCTACCCCAACATCTAAGGGAAGAGTGGCTTGTCTTCAGAAACAGCATATCAACACTCAATCAGGCAAGAGTTCCCAGGCATGTCTTCAACCAAAATAATCCTACATCCACACAAATTCACACTTTCGTGGATGCATCAGAACAAGCATATGGAGCAGTTGTGTATCTCCGTTCAACTTATAAAGATCGCACAATAATCGTCAGACTACTTTGTGCCAAGTCACGAATTGCTCCGGTTAAAAAACAAACTCTTCCTAGACTTGAACTATGTGCTGCAGTGCTAGGAGCCGAACTCACAACAAGAGTCAGAGAAGACTTACGACTTCGAGACACACCAATATTTTTCTGGACAGATTCACAAATCGTGCTATCATGGATCAATTCTACTTCATCATCATTCCACACATTTGTTGCAAATCGAGTTGCGAAAATCCAAGAATGTTCCTTGGCAACACAATGGCGTCACGTCCCATCCAAAGAAAACCCGGCAGACCTTCTATCTCGGGGAATATCCGCAGCTAGCTTCATGTCATGTAGCATGTGGCTTTATGGACCGTTCTTCCTGCATGGAATTGAGTCAGCATGGCATCAACCCTTCATAAAGGAGCTAGAAGTATCCTCCGATTTAGAACGAAAAAGAAAACACACAGTGGCAGTAGCATTGCAACAAAACTCCTCAAGTGAACTGATTTACCAGATAGAACATCGAAATTCCTTCAAATTTCTCCAACACACGATGGGCTACATTCTCCGGTTCACCAATAGAGCCTGGAAAAGGGACATAGTTCCAGTAGAACAAACAACATTATCACCTAAAGAACTCAATGAATCCCTCATGGTAATCGTAAAACAAATCCAATCATCCGAATTCAGAAATGAAATTCAAGACCTCAAGAATCACAGAGGATTATGCAGATCCAGTGCATTGATTACCCTGGCACCCTTTTTAGACGAAAAAGGAATCTTACGAGTTGGAGGCAGACTAGAGGCCGCATCAATCTCATTCAATGCCAAACACCCCATATTGATGCCATATAATGAGTCCATCACAAAATTGCTATTCAAAATGAAACATGATGAGCACAACCACTGTGGACCACAAATATTATTATCAATTCTAAGGCAGCAATTTTGGCCAATTAAGGGAAAGGTCATGGCTCGACACACCGTTCATAACTGCATAAGATGTACCAAAACCAGACCACAATTGATGACTCAAGTAATGGGAAATCTTCCAGCAGATCGCGTCACAGCAAATAGACCCTTCTTAAACTCTGGTGTGGATTTTTGTGGCCCCCTGTGGGTACACTACAAAGTCAGAGGAAAAAAGCCACACAAGGTTTACTTAGCAGTTTTTTGTTGTTTTGCAACAAAGGCAGTTCATCTAGAAATAGTAACTGACTTAACGACAGAAGCATTCATCGGAGCACTAAGGAGATTCATTAGTCGCCGTGGACGAATTCAAACCCTTTACTGTGACAATGCAACAAACTTCGTGGGGGCAAAGAATCAGCTTCAAGAACTAAACAGTGTACTACACACCCCCGAAGCAAAAAAAGCCATAATCAAGGCAAGCAGCAACAAGGGAATAACATTCAAATTCATCCCACCAAGAGCTCCACACTTCGGCGGTTTATGGGAAGCTGCTGTCAAATCAGCTAAGCATCTTTTAGTCAAAACAGTATCCACATCGTCACTTACACATGAAGAACTGGAAACCATAGTCACTGAAGTCGAAGCTATTCTCAATTCTAGACCACTCACTCCTCTCTCTTCCAATCCAAACGATTTGGCTGCCTTGACACCAGGACATTTCTTAATTGGCGAACCGTTGATTGCTCAGGTCGATCCTGACTCTGCTCCAGAAAAAATCAATCTTCGAAATCGATGGAGTTCAATCTGCTACTTGAAACATGAATTCTGGAGGCGATGGTCAAATGAATACTTAAATCAACTACAACAAAGAAACAAATGGAATCAGCATAAACAGAACATCAGTGTTGGTGACATGGTTATAATCAAAGAAGACAACACGCCAACACTTCAATGGCCGCTGGGAAGGATTGTCCAAGTCATCAAGGGTGACGACAATGTTGTTCGAGTAGTCAATGTCAAAACCAAATCGGGAATACTCAAACGACCAATCCATCGCTTAGCCCCATTATTCAAGGACGATGATATTACTGACGACTCACAGGATGTAACTCCACTTCCCGAACCGTTGGTGAATGATACTGTAGAATCACCGACAAAACGAAGAAGGACATCACACGTTTCATTAGTCACCACCGTTATACTATCATTGCTCCTGCTACCGCTTATTTGTGCATCACCCATAAACATATCAAGATTTGACAACAATCCAGGAATATATTTCGATAATCTTGGATCCACAAACTTAATTGCAAATGAATGGAAAATCATTGTCTATTACGACCTAGCACCTATTCAATCAGAGTTGGAAGCATTCAACAATGGAACAACTGCCCTTCAACATCTATGCAACCAACTGCAGTTAAGAACAACATGCAGTGCATTAGTAACACACTTCACAAATATGAAGAACAGTCTACAAACAGATACCAACTTAATTTCAAAACATCGATCCTCACGGGCGGCTATCAACATAGTCGGCAATTTAGCGCATTCGCTGTTTGGACTACTTGATTCCGAATACGCTGAAGAAATATCCGAAACGATAAATCAAGTCAACAACAATGAAGCACATCTATTAACAATGTTAAAAAATCAGACTTCCATAATAGACTCCACCATCAACATAATGAAACATGATCATCTCGAAGGACAAAAACGCATGATTACACTTCAAAATCAAGTCACACACATCATTTCGAGAATTGGAGAAACGACAGATCAACTAAGAATTTACCAAATCTTTACATCCTTGACAATGCAATTAATGATCATGGCTTCAAATTTGCAACGAATTGAGGACGCTATTCGCGACACATTTACTGAAGTACATTATGGAACCATCAGCCCTCTTCTGCTATCACCAGCTCAGTTGAGAGCAGAAATTATCAACATCAAAAACCACTTACTCCAGTCCCAAAAATTACCATTCGAGCAAGAGGACTTGCTTCACTTCTACAAGATTTCAACAACACAAGGACATGCAACTGGAAATCACTTGTTATTTGTCATACAAATTCCATTAGTTGAACAAGAATCCTTCAATCTATTTCAACTTATACCCTTTCCTTCAATTGTCAACAATACACTTCTCATCATCAATCCGGCAATAGAAATTCTAGCCATAAATCGTCATAGAGACCAATATTTTGCAATGACAACATCTGAGCTTAAAGAGTGTGACAAGGGAAAAGACATGCAGTTCTTCTGCACCAACAAAAAGGCAAAATACCACACTGGGTCACAGGCATACAATTGTGAATTTAATCTCTTCAACAACAATACCGTACCATCATGCAATGTACTAAAACCTAGCAATGATTTGATCTAGACCCAGCTGAATAGCAGAAATCACTGGATATTCGGAACCCTTCACAATATTCAATTAACTGCTGTATGTAAAACAAAACCCCTACAAATTGAACTCACTGGATCCGGCCTCCTATCAATCGAAGATGATTGTGTGCTAAGAAACAATCGTATTACCATCCAAATAAGTCAGACGAGAAGCAGCTCTCTACACTCATCCTACATCAGCTTTGGAAATATCTCTTCAATCGCAAAACCCAATGACGTTCCAGCAGCATTAGAATTACTCCCAACATTCAACAAAACTCATCTAGAATCCTTAAACCATCTCCAGACTCAACTCTCTGCCATACAACACCAAGGTCTCACCAATCTAAGGGACAGAGTATTGGTCAACAGCATTCATCACCACTTCGTCAGTTATTTGGCTCTCTTCCTTTCAATATGCTTTGGAATTGCAATTATTTACAAGCTGCGGAAGAAAGTGACGTCAGTTCCAAATTCGACATCGGTTCCGCAAAATCCAACACAGTACAACGTCAATGTAATATGAGAGTACAGTTGAATGTAATCTCATTCAACGCGGGGAAGTATGTTAAGCAACACAAAAACATAACAACATTGCTGACCTACATCGTTGACAACTAGGCAACCTACAAACATCGCCGACGACAACAACCTACATCAACCCAGAACCACCGAAAAGTGCTGACCAGATACATAGTTGCAACTTGAGTGCAACGATCGACACCACATCGACCCATATTCTTATTTAATTTTGTTTTATTATTAAATACCTTTGTCAGCATTTAGTTTTAAGTATAAAAGAGGCATTTGGCCCAACAATAAATATCATTTAAATTACAATCGTTTTGTTCTTTACTTCGATCGATTTATTCACACAAGATCAGGTTTCAAGTGCCTGCATTTTGTATTCATCACTTCTTATTGTTTGTACAGTAAGAAACCAATATTTCCAAATCAACACATCTTATTGTTTTGCACAGTAAGAAATCATCATCTCTTATTGTTTGTACAATAAGATCATACAGATTTTTTAAATTTGAACGATCTTTTATAAATTCCCTTATTAATATTTTGAGAAGTAATCATATCTTGGAGAAGCTCAAATAACCATCTAAAAAATGCATCTGAAGCGGAAAGCGACTGAGAATTTCTACTTCTATAACTAAATCTAGAAAAAAGGCTTGCAAATTTACTATCCTGTTCTAAAAACAGTGAGATAAGGTCCTTTAGTTTTCCGGTGCTTAATTTTAGCTTCGTCTTCCCTTTTTAAAATTATTCACGCCACGCCACTGATGCCTACATAATGTAAGCAGGTATTTATATAGTTTTTTACCGTTGTTGCCAGCTATGGACTCTGCAACGCCAAGCCCAACGATGATATCGAGAATAATATCATCGCTCGCCAGTATTCAATTTTGATGCTTTACCACCGCTTGCCCCTGTTTTCTTAGAGTTTCCGACTTTCGCCTAGATGATTATGATTGGAAAAATCAACTTTGGTTAAAAAAAAAATACCAATATTAATTTTCGACAGTTTTGCCACAATACATCTCTTATATATGCCCAAGACTTTGTACTGGCCACAACATTAAGACTTGAAGCCAGGCTTAATATATTAACCCAAGCTTCAACTTTTTTTCTTTTGAAATTGAAGCTGAAAATTCAGCAAAAAAAGTCTTTTTGTTTGTGAATTTTAACAAACGCTTTCTTTACCCGCTTTAAGGAATTGCCTACACATTGTCCAGCAGTGGAGAGCAGAGCCATGTCTAAGGGTGGGGCATTGGGGCAACTGCCAGAGGGGCCTTACTGTAATGGGCGCAACGCTGCGCTATGGAAAATATAAGCCCTTTGCTGATAAAAAATCTATAACTTTTTTGTTTTTGAAGATATTGACATGAAGGTACATAGTTGAATATATAACAATTAATTCTGCTAGACACACATTTTTGCTTAGTAACGCCTTACACACATTTTTGCTTAATAACGCCTCCGTAAGCGTTTTAAGAAACCATTTCCAAGGCATTAAAGTTTAGGAGTAATCTACTTCATTGGTTAAGTATTTAATCATACTTATTAAATTAATTAATATGCAAGCAGATTTTTCACTCTATCAAATCTTCAGGGTCTGAGATTCTCTTTTAAAAGTTTCAGGGTGTCTTCGTCGAGTTCTTTAACATTTTAAATGCATGATTTTCGAATATTTGAGATAAATGGATCTGATATATAAAGTAGCCCATGAAAAACGTCTTCATTTGCTGATGCTCTAGAACATTTTCGGGCATGATGCAGTCTAAAATTTTTGAAGTCTTTGTTGCGAGATTCTTGAGCATCTTCTGAAAGCTGTCCAGTTGGTAGCAGGGATGATAATGCTAAGCCCGAAAAGTGAAACAAATTGCCCAAAAAAACGAAGTAGATTTGGAAAATATGTAGCAGATAATGAAAAAAAAAATATACAAACAAAACAAATTTATTTTCATTTTTTTTTTTTTACGAAAATAAAGCTACAAGGTCGATAAAGGTAGTAGCAAGAGGCCTCCACTCTTCATGTGATGCCAAAGATATTGTCGAAGACCTTATTCAAAAAGGTTTCCAAGCTCTCGATGCGAATAATCTTATTAAAAATGAGACAATCAAAGACTCCACTGGGGTATCAACGACAACAAGGAGATCTCTACCTTTGTTTATGCTCACCTTTGAAAATAAAGAAAGTCTCGATAAGATCTACAGTATAAAATCAATTATGGGTATAGTTGTCAAAATTGAACCACTACGAAAGTCAAAAATTGTTCCACAATGTAAACGCTGTCAGGCCTTTGGGCATACACAAAAATACTGCAATCGTGAGTTTGCTTGTGTTAAATGCGAAGGCAAGCATGCAACTAAAAACTGTCCCATGGGCAGAGAATAGAAAGCGAAATGTGTTAACTGTCAAGGCAACCATCCTGCAAGTTACAGAGGATGTCCCGTTGCCAAAAAATTCCAAGACACAAAAAGAAAAAACAAAACTGGGAACAAGCTAAGAAACCCAACAAACACAAAAGCAATAGTTGAAAGCAAACAAGTAGCCGTTGAAAACAAAACTAAAAATCAACCGCCAAAAGCAATTGCACTAAGCAAAAGTGATGAAAATAAATCCTATTCCCAGATTGTTAAAAATGTGCGGAAGAACGAAAAAACATCTATTAAAGAAATGCTTGAACTTATCCTGAAAAGGATTGACAAACAAGATTTAAACATAAAACAGCTAAGCGAAGAAGTCGCTCTTAAAAAACAATGATGGACAGAACACTCAAAATCGCAACATGGAATGCAAACGGTCTTTTACAACATGTATCAGAACTAAACATCTTTTTAGACATAGAGCATATAGACATTTGTTTGGTGTCCGAAACTCACCTCGCTATAGAACAAAATCTTGATAATAAATTACCTAACTATACGTGTTATCACGCTCCGCACCCAGCTGAGAAAGCTAGGGGAGGATCAGCAATACTAATAAAAAAGTGCTTAACACACTATGAAGAGCCGAAGTTTACTAATGAAAACATGCAAGTAACCACAATTAGTATTGGTATAAAAAAGAAAGAGTTTAAGATAGCATCTATATACTGCCCTCCGAGGCGCTCTCCGACTGAAGAAGACTATGCAGAACTCCTAAATTTGTTAGGACATAACTTCCTTGTTGGTGGCGACTTCAATGCTAAACACACCCAATGGGGATCTAGCCTCATAAGAACGAAAGGCAAACGGCTACATCAAGCAGGCCGCAAATACAACTGCGAATTTTATTCTTCTGGCTCGCCAACATATTGGCCATCTGATTCTAACAAAATACCAGACCTTATAGACTTTTTCGTAGTAAAAGGTATTAAACGAAACCATATAAGTGTCGAAGGTAATTACGATTTATCGTCAGATCATACTCCAGTAATATTATCACTGAGCGAAGCAGAAATAATAGAGAAAAGTAATCCTAAGCTCGTGAACAAAAGAACAAACTGGAACGAATTCAGAGATAAACTTGAAAGTTTTATAAACCTAAGATCCCCTATGCAAACAATTGAACAGATTGATCATGAAGTAGAACAATTTATTGCTGATGTGCAACAGGCTGCAGAAGAAAGTACTCCAACAATTTCGAACTCAAGAGAAAAAGAAATAAAATATCCTGTCGAAATAAAGGAGCTGATCTTGGAGAAAAGAAGAGCTCGAAGAAAATGGCAAGCTACGAGACTTCCAGGTGATAAGGCAGTTTTTAACCGTCTTAACAATGAACTTAAGAAAAGAATCTAGGAATTTAAAAGTGATTCACTTAGTAGATTCCTGAATAGTCTGACGGCGGATGCTTCTACGGAATACTCCTTATGGAAAGCAGCTAAGCGCCAAAAAAGACCACAGGCACAAAACCCGCCAGTAAAATCTCAAGATGGTAAATGGATCGGAAACCCAAAACAAAAGGCTGATCTCTTCGCTGAACATCTCGCGAATGTATTTAAGCCATTTCCAGCAAGCACAGCTACAGATCCCTTACAGTTTGTTGATAGAAACGACGAATGTGAAATTCCTTTTGTCACGCTCAAAGAAGTAAGAAGTATGTGTCAACATAAGTTGTCCAACAAAAAATCACCAGGGTACGATCTAATAACTGCTCAGGTTTTGAAAGAAATGCCTTCTACAGCCTTCAAAAAACTCCAATTTATTATAAATGCATGCCTTAAACTAAGATATGTGCCACATCATTGGAAAATTGCAGAAGTCATTGTTATACCTAAACAAGGTAAGCCACCAACAGAAGTAACATCTTACAGACCTATATCGCTTATACCAATCATGGCAAAAGTTTTCGAAAAACTGCTTCTGAAAAGACTAAGCAGAATAATAGAAGAAAGAAGACTAATTCCGAGCCATCAGTTTGGATTTAGAAATAAACATTCCACGATAGACCAAGTGCATCGGATTACGGATGTTGTGGAAAAAGCACTTGAAGAAAAACAAGTATGCTCGGCTATATTCTTAGATGTTGCTCAAGCCTTTGACAAGGTTTGGCACTTGGGACTTGAGTACAAACTGCATAGGGATCTTCCCAGGCAGTACTACGAAATACTGAAATCCTACGTTACGAACCGACTCTTTAGAGTACGGTACGACCAAAATTACTCGGAACTAAAGAAAATTGAAGCCGGTGTACCACAAGGAAGTGTCCTAGGACCAACCCTGTATCTGTTATATACAAGGGATATTCCAGTGGACATCAACGCTATCATGGCCACCTTTGCTGATGATACTGCAATATTGGTGCCAGATAAATCCGTTACGAAGGCTACACAAAAACTGCAAAATGCAGTCGATAAAGTTAGTGATTGGACGCAAAAATGGCGAATCAAACTAAATGAAACAAAATCGACGCATATAAACTTTACAAACAAAAAAATAAACAATGTTCCAATTCTTATAAACAGTACAACAGTACCTTACTCCAATACTGCCAAATACCTTGGAATGACTTTGGATGCAAAGCTTAAATGGAAAGAGCACATCAAAAAGAAAAAAGACGAACTAAACTTGAAGTACAGAAAAATGTACTGGTTACTAGGAAAGAACTCTGACCTATCTATCCAGAACAAACTAATGTTATATAAGCAAGTACTGAAACCCGTTTGGACATATGGCATCCAACTATGGGGCTGTACAAAGAAAACAAATGCTGAACCCATCCAAAAATTCCAAAGCAAGGTCCTTCGCGGAATAATAAATGCCCCTTGGTATATAAGAAATAGCGATCTACATCCTGACCTTCAAATTGAAATGGTTACAGAAGTGGTTAAAAAACACGCTGTATCACACAATCAGCGACTGCAAAGTCATACCAACTCCGAAATGGAGACCGTCTTAAATGTACGAGACAATGTTCGGAGATTAAGAAGAACCAAGCCTCATGAGCTGATGGTCTAAAAGCTATGGAAAGTGTTATAACTTAAACTTCCCACAATGCGACTGATAAATTAAGAAAGAAAAATCATTTGTCGATCTTTCATAGATTGGTCCTGATTCACCGGTGGTTTTAGTGCGGTAAGAGTCCCACACTACTTGGTACCGATTCTTACCGAGTGTCTTTTGAAGATTTCCATCGGATAATAGAAAAAAAAAAAAAAAAAAAATTTTATTTTATATTCATATAACGAAAACATACATTGACTAGAATAAGTCTCACAAATTCATAAATTAGGTAGTTTAATGTACATAGTATTTACATATGTAGGTACTTACACATTATTATATTAAAATAAATAGGAACATTCTGTTTTATATTAAATTAGATTCTCCTCTAAGGGAAACACAACACAAATTCATAAGATATTATAAAGTATATAAATGTGATAAGAATTTTAATCGGTTCTTAATACATAGCCCTCCTGAACATATTTAAACTTTGAAAAATAACGTAATAATTCCTTGGGAGGTTCAAAATCTTCCAGCCCAGCCACAAACTCTCTTATTAGTAAAAGGGAAGAAGCGGTACTTATGTCTAGTTTATTTCTTTTTTTTGTTTTGACGTTATTGAAATCTGAAAATCGTCTTTCGGCTGCTGCACTGCTATACGGTAAACTAGCTAGTGTAAGCATATAGTAGGGCTACACCCTAAAAATATCTTCTTCTAATATATTTTTCTGGGAGTATAAACGCGACCAAAACTCAACAACGTCTTCGTCGTCGTTCATTTTGATACTTTTAGTAAACATAAGCGTTCTAAATTCGGAGTTCAGAGATTCTATGTTTGTTATATTATTATCATAGTAAGGAAAGCCATTCAAAAGTGGAAGGATTGTTGGATATATTTCAGTTTGTATTACTCTTGGATCCAAAAGTTCTAACAATTCTAACTTTTTGTCAGTTAAATCAAACCGAAGTTTTAGTTGATCGCACAATTCAACATAAAATGAAACTAAATACATTTTCGTCTGAAATAAATCTACCTCCGTGTCCATATTTTGATTCTTGTTTAACTCTTCCTCATACAAAGCTGACTTTAATCCAAAAAACATTTGTTTTAAATCTAAATAATTGGATTTTTCTTTATATTCCACGAATTGTATTGAAGAACCGTCGAGTAGTTCTGCCCTAACAAAATTTGATAAGACGGTTTTAAAGACCATGAGCACACGTTTCCGCAAAATGTGTATCTGTGTCTTTTCAGATTGAAAAGCTTTATTAAAATTGTTAATAATTTCCAAAATATAGGACAAAAATAAAAGTGAAAACTTAATTTCTGGATTATTTAAATTGTTTAAAATTTTGTCAGCTTTTGAAATCGTTTGTGTTTAACCTTTTTTTTCAAAAACTATTAGATGGAAATAGTTAATGAGCGCCAACCACTGCTCTAATATGCGGTCAACAGCCATATGGAGCTCCAACCACCTAGTCTTACTCAGGCGTAAAATTTTATGTAGCTCAAGGCCGAAAGCTTCTTGAAATTCACAAAATTCAGTTTGCCTTTTAGAGCTATGAGCAAAATAAAAATAAACATCTTGTAAGAATGTCTCAATTTGGTATTCAATTTTCTTTATTGCGGCTGATAAATGCAGCGAATGACAGGCACAGCCTAAATAAAATATATCTTTTTTTAATGTCTGAAGTCGAGTTTTTACCCCCGTGAGCTCTCCCCCCATCACAGAAGCGTTGTCTGTGGCCAGGCCGATAAGATTTTCCAAAGGAATCTGGTTTCCCTTCAAAAAACTAACAATTTCATTAAATATATTTTCGGCATTGGACTGCTTCAGTCTTATATAAGTTAAAAGTTTATCAACTATCTTAGATGTACTTTGATCATAAAAACGAACTAATAACACTAAACATGTTTGCGTAGAGATATCTGTTGTTTCATCACAAATAATTGAAAATTTTCTTGTTCGTAATATGGAACAAGTTTCTTGTAGAACAAATGGAGCGATCACCTGTTTAATCATGGACTGTGCCTTAAGTCTTCCACATTTTAGTAATTGAACGTGGGGTTCATTACACATCGATTTCAAAAGTAAAGGCAACGTTTCCATTGTGGAAATAGGAAGAGAATTTTTTGCCACATAAAATACGCATTTTAGTTCACATATTAATTTTTTTGTCGATGTGCTGCTTTCAAAGTTTTTAGTTTTAATATTGCGTATATCGAATGTTACCTGATCTTCTTCCAGTCGCTTTTTATGAAGCGGTGCCGACAAAATGACGGTCAAAAAGACTAACATTATTGGATAATGTTTTTTTGCATAGCTTACAATAAGCCAAACCCAATTTGTTTTTCAGCCATGGACGACCAATTTCCCAGGTTGATTTATATTTTTGGAAATACCTGGATTTACTGGGACCTTGTGTTTCTTCGGGAGCAGGTAACGTTGTAGCTTTTGGCGTATGTGATGACGACGCCGACGGTGGCGGTGGTGGCAACGAAGATGGTGGTGGCAATGGTGATGGTGACGGTGGTGGCAATGGCGACGGTGACGGTGGTGGCAATGATAATGTTGATGGTTGCGAAGGTTGTTGTGCTGTTGGTGCTGGTTGCGCTTGGGAAGGTTCATTTCTTTAAGTAAAAAGTTTTTAAGAATTTACTTTGGTAAAATTTTGTTTTTCTTTCATACTTACTTTTTTTTTTGTTTAATTAGATACTTTTCCATTTTTGTGATGTTGCTGCCAAATTTCAATTTCACACTGCATCTAACTTCATATTATTTACGAATTTGTGCTTTATGGATGAAGTGCGATAGATATATCTATCTATGTACATATCTATTCTCTTTTCTCATGATAAATGTCAAAAAACATAAAGGCAAATTCACAATGAATGTAGTAGATTTTCGGGATGAGTACATTCAGATCTTGAAAGTGACTTTTTTGATTAACAAAAAATGAATCAATACAACACATCCGAAATGAAATTTTGTGCGTTAGAAAAAATTTTGTGAAACGAAGTAGAAATAGGTTGCTACGTAGTAGATACATAAAAATAAATTAATGAAGTAGATCTGCTACATATGAAGTAAATACTCATCTCTGGTTGGTAGTACCGCAAAGTGGTTTATAATGCTCTCTCCGTGAATCAAAATTTGGTGCACAGATGATGGCATATAATACCAGTTATATGTATTTAGATAAAATCTTGCTGTTTCTAGGGCATATTCTCCAAACTTCTGAGAGTCAATTATTTGGCCATATGACAAAGCTTGCAATATTATGTATAACCTTTTAATAAGTATTTCATCTACACCTGTTATTTGTGCAGAAATACTGGCATTATAAGAAAATCTTCTAGATGTATTTCCAACATTGGAGTTGCCACTTACTTGTTGTGGTTTATCTATAATCAAACCAAGTTCTTCCCGAAAACGCTTTTGAACTAAAATTTTCTTTTCTTGTATAATTTTTTTGTTTTCTGCGTTTATCGCTGACCATTTTTCAAATGGAAGACTGTACGATATGTGTAAAATATATTCCATACCTCTAATCCAGGCATGCAAGGCTGAAAGCCCATATTGAAAAGAATTTTCATCCTTTGGTCTAGCCGTAACGTTTTCTAAATTGTTCATTAGACGAGGTGTATTGATGGTGTATTTGTCAAAACCTGAGCCACTTTTCCGTCTATCATGGTTAGGAAAAGTTAATGTTTTATCTGCACTTCTTTCCCATTTTTATTTACCAAAGATGGTAACAAGTTCGTAATTTGGCTTTTAATATTTTCCACAACAGTTTTAGTTTTCTCTGGAGTTTCTTTCGAAAACTCGATTGAAATAAGCCTACAAAATCGTACAGATGAAGGCACACAATTCTGCCAAACTATATTACCAGTTGCTTCATCGATTAACCGATGTAACGATGGCTACAAACGAAGTTATGAATAAATTAGCGTCTGAAATAACTTCAGATTCTTCCGGGAGTTTTTGCTTGTATTGACTTTGCCCAGAGGAGCCATCACATCCCCACTTGCCATACAAAAGCAAGTTTCTTAATCCAGTTTTATTAACGGATTAGATCAATAGAATTCTAGATGTCGTATGATCTAATAGATCTTGCAAAGATCTAATTCTTGCGTATGTGCTCGTTATTTCGATGGATAAAGCTGGTGGCAGACATGTTTGTTTACAATTTTGAATTTTGTAATATAGTGGCAGCAAGAAACAGTTCCTTTCAAATCGATGTGAACACTTAAAGAACACTTATAGAATTACTTCCAAACCCAAATAATCATAAAACCATACCAAGCATATTTGCTTGAGTATGAATAATATCAATCGACACCAATAGGATGTCATAAAGAATTTTATATAAACACAAGGTAACCGTCTATGAAGTATCTCCTTTATACCTTCCAGACATAAAAAAAAACTAATGTAAACAAAGATCGTTCACGATCAAATAATTTCAATTTCATCATTAGCATGAAATTGAATCATCAAGAATGATGATGTTCATGTATCTATGTTTAAGATAAAAAAATTTAGACAGGGAAGTTTTTCATGAAGCTAGAAGTGAAGGATTTATTAGAAATTATAAGCATTTACGTCACAAAAATGAACCTTACTTCTGAAAAAATAAACAACGTAATGTTCATCCGACAACAGTTAAAAGGCCTATAAATTTGCAGGTTATAGTCTGGCTCATGCTGTGGACCATTATGGTGACAGCATCAACGGTAGCGAACCCAGCTCTTCTAATCTCCCAAATACCAACTGACCAGAGATTTACAGTCTAATTAAGGAACAAACAGTTGAGCTGATTAACGAAACCCAGACGATTGTTCACATAATAGATTCGGTTGAAATAAATTTTGCGAAAATTGCACTAGGAAAATAACATTCCAATATTAACAGAGATTATCAACATCAAATCAAAAGTTAACGTTCTAGTTTTCACCTTCCGACAAAAGAGAGGATTAGCAAATTTATCGGAACAGGTCAGAAATGGGTATTCAAAACCATGGATGACAATGATAGGGAAGATATTTTAGATCATTTTAAAGTTGTTGATATTAATAACAGGAATGCCATTGAAAATTTAAATAAGCAAAAAGATATCAACAAAAATATTTTGAATAATATTAAAAATTTTAATGATGTCATTGTAGAGGATCGAAAACATATTTAGAAAATTTACAATAACGTAGTAGATAGTCAACAAAATTTAACATTGAAACTTTTGAAAACAGACCAAGTTTTAAAATTGAAAATATTAGAAGATAAAATTGATAATATTCTTGACAATATAGCATCTGCCAAACAAGGTATTTTACATCCTAGCGGAAATAGTGGGGTCTGATTTCGATTTTTTCAAACTAAAACATTCCAAAATAGGAGCATTTTAACTTAACGACACAAAATTAATTTTAGCTATCAAGCTTCCGAAAAGTTACATCCAAACCCAATTAAAAATGATAATACAAAGGTTTTAAAGAAATTGATTTATTACCTACAGAATTTATTGATCTAAATAAAATAAAATTTAATTACTATCCCAACAATATTTAAATAAAAGATTTGATTGATGGCTTATGTAATTTTAAAATAAACAACAAAACTGAAATTTTAAATACCGAAGAAAATTTTGTAATTTGTAAAAATCCTAAAGGAGAAATTGTAAATAACGGTTGTGACGATAGAAATTTAATTTTAAGTGGAAATTTTATAATCAATATCAATAATTGTAATTATAAGAAATATTTCAATATCAAATTTTAATATAGAATTTGTTCATAAATTTTTCTACGAAGAAGATCAAAATGTAATTGTAAAAGAAAAATTAAATTTTGAAACAATGTTAAAAATGTATCAAATCGAAAACCTTAACGACATAAATGAATTAAAGTACCATAAAAACAACTTATATATTGTTAGTTCCGTCACAATCTTCATTGTTATCATTAGCCGTAATTATAATTGGAGCTCTCATCTTCTTTATTCAAAGAAAGAACAAAAATATTAAAATCAGAATCAGTCAAAAAAAGAATCTTGAACTAGACGGGGTGAAGTTACACAAATGCAAGTCATCAAACTTGACGACGGAACATTTGTGTTGCCTCGCAAACTATAAATTAATGCAACACCACTTTCCGGTGATGATGGGAAAATGTCTATATCTGATGGCCATCAGAAAGTGGATGCATTGACCTATTGTTCAGTATAAACTGTATTTAATTATATTTTTATAATAATAAACGGGAAACATAGAGAATCGTTTTATCACTACTACAATTACATAACTTGCGCGACGATTGTTTGAGAATTCATGTCATAGCAGAGAGCAAGGTCATTTTATAGGACATCTGAGTTATTTGTATGTTTGTATTAATGAAAGAAATAACACGGCTCTTCTTATTCAAAGTGGCTGTGCTCAAAATATCTGTAATATAATTAATAACCTCATAACTTGAGCTCTATTGGCCAGATCTTCAAGATTAAGGTATTAAAATCACGGGAAAAGCGAAGGCAGCATATTTGTGTAAGATTTCTATTAAAAAAATATAATACTATGTTTATTTGTGAAAAGTTATTATCCTAACACTTTTCTAAAAAAGGATTTTTTTAATTTGAACGATCTTTTATAAATTCCCTTATTAATATTTTGAGAAGTAATCATATCTTGGAGAAGCTCAAATAACCATCTAAAAAATGCATCTGAAGCGGAAAGCGACTGAGAATTTCTACTTCTATAACTAAATCTAGAAAAAAGGCTTGCAAATTTACTATCCTGTTCTAAAAACAGTGAGATAAGGTTCTTTAGTTTTCCGGTGCTTAATTTTAGCTTCGTCTTCCCTTTTTAAAATTATTCACGCCACGCCACTGATGCCTACATAATGTAAGCAGGTATTTATATAGTTTTTTACCGTTGTTGCCAGCTATGGACTCTGCAACGCCAAGCCCAACGATGATATCGAGAATAATATCATCGCTCGCCAGTATTCAATTTTGATGCTTTACCACCGCTTGTCCCTGTTTTCTTAGAGTTTCCGACTTTCGCCTAGATGATTATGATTGGAGAAATCAACTTTGGTTAAAAAAAAAATACCAATATTAATTTTCGACAGTTTTGCCACAATACATCTCTTATATATGCCCAAGACTTTGTACTGGCCACAACATTAAGACTTGAAGCCAGGTTTAATATATTAACCCAAGCTTCAACATTTTTTCTTTTGAAATTGAAGCTGAAAATTCAGCAAAAAAAGTCTTTTTGTTTGTGAATTTTAACAAACGCTTTCTTTACCCGCTTTAAGGAATTGCCTACACATTGTCCAGCAGTGGTGAGCAGAGCCATGTCTAAGGGTGGGGCATTGGGGCAACTGCCAGAGGGGCCTAACTGTAATGGGCACAACGCTGCGCTATGGAAAATATAAGCCCTTTGCTGATAAAAAATCTATAACTTTTTTGTTTTTGAAGATATTGACATGAAGGTACATAGTTGAATATATAACAATTAATTCTGCTAGAATTTTGACACACATTTTTGCTTAATAACGCCTCCGTAAGCGTTTTAAGAAACCATTTGGAAACCATTTCCAAGGCATTAAAGTTTAGGAGTAATCTACTTCATTGGTTAAGTATTTAATCATACTTATTAAATTAATTAATATGCAAGCAGATTTTTCACTCTAAATCTTCAGGATCTGAGATTCTCTTTTAAAAGTTTCAGGGTGTCTTCGTCGAGTTCTTTAACATTTTAAATGCATGATTTTCGAATATTTGAGATAAATGGATCTGATATATAAAGTAGCCCATGAAAAACGTCTTCATTTGCTGATGCTCTAGAACATTTTCGGGCATGATGCAGTCTAAAATTTTTGAAGTCTTTGTTGCGAGACTCTTGAGCATCTTCTGAAAGCTGTCCAGTTGGTAGTACCGCAAAGTGGTTTATAATGCTCTCTCCATGAATCAAAATTTGGTGCACAGATGATGGCATATAATACCAGTTATATGTATTTACATAAGGTCTTTCTGTTTCTAGGGCATATTCTCAAAACTTCTGAGAGTCAATTATTTGGCCATATGACAAAGCTTGCAATATTATGTATAACCTTTTAATAAGTATTTCATCTACACCTGTTATTTGTGCAGAAATACTGGCATTATAAGAAAATCTTCTAGATGTATTTCCATCATTGGAGTTGCCACTTACTTGTTGTGGTTTATCTATAATCAAACCAAGTTCTTCCCGAAAACGCTTTTGAACTAAAATTTTCTTTTCTTGTATAAATTTTTTGTTTTCTGCGTTTATCGCTGACCATTTTTCAAATGGAAGACTGTACGATATGTGTAAAATATATTCCATACCTCTGATCCAGGCATGCAAGGCTGAAAGCCCATATTGAAAAGAATTTTCATCCTTTGGTCTAGCCGTAACGTTTTCTAAATTGTTCATTAGACGAGGTGTATTGATGGTGTATTTGTCAAAACCTGAGCCACTTTTCCGTCTATCATGGTTAGGAAAAAGTTAATGTTTTATCTGCACTTCTTTCCCATTTTTATTTACCAAAGATGGTAACAAGTTCGTAATTTGGCTTTTAATATTTTCCACAACAGTTTTAGTTTTCTCTGGAGTTTCTTTCGAAAACTCGATTGAAATAAGCCTACAAAATCGTACAGATGAAGGCACACAATTCTGCCAAACTATATTACCAGTTGCTTCATCGATTAACCGATGTAACGATGGCTACAAACGAAGTTATGAATAAATTAGCGTCTGAAATAACTTCAGATTCTTCCGGGAGTTTTTGCTTGTATTGACTTTGCCCAGAGGAGCCATCACATCCCCACTTGCCATACAAAAGCAAGTTTCTTAATCCAGTTTTATATACGGAGTAGATCAATAGAATTCTAGATGTCGTATGATCTAATAGATCTTGCAAAGATCTAATTCTTGCGTATGTGCTCGTTATTTCGATGGATAAAGCTGGTGGCAGACATGTTTGTTTACAATTTTGAATTTTGTAATATAGTGGCAGCAAGAAACAGTTCCTTTCAAATCGATGTGAACACTTAAAGAACACTTATAGAATTACTTCCAAACCCAAATAATCATAAAACCATACCAAGCATATTTGCTTGAGTATGAATAATATCAATCGACACCAATAGGATGTCATAAAGAATTTTATATAAACACAAGGTAACCGTCTATGAAGTATCTCCTTTATACCTTCCAGACATAAAAAAACTAATGTAAACAAAGATCGTCCACGATCAAATAATTTCAATTTCATCATTAGCATGTAATTGAATCATCAAGAATGATGATGTTCATGTATCTATGTTTAAGATAAAAAAATTTAGACAGGGAAGTTTTTCATGAAGCTAGAAGTGAAGGATTTATTAGAAATTATAAGCATTTACGTCACAAAAATGAACCTTACTTCAGAAAAAATAAACGACGTAATGTTCATCCGACAACAGTTAAAAGGCCTATAAATTTGCAGGTTATAGTCTGGCTCATGCTGTGGACCATTATGGTGACAGCATCAACGGTAGCGAACCCAGCTCTTCTAATCTCCCAAATACCAACTGACCAGAGATTTACAGTCTAATTAAGGAACAAACAGTTGAGCTGATTAACGAAACCCAGACGATTGTTCACATAATAGATTCGGTTGAAATAAATTTTGCGAAAATTGCACTAGGAAAATAACATTCCAATATTAACAGAGATTATCAACATCAAATCAAAAGTTAACGTTCTAGTTTTCACCTTCCGACAAAAGAGAGGATTAGCAAATTTATCGGAACAGGTCAGAAATGGGTATTCAAAACCATGGATGACAATGATAGGGAAGATATTTTAGATCATTTTAAAGTTGTTGATATTAATAACAGAAATGCCATTGAAAATTTAAATAAGCAAAAAGATATCAACAAAAATATTTTGAATAATATTAAAAATTTTAATGATGTCATTGTAGAGGATCGAAAACATATTTAGAAAATTTACAATAACGTAGTAGATAGTCAACAAAATTTAACATTGAAACTTTTGAAAACAGACCAAGTTTTAAAATTGAAAATATTAGAAGATAAAATTGATAATATTCTTGACAATATAGCATCTGCCAAACAAGGTATTTTACATCCTAGCGGAAATAGTGGGGTCTGATTTCGATTTTTTCAAACTAAAACATTCCAAAATAGGAGCATTTTAACTTAACGACACAAAATTAATTTTAGCTATCAAGCTTCCGAAAAGTTACATCCAAACCCAATTAAAAATGATAATACAAAGGTTTTAAGGAAATTGATTTATTACCTACAGAATTTATTGATCTAAATAAAATAAAATTTAATTATTATCCCAACAATATTTAAATAAAAGATTTGATTGATGGCTTATGTAATTTTAAAATAAACAACAAAACTGAAATTTTAAATACCGAAGAAAATTTTGTAATTTGTAAAAATCCTAAAGGAGAAATTGTAAATAACGGTTGTGACGATAGAAATTTAATTTTAAGTGGAAATTTTATAATCAATATCAATAATTGTAATTATAAGAAATATTTCAATATCAAATTTTAATATAGAATTTGTTCATAAATTTTTCTACGAAGAAGATCAAAATGTAATTGTAAAAGAAAAATTAAATTTTGAAACAATGTTAAAAATGTATCAAATCGAAAACCTTAACGACATAAATGAATTAAAGTACCATAAAAACAACTTATATATTGTTAGTTCCGTCACAATCTTCATTGTTATCATTAGCCGTAATTATAATTGGAGCTCTCATCTTCTTTATTCAAAGAAAGAACAAAAATGTTAAAATCAGAATCAGTCAAAAAAAGAATCTTGAACTAGACGGGGTGAAGTTACACAAATGCAAGTCAGCAAACTTGACGACGGAACATTTGTGTTGCCTCGCAAACTATAAATTAATGCAACACCACTTTCCGGTGATGATGGGAAAATGTCTATATCTGATGGCCATCAGAAAGTGGATGCATTGACCTATTGTTCAGTATAAACTGCATTTAATTATATTTTTATAATAATAAACGGGAAACATAGAGAATCGTTTTATCACTACTACAATTACATAACTTGCGCGACGATTGTTTGAGAATTCATGTCATAGCAGAGAGCAAGGTCATTTTATAGGACATCTGAGTTATTTGTATGTTTGTATTAATGAAAGAAATAACACGGCTCTTCTTATTCAAAGTGGCTGTGCTCAAAATATCTGTAATATAATTAATAAGCTCATAACTTGAGCTCTATTGGCCAGATCTTCAAGATTAAGGTATTAAAATCACGGGAAAAGCGAAGGCAGCATATTTGTGTAAGATTTCTATTAAAAAAATATAATACTATGTTTATTTGTGAAAAGTTGTTATCCTAACACTTTTCTAAAAAAGGATTTTTTAAATTTGAACGATCTTTTATAAATTCCCTTATTAATATTTTGAGAAGTAATCATATCTTGGAGAAGCTCAAATAACCATCTAAAAAATGCATCTGAAGCGGATAGCGACTGAGAATTTCTACTTCTATAACTAAATCTAGAAAAAAGGCTTGCAAATTTACTATCCTGTTCTAAAAACAGTGAGATAAGGTTCTTTAGTTTTCCGGTGCTTAATTTTAGCTTCGTCTTCCCTTTTTAAAATTATTCACGCAACGCCACTGATGCCTACATAATGTAAGCAGGTATTTATATAGTTTTTTACCGTTGTTGCCAGCTATGGACTCTGCAACGCCAAGCCCAACGATGATATCGAGAATAATATCATCGCTCGCCAGTATTCAATTTTGATGCTTTACCACCGCTTGTCCCTGTTTTCTTAGAGTTTCCGACTTTCGCCTAGATGATTATGATTGGAGAAATCAACTTTGGTTAAAAAAAAAATACCAATATTAATTTTCGACAGTTTTGCCACAATACATCTCTTATATATGCCCAAGACTTTGTACTGGCCACAACATTAAGACTTGAAGCCAGGCTTAATATATTAACCCAAGCTTCAACTTTTTTTCTTTTGAAATTGAAGCTGAAAATTCAGCAAAAAAAGTCTTTTTGTTTGTGAATTTTAACAAACGCTTTCTTTACCCGCTTTATGGAATTGCCTACACATTGTCCAGCAGTGGTGAGCAGAGCCATGTCTAAGGGTGGGGCATTGGGGCAACTGCCAGAGGGGCCTTACTGTAATGGGCGCAACGCTGCGCTATGGAAAATATAAGCCCTTTGCTGATAAAAAAATCTATAACTTTTTTGTTTTTGAAGATATTGACATGAAGGTACATAGTTGAATATATAACAATTAATTCTGCTAGAATTTTGACACACATTTTTGCTTAATAACGCCTCCGTAAGCGTTTTAAGAAATAATTTGGTTTAAAATCGGAAACCATTTCCAAGGCATTAAAGTTAAGGAGTAATCTACTTCATTGGTTAAGTATTTAATCATACTTATTAAATTAATTAATATGCAAGCAGATTTTTCACTCTATCAAATCTTCAGGGTCTGAGATTCTCTTTTAAAAGTTTCAGGGTGTCTTCGTCGAGTTCTTTAACATTTTAAATGCATGATTTTCGAATATTTGAGATAAATGGATCTGATATATAAAGTAGCCCATGAAAAACGTCTTCATTTGCTGATGCTCTAGAACATTTTCGGGCATGATGCAGTCTAAAATTTTTGAAGTCTTTGTTGCGAGACTCTTGAGCATCTTCTGAAAGCTGTCCAGTTGGTAGTACCGCAAAGTGGTTTATAATGCTCTCTCCGTGAATCAAAATTTGGTGCACAGATGATGGCATATAATACCAGTTATATGTATTTACATAAAGTCTTGCTGTTTCTAGGGCATATTCTCCAAACTTCTGAGAGTCAATTATTTGGCCATATGACAAAGCTTGCAATATTATGTATAACCTTTTAATAAGTATTTCATCTACACCTGTTATTTGTGCAGAAATACTGGCATTATAAGAAAATCTTCTAGATGTATTTCCATCATTGGAGTTGCCACTTACTTGTTGTGGTTTATCTATAATCAAACCAAGTTCTTCCCGAAAACGCTTTTGAACTAAAATTTTCTTTTCTTGTATAAATTTTTTTGTTTTCTGCGTTTATCGCTGACCATTTTTCAAATGGAAGACTGTACGATATGTGTAAAATATATTCCATACCTCTAATCCAGGCATGCAAGGCTGAAAGCCCATATTGAAAAGAATTTTCATCCTTTGGTCTAGCCGCAACGTTTTCTAAATTGTTCATTAGACGAGGTGTATTGATGGTGTATTTGTCAAAACCTGAGCCACTTTTCCATCTATCATGGTTAGGAAAAAGTTAATGTTTTATCTGCACTTCTTTCCCATTTTTATTTACCAAAGATGGCAACAAGTTCGTAATTTGGCTTTTAATATTTTCCACAACAGTTTTAGTTTTCTCTGGAGTTTCTTTCGAAAACTCGATTGAAATAAGCCTACAAAATCGCACACAATTCTGCCAAACTATATTACCAGTTGCTTCATCGATTAACCGATGTAACGATGGCTACAAACGAAGTTACGAATAAATTAGCGTCTGAAATAACTTCAGATTCTTCCGGGAGTTTTTGCTTGTATTGACTTTGCCCAGAGGAGCCATCACATCCCCACTTGCCATACAAAAGCAAGTTTCTTAATCCAGTTTTATATACGGAGTAGATCAATAGAATTCTAGATGTCGTATGATCTAATAGATCTTGCAAAGATCTAATTCTTGCGTATGTGCTCGTTATTTCGATGGATAAAGCTGGTGGCAGACATGTTTGTTTACAATTTTGAATTTTGTAATATAGTGACAGCAAGAAACAGTTCCTTTCAAATCGATGTGAACACTTAAAGAACACTTATAGAATTACTTCCAAACCCAAATAATCTTAAAACCATACCAAGCATATTTGCTTGAGTATGAATAATATCAATCGACACCAATAGGATGTCATAAAGAATTTTATATAAACACAAGGTAACCGTCTATGAAGTATCTCCTTTATACCTTCCAGACATAAAAAAAAACTAATGTAAACAAAGATCGTTCACGATCAAATAATTTCAATTTCATCATTAGCATGAAATTGAATCATCAAGAATGATGATGTTCATGTATCTATGTTTAAGATAAAAAAATTTAGACAGGGAAGTTTTTCATGAAGCTAGAAGTGAAGGATTTATTAGAAATTATAAGCATTTACGTCACAAAAATGAACCTTACTTCTGAAAAAATAAACAACGTAATGTTCATCCGACAACAGTTAAAAGGCCTATAAATTTGCAGGTTCTAGTCTGGCTCATGCTGTGGACCATTATGGTGACAGCATCAACGGTAGCGAACCCAGCTCTTCTAATCTCCCAAATACCAACTGACCAGAGATTTACAGTCTAATTAAGGAACAAACAGTTGAGCTGATTAACGAAACCCAGACGATTGTTCACATAATAGATTCGGTTGAAATAAATTTTGCGAAAATTGCACTAGGAAAATAACATTCCAATATTAACAGAGATTATCAACATCAAATCAAAAGTTAACGTTCTAGTTTTCACCTTCCGACAAAAGAGAGGATTAGCAAATTTATCGGAACAGGTCAGAAATGGGTATTCAAAACCATGGATGACAATGATAGGGAAGATATTTTAGATCATTTTAAAGTTGTTGATATTAATAACAGAAATGCCATTGAAAATTTAAATAAGCAAAAAGATATCAACAAAAATATTTTGAATAATATTAAAAATTTTAATGATGTCATTGTAGAAGATCGAAAACATATTTAGAGAATTTACAATAACGTAGTAGATAGTCAACAAAATTTAACATTGAAACTTTTGAAAACAGACCAAGTTTTAAAATTGAAAATATTAGAAGATAAAATTGATAATATTCTTGACAATATAGCATCTGCCAAACAAGGTATTTTACATCCTAGCGGAAATAGTGGGGTCTGATTTCGATTTTTTCAAACTAAAACATTCCAAAATAGGAGCATTTTAACTTAACGACACAAAATTAATTTTAGCTATCAAGCTTCCGAAAAGTTACATCCAAACCCAATTAAAAATGATAATACAAAGGTTTTAAGGAAATTGATTTATTACCTACAGAATTTATTGATCTAAATAAAATAAAATTTAATTATTATCCCAACAATATTTAAATAAAAGATTTGATTGATGGCTTATGTAATTTTAAAATAAACAACAAAACTGAAATTTTAAATACCGAAGAAAATTTTGTAATTTGTAAAAATCCTAAAGGAGAAATTGTAAATAACGGTTGTGACGATAGAAATTTAATTTTAAGTGGAAATTTTATAATCAATATCAATAATTGTAATTATAAGAAATATTTCAATATCAAATTTTAATATAGAATTTGTTCATAAATTTTTCTACGAAGAAGATCAAAATGTAATTGTAAAAGAAAAATTAAATTTTGAAACAATGTTAAAAATGTATCAAATCGAAAACCTTAACGACATAAATGAATTAAAGTACCATAAAAACAACTTATATATTGTTAGTTCCGTCACAATCTTCATTGTTATCATTAGCCGTAATTATAATTGGAGCTCTCATCTTCTTTATTCAAAGAAAGAACAAAAATGTTAAAATCAGAATCAGTCAAAAAAAGAATCTTGAACTAGACGGGGTGAAGTTACACAAATGCAAGTCAGCAAACTTGACGACGGAACATTTGTGTTGCCTCGCAAACTATAAATTAATGCAACACCACTTTCCGGTGATGATGGGAAAATGTCTATATCTGATGGCCATCAGAAAGTGGATGCATTGACCTATTGTTCAGTATAAACTGCATTTAATTATATTTTTATAATAATAAACGGGAAACATAGAGAATCGTTTTATCACTACTACAATTACATAACTTGCGCGACGATTGTTTGAGAATTCATGTCATAGCAGAGAGCAAGGTCATTTTATAGGACATCTGAGTTATTTGTATGTTTGTATTAATGAAAGAAATAACACGGCTCTTCTTATTCAAAGTGGCTGTGCTCAAAATATCTGTAATATAATTAATAAGCTCATAACTTGAGTTCTATTGGCCAGATCTTCAAGATTAAGGTATTAAAATCACGGGAAAAGCGAAGGCAGCATATTTGTGTAAGATTTCTATTAAAAAAATATAATACTATGTTTATTTGTGAAAAGTTGTTATCCTAACACTTTTCTAAAAAAGGATTTTTTAAATTTGAACGATCTTTTATAAATTCCCTTATTAATATTTTGAGAAGTAATCATATCTTGGAGAAGCTCAAATAACCATCTAAAAAATGCATCTGAAGCGGATAGCGACTGAGAATTTCTACTTCTATAACTAAATCTAGAAAAAAGGCTTGCAAATTTACTATCCTGTTCTAAAAACAGTGAGATAAGGTTCTTTAGTTTTCCGGTGCTTAATTTTAGCTTCGTCTTCCCTTTTTAAAATTATTCACGCAACGCCACTGATGCCTACATAATGTAAGCAGGTATTTATATAGTTTTTTACCGTTGTTGCCAGCTATGGACTCTGCAACGCCAAGCCCAACGATGATATCGAGAATAATATCATCGCTCGCCAGTATTCAATTTTGATGCTTTACCACCGCTTGTCCCTGTTTTCTTAGAGTTTCCGACTTTCGCCTAGATGATTATGATTGGAGAAATCAACTTTGGTTAAAAAAAAAATACCAATATTAATTTTCGACAGTTTTGCCACAATACATCTCTTATATATGCCCAAGACTTTGTACTGGCCACAACATTAAGACTTGAAGCCAGGCTTAATATATTAACCCAAGCTTCAACTTTTTTTCTTTTGAAATTGAAGCTGAAAATTCAGCAAAAAAAGTCTTTTTGTTTGTGAATTTTAACAAACGCTTTCTTTACCCGCTTTATGGAATTGCCTACACATTGTCCAGCAGTGGTGAGCAGAGCCATGTCTAAGGGTGGGGCATTGGGGCAACTGCCAGAGGGGCCTTACTGTAATGGGCGCAACGCTGCGCTATGGAAAATATAAGCCCTTTGCTGATAAAAAAATCTATAACTTTTTTGTTTTTGAAGATATTGACATGAAGGTACATAGTTGAATATATAACAATTAATTCTGCTAGAATTTTGACACACATTTTTGCTTAATAACGCCTCCGTAAGCGTTTTAAGAAATAATTTGGTTTAAAATCGGAAACCATTTCCAAGGCATTAAAGTTTAGGAGTAATCTACTTCATTGGTTAAGTATTTAATCATACTTATTAAATTAATTAATATGCAAGCAGATTTTTCACTCTATCAAATCTTCAGGGTCTGAGATTCTCTTTTAAAAGTTTCAGGGTGTCTTCGTCGAGTTCTTTAACATTTTAAATGCATGATTTTCGAATATTTGAGATAAATGGATCTGATATATAAAGTAGCCCATGAAAAACGTCTTCATTTGCTGATGCTCTAGAACATTTTCGGGCATGATGCAGTCTAAAATTTTTGAAGTCTTTGTTGCGAGACTCTTGAGCATCTTCTGAAAGCTGTCCAGTTGGTAGTACCGCAAAGTGGTTTATAATGCTCTCTCCGTGAATCAAAATTTGGTGCACAGATGATGGCATATAATACCAGTTATATGTATTTACATAAAGTCTTGCTGTTTCTAGGGCATATTCTCCAAACTTCTGAGAGTCAATTATTTGGCCATATGACAAAGCTTGCAATATTATGTATAACCTTTTAATAAGTATTTCATCTACACCTGTTATTTGTGCAGAAATACTGGCATTATAAGAAAATCTTCTAGATGTATTTCCATCATTGGAGTTGCCACTTACTTGTTGTGGTTTATCTATAATCAAACCAAGTTCTTCCCGAAAACGCTTTTGAACTAAAATTTTCTTTTCTTGTATAAATTTTTTTGTTTTCTGCGTTTATCGCTGACCATTTTTCAAATGGAAGACTGTACGATATGTGTAAAATATATTCCATACCTCTAATCCAGGCATGCAAGGCTGAAAGCCCATATTGAAAAGAATTTTCATCCTTTGGTCTAGCCGCAACGTTTTCTAAATTGTTCATTAGACGAGGTGTATTGATGGTGTATTTGTCAAAACCTGAGCCACTTTTCCATCTATCATGGTTAGGAAAAAGTTAATGTTTCATCTGCACTTCTTTCCCATTTTTATTT
Source organism: Dasysyrphus albostriatus (assembly GCA_946251815.1). Taxonomy (NCBI): domain Eukaryota; kingdom Metazoa; phylum Arthropoda; class Insecta; order Diptera; family Syrphidae; genus Dasysyrphus; species Dasysyrphus albostriatus. The sequence goes on along the minus strand of OX276335.1, from coordinate 108,554,099 downwards.
ACCAAAGATGGCAACAAGTTCGTAATTTGGCTTTTAATATTTTCCACAACAGTTTTAGTTTTCTCTGGAGTTTCTTTCGAAAACTCGATTGAAATAAGCCTACAAAATCGCACACAATTCCGCCAAACTATATTACCAGTTGCTTCATCGATTAACCGATGTAACGATGGCTACAAACGAAGTTACGAATAAATTAGCGTCTGAAATAACTTCAGATTCTTCCGGGAGTTTTTGCTTGTATTGACTTTGCCCAGAGGAGCCATCACATCCCCACTTGCCATACAAAAGCAAGTTTCTTAATCCAGTTTTATATACGGAGTAGATCAATAGAATTCTAGATGTCGTATGATCTAATAGATCTTGCAAAGATCTAATTCTTGCGTATGTGCTCGTTATTTCGATGGATAAAGCTGGTGGCAGACATGTTTGTTTACAATTTTGAATTTTGTAATATAGTGACAGCAAGAAACAGTTCCTTTCAAATCGATGTGAACACTTAAAGAACACTTATAGAATTACTTCCAAACCCAAATAATCATAAAACCATACCAAGCATATTTGCTTGAGTATGAATAATATCAATCGACACCAATAGGATGTCATAAAGAATTTTACATAAACACAAGGTAACCGTCTATGAAGTATCTCCTTTATACCTTCCAGACATAAAAAAAAACTAATGTAAACAAAGATCGTTCACGATCAAATAATTTCAATTTCATCATTAGCATGAAATTGAATCATCAAGAATGATGATGTTCATGTATCTATGTTTAAGATAAAAAAATTTAGACAGGGAAGTTTTTCATGAAGCTAGAAGTGAAGGATTTATTAGAAATTATAAGCATTTACGTCACAAAAATGAACCTTACTTCTGAAAAAATAAACAACGTAATGTTCATCCGACAACAGTTAAAAGGCCTATAAATTTGCAGGTTCTAGTCTGGCTCATGCTGTGGACCATTATGGTGACAGCATCAACGGTAGCGAACCCAGCTCTTCTAATCTCCCAAATACCAACTGACCAGAGATTTACAGTCTAATTAAGGAACAAACAGTTGAGCTGATTAACGAAACCCAGACGATTGTTCACATAATAGATTCGGTTGAAATAAATTTTGCGAAAATTGCACGAGGAAAATAACATTCCAATATTAACAAAGATTATCAACATCAAATCAAAAGTTAACGTTCTAGTTTTCACCTTCCGACAAAAAAAAGGATTAGCAAATTTATCGGAACAGGTCAGAAATGAATATTCAAAACCATGGATGACAATGATAGGGAAGATATTTTAGATCATTTTAAAGTTGTTGATATTAATAACAGAAATGCCATTGAAAATTTAAATAAGCAAAAAGATATCAACAAAAATATTTTGAATAATATTAAAAATTTTAATGATGGCATTGTAGAGGATCGAAAACATATTTAGAAAATTTACAATAACGTAGTAGATAGTCAACAAAATTTAACATTGAAACTTTTGAAAACAGACCAAGTTTTAAAATTGAAAATATTAGAAGATAAAATTGATAATATTCTTGACAATATAGCATCTGCCAAACAAGGTATTTTACATCCTAGCGGAAATAGTGGGGTCTGATTTCGATTTTTTCAAACTAAAACATTCCAAAATAGGAGCATTTTAACTTAACGACACAAAATTAATTTTAGCTATCAAGCTTCCGAAAAGTTACATCCAAACCCAATTAAAAATGATAATACAAAGGTTTTAAAGAAATTGATTTATTACCTACAGAATTTATTGATCTAAATAAAATAAAATTTAATTATTATCCCAACAATATTTAAATAAAAGATTTGATTGATGGCTTATGTAATTTTAAAATAAACAACAAAACTGAAATTTTAAATACCGCAGAAAATTTTGTAATTTGTAAAAATCCTAAAGGAGAAATTGTAAATAACGGTTGTGACGATAGAAATTTAATTTTAAGTGGAAATTTTATAATCAATATCAATAATTGTAATTATAAGAAATATTTCAATATCAAATTTTAATATAGAATTTGTTCATAAATTTTTCTACGAAGAAGATCAAAATGTAATTGTAAAAGAAAAATTAAATTTTGAAACAATGTTAAAAATGTATCAAATCGAAAACCTTAACGACATAAATGAATTAAAGTACCATAAAAACAACTTATATATTGTTAGTTCCGTCACAATCTTCATTGTTATCATTAGCCGTAATTATAATTGGAGCTCTCATCTTCTTTATTCAAAGAAAGAACAAAAAAATTAAAAAAAATAGACGGGGTGAAGTTTCACAAATGCAAGTCATCAAACTTCATCAAGTTTTTGAATTTTGAATTTCCTAAAAGGGGGGCCAGAGCAAGGATAATTAGTATTTTTTCATTTAAAGTGTTTTTTCAGCTTAAAATCTACAATTTTGAATATTTTTGAATGAATCCTTGGAACAATTGGATTTAGGCGATTCTGCACTTGGAACAAGTTTTGGATTTTCGATTTTGGAAAAGGGGAGCCGGGGGAGCGTTTTTTTGAAAGTTTTAATACTAAAAATCAATTTTCAGAAACGAAAGCTCGGAACAATTTAGAAGAGCCCTAGAACAACCTGGAACAAGTTTTTGAATTTTGAATTTCCTAAAAGGGGGGCCAGAGCAAGGATAATTAGTATTTTTTCATTTAAAGTGTTTTTTCAGCTTAAAATCTACAATTTTGAATATTTTTGAATGAATCCTTGGAACAATTGGATTTAGGCGATTCTGCACTTGGAACAAGTTTTGGATTTTTGAATTTTGTAAAAGGGGAGCCAATAGTGGCTTTTAGAAATTCAAAAACTTAAAGATGTTTTTTTAAAGCACTGTTTTAGGCAGTTTTTGCTTATGTAAGGACACAATATTTCCTCAAAATATATATTTGTTATTAAGTATTGAAAATAAAAACTTAAAAAAAAAAAAAAAATTTGGTGAGCCGTAGTTTACATTTTTGAAATAAAAGTTTGAAAGACTATATCTTTTTAAATATTAATTCTACAACTTTAATTTCTTGGAACAATGTTTAGAACACTTTTTTAAACCAAAAAAAAAAATTCAAAAGTAAGAATTTCAAAAAAAGGGGGGCTACAATTTTTTCGAATTTTGCCCATAACTTTTGAAATTTTTAACATAGAGGTCCAAAAATTTGGAACAATGTTCAGAACAATCTGGAACAATTTTCAAAAATTCGATTTTTGAAAAAAGGGGGGCTAGGTCAAAAACAGTTTTTTGGGTCTAAAACCCCCATTTTTGAACATTTTTCAAAAAAAATTTGGAACAATCCGGAACAAACCGGGAACAATCTGGAACAACTTTCAAAAATGACAAATTCCAAAAAAGGGGGCTAACTTCACACACTCGTTCATCCACCCCTTCTCTCAATACGTTTAATAAGCAACGACCACTATTATAAAACTTTTTGGTTTTATTTCTTTTGTTTGCGTTAAATGAAGGTTTTTATCGTAGCTTTTCCTTCAAATTATGCATTTATACCAGTAATATGTTTTGATTAAAAAAAAATCTCATTACTTGACAGTAGTAAGGTAGCGTATATACCAATCTCTGTAAATTGTGCAATATAGGTCTAAGATGAAAAAGAAAAACAAATGTGATATTTTGGCTACAATAAAATATATATATATATATATATAATTGAATTCGAAATCATAACTGAAGTACCAGTAGAATTTAATGAAGATGAAGCTACTATGGCATGGAAGTTAATGAGAATTCACAATAATAAATTTGTAGGAATTATAGGTCAAAATTTACTAAAGCCTATAGGAGCTGAACTAAATTTGCAAGAAGGGTATATAGAAATAAATAAAAGAAAAACATATATTGAAAATTACGATAAAGAAATAACAGCAACGGCATGTTTATACGAATATGAAGAAATTCGCAATCTAGAATATTGCAACTCAACGCATATGAGCCAATTAATAGATGAGAATTTAAATTTTGAAGAAAAACAAGAGTTAAGAAAATTTATTGAAGAAAATAAATATATTTATTTTACAAAGAAGGTGATAAACTTACTTCAACAACACAAACAATGCATAGTATTAGGACGGAGTGTGATAGTCCCATATTTAGTAAAATATATAACTAGATACCCTAAAATCCATGAAAAAGAAATTGAAGGCCAAGTTAAAGATTTATTACAACAGGGTATAATAAGAAAAAGTATTTCCCCTTATAATGCATCTAGTTGGGTAGTCCCAAAGAAAGTAGATAATTCAGGTGAACGAAAATGGCGAATGGTAGTTGATTATAGAAAATTAAATGAAAAAACAATTGAATTAAAACATTCTATACCTAATATAGACGAGATATTATATAAATTAGGAAGAGCTCAATACTTTTTAACCCTTGACCTTGCTAAAGGTTTTTATCAAATAAAAATGAATCCCACAGATTCTGAGAAAACAGCTTTCTCAACTTCATATGGACATTATGAATGGCTACGAATGCCACTTGGTTTAAAAAATGCACAAGTAACGTTCCAAAGAATGATGAATGAGGTTTAAGAAGGATTAATTAATAAAATATGTGTAGTATATCTTGATGATATATAAATGTTTAGTACTTCATTACAGGAACACATGGTTAACCTTCAACTACACACAATTACAGACAAAGGTGTGAAACCGAATATGGATAAAATAGAAGCAATTGAAAAAATTCAACTTCCTAGTACAGTTAAGGAGATTAAATCATTCCTGGGAATAACAGGGTATTACAGGAAATTTATTAAAGATTTTGGAAAAATTGCACAACCCATTACCAAGTATTTAAAGAAAGATAAAAAATTGATAGAAACGATATAAATTATATCAATTAAAAAATGCACTTAAAACGAAACCAGTACTTGCATATCCTGATTTTAATGAAAAATTCGTCTTGACGACAGATGCATCGAATTATGCCATTGGAGCAGTGCTATTACAAAATGGGCATCCAATTACGTTTATAAGTAGAACTCTCAACGAACAAGAAACGAACTACAGTACGACAGAAAAAGAATTATTAGCTATAGTTTGGTCAGTGAAATATTTACGACCATATTTATATGGTAGACGATTTGATCTTAAAACTGATTAGACAAAAAACTTAGGAAGAGATATTTCACCCCGATTACAAAGATGGATAATCCAGTTAGGAGAATATGATATGCAAATTGAGTATTTAAAAGGTACAAGCAATACTGTAGCCGATTTTTTGAGTAGAGAAATTAAAGATATACAACAAATAAACATATAAGAACAAGATTCAGTTGGAGCTACAATACATTCACAACATGAAGAAATGAATGATCACTTTCCAATTAGAGAGAGTGCAGTAAACATATTTAAACAATAAATAATATTACAGGCAGGAAATGGACTTAAGAAAAATTCAAAATATAAAAGAATACATATAGGATTAAATGAAATACATAAAGACAATTTTAATGATTTAATAATACCATTAGTAGAAAAAGTTAACACAAGAATTTATAATGAATAAGAAGACAGCGAGTATAATATACCGTAACAAAAACTAATAGATTTATTTGGAACAAGAATAAAGTTTTATAAATGTATTTTTTTTTTTTTTTTTTTAAATTCATTTTTATTTTTCAATTTTCTTAAAACTATCTAAAGCTAGACAAAAATTCATAAAAAAAAACTAGCCTACTTATCAATATCTTAAAACTTACTTACTGGCCCCAGTCGGGCGCTCTAAGTTAAACTATAATAAATTAATGCTAATGCCTTTCGGCCTAAGAACTATCTTAATACTAAATCCAGGTCGGTTTTTTTTTTACCGAGAAGAATTTACAAAAAAAACTCTGTATCATTGTCTTTATTTTTTTTGGTTTTATATAAAACTTACAAACTACATAAAACTAAATTAAAGCTAATTAAAACTAATTAAAACTACTTAAAGCTACTTAAAACTATTTACAACTAATTATGAACTAATTACAACCTACTTATAAGCTACTTACAGACTACTTACAAACTAGAACAGCCACAGCAAGCATTTTCCGGTTTTATAATTTTTTTGTATTTTTGTTGATTTTATATTTTTTTTTTATATTAATGTCTATACATTGGTAAGAAACACAAGAAGAAACTATCAAACAAATAAAATTATATCTTGAAAAAGACACAGGGCATTCAGGAATTGAAGAAAATTATAGAGGGCTTAGAACAAAAATCTATTTTAAGAAACTAAAAAAATTAATTAATGACGTAATTAATAGTTGCAACATATGCAAACAATCTAAATATGGTAGAAGACCAGTTAAAGAAAAATTTCATTTAACAGAAACCACAAAAGATATTGATGAGATAGTTCATTCATATATTTATTGTTTTAATAAAACAAAGTACTTAACTTCGATTGATAAATTTAGTAAGCTAACTACAGCTGCATACGTTCCTAATGTGTCCCATGAAACTTTAGAAGAAACTATCTTACAATTGGTAACAACGAATGGTAAATATAAAAGATTTGTTATGGACAATGAATTTAACTTTCCTAGAATTATAAAATTACTAGAAGAACTTGAAATAAAAATTCATTTCACTAGATCTAACAGTCATACAGGAAATTCAGATATTGAAGTTTTCCATAGAACATTAGCTGAAAAATTAAGAGCACTCCTAAATGGAAAAGCGAACCCTAGTGTACATGAAATTCGAGTAGCTGTTCAGAAAGCCAATCTCTTTTATAATAATGTAATACATTCCACTACCAAGCAAAAACCATAGAAACAAAAATAAACTTCATGATCTTATGATCAAAAACAAAGAAAACATATTGGATAAACTAAATATTAATAGAGAGGAATATATTGAAAATAGGACAGAAGGGTTTGTTAAAAATTCCAGAACGGACCATCATAAGACAGCACCAAGATATAAGTATAATAAACTTGAAAATGAGCATCAGTGTTGCCCCCCTTAGTGATCAAAAATGTAGTGTTTTGGATTGGGGTCGAAATTCTGGCAGGGTCAAAATTCATTTTGCTAAATTCTACTTTCAAAATATTGTTTGACAAAATTCTGCATTTCAAAACTCTGTTGTTCAAAATTCTGTTTTACAAAATTTTGCCAATAATTACCAAACCTTCTTTTTATTGTTGACAGAATTTCGTAAATCAATTTTCTTATAGAAAAAAATTTCATTTATTTGGTGAAAAAGTTGTGTAGCTGAATTTTTTAGATTCTCCTTGTCTTACTTATATTAATTCATCAAAATCCGTCTAAGATACCATTGATAATTCTTAATATCTAAGTTTTTCAAATTTAAACGAAATTTCAAATGAAAACTACAGATTTCAACGAAATCGTATGAATTACTGGTCCACCAATTTGAAATCTCAAAAAAATTTGTTGAACAATCAGATTTTGGTATAGTTGAAACAAAGTATTATAAAACATCAATCTGGTTGAAAATTTTGCAAAAAAGTAGGTTACACCGTTTATGCACTTAAAGTTACAGCTTCAATAACCTGTAAAAGTATAAAAATAAATGAAAAGATCATGTGTGTATGGCTGGTTATTTGTTTTATATTGAAAAAAAGTCAATGTTAAGATAAAATTGGACATGGTGCAAATAAGAAATAAAAAAAAGGTTCAAAAAGAGTTGTACTTTTTTTGTTTATTTTCGTTAATATAACAAGTTATTTGAGAAAAAGCAGAATAGGCAGAATTTTATTTTTAAAAATGTTATATGACAGAATTTTGAAAAGTAGAATTTTGACAGACAGAACTGAAAAAACAGAATTTTTTTGAAAAAAACTAAATTTTGAAACCAGAATTTCGACCCACTAGCATTTTGGATTAAATATATATTTTAATTCAGTGGTACTTAAAAATTATAATATTAGGTGTGTTTTATTGGGGAATCCATATCTAGCGCAGTAAAATTTCTAGTTAGGCCTTTCTTAAAGAGGTTTTTTCAAATTTTTTATTTGGTACTCTTTGCTGACTTATGTTTCTTTTTTTCTCCTGATTTCCCTTAATGTATTTGGTGCTTTTTACCTTTTTTGGAATTTTTACTTCATTAAGAAACTAAAAGCTACCTTACACGATTATAGAAGTCATATGACCTGTCAGAAAAATCATACCATATCGTCTGACTACAATCAAAGATCTCATATGACTCCTCAAAAGCAAATCTCATATGACTTTTTTGAAATTAGAACTGCAGCTAGTTCCATTTGATAAGTCAAATGGGAATTTTTGTTTTCAAGGAAAATAGTGAATTCAGAGTATTGAAAATAAAAATATACGAAAAATTAGAATTTTGAGTGAAAAGAACAATGGATAATTCCAAAAAAGTAATTTTGCTTTACAAAAATTAATTTGTTTATAAGTTTTTCTTCTTTTATTTTGGTTTTGCAGATAACCATAGAGAAAATCAAACGCAAAGTAAAGACGAGTAAACATAAAAAAACGATAGCCCGATGACTTGACTTGAAAGGACAGCTCATATCAGAAATCAAACAGAATATATAATTACAGGTCATATGACTTCTATCATCGTGTAAAGTGGCCTTAACACGCTTATTTTATATGCTTTGAATAAATTCATTCCAACAATAAATTAATTTGATTCCCGGATAAGGAAAAGGAATGTAAAATAAAAATTGGAACTTAAATTTTTTTTCAGAATCTTGTAAAGCATTTTAAATTTTAGTTAGAGCAAAAATGGTATTAGAGTAAAAAATGGTCTTTTATTAATTTAGATATCTGCATTTTGAATTAAAAATAAATTATAAATTTCCATATTTTTTTTATAAATATAAAGTATTTCCATTTTGTGAAAATGTAGTGAATTATTAATATTTTACGAATGTTCGTAGTGACTTTTTGAAGAAAATAATTCTAGCAAAAACGCTACAGTTGTAGTAGGGGGGCAACAATGATCAGCGTACAAAGAATATTAAGAAAGAAGGAAAGAATAGGCATACAAACCATAGATAAACAATATAAAGATGGGAATCCTCGGCTGTCAAACTGATTTGCCTACAAGCTCCGACCGTGGTGAATGTCATAAAGTTGCACTAGTAACCTTAACCACACTAACACTAATGCAACTTACTTATTTTCACCACAAATCGTCGGTTTTTTTTTTAAATTTGTCAGTTATTTTAAAAATCTCATGAGCCCCAATGGACATGTTCATAAAGTATAAAAACTGGTGAAGTGAATTTTTAAGTGCTCACTTCCCTTTACATAATTTTATTTTAAAATTGCATTGGCTACCTTAATTCAAAACGTTCTAAGATAATAAAAAAAACATATTGATAGTAATAAATAATTGAATAGATAAATGTATGTTCATTGAACCATAGTGGGAGAAAATTTGTTTGTGAAATATGAAATTTCATAGAAGATACATATGTTAACATTTTTACATCGAACTCAAAACGCGCTTTTCGCGAAAATATCGGCTTTGGAGAAAAACCTAATCGAAAGCACAAGTTTTCACATAAATTTTTTTGAGCTTCAGGTTTTCGAAAAACATTAGTTTTATATAAAACCAGACGAAAACTGGTTGGAATTCAGAGATGAACGAAACAAACGTACCTTTAAGAAAGTTCAGTGCCTAGTAAAATGTCAAAAAAGAAACTGATTGAATGCTTTTATATGGATCATATTTATATAAAAATCACCATTTTACTTCCATAAAAGTGAAGAAATCAACAAAATGAAAAGAAAATTGTAAGTGGTTGGTGGAAGAAAAATTTTGATGTCAAACAAAAACGTATAGTGTAATGTTTGGTGTGAATGGTTTTTGAGTTTTTGAAAAGTTTTCGCCAAAAACTGGGTTTGGGATTTGTTGTGAAAATCCTATTATTAATTATTATTGTTATAAAATATTATAATTTGTATTTCTGGCTGGAATATTTCCACAGATTTATGATCTCTGCAGAAACGAACTATCAAAATTAGTCTGTATAATAATAGCTACGTTTTTTGCATGTCTATATGGTCTTAGGGGGAAAAAACGACATCGGGACATTTCAGCATTTGCCTTGGTCTGCCACTTTATATAACCATCAAACATGTGACATTTAATTGTTGTTTGTTCAATGTTAATTTTTTTTACTTTTTTTACTTATTTATAGCACAAAGTGATATCCTTAAATTATTAACTTTGCGAAACCACGATATTTCGATTTCAAATTTAAGATTTTTTTTCACTCATACATTGAACAAAAAAAAAGACTGGAAAACTATGCACCAAGCACCAAATTTTTTTAGTTCGCTTCCACCATTTTGTTTTTGCATACACTTCCACTTACGAAAAAGCGGTCGGTGAGCACTCTCCCGTCTGACGGGAGAAGTTAACAAAAACCAAACGAAGAGTACCACTTCGCGCGAGTTAAGTACTAAATCCTCAAGGATTATAAAAAAAATATTTTCTACTCCGGCACGGAAGAAATAATAACACAAGATGAATTTAATTTGAAGAGATCTATATTGATCGTGAGGTGGTACACAACTGAACTTAAAGTTAATTCTTAATCTAACTCTATGGTGCCTTTTTCATGGTCATTCTGCTGACATAGCAGTTCAAACTAAAGAATGGTTGAGATACAAATATGATGCTGCCGACCAAGCAGTTTGTGCACAAAGAAAAAATTGTTTATACAAGTGATGCCGATGTTGGCATCTTTATAGTTATTATCTGTGGAGTGTGTTTTGGGGGTACCTTTGTAACTCCCCCCGCCTTGGTTTGAAGACTCTCCTGAGTTATGTTACAATCAACACCAACAATGGTGAAATCAAATCTCAACATAAACACAGACAGTCTCCAGCATCCGGCCACTGGCACTGTGACTACGTTTTGTTTGTCATCATGCTGATTCAGCATGGATGGCGTTTTATATTACTTAGGGTTCCACGACAGAGGAACAATAATTTTTAAGTTTAGTTTAAGAGTAGATCGTAAGAAGAACGGTTATAAATCAATAAAGTAATTCCCTTTTCTTTTTTTAAAAAGCCAAAAACGCGAAATATAACTTATTTGGCGCAGTCGGTAGGATAGGGTTAACAAATATTAAAAGAAGATTAATAAAAAAAAAACCCTATCCAGTGATCGGACCACTCAAGCAAAGAGTGTGTATATATAAAATATATATATGTGCATACTGAAGTGCAAATAAAAGCGTGCATATATATAAAAAAAAATATATATACATGTGCATATTGAAGTGCGAATAAAAGTGTCAATCATTGATCTAAAACGTAAATTATTTCGTTTAAACATTTTTGACGCGTTAAGAAACCAAAATATGAACGCACAACAACAAGCAGCAATGCAACAGCAAGCTGCACAGCAAGCGGAAGTACATCAACAACAAGCAGCACAACAACAACAAGCAGCACAACAACAACAAGCAGTACAACAACAACAAGCAGCACAACAACATGGTAATTTAAGCCTCAACCTAAATCCTCTCAAATACATTGAGAGAATTCAATGCTTTGATGGTCGGAATGAAGATTTACCAATCTTCATTGCAAACGTGGATGATATTATCCCCACATTAAATCTTTACAATCAACAGGCACAAACTATGTGCATTAACATAATTAAGAGTAAGCTTACTGGCAAAGCCAGGCAAGCTATTGAAATCCATAACCATCTAAATAGATGGGTGGATATAAAAAATATGTTAGTATTAAATTTTTCAGGATTTAAATCCTTCAATCAATTATACGAAGACTTAAGAAACGCACAATACCGGGGTGACGTTCTTAGCTTTTACAATTATATACAAAAAAGTCTGAGTTTATTAAATCAAAAATGCTTACAAGAAGGGCAACAACAGGATTTACATCGTAAATGAGATAGCTCTAAAAACTTTCAAAGAAAAAATTCCACAACATATGAGAACAGTCTTATATGCACTGAAACCACTTACAATAGAGTTAGCATTACATGAATTAACATCAGCAGGTTTTTTAAATGAAACAAAAACATAAGACAAACAATATGACATGACAAAACAAAGTAACAACAGTAAGAATCCTAATTCTCAAAATTTTAATCAACAAAAAACAAATAATTTTCAGCGATATAACAATCACAATAAAACACATAATGCATTCAGACAAGTTTCACCACCACAAGGTAATCATCAATGGCAACCGAAACCATATATACCAAATAGACAGTACCATAACAATTTTAATAACAATTATAATTCGAATCATGCACCTAGACCTAGAATTGATTTAAATAATTCTGCACAGGTTCGTACACAGAACCAACAAGTATTAGGACGACGCGATTCTAACTCAAATTTCAGATTTGGGTTCAACCCATCTTACCAATATAGAAATAATCCTCGTCCAATGGGCGTTAATAATACTGATCCCCTTGATGTTAATAATCCTAATTTCCTTGAAACAGAAGAATCTTTGTTAAATTTTACTTACCCAGGGAAGTCGAGACACTTCCCATAATAATAATCAAAATTGATGATCAACATATCAGATTATTGGTGGACACAGGAGCTTCTATACTCGTATCACTTCTAAACAAAAATATATTGCCTTATTACAAGAAAATAAAATTAACTAACTCTTTATCTATAAATACAATTGATACAAAAACTATAATAAGTGAAGAAATAATAACCCCATTGCCTGTGGAGTTCAATGAAAATGGATCCACAATGTGTTGGAAATTGTTATATTTTTCAAACAATAAATTTGATGGAATTTTAGGTACTAATGTACTCAAACCAATTGAAGCCATTATAAACCTTAAAGAAGGCTATATAGAAATAAACAATAGTAAAATTAATTTTGATAAATATAATCTGAAACAAGCATGTCCATATGAATACGAAGAAATAACTTATTTGAGCGTAAATCACTTAAGTATAAAAAATTTAATTCCTAATGATTTAAATATTGAGGAACAAGAAGAACTTGAATTATTCCTTCATAATAATAGGGATCTCTTCTATAAAGAAGGAGACAAACTCAGTTCCACTACGCAAACAATGCATAAAATACGAACAACGGATGATGCACCCGTTTATACAAAAATATACAGATATCCAAAAATGCATGAAGAAAAGATAAATGGACAAATATCTCAAATGCTCAAAGACGAAATTATTAGAATAAGTATTTCACCTTACGCATCGCCCATTTGGGTTGTGCCTAAAAAGGAAGACAATTCCGGTAAGAAAAAATGGAGAATTGTAATAGATTATAGGAAGCTCAACAAAAAGACAATTGAGTTTAAACACCCACGAACACGAATTACTTGATAAGTTAGGAAGATGTCAATATTTTTCCACATTGGACCTAGCCAAAGGTTTCCATCAAATAAAAAATTATCCTGGTGACATAGAGAAGACCGCCTTCTCAACGCCTTCAGGACACTATGAGTTCTTACGCATGCCATTTGGGCTTAAAAATGCACCAGCGACATTTCAGTGCATGATGAATGAAGTATTGGAAGAGTACCTGAATAAAATTTATGTTGTCTACCTAGACGACATTTTAATTTTTTCAACTTCACTCAAAGAACATTTAACAAACCTTCATTTGATATTCAAAAAATTAAGACATTTCAATTTGAAAATTCAAATTGACAAATGTTACTTTTCAAACTCAATTTCTAGGACATACTATTACCTCCAATGGTGTAAAACCAAACGCAGACAAAATTGAATCAATTGAAAAATTAGATGTTCCGAAGACTACTAAGCAAATTAAAAGCTTCTTAGGACTTACGGGATATTATTGAAGATTTATAAAGGATTATGCAAAAATTGCATTACCTTTGACCAAATGTCTTAAAAAAGATTTAAAAATCAAAGCAAATGATCCAGAATATCTTAAAGCATTTGAAGAACTAAGAGAATATTTAACAACAGAACCCATATTAGCTTATCCAGATTTTAATAAAAAAAATTGCCTCACAACTGATGCTAGTAACCATGCAATTGGAGCAGTCCTTTCACAGGACAATCATCCGATTAGTTATATATCAAGAACTCTCAATGACCATGAGCGTAACTATTCCACAACGGAAAAAGAGCCATTGTTTGGGCTGTAAAATACTTACGACCTTATCTCTACGGAAAAACTTTTGATCTTAAAACAGATCACCAGCCACTAAAATGGTTATAAACCAAAAACTTAAGTAAACATATTTCAAGTCGCCTTCAGCGATGGATTCTGGAATTAGGAGAATACGATTTCAAAATAGATTATATAAAAGGAACAAATAATATTGTAGCAGATTTTTTTTTCTAGAGAAATAAATATAGTAGACAATAGTTCCATGATACCTACCATTCATTCTCAAGCTGAACAAGCTAACGATCATTTTTTTATAAAAGATACTGCAGTAAATATATATTCGCAACAAATTATTCTTGAATTAGGAGATAAAATAAAAATGAAGACACTGAAAGGAAAATCTCAACTTAGTGTAGGAATCGATTTAGTAAATAAAGATAATTTCGAAGAAATAATAAAAACGTATATAGCGCATAAGCCTACAGGTATTTTTATAACATTAGATGACCCATAATATAACATTCTGCAACAAAAATTACTTAACCTTTATGGCAGCAGAATTAAATTTTATAAATGTTCTTATTTAGCTAAAGACATGGAAACGGAAGATCAAGCGGTAAAACAAATACGGCTCTATCACGAGCATGAAAACAGCCATTCAGGTATTGAAGAAAATCGGCAGGGTTTAAGAAAAAAAAAATATATTTTAAGAATCTTCGTAATTTAATAACAGAAATTATAAATTCTTGTAATATTTGTAGCATGTATAAATATGACAGACATCCAGTGAAAGAAAAATTTTATAAAACGGAAACACCCAAAGATATACGAGAAATTGTATCTATGGATGTTTATGAAACTTCAAGAACTAATTTCCTTACATGTATTGATAGATTTAGCAAATTTGTAGAAATTAGATATCTTCCAAATGTATCACATATTACTTTAGAAGAGAAAATTGCTGAAATTATATCCCATCCAAAGAAACCAGAATATCTCATACGGGAAATTCCGACATAGAATCTTTTCATCGAGCCTTAAAACAAAAAATTCGCATACTAACCCAAAACAAAATTAATTCTAATACTAACGAAATAAGAAAAAACATAAATGTGACAAGGCAAAGATATATGAATTATTAGTTAAAAATAAAGAAAAAATTATATCCAAACTTAACGAAAGCCGCGAAAGCTTTCATGAAAACAGAAGTCAAGCTTTCATACGAAATCCAAGATCTGATAGGAATAAACTCAAACCAGTATTCAGACACGGTCCACCGGAGTTACAACATAGTAGAAATATTCAGCGGAAAAGAAGAACTCGTAAAAGTTTCGAAAATAAAAATAATCTAGTTTATACAAATAAAAGTCGTAGTGAGTTTGCTAAGTTAAGAGATTTAAATTCTCCAAGAACAGATAATGATTCACCTATATAAATTTAATACCTTAATCATTTTCAAAATGAATCTTCTTTTAAATTTGTTAGTGTTTACATTTATAACCTTTACTGAATGTGGAAAATTGAATATCGAACATATAAATAGTGAAAATGGCTTCACAATAATAAAATATGATTACAAAAATATAGTTGAAGATTATAATAAGATAGTGCACGTTATTAACATATCAGATATAGAAACATTGGCCGATAAATTAGAAAACACAGTGACTAAACTAAATAAATCGAAATTAATACCCATTGACATTTTTCATAAAATAGATGAACTTAAAACTCAAATTAAGACAATACAACATTACAAGAACACCAAAGACAAAAGAACTAAAAGAAGTCTTTTCAATCTAGGAGGAAACATACTCAAATTTATATTTGGAACAATGGATGAAGAGGACAAATTAGCTATAGAAGAGCAACTTAGGGTACTTAATGACGTATCTCAAGCATTAATTGAAAATAATAATAAACAAATAAAAATCAATCTTCAGTTACAAACAAGTATTAAACAAATACATAATCGAATTGCAGCAAATGAATTAGACCTACCAACAACCAAATCACAAGGAGAACTTATTATTTTACAGTTAGAAAATAGACTCGAATAGATTGATCATATAATAGAAAAAATCCAAAACAATATTTTAAGTAGCAGACTAGGTATATGTACTAACTAACAATATTCTAACCATTCAAGAAATAGAAGAATACGATATAGATTTTGATAAACTCAGAGAGATAAAAGTTAGCAGCGCTACCTTTGGTAAAAATCAAATTATTTTTGTAATACAAATTCCAAAAAATATTATTCCTTTTCATCAAGCTTTTATTCTACCAATGTTAAACTCCATTCATAAAGAGGAAATAAAGCTAAAACCAACAAAACTTTTAATTAATAACAAAATATATTTTGATGAAATGAAAATTGAACTAAAACATTTAAAAGAATTTGAAATATGCAATCCTTGTAAGAAAATAATAAATTTAAATGAAAATAATGTTTATGAAATAAAGAATGGAGTAATCATAATAAAAAATTCAAATCTAACATTATTAAGCAATTGTGATGAGAGAAAAAATATAAAGGTTCAAGATAATGTAATTATTAAATTTGAAAATTGTGAAATTAAAATTTTGAATACAACTTATAATACGAGTAACTATGTTAATTTTGTGTATGAACCTAGTTATAAGCCTAGGTATAACAATATCTAATTTAACCACTTTTGATGTAAGCCTAGAGTTAGATAACATAGACATTATTAAAAAGGATTTGATTACTCATACAAAAATAAATTACTTCAATATCATATGTATTTCTTTGATCATTATAATTTTATTAAGTATATTCTGTCGAAAAATGTATAGTTCCATCAGGAGACGAAAATCTAAGGGTGGAGGAGTTATGTTACAATCAACACCAACAATGGTGAAATCAAATCTCAACATAAACACAGACAGCCGAATTTATTAGATTTTCTTAAAATGCCTCTTAGAGGTCATTTAGTTAAGTTTGCTTAAATATTTAAGTTGCCTTTAAATAACGTTACTTAAATTCTCATCTATAATCAATTTTCCATTGCTACTTAACTAAACGATTGAAATGTAACGTAACGTGAGAAAACTCACTAATACATGTTCTTTTCAGCTGTTTTTTGACAGCTTGCAAACAAAAGATGAGCACATGTATTTACAAGAAATAAAGAGAAGCAACTGGTATACTAAATGCAAACGAAATGAAACATGATTCCATTTTGGTTTCTGATGCTTTGATGTTTGTGTTCAGAAACTCTATTATTCAATTCTTTGATTCACACCTTGGCCTTTAGATAGACAAATATGTTAATAAATCGAAACAATTTATTTTACAATTCATTTTACTAAAGAAAACCACAAATCTTAAAACTTTCATTAGGTACCCACAGCAAAAATATGAAAACTCTACCAACAAACATACATAGGTATACCTATATTTCTGAAATAAAAAAAAAACCATTAGTCTCTAATGTCAAAATATGTTTAAGATGGCTTTAAGTAACCTTTAAACGCGGTGAATGGCGTTTAAGTTAAGATGCATTTAAGTAACGTTGCTTAAAAGTGAAAATTGATTATAGATAGCGATTTCGCACTTAAGAGCAACTTAGAGACATTTTAAAGTTACGAAGCCTTTACATTTTCTTTTTAAATACGGCTGAGACAGTCTCCAGCATCCGGCCACTGGCACTGTAAATACGTTTTGTTTGTCATCATGCTAATTCAGCATGGATGGCGTTTTATATTACTTAGCATTCCACGACAGAGGAACATTAATTTTTAAGTTTAGTTTAAGAATAGATCTTAAGAAGAACGGTTATAAATCAATAAAGTAATTCCCTTTTCTTTTTTTAAAAAAACAAAAACGGGAAATATAACTTACTTCCTGCGACTTCACGTTTTTAATTTCATTTAATGGTATATTTATAATATCTGATTTTAATTCTTGGGCACATATCTTATTAATAATTTGTATCTTCTTGTACAAGTATTTTAAAATAAATTAGCATATGGCTATTACAATGCATATGGTAAAATTGTTGTAAAAGTAATCGTATTTCGATTGTATTTCTATTCTATTATATTTATTTTCTTCTGATGCTCTATATCTTGAATAATTAGGTCTTTTATAATTATTTCTGAGTCTATTATACTTATGCTTAAATTTGGTTGTATTACAATTTTATGATTGAAAATTTTAATTTTATTATGATATTGTTTATTATTTAAAGTTATAGTACATTTGTTAAAATTTACAATAAAATGTTTGTATAAATGGTATGTTTTTTCATTACAATTGTGTTCTATATTGTTTTCGAAATTTATAGCAATTAATAGACCTTTATTTATTTCTTTTAAAAAATGTTTAGTTTTATATTCAATTGATTTACATGGAAAGCATTCTATTCGATTTTTTAAATTCTTTACATATTTGTTTACAGGATATATTTTATCTTGGTACTTTAGAAATTTTTGTTCTTCTATATTTGATATTATAGTATTATTTAAAAAGGGTATTAATCGTAAATAGTAAGTTGGAAATTCTTTATTTAAAAATATTGGAATGCTTATTATTATTATTAAAGTTTTAGAGTTATCTTTTCCAAAAATATTAATTTTCAATTCTTTAAGTTCATTTAAGCCTATAAAATTCTCATTTATTTCATCAATATCCAGAATTGATTTAGACATAATTCCTTCTTTCGCTACATTAACATTATCAATAATTTTTTCGATTTCATTATCTAATTCAGAAATATAATTATGGAGTTTTAGTAGGGTAATTTCATTTTTAATACGGTTAATATCATCTCTAACGTTTTCTGTAAGTTTAAAAAATTGTGTTTTAACTTCTTCAATATTATCTCTAATGTTTCTAAAATTGTTTTGAAAAATACTGTTGATTGAAATTTGCTGGTTGTAAGCTTCTACTAATTTCTTATTATTTTGATCGATAATGTCTAAGTGTTCTAATATTTCTTCCCTGTCATCATTGTCCATTGTTCCATAAAATAATTTGAAAATTGAACCTATTGGGTTCATGAGTCCTCTTTTAACTCTATTATTATATAGTGTTTTATTATTTTTGACAGAAAGTTCGTTTATAGTTACTTAAAAGCATGTTTATGTTGGTTTGTGTTTTTGAAATTTTGTGAGCAAGTGTTTGATCATGTTCTATAACTGAAATAATTTCTGAATTTTGGTATATGTATATAGTTAGGTTATATAGCGTGTCTAAGTATTCTTGTAAATTAACTCTGTGATAAATTCGGTAATAATCACTTATTATATGTATATCCTCGTCTCTTATGAGTGTTATTCCTTGATCTTCCATATTTTCTATTTGTATGTCTGCGCTGCAGCTTGTTATAGCACTTAGTATTGTTAAAACTAGCAAAATGGTTTTCATGTTGAGGTGTGTTGAAATCTGTAATGAAAACAGTATTTCATTGATTTTATTTATGTTTACTAACGGGACCTTTAAAATATTTTTTCTGTCTTTTAATCCGTGTAGAATGAATCTTTAAATTTCTTTTTCCTTTGCTATTTATTGTTACTCCTTCATTACTTAATTTTACTTCTACCTTCCTAAATTTCGGTTTTTCTTTATGTCTGACTTGATAATAGTTTTTGATGTAAGCTTTGTCATAAGGATAAGGTTTATTTGTTTCTCTGTTTTTGTTATGGTAATCTAGCCACTGGTTTTCTGGGACTCTAATAGTTTAAAAATTTCATTTATATCTTCGTTCCCGAAATGTACTGCTATTGGTTTTCTTTCTATCGTCGAGTGAATTGTATTATTATAATACATAGAAGCTTTAAGGATCTTTTCTGTAATTTCAAGGTTGGGTTCTGTGATATTAAGTATTCTTATGTGTTCAAGTAGCGAAGAATGACATCTATTCATATCGGCATTACCTGTATGGCTGTTGGTGGAATTAAAATGTATTGATAGATTTTCTTGTTCTATGAATTCTAAAATGTTGGCTGAATTGAATTCATTGTCTGCTACAATTAATTTGGGTTTGGCAAAATTTGAAATATATTCTTTAATCAATTCGATTAGGGTAATTGCACTTTTATCTAGAGTTTCTTTAACGTATAAATGTTTTGAACATTTATCTATAACCGTGAAAAAATATTTTTTTTCGATATGAAAAATGTCTAGATGAATTATTTCGTTTTTATTGCTTGGTGTAGCAGTGTGCTTAAATTTCGGTTTAGGAGGTTTTCTGTCATCTTTGGCTAAATTGCAAACTTCGCAATTGTTTATATATTCTAGTATTATTTCCTGAAGTTTGACAAAATAATATTTTAGTTTTATTTCGGCGTAATTTTCATGAGTTCCTCTATGGTTGGTTTTTTCATGAATTTCTTTTATTTTTTCTAAACATGAGTCTTTGCTCGGTAGATCCTCTGCTAAATATGCGCATTTTATGAATTTATATTGTGAAATTTTAAAATGTCCAAAAAGTTTATTCTTAAATAAATTAAATTAGTTTTCTTCTAGCTCTGAGTATATCCCTAACACTCCTTTATCAGGTAAGTATTCTTTTAATATTTTAATCATTTCACTGTTATTTATTTCTTCCTCTGTAATGAAGATCTTTTTCTTACTATGTACTTTCTTATAAGTTTGCTCTTTTTCTTTCACTAAGATTATTTGAGTTTTGAATTTATTTACTATACCTTTGTTTTCTATTATTTCGCTTTCTTCACTTTCATCATTATTAATTTCGTTAATATTTATTTCATTTTCATCAACATTAATTCTTGACAGAAAATCTGCCACTTTGTTCTCTTTACATTTTACAAATTCTATATTGTAGTTATATTCGTTAAGTCTGGTTTTCCATCTAATCATTTTTGAACCAGGGTCTTTCAGATTATTAAGCCATACTAGTGGTCTATGGTCGGTTTTTATATTAAATTTGACTCCATAAAGATAGGGTCGAAAATATTTGGTTGACCAAACTATGGACAGTAATTCCTTTTCAGTAGTTGCATAGTTCTTCTTATGTTCGTTGAGAGTCCTAGATGCATATGAAATAGGGTGATTATCTTGTGATAAAACAGCTCCGATAGCTTTATCTGAAGCATCGGTTGTGAGCGTAAAACTTTTCTTGAAGTCAGGGTATCGTAGTACCGGGTGACTCGTAATCAAGTGTTTCAACGTCTCGAAGGCATTTATGTATTTCGGATCTTTTTCAATCTTGAAATAATTCTCGATGAATTTCCTATAGCGGCCAGTTATTCCCAAAAAGGATTTAATTTGTTTTATTGTTGTGGGTTTGGTTTTATGCCCTTATCGGTCAATATATGACCTAAATATTCGGTATTTTTTGAAAAAAAAAATTATATTATTGTAAAGTTGTTTTGAAAAATTTTTCCGTTTTGATTTTTAAGGGTGAGTAGTGGGTGTGTTTGTTTTATTTGTTTATTTATTTCTTCAGTTAGTAACGAAAATTGCTAAAAGAAATGATGTAGGCATAAGTTAATGAGGAAGTTTTTTAATTAAAATATAGAAGGTAATATTTTCAGTTACAATTTGAAAATGAAAATATGTAGGTACCTACCTTATAAAAATCAATAGATGTAATTTTGTAGGATATTGATTTTTTAAATTCAATAAATATCTACACCCAAAAAAATAATTAGTGCATTTAACTAAAAAGTTGGTTTATTTGACAAAACTTTCGTGGTGCAAAACCACGAATATTTTTATTAATATGCACTTATTGACTTTTGTTAAATTACAAACAGCATTGTTTATTTCATTCGTGAATGCTACGAAATTCTTGTATTCTTACAAATAAAATTAGGTTGAATTTACGAAATATTTTTTCAAAAATTTTGTAGAATATACTTACAAAATATTTTGCGATATTTGTGTATTGTACGAAATCTTTGGGTATAAATTATTTTTTCATTATATGTTAATATAAACATTTTACTAAAAACTTGTGGAGAGTTGAGAGAGGATGACTTATTTAAAAGTTTTTCTGTGTACGTGTTGCAACTTGTAAGTCGACAGAAAGATAAAGGACCTATAATTCTAGGCCGGATCTCTTTTGACGAGGGAGAGCAATATTTATTGAAGGATTTTTCACTTTGTTGCAAGAGGCAGTACGTCTTAAAAGGTAATAGAAAAAGAATTATTATAAAAATTAGTGTTAACAATATTCCTAATTTAACTACTGTATCTACTCTCTCACGAGTCACGACCCAACACTTTAACGATTGAAAAACAAATAATGTTTATACACGCATAATCATTTACGGAATCGGGATATTTTGAAGTTTTTCAAATGAATGTCCATTAACATTGGTACTATTTAAAAAATATTTTGTTGTTATATCGTAAGTAAAATGACTACAATTGAAAAAAATAAACACTTCTCCTTATCATCGAACGAAATATTTCGTACATATGAGTTAAAATTTGTTCAAGACAAATTACGGAAGGCCTTATGTATATAGTACGAAGTGTTTGTTATGCACAATTTTCATATCGAATTTTTCCTACGAAATATTTGTTGAATCGATCAAGTTTTGTATAATGCACGATGATGTTACGATTTTTTTTTACCTACATAAAGATATGGATTAGTTGTAGGTACGTTATTGATAAGGTTGCTTCGGACTTTTCATTCTTTGACAGTTTAAAAAACAAATTAATTTAAAATGTTTATATATAATTTATAATTTTTGCATACCTACATAGATGTCTTTACCTGATCTTTTTCATTGTAGATGGGTTCCCAAAATTATTTATTTGCAGTTTGGAAAAAGACAGATTTAGTAGGTTCATTTCAGACAAGAATTTTTGTTCTATAGGTACCTATTTTAGGACATTTAATCCTACATTAAACCCGAAAAGGGTATGCACAGTACATACGATACAAGCATAGAAAAGTTTGGGATTATTCTCTATACTCAATCCGCGCTTTGCTAATAAACATTATGTTGAGTAATTAAGCGATTATCTTATTGGTAAGAACTTTTAATTGAAATTGAAACTAAGGATTAATATTTATAGAAAAGGGGTTTTCGGTTTTATTATGACAAATTGTATTGTACCTATGTACATATAGAGATAAAAAATTATTGTTAAATTTGTTGCAGTGAGTATGTACTTATGAATGTAATGTAGGCACGTTGGCTATTGGCGATGGTAGTTTGTTGGTTGCTGATGGATGGTTGGCAAGCAGTCACTGATGTTCTTGCTTTTCGTTTTCCAAAAATACTAAAATCCAAAATCATTTATGTTAAGTGATTACATTTCATACCTTTATTAAGGTTCCATTTTCATACATTCTGATATAATTTTTATTTTTTGGGTATTGCAGCGAGATTTGTATAATATCGAATTCCTTACAACCAAAAATTAATTTTTTTTTTTTTAATAATCGATTTAATTCTGTCGAAACAGTAATCTTGCATTTTGAGCAGGATCTTAGATAGATTTCACACACACAAGCAAGATTTGACATTTATCTGGAGTTTAAAGTTTTCCGGCGGGTTTAACAAATATTCTAAAGTGTTCCTTCTTTTTCAAACAAATTTAGAACAAATAAATTATTAAAAACTAATTTTAATTAATCAAAAAAAAGTTTAAAATTAAAAAAAGTAGTTAACAAAATCTTAATCAACTTCGATTCGAAGTGCCTAAAGTCGATTAAAGATAATAAAGCTCACCCTCGCCAGTTTTCCTCGATTGATCAGTTTCTTAAATGAATTTTTAACTTTAATGGCCGCACAACTTTATTTGTCCTTAATGTCCTTAATTCAACAAAACGACGTGATAAACTGAATGCACTAGTGGGCACTTCAAATTTTTCATATAAAATACATGGTGTTTTCACAGTCTCTTACTCAAAGTATCGGTAAAAGTGAAAACGTAAACTTGGCACATATACTAAATACCATACAAGGTATACAAATATATTTTTTTTACTTTTTTTTAAAACAACAGTTACCTATTCCAGTATAAATAACAACAAATGCACAAAAACAACGATATTAAATTTTATTTTTAATGGGGTAAATATTCAACAAAATTGTTGAAAACATTTTATTAATACACCTTACTTAATTTATGTGCCAAGTTTAAAGATTTTCCATAAACTTTTACAATTTTGCTGATATTTTGAGTAAAAACTGTGAAAACCCCATGTTTTTTGTACGAAGGTCCACGCTAGAACGGTGTTAACGTTAACCGGTTTCTATTAAATTTTACACAAATATGTTTCAATAACCTAAATTACTTTTCTCATTGATGACAATAATATAAGAATTCAAATAAAAATATAACCTAACAATAAAAAAGAGTTTTAAATCGTACGTGTCTTCTCCGTTATCATTAGCTTTCTTCTCCGTTACCATCTTTAATATTTTTTATGAAAGTAAAATGAAATTAAGCATTTAACCAGAGATGGTTTTTAGTACAGGGTGGCGCACGAATCGTGCTACAAAAATAAAACGTAATAACTTTTTTTCTGTGTGAGTAATCGGCTTATTTTTTTTTATTTTGTAGGTTACTATTCAGATTTATAAAAATGGATGCTTGGGATACGGAGAAAAGAATTTGGATAGTGCAACGGTACCATGCTTTGCAGTCCGTCATTTCCGTCCAAAGGGAATTTAGGTGGGAGTTTGGCGGTAATCCCCCGAAGAGATGGACTATTATGAGGTTTGTAAACATGTTTGCCGAATCTGGAAGCATCGCACGAAGGCCGTACCATCGAGATGCCAATGTTCGGGTTCAGGATACAATCGCAGCAGTAGCATCTGCAATACAGGCCAATCCGAGCGTTTCGACCCGAAACTTATCGGGGCAAATTGGAGTTAGTAAACGGTCATTACAACGGATACTTCATGACGATTTAAACTTGTTTCAGTACAAAGTCCAATTTACTAGCAAGTTAAACCCTCAGGATTTGCCTGTTCGCCTGGAATTTTGATAAAAAATTATATCAATGGCCGAAGAAGACAACACATTGATCAATTGTTTGTTCATGTCTGATGAGGCCCATTTTGATCTTAACGGCAATGTAAACAAGCAAAATTGCCGTATATGGAATGAGTCTAATCCAGAAATGCTCCATGAGACGGAACTGCACCTAGAACGAGTCACTGTGTGGTGCGCAGTTTCATCAAGGTGTATTGTCGGGCCGTACTTCTTTGAAGAAAACGGTGTAACCGTTACTGTCAATGAGGACCGTTATTTAAAGATGTTGAAGGAGTTTTTTTACCCAGAACTGCGCCGAAGACGTATACCATTCAACAGCGTTTGGTTTCAGCAAGATGGAGCAACTGCACATATAGCCAGACCAGTTATGGCGGAGCTAAACAAAAAATTCGCAAGCAAATTAATTTCTAGGAACTCCACTCTTCGCTGGCCCCCAAGGTCACCTGACCTGACTGCACCAGACTTCTTTTTATGGGGTTATGTCAAGCAAGATGTGTATAAAACGAAGCCCAGGAATTTAACTGAATTAAAGCAGTCCATAACGACAATAATTGAGGCGATCCCAACTTCAACTCTTCAGACCGCAATGAATAATTTTTTATCAGGTGCCGCATATGCGTGGGAGAGCGTGAAGGTCATTTGCGGTCTATAATCTTTAAAAACAACTAACTATTTAAAATAAAATTTAATTTTCTAACCAATAAAAAAAAATAAATGAAATACATCGATTAAAAAAAAAAGTTATTTGAATTTCTTATTGTAGCACAATTGGTGCGCCACTCTGTATATGTAACCTTAATGAAAGTGTGCAAGGAAATCAACTTCTTATCTTGATGGACTGCGTACAATTTTTAACTTTAAAAGTGTTCCCAACTGAACAAAACCCGTCATTTGCTAACCTTTTTTTTGCATTTATAAGGTAATTTTTTTCACTTTCATCACGTACTTTGTTTTATAACACTTTTTATTTTCACTAATTGGTCACTTGTAATGGTATTTATGCACTAAAAAATCATTTTGTAAAAGTAACTGATTCTAAGTTCGAAATTAACATGACTTTTCTGTCAAAAAGTGCCTTTTAAGAACTTAAAATATCAATATAAAAATGATATAATTATAATTATATACAAAATGAAAATCGTTAACAAATTGAATTTATTTCCACTAGAAAAAAAAAACTTTAAAAAATACCGTTAGCTATAAAAAACTGACTGTCAACGATACGTTTTTCAATACTTACAAGCATTTTTATTTTGTATTACTAAAATGTGTATATTTATTTATTTTTGTATGCCCTAATGAAAATATGGAATTCTATGTAACTAAACATTTTTTTTTGCAAAAAATGCTATGGTGTAAGCTACATTCTATTTGCAAAACAGCATTTTCGCCATATTCTCATTTTCTTAAAGGCTTTTACCAAATAATAGATTGTTTTCCAATGACGTCTTATAGACACCTTATTCGTTCTGATTGGACAACTACACATCTTTTTTTCTTAAAATCACCATTTGAGTCCGGAAAACTCTTAAGAAAAAGGCCGGAAATCTATAAATCGAACGTGTCTACTCTGTAACCATTTATTTTTTTGTACATATGTAGTATAAACTTGCTACAATAAATTATTTTTTGGTGAAGCGTATGTGTCATCTACTTTGTGATGAATTCTTAAAAATCACTGAGTTTCGTGAATAAATATTACCTTCTTATAAAAAAAAACCTCACTTCAAGCGTCTGATTGTCTTCTCCATTGCTTTGGAATGGCCGTAAAAGCACCTGCTATGATTACATACCTATATCAATTAAATGGTGTTTTAAAAGATATTTTTTCGAAATTAAAACTATCTACATATGTATATACCTACCATATGATCGTCCTTAAATCAGTTTCTCCTGAAGAAATTTGTATATCTAAAACAAACCTACTAAATCTGACTGACTACAAAAAAATTAATCTAATCTACCCATTTACGAAAAAAAAAAAATCAGGTAGAGACATCTACATAAATAATTTTTTGGAAGCTTAAACTAATAAAATACTTTTTTGAAATTATTTATTTGTATTATTTTCTTTGCCAAATTGTTAATTGAAATATTTTTTTCAATCAAATCACCTCTGTCATTTACCTAAATGTTATATCTATTTATTGTTATTTTTTTTATTTAGCTACTGAAAAAATAAATAAATGAAACCAAATAAATATTTTCCACCCCCAGAACCCACAAGTCAAAATAGACAAATTTATAAAATAACAAAGAAGAGATTATCAATTATAATTATATTGATAATCTCTGCTTGAAACCATCATCATATATACATACCTACATACAAACAGAAGAAATATCTAATAAGAACAACAAATTGTCCGAACGCGGACAAAAAAAGAGGACAGAACAACAAATTAAAACAAAAAAACCACCACCATTGCATTTCAAAACTGTTTCATAGCAAAACAAAAAGAGAATCCATACGCATAAACTAACAACAAAACCAGATACAAATGCCATTGTTATGAACTCAATTTTCAAAATGTTGAAGCAACTTTAGCGACGCGAGCGCACCACTGGACAAACAGCGCGTACATAAAAACGACTCCATGATATTACTATGAAGTTTATATACAAAGGTAATATCCTTGTATATAAACCTTATAGTATTATCATGGAGCTGTTTTTAATTACGCGGTGTATCACCGATGGCAGCGCTAGTGAATACCCATGTTGAAAAAAATCTTCAACATGTTTACGATTTTGACAGGAGAATTTGAAGCATTTTTTATTTTCAAGGTGTAGCTGCTCAACAGCCGCAAGTATTGGGCTCTCTGTTTTTACGTTTGAGGTAAGGTAATATATATTACATACATGTATTTTGTTTTGTAATGATGTAAAATAAAGCAATGGTAGACTTAGTGGTGGTTGTTGTTTTTGTCATTTTATGCTGTCTTTTTTTTGTGCTGGTACTTTTGCAGGTACATTTATTCATTCTTCTCGATTTTCTAATAATGGCATGAATTTTCGTTTTGTAAGTTTCGAACATTTGTGTGCGGTATACAAAAATATGTGCCTACGTAGGTAAGGAAATTTTAATGACGAAGGAAAAGTTTGTTAAAAAGATAATTTTTTCTGTTCTGAATTTTGGGGATGGAGAATAATTATTTTGCTTGTTATATTTATCTATCTATTTTTTTTTTCTATTAATCCAGTTAATACAAACAAAAACATAGGTAGTTTGTTAAATTTAAAAAAAAATAGATACGTAATTAACAATTGAGAAAATAAAAGAATTAAAA
This sequence comes from Dasysyrphus albostriatus, assembly GCA_946251815.1. Taxonomy (NCBI): domain Eukaryota; kingdom Metazoa; phylum Arthropoda; class Insecta; order Diptera; family Syrphidae; genus Dasysyrphus; species Dasysyrphus albostriatus. Next base: position 108,525,775 of record OX276335.1, on the reverse strand, counting down.
AAGCTAAATAATTGTCATTCCGTAGCACTTGCCTACATAATTTGCTAGAGGAGAATGGTATAATTATATATTTTTAAGGTAGGTATGAATTTTAATAATTTTTCCGAGAAAAAAAATTATCATTTAAGCAAATGAAGTATACGGTTTTTTGAAAAAAAAAAGAGTATTAGTGAGAAAAAAATGTCCTTAAATAAAAAATGTCCGTGCTGCAAACAAAATTTATGTTGGTAGGTCTTCAGCTTACAGTTTCCAAGAAAATTATACTATGCAAAAGCAAATACAGATGCCAAGAGCTGTTCTTAGCAGCGAAAAATTCGTTGCTAAGAATAGTTTAAAGGTCCCATGCGAAAAAAGTCCATGAACATATTTTCGCATGTAAACAAAAAATTGAGATGAAATACCTACAAATTATGATTTTGCATACCTATTTGGTTTTCAGTTTCATGCAAAAAAAAATATTGCTTACATGGAATTACGAAACAATTACCCGGCAATATTTTTACGTGCTGGGAAACAGCGTGGTTAGTAAAAACTATTTTTTTTTTTCGTATGGTCAGTTTAAACTTTAAATAGGTATGCATCTCACAACATTATTTGCATGCGAATGGTTTTTCTATCGTAAAATAATTATTTTCCATTTAGGCCTATAATTCATTAATCAAGGGTAAATTTATGAGGCCAAGGCAAACATTGTTCGCCAAAGCGACTAGTATAGTATTCAAAAATATTATACAAAATTATGCATGGATTTAAGTAGATAAATTTAAAAAAAGTGTTTTATAAGAAGGTTTTTTTAATAATACAAATTCTATATACTACTGAAATAAATCAGCCAAGTAGAAGACTTAGCATTAAAGGATTGGACCTGTTGAATTCTTGATTCAAAATTCAAGCCGGACGATACACCAATTTGTAGGACTAAAGGCCATAAAAAAGCTATTTTAAATCAAAAGTGTTTTTAGTTATTTAAAATAATATCTTTTATTTTATATGAAAAAAACACGATGTAAATCTCTTCTATCAAACCAAAATAATGCACAGAATATGTGGAAAAATTTGATTTTTTTTCTGCATGGGTACTGTAAACTGTGCTTTTAAAGTCAAAAATTATTTCTACTCCCATAAGAAATACTTCTCATTACATAACTTCCTCAGTGTTATTTTCAATTTGCCGATGAATTGAAATTAACGTTATAAATGTAAGTCTATCTTCATCGGCGGCGGGTCTACGACTGAAAAGTGGACTTTCCAATGTAAATATTTCTATATTTTATTTTTTGAACTGGCGCTTCCTAGATCACGAATATGCATTTTATAAATCGCCCCTTTGTGAATCACTATACCATGATTATATTGCCAAAATGCAGACAAGCCTCATTTCTGAACCTAAGCGGTTCTACTAATTTATAAATATCAAGAGAAAATCGGATGGCTTACCTTCCTCTTTTAATTTTCGTGACTCATCATCTGCTGATCCCCAAGTAATTGTTAACCTCTTTGCCAATTTTTTCGGGTAGTCTTACAGTGATGATACAAATGAGCCTGACCTTGAATATTTTAGCTTCCTATCGAGCAATCCTCATACGTCACTTGTTTCTGTCGATATGTCTTCGTTCGGTCTGCGAAAAGATCAATTTATTGAAAGACGATTTTTCTCCTGGTCCTGACGGTATCCCTGCCAATAGTTCCATAGTTTGTAGAATTCTCCAACCCTAACGTCACCAAGTCACTCTTCACCACGTATGTAAGACCCATTCTTGAATACGCCAGCCAGGTTTGGTCACCTTACTAATCTACACACTCACATAGAATAGAATGTGTCCAGCGAAGGTTCCTCCGTTTCGTTTTTCGTAATCTCCCCTGGCCTGATCCCCACATCTTATCACCCTATGAAGATCTATTGCAATTAATTGGCTTACACACTCTTGCCAAACACCGTGCTGTTGCCGACATTCTATTTGTCCACTAACTAATTACTGGTGCCATCGATTCTTCGGCACTTCTTCAACTCATCCTGATTAATACCAACCCACGTAACTTTTGATCCATCCCATTCTTCCGCCTGCCTACCCACCGCACAAATTATGGCCATAACAATCTAGTCATTAGAATGCTACGCCTAGCCAACAGTTAACAGGATATTTTTGATTTTAACCTTAGTTCATCCTCCCTTAGAAAAATTTTGTATTCCAATTACCCTTAAACCCTCTTTTACAAATAATAATTTAAGCTAGATTTATCAGATTGTTTAATTTATTTAACTGTCTAAATATTCTTATTTGCTAGCATTTTATATTAAATTTTTTTTGTTATTTTTATGTTAATCAGCTTGAATTAAGCCAATAAATAAATAATGTCAATGGACAACCAACCAACCAGCGATTCGCATTCCTCAGCCTAGGTGCCTACATTCATGATTACTTCAATGAATTTAAATAATCATTTTTTAAGTAGGTAGTACATATGTTTGTATATAGAATCTTTTATTTCTATAAAAGTTATTCCTTAGTTTCAATTTCAAGTTCTTAACAATAATTACCGCTTAATTACTCAACATAATGTTTATTGGCAAAGCAGGGACTGGGTATAGAGAATATTTCCAAACCTTTCCATATTTTTATAAAGCATCACGATAAATTGCATGACACCTACACACCAATTGGATGGTATTTAAAAAAATATGTATACGCCCTTTTCGAGTTTAAGTGTACTCTCATACATATCCATTAAATTTCCTGAACAAAAATTCTTGTTTTAAAAAAAAATAGATGGGTATGTCTTCATCGCAACTGCAAACAAATAGCTAAATCTGGGAACCTATCTACAGTTAAAAAGATCAGGTTGAGGCATCTATTTAAGTTATTTTAGCATTTAACCATATACATACATACCTACACAAATACGAAATTAAGTTATTTTATATTTTAATTTTATATTAAAGAATGAAAAGCCCATGTCTAATGAATTAAGTACCTACCTAATTTATTCGTCATTCATCTTTGTATATAAGGTAATATCATCTTTGTATATAAGCTTTATAGTAATATCATCAACATCGATGTTTCACCTGCCCCTGGTGGTGGAACACCTTGCCTGCTCTCAACATCAAGTGTAGAGGGAAACATTTGAATGTTTCTTCTGAGAATATCAATTACCAAGGAGCCAATCTTTCGTACGTTTCACCCTCCAAAACCCATTTGCTTACATTGTTGTATTTGTAATTTCACTTCGTGTCGATGAATAGATGTGAATTGCAACAGCAAGGTAACGCGGTGAGATTTATTTGTTTTGACAGCTCATTTTTTTTCTTTGAAAATTGGAAAATAGTTTTGAGAATTTTACTTTGGCTAATAACAAAAACATCAATGTGAAATTGTTTAATTAATTTAATGTACACAAACAATTGTAATTGTTAGTTAATATTTATCCACAATTATAATAAAATACAAAAAATGAATCCATAAAATGTCTTCAATCACTCAGATTTCCATTCATCTTCAATGCATCTTGCATATTATACAGGGTGGCCCTTTCTTCATCCAGAAGAATTTGAAAATTATTGTTGGATATATTCTAAGGAAAAAATAGTTAAGAAAAATAAGAAATACAAAAATAGTTTTTCTGCAAGTTGACACCGGAACTTCAATTTGTTGTTTAAACTCCACTATACTCCCAATTTCCACTTTATAAGCATTAAAGTAGATATTGGGTGGGTTTTATTATCTTTTGTCGGGACTCGGGTATTGATCTGGATTTAACTTTAGTACAAAAAAAAAATTATGAGTTTTCAAAATCGTTTTTGTAGCACGTGTTAAAAGTTAATCAAGCCCTTTTTTGGAGATAGTAAAACAGCAATACCTATTTTAATTTTTTTTTAACTTCATGACAACCAAGCATTTGGTTTTGAGTGTTTAATAGGAGTATTGAACACTTATTACTGAAATTATACTTCATAATATAAAAGAAATGAAATAGTTTTAACAAATACACTAACTTTTTTTAAGTTTTGAGTTGGATAATTATTTTCTTTAAAAATGATTATGAAACAACTTAATTGGAAAAATTGATTCGAGAATGGTTTTTAAGAAATTATAGCATGACCTTGTAGCTGTTGTCGTATTTCTTAGTTATTTTTATTTTAAATAAATTTTGTCGTAAAACTCAAAAAAGTTAATTAAACAAAAATAAAGAGACAAATTGCAACTTAGTGGTGCTGTTGATTTTTATTTTTTTTAAAGAAAGTCGTTACTGTTATCTAAAAGCAGATAAATAATCACCTCCTATACGATTTTTTTAAATATCATTTCATAAATTACCCTGCATGAAATGGGGAACACCCTGTAGTAGGTTTTATTTTGACATCTAAAAGCCACTTTACATGATTATAGAAGTCATATGATTTCTCAAATGAGCTGCCAAACAAATCAAACCAAACCGTCTGAACACACTCATAGATCTCATATGACTTCTCAAAAGCAAAGAGCATATGACTTTTTTGACATTAGAACTGCAGCTAATTCCATTTGAAAAGTCAAACAGGAATTGTTGTTTTCATGGAAAATAGTGAATTCAGAGTATTGAAAATAAAAATATTTCTACAGAAAAATTAGAATTTTGAATGAAAACAACAGTGGATAGCTCCAAGAAAGTAATTTTGCTTTACAAGAATGTATTTGTTTACGATTTTTTTTTTATTTTGGTTTTGACAGATAACCATAAACAAAATCAATGCGAAGTTAAGACGTGTAAACATAAAAAAATGATAACCGTATGACTTGCCTTGAAATGACAGCTCATATGAGAAATAATACAGAAAAAATAATAGACAGGTCATATGACTTCTGTTATCGTGTAAAGTACACTTAATTGACAGACAGAGGTAAATAATTCTAACCACGGGATGTGTTTAACAAATAGAAACCCAACTAGGGCCAGGTTCACATTAGGTGTGTTATTTTATCTTGCCTTAATGGGCTTCGACAAAAAAACGACGCCGGGGATTTTTTTTTTTTTAATTCATTTTTATTTTTCCATTTTCCTAAAACTATCTTAAAGCTAGACAAAAATTCATAAAAACGAGCCTACTTATCAATATCTTAAAACTAATTTACTGGCCCCAGTCGGGCGCTCTAAGTTAAACTATAATAACTTAATGCTAATGCCTTTCGGCCTAAGAACTATCTAAATACTAAATCCAGGTCGGTTTTATTTTTTACCGAGAAGAATTTACAAAAAACTCGGTATCATTGTCTTTATTTTTTTTTGGTTTTATATAAAACTTACAAACTACATACAACTAAATTAAAGCTAATTAAAACTAAATAAAACTAATTAAAACTACTTAAAGCTACTTAAAACTATTTACAACTAATTATAAACTAGTTACAACCTACTTATAAGCTACTTACAGACTACTTACAAACTAGAACAGCCACAGCAAGCATTTTCCGGTTTTATAATTTTTTTTTTGTATTTTTGTAGATTTTATAATTTTTTTTTAATGTTTTATATATATATATCGCATTATTCAGAGCGTTGTTAAACAGAGTGGTATAAATATCTACTGCTTCTTGAGGTAAACGTCGAAGTACAACGTTGGATATGCCATCGACTCCTGCTGACTTCTTCTTCTTTAATGAATCGAAGATGAGCTGGAGCTCCAACTTCGTAATTATCAGGGAACTGAACCCATTTCGCTCGGTGATTATGGCGTTTGCCAAATAATCTTCATTGAACCCGGTGAAACCGAGGTTCTCTGATCGCCATTGCGTGATGTCATTCCGAAGGTAGGAGTGATGGAGCAAGGCTCTGTTTTCCAGGTCGTGATTCGGGCGAATGCACGCATTCACCTTGTACACTTGCTGGAAAGCGGCCCCCACTGCCTCCACTTTCTCCTGCGGATCTTCGACAATAAAGAGATCATCGTTAAAGACGGCGTCCTCTGGATCAATTCCTGCTGTCAGAAGTACGTCTCTGTTGTCAGTCGTTCTCTGAAGCTTAAGACAAGGAAGGTCTTTCTGATCATTCCTTCTAAATATCTTGTTAATTTGGGGAAACATGCTCGGGTAGCTAGAATTAACGGCCCGAATTTTGTTATCCCAATACAAATTAATTGACAACCGATAATTTTCTTTAATTAGTTGGTTGATGTTCTTGATCGACGACTTCAGTGTCCTAATCTCCAGATCGTGAGGGTCAGTAAACTGTCGGTACAAGAGTTTTAGTTTTGTCAGCAGTCCACTTTTTTGTCTGTGTAATACATCAATGGTCGCATTCTGTCACATGTCGGTTGCGTCCCGTTGTTTGTATTTCGGTATTTTTCTGTTCATTATTCGTTTGATTGTCTCGTCCATTTGTTCTAAGTATTGGTCTATTTCGTTATTTGTCAAATTGCTGTCATTTGGTGGGGATATGTTGATCGAATCGATTTCGCTCGATAAGGCGTTGGTAAAGCGTGGCCAGCGCACCTTACTGTAATTGTAAGTATGCACAGGTACATACTCATCCAACTCCACGAGCTCGTTCGGAAGCTGTATTACGGCGGTGATTCCGCAGTGATCACTGTCGTACTCGATCGTTCGTAAACAGTTTCTTGGTCTTTGACCCACAGTGTCAGTAATTGTCAGTCTTGCGTCTATTAGCAATAGATCCAGATAGGCACCACTTCTTGGAAACGATGGCTGATCCGTAGCCAGCAGTTCCATACGATATTCAGCGTTATATTGACTCATCCAATTAAAAAGATGAATACCTCTCGGAGTCTGTACTTGATTTCCCCAATCTAAGTGTTTGGCATTCAAATCACCGGCAATGAGAAAGTAATTCTCTTCCAAGCTCAAGCGTAGACATACGAAAAGTTTTTCAAGCTCTGTCATAAAATCAGTTTGCTGATGTGATTCCGGTGCATAAGCCGCGATCACAAACATTCTCTTCCCCTGTTGGAGAGGAATGCATACGATGCACGCCTCTAACAGCCGAAATCTGCGCAGATCACTATTATATATAACTTCATGATTAATGCCTTTTCGTATGAAGATTGCGACGCCTCCCCCTTGAGTGGAGTTGGGTCGATCTCTTCTAACGATATTGTAATTGTTGTTAGTCAACTTATGTTTCTGGTTCAGCTTAGTTTCGCTGGCTATAAACACATCTGGACTTTGGTCTTTCAACAATTGAAATAGATTAGCTCTACGTTCGGTCCTTATCAGTGAATTTACATTCACAGCAAGGATCCTAAGAGGCCTCTCCGACAGCGCGCCTTTAACCACTAATTTGCGTTAGGCTAGGCAAAACATAGTAGAGATAGTCTACCCTAGTCACCTACTCCTTTATTTGATTATTAAGTCCTGTTAACTGGCCTTGAATTGCCAGCAACATGCTTCTAATCTCGGCCTGAGCGTCCGGAGCCTTTGGCACTAGGGCCTGTTGGGCTACCTTAGCTGCAGGCTGTACCGTTTTTCCCCTCCCTGCCGCCATTTGGGTGTAGGAAATTTGGGGATTAACGGGCGTTGCTGTAGGAGCACGCGTTGATGGGCGTATCTCTACCGCTGTCTGCTTAGCCGCTTTATTGTTACGAATTTGGTGAAAAGCTGAGCAACCCTGATAATTAGCAGGGTGCCATTCCTTTCCACAAAGTGCACATTTAAGCTGGGTCATGTCATCGACCCGTTCCTCACCGAGCTTACACTCTCCCTTAATGTGGTTTTCACCGCGGTTCACACAGCGTGACTGCATTTAGCAGTTTGCTGCAGCGTGGCCAAACCTTTGGCAGCGCATGCATTGAAGCATGTCGCCACGTCTCTTTAATTTATCCCATGTTACAATCTGGTAGTTGAGGACGGAGATACTCCTCAGACTATCCAGTTTGCTGCTGGGTGAGAGTTGAACCAGGAAGAACGGTAGAGAGCGCTTCTCCCGTCTGGCTCTGACCGTAGCGAACGGCTTAACCCCGATAAAGACGAGATCGTCACCCGCTTTTTTACGGAGCTCATTTAAGAGCACCTGTGGTTCCGTGCAGGAATCTATGCCCTTCAATAGGACCGTTTGTACTTTATCTACTTTAGGGGTAAAGCTGAAGAACTCTGTTGTTGATTTCTTTAGCAAATCTTTTATTATTTTGAGCTGCTCCACTGTGGAGCAGTGAATGGCATGCCTTTCAATCAATCAATAGTAAAGTTTTGGCCTATGGCCGACTTACATAGTTCAATAGTCTCTTGAAGATCCATCTTATATGTATTTATTGGCAGCACCTTTTCTTTTTTGCTTTTGGGTGGTTGTGGCTGCTGCTGATGTTCTCCTTGCTGAATCCCCTCCTACTGCTTTTGCTGTTGTGTCTGCTGCTGTTGGTTCTGCTGATGTTTTTTTTTTTTTCTCTGCTCTTTGGGCTGCTGCTGTGATTGTTTCCCTATCAGCTTTTCTTTGGGCTGCTGCTTAGCTTGTTGCTGTGGCAGCTGTTTTTGTTGCTGCTGGGAATGGAAATTTAGCTTTGGCGGCCGTGCCGCCACCTGCATCTCTTGTTGAGGCGCCCCCTTATGTGGCGCCTGTGCTGCTTTCTTCCGCTCGTGCTTCTGTTTTTCTTTTTCGCGGCGAGCTTCTTGTTTAAGTTTTAAGTTTTCTATCAGTGGCGTTAGGATGGCATTAACTCGTTCCATCTCCCCTTTTACGGCACCGATCTTCTCGTTGATGGCCTGTTCTTCGTCAACATTGTGCTTTTTTCGGCTTTGCATTTGCGCCTCATCATCGTCTTCTGAGGACACCTCTGGTATAGTTATATCAATGAAGATATTGCTATCACCCGTTGTGTATAACCCTTCTCCACCTTCGGACATATATTGAACGGCATCTTCGTCTGAGGGCGAACTATAAGTTGCCGCTGTATGTTTATTACTGCTGATGCTTTGGCTTGTCGCGACGCCCCTCTCCCCCCAGCTGGCAGCTCTGCTGAAGTGATAGTAGAGCGCCGCTTAACCAAACTCTGCGCACATCTTATCTTCTTCTATCATCTGATGTCACCGTTGCTGTTGATGTACTTGCTGTTGGTGCCGTTGCTGATACATCTTTCGATGTACCTGCTGCTGGTGCCATTGCAGATTCCTCTATCATTGCTGGGCCACCTTTCGGTGCACCCGAACTTTTCTCCCTCTCCATCTGCTGGTTCTCCCAGATAATAAAATTTTCCACCTCCCTGTTGTGAAAAAAAGCTTGTAAATTTCTGATGCCCGACTGGGACTCGAACCCGTGACCCTCCGATTGACGGTCCGTCACCTTTTTTTTTTTTTTTTTATTTTCATTTTTCAATTTTCTTAAAACTATCTTAAAGCTAGACAAAAATTTATAAAAACTAGCCTACTTATCAATATCTTAAAACTAATTTACTGGCCCCAGTCGGGCGCTCTAAGTTAAACTATAATAACTTAATGCTAATGCCTTTCGGCCTAAGAACTATCTTAATACTAAATCCAGGTCGGTTTTATTTTTTACCGAGAAGAATTTACAAAAAACTCGGTATCATTGTCTTCATTTTTTTGTTTTATAAAAAACTTACAAACTACATAAAACATAATAATAATAATAAATTAAAGCTAATTAAAACTAATTAAAACTACTTAAAGCTACTAAAAACTATTTACAACTAATTATAAACTAATTACAACCTACTTATAAGCTACTTACAGACTACTTACAAACTAGAACAGCCACAGCAAGCATTTACCGGTTTTATATTTTTTTTGTATTTTTGTTGATTTTATAATTTTTTTTTTTTGTGCCACCCTGACTGTCCCTACTTAAAACTTACTACCTAAACCTATGTAAGTCGGCCATACAAAAGAAAATAGCAAGGTCAACTATTAAATGTCTGAAGGAACTTCATCTTCGTTTTTCAACCACCAGAACTGGTTCTCCTGCCTCACCCTATCTCTTCGGTCCCGTTCGGACACAGTCCTACTGAACCGAAGGTGCTCAGCTCCGTCTTGTGCGAGGACGTCTTGACTGTAAAGGAGCCGCCGATCCACAGTTCTGCGGCCGACGTGGTAGATTAGCGGAACCGCCGCTCTATCCTGGATCAACCCTCGACTTTCTAGGTGGAGGAATGCATCGGGCGGAATAAAGCCGCTTAGACGCACACTCTCGTAGTGTTCGTTGTTGGGGTAATAAGCCCCGAAAATTAAGCTGTTAGACGAGGACATCGCTCTTGCAATGTGACCTCGAATAAGCTTCAGCAATAGAGCCAGGTTGGAATAGTAGTGTTTGTACTCCGTCTCTGGTGTTCTGTGCAATCCAAGGCAGCGTCGAAGACACTGCCTCTCAAACACCCGAATCTTTTTCATTTGAAATGGGGCAACGTTGAACCAAACCGGGCATCCATAGGCAATCATCGGCCGGATAAGGGCCATGTAGCAAATCACCTTCACCCTGCTGTCAAGCCGGCTGCTATAAAACAACCGTTTTGTCAGGGCAAAAGCTCCCCTAGCCCTGGCCAGAGCAGCATTTATATGTCTGTCGAAATACAAATACTGATCCATCCAGATGCCAAGGTACTTTACTACACTTTTACTCGCCAGTGGATGTCCATTTGGCCCTACGATCACCAGTTTGCGCCAGTTTTTTCTCGTATCCCTTGTGGCTCTAAGCAACGGAGTCCTAAACAAGATAGTTTCTGATTTCTGAAAGTTGATTTTCAACTTCCAGTCATCGCAATATCGCTGAATCTTCTCGAAGTCACACTGCAAAAGAATCCTGATGACCTCGACTTTTGGAGCTGTTCTGTACGCAATTAGATCGTCGGCATACGCAATTGCCTGAGTTAGACTACTTATCAGATCGCTGGTATAAATGCTGAATAGAATCGGCGAGTTGACCGCTCCCTGCTGAAGACCATTTTTAATATTAAAGGTTGTGGCAGAAGTTACATTGCCACTCTTGACAACAAACTTTCTGCCATTGAGCATATCATAAAGCATATATAATAGTGGTTTACTAATGCCAAGTCTGGTCAGCTTAAGATAAAGACCCTCTAACCATACGGTGTCGAAGGCCTTCTCCAAATCAACCAGACAGGCACCCGTACACTGCTTCTTACATCAGAAACGAGTTTCGATGCGGCATGAATGGTGTCATGTCCCGCCTTAAAACCGAACTGATAGTCCGGTATGATATTATTGGCCTCTGCCCACTTAGCCAGAGCTCTATTGAAAACTTTTTCGAATACCTTGCTGATACTCGGAAGAAGACTTATCGACCGGAGATTCGCCGGATTGGAGTTGTCCTTTCCCTTTTTCGGGAGAGGATGCACCACAGCTGTCTTCCACCGCACTGGATAATATGCATTATTCAGAGCGTTGTTAAACAGAGTGGTATAAATGTCTACTGCTTCTTGAGGTAAATGTCGAAGTACAACGTTGGATATGCCATCGACTCCTGCTTATTACGGTCCGCCACCTCTTTCTATGTGCTATTGCACTATTGAAAATAGCTTGCTTGTAATTTAACTTAGACTAGTCACTCCGAATTAATTACTTTGAATACACTGGGAAGCCGAAAACGTCTACACACTTCCACAGTATGAGATCGACTGACAACGCCGGGGCTAAACAATGCTCCGTGGTTCAAAATTTGTAATTCATCAATTTCTGTGGATCTACTGGTTTTTAATGATGATTTAGGTTTCTTGTAAATTATAAATGCCAATTACATGCTTGAACCACCCTTAGTTAAACAACCAAATCAGTGAGCTAAACGCGTGGAGCTATGGATCAAAACATTAACCCCGTTTAATTAAAACAAACCGTATCGTTAAATAAATAAATAGATAGATAAAATAAACTAATAAATAAAAACAAACCTAAAACATTTTGGCTTACAGTAATGAGAAATAATAGAAATATGCTGGGGTGCCAAACTGAATTAAAATTATAAAATGGCTAGTTATACGAGTAGCTTCTAGCGTGATCATGTTAACTAATAACTACAATTAATAAATAAAAGAAATGAAGTAAAATAAACTAAAAGCTCTCCCAAGCCAACGCGAATGAGGAGCGACGATGAATTTTTGTTGTTGTTTAGCGTTGTGTATGTATTTTTCATATTTTGTACTATTGTGAATGATTCGTTGCGAATCAATCGGCACTCGTGTTGGTTTTGGAGAGCCTTAATACTACGTTTTCGTTAGACCAAATGAGGAATTTTCGTTGAAAATTTTCAAATTTGATTTTAACTCAATTATCCTGACATCATGTTTTCCTTCTGTATGGAAATCTGCAAAAGTTATTCCTGTGCTTAAGACACCAGGTACTCGACTCTCCGCACCTGAATATAGACCCATTTCTATTTTGCCATATTTTTCAAAAGTCATGGAAAAACTTTTACACATTCAACTCTCCGTTTTTTTGAGAACAAATAATCTTATTTGTAACAAACAGTCTGGTTTTAGGGCTAAGCATAGTTGTGTATCTGTGTTGATAAAAGTATCAGATGATATACGAATTTCAGTCAGTAATGACTTAGTAACTTTTTAACCTTGTTGGACTTCTCAAAGGCCTTTGACACCGTTGACCACACGCTTTTAGTATCTTAATTTAAAAGGCTTTTCAATTTTACTGACAACTCAGCTAATTTAATACGATCTTATTTGGGCGGAAGGAAGCAATCAGTGTTTTTGAATGAAGATTCTAGATCACAGTTCAAAAATATTTTGAGCGGAGTTCCTCAGGGATCCATACTGGGCCCACTGCTTTTTACAATATTTATAAATGATTTACCTCAATATATTAGAGAAGCAAATGTGCATATGTATGCTGACGATGTGCAGATTTATATTTCTTGCAAGCTAGGTTTAATTGAGGATGGTGTCCTTAGGCTTAACTCTGACCTGCAACGCATAGTAGAAAGGGCTGAAAGAAATAGTCTTCAACTTAATCCCAAAAAATCTAAGTGTTTAGTTGTTTATAAAAATAAACTTGATTTAAGCTACTTTCCAGTAGTTTCTCTGGGGAATACTTCAATAGAATATGTTGATAAAACCAAAAACTTAGGGATCTGGTTCCACAGGACACTTAGATGGGATGATCATGTTATGACTGTAATAGGGAAAGTTTACGGAAGCCTTAGGAGCCTCTCTATGTCAAAGCATTACACACCCATTCTCACTAAAATAAGGCTAGTAAGAGCACTTCTAGTTCCTATCATTACCTATGGTTGCCAAATCACTTTCTGCTGTTCTGCAGAAACTAAAAGAAAACTTAAAGTTTTATTGACATTTTTGTATTTTTTTCAATGCTAGGCAAATGTAATTAAATTAACACTAGTACTTACTACACCTGTCTATTAAGGCCAAACTATATTTGCTCACAAGCAAGCAAATAAATAGACCATAATGCCATTATCTGTAAGACCAACTCCTTGACCCAGGTTTTTCGTCACAAATTTCGACTCGACTCCGGTCCCCAAACGAGATCTAGTCAAATCAAACTCATTTTAACTCAACCCAGGTTTACAAAGAGTTGACGCGAGCTTCAAGCTGGCTTAACAACACATATAAGCGTAGTACATATGCCAAAATTCTAGTTTGTGAATATCTTTTTTCATTTCGCAAAATTATTTAAAACTTTCTTCTTACTCACAGTAAGTTATTTTCCGTCAAGAAAAGAGTACATTTTCTACATTTCCTTATACATTTCGAGAGTTGAAAAGAAAAAAAACAGAAAAGACAAATTGTTTTCCAGACAGGCGGGAATAAGTAAAAATCGACTACAATTTACATTTAAAAAAAACCACAACTTATTCTCATAAGGTCCGGTTAGCAATTGATATATAATTTCTCCCTTTTTTTATACTTTTTGAACAAGCCCATTGCAGCCCAAGTGAATTTGAAAATAACTGAAGATTTTCAAAAATAACCGAAATATTCGTGGTGGGTTGATCCCAACTGTCTATGTGTGCGAATAAATCAGTGGTGGACTTAGCCCAGCTGTCAATGTGTGCAAAAACCTAGTTGTGGACTTAGCCCAACTGTCTATGTGTGCGTGTTTCAGTTTGTAGGCAAAGCCGAATGACAGCCAATGATTGGCTTCTTGGTAATTGATATTCTCTGTGTTTCTTGTTTGGGTTTTCTTCTTCTACTTTTGGGATTACATGTTTATAAGTTCAGTCGTAAGAATGCATTGGATATGGGAGGATCGCCTCTCAGCACTCCAAAAATGAAAACAAATGTTGATGGATTTTTTAGGTAGGTAAGTCACGCTTCGCTGCGCGCGCCGCCGACCAGAGAATATCAATTGCCAAGAAGCCAATCTTTCGTACGTTTCACCCTCCAAAACCCATTTGTTTACATTGTTGTATTTGTAATTTCACTTCGTGTCGATGAATAGATGTGAATTGCAACAACAATGTAACGCGGTGAGATTTATTTGTTTTGACAGCTCAGTTTTTTTTTCTTTGAAAATTGGAAAAAAAATTTGAGAATTTTACTTCGGCTGATAGCAAAAACATCGATGTGAAATTGTTTAATTAATTTAAAGTACACAAGCAATTGTAATTGTCAGTTAATATTCATCCACGATTATAATAAAATACAAAAAATGAATCCATAAAATGTCTTCAATCACACAGATTTCCAAATATCTTCAATGCATCTTGCTTCTTGCATATTATATAGGGTGGCCCTTTCTTCATCCAGAATAATTTTAAAATTATTGTTGGATATATTCTAAGGAAAAAAAATAGTTAAGAAAAATAAGAAATAAAAGAATAGTTTTTCTGCAACCTGACACCGGAACTTTAATTTTTTGGTTTAAACTCCCCTAAACTGTCAATTTCCACTTTATAAGTATTAAAGTTGATATCAGGTGGGTTTTATTATCTTCTGTCGCGATTCGGGTTTTGATCTGGATTTTACTTTAGTACAAAAAAGAAATAATTAGGAGTTTTCAAAATCGTTTTCGTAGCACGTGTTAAAAGTAAATCCAGCCCTCTTTTGCAGATAATAAAACAGCAATAGCTATTTTTAATTTATTTTTTTAAACTTCATGACATCTAAGCATTTGGTTTTGAGTGTTTAATAGGAGTATTAAATACTTATTTCTGAAATTTTACTTCATACTACTCGTATAAAAGAAATGAAATAGTTTTAACAAATACACTAACTTTTTTAAGTTTTAAGTTGTATAATTATTTTTTTTTTAAATGATTACGAAACAATTTAATTAGAAAAATTGATTCGAGAATGGTTTTAAGAAATTTTAGCATGACCTTCTAGCTGTTGTCTTATTTCTTAGTTATTTTTATTTTAAATATATTTGATCGTAAAATTCAAAAAAGTTAATTAAACAAAAATAAAGAGCATAACATTGCAAGTTGCAAGTTAGTAGTGCCATTGATTTTCAATTTTTTTTTTTAAGAAAGTTACTACTCTTATCTAAAAGCGGATAAAAAATCCCCTCTTCCCATACGATTTTTTTTTTTTAATATCATTTCATAAATTATCCTGCATGAAATAGGGAACACCATGTATTTTGTTTTGTTTTGACATCTAATTGACAGACCGAGGTGAATAATTTTGACCACGGGACGTGTTCAACAAATAGAAACCCAACTAGGGCCAGGTTCACATTAGGTGTGTTTTTTCCATGTCTGAATGGGCTTGGACGAAAAAAACGACGTCGGGCTAAACAATGCTCCGTGGTTCAAAATTTTTAATCCATCAATTTCTGTAGATTAACTGGGTTTTAATGATGATTTAGGTTTCATGTAAGTTATAAAAGTCAATTACATGCTTGAACCACCCTCAGTTAAACCACAAAATCATTGAGCTAAAAGTGCGGAGCTATGGATCAAAACAATAACCCTGTTCAATTAATACGAACACATATCGTTAAATAAATACATAGATAGATATAATAGATTAATTAATAAAAACAAACCTAAAGCATTTTTGCTTACAGTAATGAGAAATAATAGAAATATGCTCGGGTGACAAACTGAATTAAAATTATAAAATAGCTAGTAGCTCCTAGCGTGACCATGTTTACTAGTACAATCAAAATAGAAATGAAGTAAAACAAACTAAAGGCTCTCCCAAGCCAACGCCAACAAGGAGTGACGATGAATTTTTGTTGTTGTTAAGTATTGTCTATGTTTTTGTCATATTTTGTACTATTGTGAATGATTCACTGCGAATCAATCGGTATTCGTGTTGGTTTTGGAGAGCCTTAATACTACGTTTTCGTTAGACCAAATGAGGAAATTTCGTTGAAAATTTTCAAATTTGATATGAAATCATCTCATTTTCCACACAAATTCAAATTTCGAAATGAGATAATCTCAACCAAACTTGCACACAATTTTCTAGGAAATTAAGTCAAAACCTAACGAACACACCGAATTGGGCACATTTTGAATAGCTCTAAAAAGATTTTGAACGAAAATGTTAAAGCTGAATTAAAAAATTAACAACAAAAAGTGATTTACAGGCAGGGTTGAAACTCAAAAAATGAAATGAGCTGTCAAAAGAAATACCAAATTACAGATGAAAACACTTTTTCTGTAATTTGCAAAATTACCTCATTTGGGCTCTTATGAAAACGTTTTTATATGCATTATATTAATATTATTATTATTAATAACCAATTGATTAAAAACTATAGGGTTCATTGTAGAGTTACTTAATCCAATATTCAGTAATTTTAACTAATTAATTACAGCTGGTTAGCTGATGCTCGACGATTATTAAAGCAAAACTATATTTGCCCACAAACAAGCAAATAAACAGACCATAATGCAATATCTGTAAGACCATCTCTTTGATCCAAGTTTTTCGTCACAAATTTCGACTCGAAATTTCTAGTCAAATCAAGCTCATTTCGACTCAACCCAGGCTTACAAAAAATGACGCGAGCTTCAAGCTGGTTTAACAACACATGCAAGCGTAGTATATATGCCAAAATTCTAGTTTGTGAATATCTTTTTTCATTTCGCATAATTATTTAAAAAATTCTTCTTACTCTCCGTCAGTTATTTTCCGTCAAGAAAAGAGTACATTTTCTACATTTCTTTATATATTTCGGGAGTTGCAAAGAAAAAATAAACAGAAAAAACAAATTGTTTATCGAAAAGAAATTAATTAAAGATATTTATTTTCCAGACAGGCGGGAATTAGTAAAAAGCGACTACAATTTAAATTTAAAAAATAAACCACAACTTATTCTCATAAGGTCCGGTGAGCACTTGATATATAATTTCTCCCTTTTTTTATATTTTTTGAACAAGCCCATTGCAGCCCAAGTGAATTTGAAAATAACTGAAGATTTTCAAAAATAACCGACATATTCGTGGTGGGTTGATCCCAACTGTCTATGTGTGCGAATAAATCAGTGGTGGGTCGATCCCAACTGTCAATGTGTGCAAAAACCTAGTGGTGGACTTAGCCCAACTGTCTATGTGTGCGTGTTTCAGTTTGTAGGCAAAGCCGGATGACAGCCAAGGATTGGCTTCTTGGTAATTGATATTCTCTGCCGCCGACCGTTCGTGTTGTTGGTTGATACACAGACGGTGGGGTGGGTAGTTTTTTTATTTTTAAGTGTCATTTTCATTCTTGTGGTTTTTCGTGTTGTTTTTTACTGTTCTTCTTCTTTTTGATCTGCGGCTTGAGAATAATATAACGGGTGATTTTTTAGCTGGTTTGGTTTTAGCAACACTGGTTTTGACAGCTGACGTGTGTTTAGTACCTTGTGTCACTATCAAACAGCTTCAGTTTGGTTTGCAATTTAACCATGGATCGTCTTACAAATGAACAACGCTTGCAAATTATTGAATTTAGTATCAAAATTCATGCTCGGTTCGAAATGTTCATCGCGCGCTGCTTCCATTTTATGGTCGGCATTCTCGACCTTCTGAGCAGTCTATTCGGAAGATTGTGACCAAATTTCGCACCAAATTTACTTTGTTGGACATTAAACCACCAACAAGTTTACGTACTGTGCGTAGTGAAGAAAATATTGCGGCCGTATCAGCTAGTGTGACAGAAGACCGCGAAATGTCGATTCGGCGCCGTTCCCAGCAGTTAGGCCTTTGTTACAGCACTACGTGGAAAATTTTGCGGAAGGATTTGGGCGTAAAGCCTTTTAAGATACAGCTGGTGCAAGAACTTAAGCCAGCCGACCTACCACAACGCCAAATTTTTGGTGAATGGGCTCTTGGAAAGCTGGCCGAGGATCCGCTTTTTTATCGAAAAATTGTGTTCAGCGATGAGGCTCATTTTTGGTTGAATGGGTACGTAAATAAGCATAATTGCCGCATTTGGAGTGAAGATCAGCCAGAAGCATTGCAACAGCTACCAATGCATCCCAAAAAAGCCACTGTTTGGTGCGGTTTATGGGCCGGCGGCATTATTGGGCCATATTTCTTCAAAGATGATGCGAATCGCAGCGTTACTGTCAATGGTGAACGCTACCGAGCGATGATAACAAACTTTTTTTTACCCGAAATGGAAGTTCTTGACTTGCATGATATGTGGTTTCAACAAGACGGTGCCACATGCCACACAGCACGCGAAACAATGGCGCAATTGCGAGGCGAGTTTGGTGAACAGTTAATTTCACGTTTCGGGCCGGTCAATTGGCCGCCTAGATCGTGCGATTTGACACCATTAGATTATTTTTTGTGGGGGTATGTCAAAGCTAATGTCTATAGGGACAAGCCCGCTTCGATTGACGCACTGGAAGCCAACATCCATGCATTCATTCGTGAGATACCGGCCGATATGTGTGAAAGAGTATGCCAAAATTGGACTCAGCGGATGGGCTACCTGAGACGCAGCCGCGGTCAACATTTGCATGAAATTATCCTTAAACATTAAATTGCAAGGTTCAAACTATCGATTCAAATAAATATTTCATTCATTTTTTCAAATTTTTTGTGTTTTTTTTTTTTTAAAGTTCTAAGCCACTTAAAAAATCACCCGTTAGTTAGGTACTCCTATGTGCATATATATGTAGTATCGTAGCTTGTAAGTATGCGGGAAAAGTTTGTAATTTGAAAAACTTCTCCGTTTTGATTTTGGTTATGGAAGATTTAATGTATATGTTGTATTGTATTTGATGATTATTTATTAAGGAAACGTTGAAAATTGTATTAAGAAGATGCATACGTTAATGAGTGCTTGTTTTATTAGAAAAAAAATATCTAATAGGTAAATATTTTCATTTACAATTTGGAAAAGGAAATAGTAGAATGAATAGGGTTTATTTTGTAGGAGATTGATCTTTTTCAATTCAATGAATAGGAACATACATAATTACAATTTCTTAAGGATACGAATAAATTAGGTAGGTACTTAATTCATTTGGCATGGGCTTTTCATACTTTAATATAAAATTAAATTATAAAATAACTTAATTTCGTATTTGTGTAGGTATGTATGTATATGGTTAAATGCTAAAATAACTTAAATAGATGCCTCAACCTGATCTTTTTAACTGTAGATAGGTTCTCAGATTTAGCTATTTGCTTGCAGTTGCGATGAAGACACGAAATTTATCTATTTATTTTTTTTTTAAACAAGAATTTTTGTTCAGGAGGTATTTTAGGACATTTAATGGTTATGTATGCGTGTACACTCAAACTCGAAAAGGGCATATACATACACATCAGTCGATCTCGTACTGTGGAAGTGTGTAGACGTTTTCGGCTTCCCAGTTAATTTAAACTAATTATTTCGGAGTGACGTAGTCAAATTCAGTTTTAAGCAAGCAGATATTAATTGTGTTAATAGCACAGAGGAAGAGGTGGCAGACCGAGAATCCAGAGGTAGTGGGTTCGAATCACAGTCGGGCAATAATTATTTGGCTGCTTTTTTTCATAATCGTGAAGTAGAAAACTTCATCGAGTGGGAAGAGCAGCTAATGCAATCCAGCAACACAGCGGGGACATCGAAAGGTGCCCCAGCAACAACAACAATAAAGCCAGATATGGCACCACCAGCTAAAGCTACGGCTAATGCCGACGCAACAACAACAACAACCAAGCAGGCGATGGCACCACCATCCATACCTTCAACCAGTGCCGTAGCAACAACGGCAAAAACAGCAACGGCACCAACAGTCGATAGCAAGAATAAGAGGAGAAAGAGAATAAGCTGTGCATCGAACTTGGTCAAGCGCCGCTCCACCACCACCTCAGCCCAGCTGCCAGCCGGGGTGAAGGAGACGGCGCGCACAGCCAAAACGACAGCAGCAGCAAAAATTCATCAACAACTTGACACCTCGCCATCCGATGACGACATCGAATACATGTCCGAAGGTGGCGGCGTCTATACACTACAGGGGAATCCAACAGCAATGTGCTTGTTGGTTTAACCTCACCACAGGCGTCCTCCGAAGAGGAAAACGAGGCGCAAGGCGCACTAGTCGAGCTTGATGAGCAAGCGATTAGTGAAAAAATTGATGCCATTCGGGGGGAGATGGAAAGGCTCAATTCCATTGTTACCCCTCTAATACAAGCCCTGAAAAGTAAACAGGAAGCTAGACGAGAACGAGAGAAGAAGGAGCGCGAGTTAAAAAAAGTACTGCAAGAGCATTTAAAAGCAGTGCCACAAAAAACAGCGCCACAACAAGAGCTGCAAACGAAAGCGCAGCCAGAGCAAAGGCAATCACAACAGCAACTGCCACAGCAGAAGGAAGGAGAGCAGCAACAACAAAAGTTGCCAACTGAACAACCACAGCAGCAACCGAAGGTGCAACGCACAAAGAAACAACAACAGCAACAAAAACCACAGGAGCAGAGCCAGGAGCAACAGCAGGGAGTACACCAGCAGCAGCCACAGCCGCCCCAAAATAAAAAAGAAAAGGTGCCACCAATTAATACGTACAAAATGGAATTGCAAGAAACCATCGACCTATGTAAGTCGGCCATAGGCCAAAACTTTTTTATTAAACGTTTGAGTAAAGATAGACATGCTATCCACTGCTCCACAGTGGCTCAGCACAAAATTATTAAAGAGTTACTGAAAAAATCCACGACTGAGTTCTTCAGTTTTACCCCCAAAGTGGATAAATACCAAACGGTCCTCTTGAAGGGCATAGATTCCTGCACGGAACCACAGGTGCTCTTAAATGAGCTCCGTCAAAAAGCGAGCGACGATCTCGACTTTATCGAGGTCAAGCCGTTCGCTACAGTCAGAGCCAGACGGGAGAAGCGGTCTTTGCCGTTCTTTCTGGTACAGCTATCGCCCAGCAGCAAACTGGATAGGTTGAGAAGTATCTCCGTTCTCAACTACCAGGTTGTAACTTGGGATAAATTAAAGAGAGGCGGCGACATGCTTCAATGCAAGCGCTGCCAAAGGTTTGGCCACGCTGCAGCAAACTGCGAAATGCAGTCACGCTGCGTTAAGTGTGGTGAGGACCACAACAAGGGGGAATGTAAGCTCGGTGAGGAACGGGTCCAAGACATGACCCAGCTTAAGTGTGCACTTTGCGGAAAAGAGGGGCACCCTGCTAATTATCGGGGTTGCTCAGCTTTCCAGCAAATAAGAAACAACAAAGCGACTAAGCAGACAGCGGTAGAGATACGCCCATCAACGCGTGCTCCTACAGCAACGCCCGTTAAGCCCCAAATTTCCTACGCCCAAATGGCGGCGGGAAGGGGAAAAACGGTACAGCCTGCAGCTAAGGCAGCCCAACCGGCCCTAGTGCCAAAGGTGCCGGACGCTCAGGCCGAAATAAGAAGCATGTTGCTGGCAATTCAAGGCCAGTTGACAGGACTTCACAACCAGATAAAGGAGCAGGCGACTAGGGTAGACTATCTCTACTCTGTTTTGCCTAGCTTAACGCAAATTAGAGGTTAAAGGCGCGCTGTCGGAGAGGCCTCTTAGGATCCTTGCTGTGAATGTAAATTCACTGATTAGGACCGAACGTAGAGCTAATCTTTTCCAATTGTTGAAAGACCAAAGTCCAGATCTGTTTATGGCCAGCGAAACTAAGCTGAACCAGAAACATAAGTTAACTAACAACAATTACAATATCGTTAGAAGAGATCGACCCAATTCCACTCAAGGGGGGGGCGTCGCAATCTTCATACGAAAAGGCATAAACCATAAAGTTATATATAATAGTGATCTACGCAGATTTAGGCTGTTAGAGGCGTGTGTCGTATGCACTCCTCTCCAACAGGGGAAGCGAATGTATGTGATCGCGGCTTATGCACCGGAATCACCTCAGCCAACTGATTTTTTGACAGAGCTTGAAAAACTTTTCGAAGGTCTACACTTGAGCTTGGACGAAAATTACTTTCTCATGGCCGGTGATTTGAATGCCAAACACTTAGATTGGGGAAATCAAGTACAGACTCCGAGAGGTATTCATCTTTTTAATTGGATGAGTCAGTATAACGCTGAATATCGTATAGAACTGCTGGCTACGGATCGGCCATCGTTTCCAAGAAGCGGTGCCTATCTGGATTTATTGCTATTAGACGCAAGACTGACAATTACTGACACTGTGGGTCAAAGACCAAGGAACTGTTTACGAACGATCGAGTACGATAGTGACCACTGCGGACTTGCTGCCGTAGTACAGCTTCCAAACGAGCTCGTGGAGTTGGATGAGTATGTACCTGTGCATACTTACAATTACAGTAAGGTGCGCTGGCCACGCTTTACCAACGCCTTAACGAGCGAAATTAGATCGAACAACATATCCCCACCAAATGACAGAAATTTGACAAATAACGAAATAGACCAATACTTAGAACAAATGGACGAGACAATCAAACGAACAATGAACAGAACAATACCGAAATACAAGCAACGGGACGCAACCGACATGTATCGAAATGCAATCATTGACGCACTACACAGACAAAAAAGTGGACTGCTGACAAGACTTAAACTCTTGTACAGACGGTTTACTGACCCTCACCATCTGGAGATTAGGACACTGAAGTCGTCGATCAAAAACATTAACCAACTAATTAAAGAAAACTATCGGTTGTCAATTAATTTGTATTGGGACAGCAAAATTCGGGCCGTTAATGCTAGCGACCCGAGCATGTTTCCGCAAATTAACAAGATATTTAGAAGGAATGATCAGAACGATCTTCCGTGTCTCAAGCTTCAGAGAACGACAGACAACAGAGACGTACTTCTGACAGCAGGAATTAATCCAGAGGACGCCGTCTTGGACGATGACCTCTTTATTGTCGAAGATCCGCAGGAGAAAGTGGAGGCTGTGGGGGCTGCTTTCCAGCAAGTGTACAAGGTGAATGCGTGCATTCGCCCGAATCACGACCTGGAAAACAGAGCCTTGCTCCATCACTTCTACCTTCGGAATGACATCACGCAATGGCGATCAGAGAACCTTGGTTTCACCGGGTTCAATGAAGATCATTTGGCAAACGCCATAATCGCCGAGCGAAATGGGCCCAGTTCCCTGTTAATTACGAAGGTGGAGCTCCAGCTCATCTTCGATTCATTAAAGAAAAAGAAGTCAGTAGGAGTCGATGGCATATCCAACGTTGTACTTCGACATTTACCTCAAGAAGCACTAGACATTTATTCCACTCTGTTTAACAACGCTCTGAATAATGCATATTATCCAGTGCGGTGGAAGACAGCTGTGGTGCATCCTCTCCCGAAAAAGGGAAAGGACAACTCCAATCCGGCGAATCTCCGGTCGATAAGTCTTCTTCCGAGTATCAGCAAGGTATTCAAAAGAGTTATCAATAAGGCTCTGTCTAAGTGGGCAGAGGACAATAATATCATACCAGACAATCAGTTCGGTTTTAAGGCGGGACATGACACCATTCATGCCGCGTCTAAACTTGTTTCTGATGTCCAATGGAACAAATCTAAGAAGCAGTGTACGGGTGCCTGTCTGGTTGATTTGGAGAAGGCCTTCGACACCGTATGGTTAGAGGGTCTTTATCTAAAGTTGACCAGACTTGGCATTAGTAAACCACTTTTATATATGCTTTATGATATGCTCAATGGCAGAAAGTTTGTTGTCAAAAGTGGCAATGTAACTTCTGCCACAACCTTTAATATTAAAAATGGTCTTCAGCAGGGAGCGGTCAACTCGCCGATTCTATTCAGCATTTATACCAGCGATCTGATAAGTAGTCTAACTCAGGCAATTGCGTATGCCGACGATCTAATTGCGTACAGAACAGCTGCAAAAGTCGAGGACATCAGGATTCTTTTGCAGAATGACTTCGATGAGATTCAACGATATTGTGATGACTGGAAGTTGAAAATCAACTTTCAGAAATCAGAAACTATCTTGTTTAGGACTCCGTTGCGTGGAGCCACAAGGGATACGAGAAAGAACTGGCGCAAGCTGGTGATCGTAGGGCCAAATGGACATCCACTGGCGAGTAAAAGTGTAGTAAAGTACCTTGGCATCTGGATGGATCAGTATTTGTATTTCGACAGACATATAAATGCTGCTCTGGCCAGGGCTAGGGGAGCTTTTGCCCTGACGAAACGGTTGTTTTATAGCAGCCGGCTTGACAGCAGGGTGAAGGTGATTTGCTACAGGGCCCTTATCCGGCCGATGATTGCCTATGGATGTCCGGTTTGGTTCAACGTTGCCCCATCTCAAATGGAAAAGATTCGGGTGTTTGAGAGGCAGTGTCTACGACGCTGCCTTGGATTGCACAGAACACCAGAGTCGGAGTACAAACACTACTATTCCAACCTGGCTCTATACAACGGGGCCAACATAAATAGGATAGATAATTTCTTGCTGAAGCTTATTCGGGGTCACATTGCAAGAGCGATGTCCTCGTCCAACAGCTTAATTTTCGGGGCTTATTACCCTAAATACGAATACTATGAGAGTGTGCGTCTAAGCGGCTTTATTCCGCCCGATGCATTCCTCCACCTAGACAGTCGAGGGTTGATCCAGGATAGAGCGGCGGTTCCGCTAATCTACCACGTCGGCCGTAGAACTGTAGATCGGCGGCTCCTTTACAGTCGGGACGTCCTCGCACAAGACGGAGCTGAGCACCTTCGGTTCAGTAGGACTGTGTCCGAACGGGACCGAAGAGATAGGGTAAAGCAGGAGAACCAGTTCTGGTGGTTGAAAAACGAAGATGAAGTTTCTTCAGACATATAATAGTTGACCTTGCTATTTTCTTTAGTATGGCCGACTTACATAGGTTTAGGTAGTAAGTTTTAACTAGGGACAGTCAGGGTGGCGCCAAAAAAAAATAAAAAAAAAAAAAAAAAAAAAAATATATATATATAAAACCCACAAAAATACAAAAAAATTATAAAACCGGAAAATGCTTGCTGTGGCTGTTCTAGTTTGTAAGTAGTCTGTAAGTAGCTTATAAGTAGGTTGTAAATAGTTTTAAGTAGCTTTAAGTAGTTCTAATTAGTTTTAATTAGCTTTAATTTAGTTTTATGTAGTTTGTAAGTTTTATATAAAACCAAAAAAAAAATAAAGACATAGATACCGAGTTTTTTTTTGTGAAATTCTTCTCGGTAAAAAATAAAACCGACCTGGATTTAGTATTAAGATAGTTCTTAGGCCGAAAGGTATTAGCGTTAAGTTATTATAGTTTAACTTAGAGCGCCCGACTGGGGCCAGTAAGTTAGTTTTAAGATATTGATAAGTAGGCTAGTTTTTATGAATTTTTGTCTAGCTTTAAGATAGTTTTAAGAAAATTGAAAAATAAAAATGAATTATAAAAAAAAAAAAAAAATGGCATATACATATTTTTTTTAAATACCATCCAATTGGTGTGTAGGTATCATGCAATTTATCGTGATGCTTTATACAAATATGGAAAGGTTTGGAAATATTCCCTAAACCCAGTCCCTGCTTTGCCAATAAACATTATGTTGAGTAATTAAGCGGTAATTATTGTTAAGAACTTGAAATTGAAATTGAAACTAAGGAATTACTTTTATAGAAATAAAAGATTCTATATACAAACATATGTACTACCTACTAAAAAAATGATTATTTAAATTCATTGAAGTAATCATGAATGTAGGCACATAGGCTGAGGATGGCGATGCGCTGGTTGGTTAATTGTCCATTGACATTATTTATTTTCTGGCTTAGTTCTAGCTGATTAACATAAAATATTACAAAAAAAAAATTAATATAAAATGCTAACGAATAAGAATATTTAGATATTTAAACTAAATAAATTAAACAATCTGATAAATCTAGCTTAAATTATTATTTGTAAAAGAGGGTTTAAGGGTAATTGGAATAAGGAATTTTTCTGAGGGAGGATGAACTAAGGTTAAAATCAAAAATATCCTGTTTACTGTTGGCTAGGCGTAGCATTCTGATGACTGGATTGTTATGGCCATAATTTGTGTGGTGGGAAGGCAGGTGGAAGAATGGGATGGATCGAAAGTTACGTGGGTTGGTATCAATCAGGATGAGTTGAAGAAGTGTCGGAGAATCGATGGCACCAGTAATTAGTTGGTGGACAAATAGAATGTCGGCAACAGCACGGTGTTTGGCAAGAGTGTGTAAGCCAATTAATTGCAATCGATCTTCATAGGGTGGTAAGATATGGGGATCAGACCAGGGGAGATTACGTAAAGCGAAACGGAGGAACCTTCGCTGTACACATTCTATTCTATGTGAGTGTGTAGATTGGTAAGGTGACCAAACCTGGCTGGCATATTCAAGAATCGGTCTTACATACGTGGTGAAGAGTGACTTGGTGACGTAAGGGTTGGAGAATTCTTTCGACCAACGCTTTATAAAACCGAAGCTAGAATTCGCTTTTGCAATAATATGGTCAATGTGCATACGGAAATTGAGTTCTTTATCACAAATTATGCCAAGATCTCGGATAGATGAAACTAAGTTCGGGCGGGTAAGGGGAGGCGTTTTCTAGAAAAGTTCATGGATTGACATTTACTCACATTGAGTTCAAAGAAATTTTTTTCACACCAAGTAAGAAAGGAATTTAAGTCTTTTTGAAGCAAGGAAGAATTGTTAGAGTTATAAATCACTTTTATAATCCTTATATCGTCAGCATAAATAGAAAGGTCAGAGTAAGAAGTTACGCTTTCAACATCATTAATAGCCAGGACAAAAAGTAGTGGACCAAGATGGCTTCCCTGAGGAACGCCTGAGGTGGCATAGATAGGTTCAGACTCGGAGCATCTGAAAATTACCCTATGAAGCCGGTTCTCTAAGTAGGATTTATCCCATAAAATAAAAGATGAAGGAAAACTAAAGGCTTTCAACTTAATGTAGATAATTAGGTGAGATATTTGGTGAGATATTTTATCTAGTGCTTTACTGAAGTAAAGCACAAAAGGTCATGGAAACAAATTGAGCCAGATTAGTGGTCGGGGACCTACCCTTTAAAAAACCATGCTAAAGGGGAGAAACTATTGATTTACAATGAAAGTAAAGAGAGTCGTAAAAAATGCTTTCAAACAGCTTGGGTATTGATGAGAGTTTAGCTATCGGACGATAGTTTGAGATGTCGTTTCTACTACCGAATTGAATTTTAGAGTAGAAAACACTGCTTGCAAAAGCAAGAGGGGGAAAAGAAATGAAAGGGGTTCAGAGAGCACATTGACACATTTTTTGAGAAAAATGACCAGGAGAAAAATCGCCTTTCAATAAATTGATCTTTTCGCAGACCGAACGAAGACTTATATCGACAGAAACAAGTGACGCATGAGGATTGTTCGATAGGAAGCTAAAATATTCAAGGTCAGGCTCATTTGTATCATCACTGTAAGACTACCCAAAAAAATTGGCAAAGAGGTTAACAATTACTTGGGGATCAGCAGATGATGAGTCACGAAAATTAAAAGAGGAAGGTAAGCCATCCGATTTTCTCTTGATATTTATAAATTATTAGAACCGCTTAGATTCACAAATGAGGCTTGTCTGCATTTTGGCAAGATAATCATGGTATAGTGATTCACAAAGAGGCGATTTATAAAATGCATATTCGTGATCTAGGAAGCGCCAGTTCTAAGAATAAAATATAGAAATATTTACATTGGAAAGTCCACTTTTCAGTCGTAGACCCACCGCCGATGAAGATAGACTTACATTTATAACGTTAATTTCAATTCATCGGCAAATTGAAACTAACACTGAGGAAGTTATGTAATGGGAGGTATTTCTTATGGGAGTAGAAATAATTTTTGACTTTAAAAGCACAGTTTACAGTACCCATGCAGAAAAAAATCAAATTTTTCCACATATTCTGTGCCAAATTTTGGTTTGATAGAAGAGATTTACATCGTGTTTTTTCATATAAAATAAAAGATATTATTTTAAATAGCTAAAAACACTTTTGATTCAAAATAGCTTTTTTATGGCCTTTAGTCCTACAAATTGGTGTTTCGTCTGGCTTGAGTTTTGAATCAATAATTCAACAGGTCCAATCCTTTAATGCTAAGTCTTCTACTTGGCTGATTTGTTTTAGTAGTATATAGAATTTGTATTATTAAAAAAACCTTCTTATAAAACAGTTTAAATTTATCTACTTAAATCCATGCATAATTTTGTATAATATTTTTTAATACTATACTAATCGCTTTGGCGAACAATGTTTGCCTTGGCCTCATAAATTTAACCTTGATTAATAAATTATAGGCCTAAAAATGGAAAATAATTATTTTACGATAGAAAAACCATTCGCATGCAAATAATGCTGTGAGATGCATACCTATTTAAAGTTTAAACTGACCATACGAAAAAAAATATTGCCGGGTAATTGTTTCGTAATTCCATGTAAGCAATATTTTTTTTTGCATGAAACTGAAAACCAAATAGGTATGCAAAATCATAATTTGTAGGTATTTCATCTCAATTTTTTGTTTACATGCAAAAATATGTTCATGGACTTTTTTCGCATGGGACCTTTAAACTATTCTTAGCAACGAATTTTTTGCTGCTAAGAATAGCTCTTGGCATTTGTATTTCCTTTTGCATAATATAATTTTTTTTGAAAACTGTAAGCTGAAGACCTACCAACATAAATTTTGTTTGCAGCACGGACATTTTTTATTTAAGGACAGTTTTTTTCTCACGAATAAACTCTTTTTTTTTACAGAAAACTGTATACCTCATTTGCTTTAATGATTATTTTTTTTTCTCGGAAAAATAATTAAAATTCATACCTACCTTAAAAATATATAATTGTACCATTCTCCTCTAGCAAATTATGTAGGCAAGTGCTACGGAATGACAATTATTTAGCTTTTTTAATTCTTTTATTTTCTCAATTGTTAATTACGTATCTATTTTTTTTTTTTTTTAATTTAACAAACTACCTATGTTTTTGTTTGTATTAACTGGATTAATAGAAAAAAAATAGATAGATAAATAAAACAAGCAAAATAATTATTCTCCATCCCCAAAATTCAGAACAGAAAAAATTATCTTTTTAACAAACTTTTCCTTCGTCATTAAAATTTCCTTACCTACGTAGGCACATATTTTTGTATACCGCACACAAATGTTCGAAACTTACAAAACGAAAATTCATGCCATTATTAGAAAATCGAGAAGAATGAATAAATGTACCTGCAAAAGTACCAGCACAAAAAAAAGACAGCATAAAATGACAAAAACAACAACCATCACTAAATCTACCATTGCTTTATTTTACATCATTACAAAACAAAATACATGTATGTAATATTTATTACCTGTACCTCAAACGTAAAAACAGAGAAATCAAAAAAAGAAGATTTTTTCTTAAAAACCATCATTCATATTGAAGAAGAAAAAAACCACCACCATTGCCTTACAAAATTCATACGTAGCAAAAAAGGAAGACAATTCATATCCACTAACCAACAACAACCCCAATACTTGCGGCTGTTGAGCAGCTACACCTTGAAAATAAAAAATGTTTCCAATTCTCCTGTCAAAATCGTAAACATGTTGAAGATTTTTTTCTCAACATGGGTATTCACTAGCGCCACCATCGGTGATACACCGCGTAGTTAAAAACAGCTCCATGATAATACTATAAAGTTTATACACAAAGCTATAATTCCGAGTGGGAGCTTTGTCTTGATGCGTGGTCGACCTTTTTAACTTTGGAAGTCACTGCAATGATGAAATGATAATACAAAAAAGCTTTGAGTACATACAGATTAATATCTATGACTCAGAAATTTCTTCATCGTATAGAATGCCCTGCAATTGAATTATTAATTTAAACACGTTTTGCAATTTACCAGCACTTTTTTTTATGAGAGATTTGTAGGGCAAATTCTCTTTCTTCCTGATGTTTGTCCGTTTCGATTTATTGTAAGACTTTATTACTTTAAATTTACTTTTTTAACCATTAATTTAAAATTAATCAAGGTTGATTTATAAATGGCTTTTATACTGGGAATATAGAATGTTCCCGGGTTTCGGCACCAATGCTTAATGTGATGGTTTTCACACTTTTTGTTCAATGAAAAAATAAAAGAAACTGTTCAACTTTTATAAATATGTTTTACTATTCGAATTTAACTTGCTGCAACTACGTGTGGTATAATTTCAAAATCTCAGCCACTTGTAATTCATTATGATTTATATTTCATTTGAAGAGCGTACTTAGGTTTCGTTAAATATAAATTGAGAGTAACAGCATAGTTTTAACTGTTAACCTTTAAGTTTAATTAAGTACTATTTAATTTATTTATTTATTTCAAAGAAGGTTTTTCTCAAAGCGAATTATTTTAGTAAATCAATTCTATATTAATATAAAATCTGTGGCATTAACAGCCGCAATTACTTAATCAATGAATTTATTCATGAAGCTCTATAAAAAAATTCTAATTATTAACTTCGCCTGACCTAGGGTATAACAACAACAAAACTCTAACAGTCGAATTTATTAGATTTTCTTAAAATGCCTCTTAGAGGTCATTTAGTTAAGCTTGCTTAAATATTTAAGTTGCCTTTAAATAACGTTACTTAAATTCTCATCTATAATCAATTTTCCATTGCTACTTAACTAAACGATTGAAACGTAACGTAACGTGAGAAAACTCAGTAATACATGTTCTTTTCAGCTGTTTTTTGACAGCTCGCAAACAAATGCAAACAAAAGATGTACATGTATTTATAAGAAAGAAAGAGAAGCAACTGGTATACCTAATGCAAACGAAATGAAACATGATTCCATTTTGGTTTCCGATGCTTTGATGTTTGTGTTCAGAAACTCTATTATTCAATTCTTTGATTCACACCTTGGCCTTTTGATTGAAAAATATGTAAATAAATCGAAATTAATAATTTATTTTACAATTCATTTTACTAAAGGAAACCACAAATCTTAAAACTTTCATTGGGTACCCACAGCAAAAATATGAAAACCCTACCCACAAACATACATAGGTATACCTATATTTCTGAAATAAAAAACCATAGTCTCAAATGTCAAAATGTGTTTAAAATGGCTTTTAGTAACCTTTAAATGCGGTGAATGGTGTTTAAGTTAAGATGCATTTAAGTAACGTTGCTTAAAAGTGAAAATTGATTATAGATACCGATTTCGCACTTAAGAGCAACTTAGAGGCATTTTAAAGTTACGAAGCCTTTAAATTTTCTTTATAAATACGGCTGTAAGTGCATAACTTTGACCAAAGTTTCTTAGAAAAATATAATTGTCAGTGAGTTCTCTCATTGAGTCTTATATGCAATAGTCGGTAATCATCGATAAAAACATTACGTCCTAGATTGGGTATGGAGCATCTAACTGATGAGCCCACCACCATGCCTGGGTGAAACGCATTCAATGGAGTAAAGGCCGCAAATACCTAATCAATGAATCTATTCATGAAACTCCACAAAAGAGAATATTTTATGAAATTATTTTGATAGTATTTAACTATTTGTGATCTTTTCTTTATATTTTCTTTTAAAAATTCTCATTATTAACTTCGCCTGGCCACGGGTATAACAATAACAAAACTATAAGTGAATGACTTTAACCAAAGTTCCTTAGAAAAATATAATTCTCATTGAGTTCTCTCACTGAGTCTTATATGCACTAGTCGGTAATCATCGACAAAAACATTGCGTCTTAGATTGGGTATGGTGGCTTCTAACTGATGAGCCCACCAACATGCCTGGGCAAGACGCATTCAATGGTAAAGGCCGCAATTACCTAATCAATAAATTTATTTATACCCTCTAACCGTATAGAAATTTCAGAGGGATATGACATCTTCTCAGATCATTCTGCCGTCGTACTCATTATGGAGCGAAAGCCTTGTTAAAATTGAAAAACCACCCAGGTTAACAAACAGTAAAACCAACTGGGATGGATTTAAAAAAGATATCGAGGACAACATTGAGTTAAGGGTATCATTACAAACGCCTCTTGAGCTTGAAGACGCAGTAGATACCTTTGCTGATATAATACAAAAAACAGCTTGGGATAACACACCTTATCAAAGGCTAATGCCTCGCTATAAGGACATAAAATATCCAGGGGAAATAAAAGATGTAGTGAAAGAGAAACGAAAAGTAAACGTAAGAAATGGCAGCGAACCCTTGCTCCTCAACACAAAGCTTATTTAAATCGCTTGAGTAATATATTAAAATCGGCGATATCAGATTTCAAAAACCTTGAAGTTGAAAATTACCTTGAAGGCTTGACAGCGGGAAAGAATCCAACTACTTACTTTGGAAAGCTATAAAAACAACGAAAAAAACAAACCAAAGGGCAGTGGAACTGCCCCCGATTAAGAAAAGCCAAAATAAATGGGCTAAAAGAGACAAAGAAAAAGCGACGGTATTCGCCGATTACTTAGAGGAAACATTTAAGCCGTTCGATGGGCAAGAACTCAACGAAAATATCAATAGGAACTTTACCTCAAATGAATGAATTTAGTACCTCGTGGCATGATGCTTAAGGCGTAGGACTGTCATGCCAAAGGCCACCTAAAAACAGAAATGTTTTTTTTCGAAGTACTGCCTCTTGCGAGAAACTGACAAATCCTCCAAGAGTATACTTGTCATGAATAAGTGCTTTCTCATCTAGCCGTTCGGACTCGGCAAAAAATTGTAGGCCCCTCCATTCCTGCCAAAAATACGCACACAGGAATGGTTGAGAGTTGTAAGTCACTTGGTTCGTATGTTCCGAGCCAATGGAAAGTTGCGGAAGTCTTAATGGTTTTGAAACCTGGCAAACCATCTCACGAAAAGAAGTCTTACAGGCCGATTTCGCTTCTTCCAATAATATCAAGAGTTTTTGAAAGAATACTACTCCTGCGCCTGCAACCGATAATAGAAGAGAAACAATTAATACCTGAATATCATTTCGGATTTAGAAGCAAGCATTCGACAATTGATCAAGTGCATAGAATCACTGACGTAATTGAGAGAGCTCTTAAAGAAAAGAAAATCTGTTCGACTGTCTTTTTGGACGTGTCGCAGGCGTTTGACAAGGTGTGGCACGAAGGCCTCAAATTCAAATTAAGACAAGTTCTGCCTGAAGGACATACAACATTCTAAACGGATATCTAAATGAAAGACTTTTTCGTGTAAGACACGGAAATGACTATTCTGATTTCAAAGAAATAGTGGCTGTGGTGTCACAAGGAAGTGTATTAGGTCCAGTTCTGAACCTTTTATTTACACGCGATATACCTCAAACTGAAGATACTATTGTAGCCACGTTTGCTGATGATACTGCAATACTAGCAGTAGGCAAAATGATTAGTGAAGCTACAATTAAATTACAAAATGCTCTTAATAATGTTAATGAGTGGACAAAAACATGGCGAATAGCGCTCAATGAACAAAAGACAGTCCACGTGAACTTTACGTATAAGAAAATAAATAGATCACCTGTCTTTCTTAATACCGCTCGTGTTCCATTTGCAAATGAGGCAAAGTATCTGGGAATGACTCTGGACTCGAAATTAAAATGGAAGCCGCACGTGAAAAAGAAATGCGAAATACTAAAAAGTAAATTAAGAGATATGAACTGTTACTCGGTAAATATTCAAAGCTTAGTATTGAAAATTAATTGATTTTATACCGGCAGATTCTTAAACCTGTTTGAACTTATGGAATACAACTTTGGGGTTGTACCTGCGATACAAACTTAAATAACTTACAAACGTTTGAAATAAATTGCTTAGGTCATTTGTAAATGCTCCGTGGTATATTAATCTTCACAGGGATCTCGGGATTCCTACTGTCAGGGACGAAATAAAATGTTTCGCGCGAAAACATAGAAATCACCAATTAATTCAACGATTATTGACATTCTTGACGAGTCGAATTTAGTACGCCGTGTGCGAAGAACAAAACCTTCCGACGTGGTGCGGTGAACAGAAAACCGCTTTAAAATCGCGGATTAAGCAGGAACTTTCACCGGAAAGTAACCTGCAACACGTTACCTAACTTCGTTAAAAATAAATTGCTAGATAAGTTTCAACTTAGTTGCAATCGGGAAGTGGAAGTGGTTTTAGTGTAGTAAGAATCTCACACTTCTATGAGCACGCGTTTTTCGGTCCTCATAGAGCCTGATATACAGGTTTTGCTACCCACGGGGAAAAAAAATGTATTTATGAAACTCCACAAAAAAGAATATTAAATGAAATTATATTTGATATTATTTAACTTTTAATGATTTTTTCTTTATATTTTCTTTTTAAAAATCCTAATTATTAGCTTCGCCTGGAATCGGGTTTAACAGCAACAAAACTCTAACAGCCGTATTTATAAAGAAAATTGAAAGGCTTCGTAACTTTAAAATCCCTCTAAGTTGCTCTTAAGTGCGAAATCGGTATCTATAATCAATTTTCACTTTTAAGCAGCGTTACTTAAATGCATCTTAACTTAAACACCATTCACCGCATTTAAAGGTTACTAAAAGCCATTTTAAACACATTTTGACATTTGAGACTAATAGTTTTTTTTTATTTCAGAAATATAGGTATACCTATGTATGTTTGTGGGTTGAGTTTTCATATTTTTGTTGTGGATACCTAATGAAAGTTTTAAGATTTGTAGTTTCCTTTAGTAAAATTAATTGTAAAATAAATTGTTTCGATTTATTAACATATTTTTCTATCAAAAGGCCAAGGTGTGAATCAAAGAATTGAATAATAGAGTTTCTGAACACAAACATCAAAGCATCGGAAACCAAAATGGAATCATGTTTCATTTCGTTTGCATTAGGTATACCAGTTGCTTCTCTTTCTTTCTTATAAATACATGTGCTCATCTTTTATTTGGATTTGTTTGCAAGCTGTCAAAAAACAGCTGAAAAGAAGATGTATTAGTGAGTTTTCTCACGTTACGTTACACTTCAATCGTTTAGTTAAGTAGCAATGGAAAATTGATTATAGATGAGAATTTAAGTAACGTTATTTAAAGGCAACTTAAATATTTAAGCAAACTTAACTAAATGACCTCTAAGAGGTCAAAAGAAAATCTAATAAATTCGGCTGTAAGTGCATAATTCTAACCAAAGTTCCTTTGAAAAATATAATTCTCAGTGAGTTCTCTCACTGAGTCTCATATGCACTAGTCGGTAATCATCGATAAAAACTTGGCGTCTTAGATTGGGTATGGTGGCATCTAACTGATGAGCCCACCGCCATGCCTGGGCGAAACGCATTCAATGGAGTAAAAACCGCAATTACCTAATCAATGAATTTATTCATGAAGCTCCACAAAAAAGAATATTATATGAAATTATTTTTGATAGTATTTAACTATTAATGATTTTTTCTTTATATTTTCTTTTTAAAAATTCTAATTATTAACACCGCCTGGCCACGGGTATAACAACAACACAACTCTAAATGCATGACTTTAACCAAAGTTCCTTAGAAAAATATAATTGGTAATCCTCACTGATCTCTATAATACACTGGATAGTGTATTCCATATAATGTATAACAGTTTTTCTGCTTCCATTTGAAGATGACAATTAAGTGGTCGGCTTCATAATTTGACGTTTGTTTAACACAAAAAAAATTATTCCGACGTAACGAATTTGGTGACATATCAAAATTTAGCTTAAGGTTTTTCGGTAATTTTACCATAATAAATAGTGGATTAATAAAACAAAAGAACATTTAAAAATTAAGAATAGAATTTCTTTAGTCAAGCAAAAACAAACAGTGTCAAGAAACATTGGTATGCATACATTGTGTTCATAAACGTTGCCGGTATTTCTCCTAATAAGTCACTGAAATTCCAGCATAACCAGATTTTTTTTTTCTATATTCTCCCAGCTTAAAGTGGACGACACCCGTGGGGCTAAATGAAATAATGATCCTCCTCTTCCTTTTAAGCAGTGCAGTGTAATTCAGGTTGTATTTAAAAAAACAAACCGAAGGTCATACAGGCATATATAAATAAATTAAATTTGGTGGCGCAACAGCTCGTGGAGAACCAAGGCCTAGTGACTAACAACTCTGAACTATTCCTGTGTGCGTGTTGGTGGCATGAATGGAGGGGACCTACAATGAAAAACAAATAAAACAAACATGAAAAAATTTATTTAATTATTGACAACAAACCGCCGCAATTATTTGTAATCTCTAGTTTGCAGCAATTTGTTTTCTCCTCAACTGAGAACTTCATTCTGTCCACGTTAACCGCTGTTCAAAGGATGGCTGTGACGAGGACTTTCTCAATCCTGCTGCGTATTTGATTAGCAAGTTATCGAAAAAATCTTCTTTCTCCTTATAAAAAGAAATCTACTTTTATTTGTTCTCGTAGGAACAAAGGATACCAATAAATCTTCAACAAACAATGAATAATTCTTGTTTTTTTTTTGATGCGGTTGTTTTTTAATTAGGTATTGACTTCACTCCGAACTCAAATTGGAATATTATCAAAGCACTTTTGAAAACATATTTTTATATATAACCATTTCATTAGAGTATACGTATGTATATTGTAATCAAAAAATAAAATTAAACTAAAATAAATCATTTCACAACAATAGGTCGAATTTAACATCACAATCTTGTCTGCCAGCTGTCACTTATTTGTCATTTTAACAAAAACACATGTTATACTATTATACTGTTATACAAAAAAGTGGTCAGCTTCATAATATAACAATTCTTCAAATAGAAGCATTTTTTTGTATCGATACACTATCCAGTGTATTATAGAGATCAGTGGTAATCCTTGACAAAAACATTGCGTCTAAAATTGGGTATGGTAGCATCTTCTGTGATGAGCCCACCACCTTGTCTGGGCGAAACGCATTCAATGGAGTAAAGGCCGCAATTACCTAATCAATAAATTTATTCATGAAACTTCACAAAAAAGAATATTGTATGAAATTATTTTTGATAGTTTTTAACTATTAATGATTCTTTCTTTATATTTTCTTTTTAAAAATTCTCATTATTAACTTCGCCTGGCCACGGGTATAACAACAACTCAACTTTAAGTGCATAACTTTAACCAAAGTTCCTTAGAAAAATATAATTCTCTTCTTATATGCACTAGTCGGTAATCATCGACAAAAGCATTGCGTCGTAGATTGGGTATGGTTGCATCTAACTGATGAGCCCACCACCATGTCTGGGGGAAATACATGCAATGGAGTAAAGGCCGCAATTACCTAGTCAATGAATTTTTTCATAGCACACCACAAAAATGAATATTTTATGAAATTATTTTGATAGTATTTAACTATTAATGATTTTTTCTTTATATTTTCTTTTTAAAAATCTTATTTAATTTTTCAAAAAAAAATGTTTAAAATCTTTTTCTTAAATCTAACTGTTGCCACGATATCGAGGAAGCCCTTTTTCATCCCTTTTCAGGATAGCGGCCAAATAGAGTCTTTCATCCCTGAAAATCGTATTTCGTACTTACTCACAAAGTAAGTGTGCCCCCCCCACAATGCAATGTCGATATATATAAAAAGACAAAGTGCCTTAAAAAAATTTCATTGGATTTTCAACAAAATGTTCTCTTAAACCTGGTACCATACGGTAAATTTTGTATGTTTCGTGTAAATTATTATTTCAGCATTAATTAGCCAACTATTTAAGCTTATTAATGACGCCAAATGCTTGTATAAAACATATTTATAGCACAAAAATAGTTTTTCATTCGGTGCTATTTAATTTTTAGACACCCCATTTTTTAAACACCCACATCAGTTCTCTCTCCTGTGTTGATGGGGTCACATCGTTTTAGAAGTGCATTCTTATTATTTTTCTTTATATACAATTGCTTATATTCTTATTCTAAGTAACGTAAAATAATAATAAACAAAACTAAAAAATTGACGGTAAGTTTGATCATGATGTGTGTTTTGTGCAGTTTAATTATTGATCGTATTGATCTTAAGATTCGCTTCCACACTAAAACATACTACACTGTACTAAATACTGTCATGCTACGTGTGTTAAATTAGAAAAAACTGAAGTCAATTATATGCTAAAGAACAAAATAAGCCATAAGTGTGTTGTTTGTTTAAAACAACGACGGGGTTCTTTTTCGGAAGATCAATTGCCATTAAATAATTATTCTGTGGATTCGAGTTTCTTCTGCTGCTGCTGTTGATTCTTCAGTTGCTGCCGCCGTTGACGACGCCTTTGCTGTTGATGTTGCTGCTGCTGCTACAAATCGTGCGATTGATGAATACTTGGATCAAATTGTGATTAAAATTGCGTTAAAAGTATTGTTAAAATTGATCCCATTGCTAAATTTTGACATTATTGAGGTGAATATACACTCTAAAATTTAACGCTCTAAAATTTAACCTGCTCAAGAGCTCGTTAAAATTTTAGCCTGTGGTTAGTTTTTGACATGTCAATGCTCATGAAGGAGTGAGTGAGATGAATGTAGATAAATATTTTATTTTGTTCTCGTGAAATCACGAATCCTATCGGAAAATATTAAAAAAAAAAACTAAAATCAAATGAAAAGATTAAGAAATATCGGCAAAAGCATTATAATAAATGAAAGTATGAACAAGTGGTTTTTTTAAAAGAACCTATGAATTTTCAAGTGTAAATTAATGTGTGCAGCCATTTCAACTGATTTGCTTATAAAACTTCGAATTTCTCTCCGCCGTCTGTTTGGATTACCTGTGATAAATTATATTGATAGTACAAAAGAATCAATAAAATTAATTAAAAATTCTTTTTTGATGATCATTCATTTTGCAAACTGAATTTTTTGTTTGGCATGTAGTCATTATTGGAAATGTTTGTTTAAAAAAATCCCATTTCATTCATTGGCACAGCAAAAACCTTACATTTTTATTCACCCTATATAAGAGGATGAAATTCAACTGGGATCAAATTTAGACAAAATTTTAACGCAATTGGCACACGGCCTTAAGAAAGTTGATTTACGATTTTTTTTTTTTTTCATTTCTTGCAGGTACTAGTCACACCTTGCAAGTGTTGCAAGCAAGCACTTTTTTGGGTCGTCACACCAGGCAAGTATTACTTGCAGCAATCATTTTACTTGCTGCAAGTACTTTACTTGGACGGTGTGATGGTACCTTTAGTTTTGGAGTTTTACCAAAAATATTTAAAAGTGTGACCATTCTCTCAAAAACCCATGGATGAATTTAGTAGCATTTTCGGTTTTAAGCATATTTAAAGACCAAACAAACATATTAAAAAATAAAAGGGCATTCACATATTCTCAAAATTGTTTGACAAGCGATGTATGATGAATTTTTGAAAATTCATAGGCGTTCACATTTTTGTTCTGATAGGACCTTTTCCATGACAGGCATAATACAGTATTAACAGTGAGTTTCAATTTTAATATATTTTTAGAAATAGAACAATAGAAGACATTGACTCACTTTTGTTTTCCAATAATTGAAATATCCGGTTAACTTTTATAAATTTCAAGAAATAATCTCTAGCCTTCATAATAATTGCCGATAACAGCTACTTTAATTTAATTAGTTCTTATGATGTGAACAACTTGGGTTGTTTCTGGAAAATTAAATTTCATTCTCAAATGCATGTCATCTGTCATGCCAGTCAAATATCAAATTTAAATCACTGGCAAAATTCCTAAGCGCAGGATTTGCATAATATAACAACACATAACACGAAAATTCAAGTTAATTGCGCAACTTACATTTAGGAATTGTTTGCTTAGCATGTTTTGGGCAAGATATGCTTTCAGAAATTCAGCCATTTTGAAAATCCTCTAGTATGGTTGCCATGCTACTTCTAAATCATATTTTGAGATTTTGAACGCCACAGTCGCATTTTTACAGCTCAAATCAAACCATGAATTTTGTGTCGGTTATTTTCGGAATTATATTTTTTCGTTCTGTAAAGGATTTAATTTGTAATCGTATTTGCGCTGGAGCTGAAGAGTCTACGTACATAACTACTATATCGTGCTTTATCTCTTTTCTTTTTTGTTATTGCCTTAGTTGTTTAAGCTTAACACCATTATGATGTTCCATATTTCCAATTAAATTCTAACTGTAGGATGCTTTGATTAAGAGCATCAGTAATGTATTTTATTACTTAACTATTTGTATTTATATATAAATTTAAGATCATTCTTTTTAAACTTGGTGCATTCATAATGAATATTTATACCACAAATACAACAAAATAAAGAATTAGTATTACTTGTTACTTTGGTACATATTCCGCACTTAGAATTCATAATTATAATTTGAAAATAAGATAAACGATAAGAGATAAAAAACACGTCTGACTAGATATGTGATCAATGATCGAATGAACGATTGTGGACGTTGATGCTCTAGATAAACCTATCACTCTTGGTACGCTTTTTAACGAAATTAAAAAACTTGAACTTCTCAATAGCCTAGCAATTGCTCAAATCAATTTATTGCAAGAGAAAAATGCTGAAATTTCGTCTAATCTATACATATTACAATCCAAACTCAATGTTTTGGAATAAAAAGACAAAAAAACGTCAGTTGACATTGTAATAACAAATGTGAATAGTTCTAATGCTAAGGAAAGATTCACCTCTTAACCAGTTTTGTAAAGACTTTGAAACTAAACGCAATTACTCTCGAGATTCCCTCCTTGCTGTTAACTCTTCTTCTAACATTGTTTTTGTAAAGTTTAGCTCTCCCAAAAAAAAAACATGATGATTCAAAAAATGAGAGAAAGTAAAATTAAATTGTCTGCAAATGTATTCTGTGACAACAACAATGATCGCATATACATAAATGATAGCCTTACTTCGTTCATAAAATCTCTATTAAAAGATGCTAATCTACTGAAAAATACAACAAAAATGCAAATTTGTCTAGATAAAGGATTCAACTGTACTAATTCGGATGAAAGAAAATGACAGTGTTATTAAGATTAAAAGTTTTGAGGATTTTAAAAAAATTGATTTCATTTTAAATACTTAATTTTAAATCTAAATATGGTAGTTAATAATAATTCTTTAAATTCTTTATCAAATCCTCATAATCATAACTTAAGTAGTATTAGGATTTCTTCTTCAATTAGTAAAATAAATTGTTTTTGCCTTGATCATCCTAGTATAGAATTGAATTCAGGATTATAAGTAATACACCAAACCATTCGTAGTTAAGAAAAAATTTGCACACCTTTTTTTCTAACCTCGCATCTTTAGATCATTTGCCTGATTTTACACTCGTTTCCGAAAATTTGGATCTATGAAGTTGAAATATCTCACTATTTTATTCCTGGTTTTACTCTAGCAGCTTCTTGTAATGATTCTTATGCTGCAGGTGGAGTGGCGGTATTTTATAGAAGCGATATTATAATGCGAATGCGAAATACGAATCTTAATAGAGCGGATTTGATTTGTTAAAAACTTGTAGTATCTGAAACTTGTTACTTTTTTGTCGGAGTATACAGACTAAATTCTTTCACAATAAGGATGTTTATAGATGAATTTTCTGGGTTTTTGAACAATTATAGTAGTAAAAATTTGTTTCTTTTAGGTGACTTTAACATCGATATATTGTGCTCCTCACCTGATATTGATAATTTCCTTGCTTCCATTTCTTCCTTTGGATTTTCATCTTTGACAAACACGCCCACTAGGGGACCATCTTGCTTGGACCATATGTTTTTAAGACTTTATAAAAATAATAACGTGAATTTTCAAACAGTGGCTTATGAACTAAGGATTACAGATCATTGTTTAACAAGCATTCAATTTGATTGTTGTCAAAAAAGGGAACCGAATGCACAGGTAAAAACATTTCCAAAAATAAATTTCTCATCTTTGAAAACGGTTTGGACAGAGCCGTGCCTAGGGGTGGGGCAATGGGGTGACCGCCCCAGGCACCATGCTGTGAAGGGCGCCAGTCCGCGAATTGCTCGCCACGTTCCATGAAAGGCGTGTTGTGAAGGCTAACATTAAAATTGAGAAATTGTTATTCCTATTATATTTACTAAAAACTGAAATGGATTTGGATACGATATGATGATGATGTCGATTTTTATAATCTCGGCACCAAAAGTGCTTAGTTTCTTAAAGACCGATTGAACAAAAATAGATAGAATTTCACCAAAATTTCGACTGTAGATAATCGACATTTTATGAATCGGAATTTCAAAAGTCGATATTTTGAAAGTCATGGGGGGTTTCTAATAGGTCATCTGCCTCAAAAGTTTGTTTGCAAAATATTCTTAAACGCAAACTGCTAGTCTTCTGTTCGAAAAAACAAAAACTACTACCTTATAGCATCACCAGTACATATAAGGTAATACCATTCGAATTTTTACTTCTATTCAATCAATATTACATTTTATTATTATTATTTGTTGTTGTGTTTGCATGTATTTTTCCCTCACGTTCACATCCATTTTTATTTCTGAAAATTATTCCAAATTCCAATTTTTATTTTCCAATTTTTTCCAGCGGAATATAATACCTGTTCTTTATTTTTTTAACCGTTTCAAAAGAGTTTCAGACCCCCAAATTTTGTGAGGGCCAGTACAATATTTCATTTTTGAAACGGGTTCGCACTAAATCTGGCGGTCTGAAACTTTTTGAAATTCGGTGTGTAACAAACCTAATTCCATCTATTTATGAACTGATCGTTAGCATTGTGTTCAATAATCAAATTTGCTAGGGTCACATGTTTAAATTCATCGTCTACGGTGCAACTGGGCAGTACAAAAATCAAGCTGATGAATATTGAAAAGCTAGAGAGCTTGTTTGTAAACGCAAAATGCATTTACAAGTCAATTGACTGGCGTTAGTCAAAAAAAATTTCTGCAAACAGGACGGTGACATACTACTTGTCATGACACAATATCTGCTTCAAAAACTGGCGATCATTTGACGATCAAATTGAGTTGGACTTACCGTTTTCGAAAATGGTCGATATTGGTATCAGTTCATAGTTTGGGAATGGTGTTTTAAATCGCGTTTTACTGTCCTTGGCTGTCTTTGGATTGTCATCTATCAAATAAGAATTTTGGAACAAAATGCATTCTAATGTTATTCTTGTCTAAAAATTTTCGATAGCACCAAATAACTGTTAAATTCATGTTTCAAAGTTACACAAGTATGATTTGAGTTTTTGCTGACTCCGTGCAAACATTCCAGGCAGAGCGTTGTATTTTAAGATACGTTGGAATGAACGACAGGAAGAATGTCGAACTGTTAAAATGTTGATTTGTATTGATTTTTTTGTATGTGCTAAATATTGGGAAAAAACATCGACAAGTCGGTAAAGTCGATGCTTTTCTTGATTTTCTTTCAAAGCAGCTTACTTTTTGTCAAAGCACGAAGGTAAACATTTTATAAAGTAAGTATCCAAAAAGGTCGATATAAACCGAAATTTCAACTGTTTAGATCCCCTTTTTTTGTGGGTCATTCATAGGTAACCTATACTTAAATATGTTTTGATTCCGTATAAAGACCATGGAAGGAATACGATTAAATATTCGATTTTTTCATTAATTCTGTATTATTTGTAGCGAAAAAGGCGGCTTCTTTGAGCTTGTTCTAAGCACTAGGAACGGCCCTGGGTTTTGACTTTTGGAATTAGGTTTATAATGCAAATAACCCTTCAGTTGCTTTCGATTTATTTCTTATTAAGCTCCAATATTTAATTTCTAACTGCAGCCAAGACGTTGTAAATAATAAACGAAAGCTAACTTGTCGTAAGCAATGGATGAATACTAACTAGACTACTGAAAAAAATAAACAAAAAGAATGAACTCTTTGTTAAACTTAAAAAACATCTTAATAACGCTAGACTAAAATAGGATTTTGATAGCATTTGCAAGGAACTGAAAACCGAAATTCCACTTTGTAAAGATAATTATTTTAAGACTAAGTTTTTCGAAAACGCAGGTCACTCCAAAAATGAATGGGAGGTTGTAAATGAAGTTTTAAATAAAACTAAACCAATAGCCGATTTGTCTATAGAAATTGAGGGCACTATTATCAATCATCCTTCTTCTGTTGCTAATTTATTTACAGCCCTATTATTGAGAATTTGTAAAACTAGAAACGAAACTAGTTAAAGTTAAAACTATAACTTTAACTAGAAACGAAACTAGTTAAAGTTAAAACTAGTTTTGTTTCGAGTTCTATAAAAAT
The DNA here is from genome assembly GCA_946251815.1 of Dasysyrphus albostriatus. NCBI lineage: Eukaryota > Metazoa > Arthropoda > Insecta > Diptera > Syrphidae > Dasysyrphus > Dasysyrphus albostriatus. Next base: position 108,481,274 of record OX276335.1, on the reverse strand, counting down.
TAATCAAAACTAGTTTATAAGGAAAATCGGTATTTTTTATTTCTGGAGATAAAACTAGTTTTGGTTTTGAAACGAGTTTCTCGTTTTGACTGTATTAAACTAGTTTTATGAAAGTAGCTATATTTATTTTGATGGTTTGGCAGGTTTTGGGTCAGGTGCACTAAATTTTTGTACTGGAGCAACAAATTAATCCACAGTATTGAATCTGTCAACCAAATTGAAGAATTGCACAAGTTGAATCGCCTTGCACCGAAACCGAAGCAATGAGTTCAAATAGTCTGTATTTACCACGACTCCGTTTCCTGGACAGGTGGAGTTTTTCTCACATTTTCTCAAAGGCGTCTAAAAAACGAAAGGCCTCGTCAGCCATAATAGGGAATTCATCCGAAAAACTCACTAGCTGTAAAGGAACGACGGAGTGAGAAAGAAAATAAACATTCTGCCAAGGTGCATTTCGAGAATGGAAATATGCCAAATTGATTCTGATCGAAAGGCCAAGAGCGATTTTCATGCCGAACTTACATGCGATGGAAGCTCTTGTTAATCAACGCAAGTTGTAAGTCAGCGGTTAGGCATTCGGTATCGATGGTTGGAACCTATATTGCATCAAAGCACAGTTTTCTCTAAAAGCAGATACATATATATTCATACATATGTTCATTTAAGCTTACATATATTTTAAACTACAAAGGTATGGTTTTTCTGTATGTCTTATAGGTAGAAAGCATACTAATGCTTTGATTTTGCACCGCTTCAATAAGAAAGTGCTGCACCAAAGGGTAAAGATAGCAAGATCTGTAATCAAATAATAATATATATGTACGTTGTTCATAGTGCACTCTAATGTGTGTCTTACCGTTTTTGTGGGGTTGACATTTGCAGTTTCGCCAAATCAACAACACGTAGAAAAATGTACTCTGTCATCTTGAAGCCCTGATGAAACGCCAAACAGTCCAACTTTTCGAATACTGCATATTTTTTGTTGTTTTATGTATTTCTAGATTTATCCAAAACTAGATTTATAATTTCAAGTTTTAGATGTCAATTTTTGTTTAAATAATACCAATTTGTTCAAAACTTGAAACCCGAAACCCTTATAGAACTAATTTTACGTTAAAACTAGTTTTGAATGGTGTCAATAATAGGGCTGTTAATGATTTCTCTTTCTTTAGGTCAAAATACTAATAAAAACACTAATCAGATTATTGTCAGTGTGCTAGCCCTATTATAACTGAAAAATTTTGTGCAGAAACATTTTTATTTGAGAACTTTTCTGCTATGGAAATTCATAAGATTACGTCTCTCAAAATGTCTATTTCCACATCTGATGATTTGATATCTGCTAAAATTTTGAAAAGTATTTCTTTTCTTGTATCTGACGTATTGAGTTATATATTTAACCAAAGTGTAATAAAGGGTATTTTTCCTGATTCCTTAAGGTTGAGATTCCGTTACATAGAAGCTCTTATCAGTTTTTTCTAAGGTCTTTGAAAATGGTATGAAATCCAGGATGATTTCCTTTTTAGATAAAAATAGTTTTTTTTTGTAATTCTCAGTATGGGTTTAGGAAAGGAAGGTCTACAGAAAATGCTGTTCTGAAGCTTTGTGATGAAGTTTATTATAGCCTTAATGAATCTGAGGTTTCTGCTTCCCCATTCACTGACATAATTAAGGCATTTGATATGATTGACCATGGACTGTTGCTAGATAAATTGTATGAGGTTGGTTTTCTTTTTAATAACTGCAGACAAAAAGTGAGAATCCAAAATATGTTAAGTGATACAAAAAGTTTAAAATTAGGTGTCCCACAGGGTTCTGTGTTGTGACCAATTTTATTTTTAATATATGTCAATTCGTTTTTTGTTCAAAATTTAAAAGGTAAAATAACTGCCTCTGCGAATGACACAGCATTAACATACTGTTTGATTTAAACATTTCTGTCAATAGTGGTTTAAATACTTTAATATGGGTTTGAGACATTTTTATCATATTAGCCTTTATTAGAGCTAAACTGTTTTAAAATTAGTTTATAATGGCCTATTTAAATCAAGACTTCAGTATGGGCTAACCAATTAGGGTGGAATTCAACGTAATAAAATTGACCCTCTTCTTACTAAACAAAAGTATGTCATTCGCTTTCTATGTAAAGTTAGCCAGCGAACTCATAGCTGTGATTTGTTTAGAAACCTAGAAATTTTGCCTATAAAGCATCTATATTTTTACAAAGTTCTTAAAACATTTTTTTGAAAATTCTGGATACTCCGCCTCAAGACTATAATTCTATAATTTAAGTGTAAACGATCTTAATCTGGTAACTGTACCTTTTATCAAAAAATCGCACTATACGCTTTTCTATAGAATAAAATTCTGCTCGCCTATTTAATAATTTTCCAGAAAATCTAAGATGCGAGAGAACTAAAACGGTGTTTTTAAAAAATATTAAAAATTGGCTCTTTACTTTTGCATGATAATATCACTTTGTTAGTAAATATTACAGTTTAAATGAATATAATATTATAAAACATGTAAAAATGTATATATATGTATTATCTATTAATTTTTGTAATCTTTTTAATCGCTTTATTGAAAATTACATTTATTTTGTCATCTTAATATTGTTCGCAATTATTATTTTTTGATTGAAAAAAAAATTTATTCATGACATATGATCCCCATCAATTTAATTTCAAAATATTTAGATTGTCAATTTAACGGAGCATTCGTCTCTTGCCATTTGGTTATTGAATACTCCTTACTATTTTATGTAATGAGCTTAGGCTTATTTTGATTTTTTTTTTATCTTTAACTATGATTTTTTTTTTTTTAATATTAGCTTGTAGTTTATATTTTAATGAAATAAAGTTGTTTAAAAAAATGAGAAGCGTTCTTAGGTATCGAATGGTTTTTTGTTTTTGTTTTTGTGGGATAAATGTTATTAAAATTTATTTTGATTTGAGTTTATGATTAAGATTTCTATCAAATTTCTATTTCAATAAGGGTATTCATGCAACTTCGTAAAACCCTAGATAAGCTTACAAATTAGTTAAGTTTATCATTTAGTTAATGAACTATCAAATTTTCTATGGGAAATGATTTACACAATTTGGTTAAACTTATCAAAGGATTTTGTTGCGTAAAATTAACCAAACTGGTTAAACTTATCCAAACGTCATTGTGACTCTTACTCTGATTGAATTACGTAGCATTTTATGAAAGGTCATTTAAAAAAGGTCGTTCATGCAAACTTTGCGTAAACTTATCATTTTACACAATTTGTAAACTTACGACGTTGCATGAACACCCCTTATATATCGTTTGAATCGTGCCACTATTAATGTAAATGAAGTAATCGGGTTATTTGGTGCTACCACATCTACGAACGTGTCTTAATTTTAAGCACTTTCAGGATTTTCATTAAAAAAAATGTCTGCTTCTCAGAAAAGAAGAGAAAATTGTTCTGGGTTTGATTTCAGAATCGAAATGAGAGGCGGTTACACGGTCTTTTGGATTGCCAATCGAAAAAGCCAATATAGGTACACTTATGTATGTTTTTGTCTTGTAAAATGTTAATAAAATTAGTTTTGATTTGAGTTTAGAGTCTTATTGCCTAGAAGTTAATCGATTTAACCTAAAACGTTTTTAATCTGGATCCTTTCATATAAACACCTACTACATTAATATTTTCTGAGAATTATAATGTAATTAGTTAATTAAAATTGCAAACCTTTTGTTGATTCTTCAAATTTTCTGTTGGCACAAGTTTCAAACAATTGGCCAAAGTTGTGTTAACACTTCCATAATTTATTCTAGTTAATTCCAGCTCCATGACGTTGTTTTATCACTTAGCAAAAAAACTAAATATATTTTGAAATAAAATTGTGTGTTGGGTACCTGCCTTCTTGATTTCCATGGAAACACTGAAATGAATGATAAACATAAGGTATGGTAGGTAATATGAGGTAAATAATTTTCACAGTACACATATTTTAATATATGTACTGCGTATAGTTCCCATAAGTTTAGACTGCTTTGAACGTTGCGATATTTATGGCCATATATTTTACTCGTTTAGTCCACACTTGAATTTAACATTTTAAATCTATTGTGGTTGTTTCTACCTAAAGAATGAAAGTGTTTAGATGTGAAGAAAATTATTCTGCAGATTTAGTTTTCCTCTTTGTGTTTTTCGTAATTTCATAATGAAAGACACGATTTGATTTTTATATTGAGATTTATGGTAGATTGGATCTTCTTTTCGGTTATGGAATCATAACCGGAAATACATTCTTTTAGGATATAAAACCGGAAGTTACATTTCAAATCAAATTTTAAGAAACTTAGTTACTCTTTATAAATTTGTTTTAAGTTTAAAAATTTGGGGTATACACTTTGTTACTTATTTATTACGTGCCAAGTTTCAAAATGGAATCTCAATTCGCTTCGAACAGACATACTTTTGAGTAGGTACGGGGTTCTCATTCAAAAAAGAGATTTTTTGTATAGAAAACCGGTAATATAGGCAAAGAAGCGGGTAGTTTTTGCTGCAATCTTCTACTGAACTATTTTCCTCTTGCAATACGTTCAGAGGTATTCCCACCATGCAAATCCAAGTTCGGATGGATAGCGTCAGCTGTCATCTTGAAAAACGTATTTTATCAAATATCTCATGAAAAGTCAAAAGTGGTAATTTTTTAAATAGCTAAAGGCCCATTTAGATGATCATTTCAGTTTCAGACTCCGTTGGGCTATCAGCTAAGCTTTCAGTTAAACTGATGTCTAAGTCTCATTAAGGATATAATTGTAGGTTAATCACTTTTTCATTGCGATAAGGGAACTATAGGGCAAGTTTCGAGATAACAGTCAAACATGACATTACGATGATAGAGAACATTAAAAAAGTGGGTGCCACAATTCTGTCCGTTGGTCTGTCTGTCTGTCCGTATATTGACCTACAGCCTTAGCCACAATTTTCTTCAAATTTTAAACTTAATATTTTTGTGTAACTCTCCAGAGGGGAAATTGAATTTTCTTAATACCAGTGCTGGCCCTGCAACCGTAAATGAAAAGCTTATTCACCTCAAAAACGGCTCTAACAATTTTGATAAAAATTCAGTTTTTTTTTGAAGGTCTTGTGTACTTTTTATTAAGAAAAAAAATTGCCGAAAACCGTTTTAAACGGTACCTGCCATATAAGGTTTTTTTTAATTTTCGATTTTCTCATTAAGGGCTCAAACGATTTCAATAAAAAATTTTATACAAAACTCTTTCAAAATGATAATAATATTGCATACCAAAATTTGAAAAAAAAAAAATGGATTTTTAAAACAATACTAAAACTTTTTTTTTGAAAATTCAATATTTCGAAAACTAGTTTATGAATTTTTTTAAACTTGGTTTAAAAATGTATTTTAATATATGCTTAAAATTGACATACGAAAACTTTTTTTTAAAAATATTATTAACATTTAATGTATGTATAAAAAATAATTTTTAAGAAAACCGCTCAAACGATTTAAGTTTTTTTTCAAATATTCATATTCTTTCAAGTAATCAAATGGCATACTTGTTTTTTATGGAGCTAACTAACTAGTTCGTTTAGAATTCTTTTAGAAATAAAAGAACGATTTAAATGTTTTTTTTTATAACGGGTGATTTTTTAGCTGGTTTGGTTTTGGCAACACTGGTTTTGACAGCTGACGTGTGTTTAGTACCTTGTGTCATTGTCAAACAGCTTCAGTTTGGTTTGCAATTTAACCATGGATCGTCTTACAAATGAGCAACGCTTGCAAATTATTGAATTTTACTATCAAAATTCGTGCTCGGTTCGAAATGAAATGTTCATCGCGCGCTGCTTCCATTTTATGGTCGGCATTCTCGACCTTCTGAGCAGTCTATTCGGAAGATTGTGACCAAATTTCGCACCAAATTTACTTTGTTGGACATTAAACCACCAACACGTTTACGTACTGTGCGTAGTGAAGAAAATATTGCGGCCGTATCAGCTAGTGTGACAGAAGACCGCGAAATGTCGATTCGGCGCCGTTCCCAGCAGTTAGGCCTTTGTTACAGCACTACGTGGAAAATTTTGCGGAAGGATTTGGGCGTAAAGCCTTTTAAGATACAGCTGGTGCAAGAACTAAAGCCAGCCGACCTACCACAACGCCGAATTTTTGGTGAATGGGCTCTTGGAAAGCTGGCCGAGGATCCGCTTTTTTATCGAAAAATTGTGTTCAGCGATGAGGCTCATTTTTGGTTGAATGGGTACGTAAATAAGCATAATTGCCGCATTTGGAGTGAAGATCAGCCAGAAGCATTGCAACAGCTACCAATGCATCCCGAAAAAGCCACTGTTTGGTGCGGTTTATGGGCCGGCGGCATTATCGGGCCATATTTCTTCAAAGATGATGCGAATCGCAGCGTTACTGTCAATGGTGAACGCTACCGAGCGATGATAACAAACTTTTTTTTGCCCGAAATGGAAGTTCTTGACTTGCATGATATGTGGTTTCAACAAGACGGTGCCACATGCCACACAGCACGCGAAACAATGGCGCAATTGCGAGGCGAGTTTGGTGAACAGTTAATTTCACGTTTCGGGCCGGTCAATTGGCCGCCTAGATCGTGCGATTTGACACCATTAGATTATTTTTTGTGGGGGTATGTCAAAGCTAATGTCTATAGGGACAAGCCCGCTTCGATTGACGTACTGGAAGCCAACATCCATGCATTCATTCGTGAGATACCGGCCGATATGTGTGAAAGAGTATGCCAAAATTGGACTCAACGGATGGGCTACCTGAGACGCAGCCGCGGTCAACATTTGCATGAAATTATCTTTAAACATTAAATTGCAAGGTTCAAACTATCGATTCAAATAAATATTTCATTCATTTTTTCGAATTTTTTGTGTTTTTTTAAGTTCTAAACCTCTTAAAAAATCACCCGTTATTTATATTTTTATGAGTGTTAAGTTAGCAAAGCAATAATTTGCCGTTAATTATGCATTAATTAGTTGGGACAATTTAGAATTTGTCGTTCAATGTTTTCTGTTTTTTTGGGTGCTTTGCAAAAAACAGTAGAAAATATTGAGCGACAAATTCTAAATTGTCTCAACCAATTAACTATTAATTAATGGCACATTATCCACCTACTCATTTTTTGATTCGTCAAAGTTGCTTTGCTAACTTGACACTCATAACTGAGGCACGGCTAACGGCGAGGATGCTGGACGAAGTTCAAGCAAGGCAAAGGGACGTACCACCTCAGCACCAGAAGAAGAAGTGACGAATAACGACCTGCAAAATTATGTTAAGGAAATTAAAAAGATGCTGAAAGAATAGGCTCAACTTTCCCTTACGACATCCCGAATTTTGATACGCGGATGGTCTCATTCGATAGGTATTCACTAAAAAAACACCAAATATCACAATTTTAGGGTTAGGAAACATTTACAAGTATTTTTAATTAATTTTTAAACTTACACTTTTTCCATACAAAATGCATGGAAAATAAATAAAGACTCAAATGTCATTGCATTCTAAGTGTTACCAGATGTAGGTACACTTTGGTTATTGAATGTTTTCTTTTAATTCATGTTTTTTTCAATGCAAAAGAAACTGCATACACCACACCTTGTCCCACCCCAAATCCTATAATGAGCCCAAGCAGGGGGGTTGCAAATACATACATCACTACTCTGTTTATACGCAGTAATGCTGGTTGCTAGCACTGTATTTATATAAACAAGTTTTAAATTTCCCGCAAAATTTCCCAAAATAAAAACACAAGGGAAAAAAATACGTGTCTGGTAATACTAAACAGACCATTTGAAATTTCTTTGATTTGTAATTGAAATGGAGTATTTTTCACATCCATTTTTTTGCAAAACAAAATGTTCTAAAATTAATTAAAAATACTTATAAATTTTGCCTCTCCTTAAAATTGTGATAGTTAGTGTTTGCTAGTGATAATCTATCCAATAAGGATATCCGCGTTTCCAAATTCCTGGTGTAAAAAGTGAAATTCGGTAAAAAAAAAATACCCGATTTTCAAAATTTTAAATATTTTTTAATTGCATTTAGGGGGGTTTTCTCACCTTAAAATTTGGAAATTTTCCTATTGAGATGCCTACCTACCCCTCAAAAAAAATCAACTTCGAAATCGGGATATCGTAAAGGAAAATCGCAACCAACAAACTTCTAGAGAACTTATCCGAGGAAATAAATGAACTGAAACTTCAAATTGCAACAAGAGACTCGATCATCATGCAGATGGAACGGAAAATTAATATTCTCGAACCACAGGTAATTGAAAACAACATTAAAATTAAAAATATTCCATATCAAACACCTGAAAACACAATAGAAATGGTAAAAAGTTTGGCTGAAGTAGCCGACTTCACAATTGGAGACACAGATATCAATAACATAATAAATATAAATTTCCACAAAAATTACAATCACACGGATTAGTTAACTTAAATGATTTAAATAAAACCAAAACGCATTTATTTTTATAAGCAACCAACTGACTGCAACAAATAGACACATAGTGGGGATGTCAAAAAATAAAGCAAAAGAAAGTGGAAGGAAATTTATTTGGAATGATTCTTGCGAGAAAGAACGAGACAAGCAATGTTATATGCAGAGAACATCTATTACCAAGAAGATTCGAACTTGTGAACTCGTCTTGTATGGTCGTCTCTTAATTTACTCCCTAGTATAGTTCTGAAAATATCGAATAAAAAAAATAAAAATCTTGTTAACCATGGAGGATGGTAATTAACCTCCAGTTACCCCCTCACTGCCCCCTGATAAATCGGGCAATAAAAACCTTTTAAAAACTAATTTAATGCCACAAGAATTGGGGTAGTGATGACGACGATGCCGCTGCAACTCACATTATCAACCAAAGAGAATGCAGAAGTGCAAGCGAGATGGAGACAGATGCATTGGTCTCCGGAACTAGAGCGACAAAGACATTGACTCAGAGAGTCCCTCAACCGACGCTTCAAAATAACTGTGTCCATATCGGAACTCTGAATGCTATTGCAAATAACAGAACCGTTGCCGGGCAGGCAATCGCTCAACTCGTTTCGGAAGACAATTTAAGTAAGCTCATAGCGGACAAGGAGACTTACTCAAACATCATTGCCAGGAAAAGGTGCCAATCCGCTCCCTTCAAAGGAGCTAAGAAAGCAGCTTTGAAGGAACCAAAACAAAATTCCAACCGCTTCGTTTTGTTGGACACGGAGGAAAACGAGACTCAGCCCCGACACTCCGATCATCAGGCTCGACCGTCAAGCCATCACAATAGTAGCACCAGTGCTTCCAGCAACATTCCATCTCTACAACACCCAGACGTCCCGAAATCCTGGTGCTTACCTATTTTTACGAAAGGAGTTTCTTCTAAAACTATCCTTGAGATATTAAGTAGGTCTTATTATAATATTGTAAATGTAAAATTTGTAGCAAATGGCTTGGCAAATTAAAACTATTTGTAAGAGATGTTGAACTCCATAGTTATTTTTTAGAAAAATTTAAAATAAGCAAAATTGAAGCCTTCTCTTTTACACCAAAAGAGTTCAAAAAATACAATATAGTCCTGAAAGGTTTATCGGGTAGTTTTTCTCACTCTGACAGTTAAGAAATTCGAGACTAGGTGGTAAAAGGAAAATGACTTCCCCCTTGATTTGTTCCTGTGCACTCTGGGGGACAAGGAAAGTCTTATCAAAATAAAAAACTTGAAGTCGTTGTATCGACATAAAATAAAATGGGACTCGGTTAGAAGCTCTGGGCCCCGGCAATGCTTCAGGTGCCAGTGGTATGGCCATGTATCGGCTTATTGCACTTTTAATACAAGATGCGTTAAGTGCCTAACCTCACATGAAATCGGTGAGTGTGAATTAGGCCCGAAAAACGAAAACAGTAATGCCTCCTGCGTAAACTGCGGATTGTCGGGTCACCCAGCAAGTTTTAGGGGCGGCCCTAAAAGGGTAGAGTTTAAAAAAAAAAAAACAATCGGCCCTAATTACTGCCAAAACCAATAAAATTGCGCTGAATAACTATGTTGTTAACAAAGTTAATAATGTCCCACAATCGCAGTTCTCATATGCGGATGCAGAAAGAGGATTCTCAAGATCATTGAATCAACGCCAACCTCAATCTATCCCCCAAAGTCCACCGAAGGGTGATATATCTGACTTTATTGAGGAGTCAAACAGACTTTTTGGTATGCCAATTAACATCCTAATTGGAAAAATAAGAGAGTTTTGGCCTAATTACTCAAAACTAAATGAAAACCAGAAACCAGGAGCTTATCTGTGTTTTATTGCTTCCCTCTCTCCATCTACTCCATGAATTTAAACCTAATCTCAGCTAATATCAACTCCTTCCTATCACCTGAAAAACAAATTGAAATAGACCTCTTATCAAAAGAGACTCACCCTTTCGCAATCCTAATTCAAGAAACTCTTCTTAAAAAAAGCTAAAGTAAATCTCGTTTCAACGCCAACTACGATTTCATGCGTAATAATGAAGGTCGAGGAACGGGCATTTTATTCAACAACTCTTTTAAATTCAATCAAAAACTTTATTCCAATAGTGTTATTTCAGCCACCATCGCTTCAATCCCTGTGAGTTCCCGGAACACCACGAGGCTCCTGGCTCTGGTTTCTATTTACATACCCTGTAACACGGGCTCCTCTCTTATCCCGGCTCTTGATGATCTTATTGCCTGCCTCTGCAATTTTGACTTTGTAATCTTGGGTGGTGACTTCAACTCACGTCATACCCTTTGGGGAGACTCAACGATCAATTTAAATGGTACCCACCTGGTCCAGTGGTACCAATCAAATCATTTCTTAGACTTCGACATAATCGCTCCCATATTGATTTTTTCATCATTTCGTCCAACCTTCGGTCGGACAACAACGTAGCGTGTCTAACATTGGATGCAATTTCGGATCACTTTTCAATTTTCATGAGCATCCAAATGCAATTTGAATCCCCTTACCCCGTTATGCCTCAATCCTACACATGTAATAAAGACACCAATTGGCCAAACTTTAACCGTTCTCTGGATACTAAACTTGTAAACTTAGCCCTCCCCACGGACAGAAACTTAACTAACAGCGAAATAGACCGTTTTATTGAATCCTTTACTAACATTCTGATTGAATGTATTGACAACCACAGCGTTAAGAAAACCCTCTATTCCAACCATTTTAGTATATCTGATGCAACACTCAGACTATTTAAAATCAGAAAAGTCTGGAAAAGGCAGCTTAAGCGACTATTTCATCGTTTTGGGGATCAGACTGGGCAAAAATATATGGAATTGGCTGCGCGTACTCAATGTCTCAGCAAAATTATCAAAGATGCAGTCAGAATTGAGCTGAACGAACAATTCAGGCTAAAGCTGAGTAGCCTAAGGCCCTCAGCGAACGTCTTCAAGGTTATTGATCAAGTAACTGGTAGGAAAGTTAACCCTAATACCTTTTCCCAAGAACTTAGACATGGAGACCGGGTTTGCACGTCTTCAATTGAAAAGGTGAAAGCATTCGAGGCATACTATTCTGAGCTGTATTCCCTCAAAGATCCTGCACCCCACAATGAAAACTCGCTAGAAGTGTTAACTTTCAATAGCGCGTTTTCGGTCTGGAATACAGATCTAATAATTAACAATTTCACCCCTTCCAACAGGTCAGATACATCTTCTAATGAGAATTTTGTTTCGACTCAGTCAGTGGAGGCAATTATTACATCATTAAACAATAAAAAGTCAGTGGGCCCTGACAAAATTCCCAACTTCATATTAAGAAAAGTTAAAATCCCCATTTCCAAATACGACTATTTCCCTACTTGCTGAAAAAAAGCAAAGCTAGTTCCTATAAAAAAAAAACAATAGATCAAATTACCTATCCGTTTTCCGCCCTATTTCCCTCCTCTCTAATCTTGGTAAAATACTGGAAAAAGTGATCCTGTTGAAATCACAGTCCGTCTTCGACAACGCTGGACTTACTCAACATCAACAATTCGGGTTCAAGCGAGCCCATTCCACAGAACACGCGCTACTCATTCTTCATGATCGAATTTATAAGAATCTAAGAAATAAACTGTGTACAGTGGCCTGTGCGCTTGATCTTACCAAAGCGTTCGATTCGGTGTGGCATGCGAGCTTAATATTCAAGCTGAATCTCCTAAATTTTCCTCGAAGCCTCCTCAAAATACTGCAAAGTTTTCTGTCCGGCCGAAACTTATCTATTTGTTATGAAAATGAATTCTCCTCTCTGATTCTGATCCTTGCAGGAGTCCCCCAAGGCTCCATCCTCGGTCCTTTCCTGTTCAACCTCTACCTCTATGGCTTTCCAATTCGTAACAATAATTCAGACGCGATTCTGTATGCAGACGATACGATTTTATATAGCGCCAGTGAAAGACCTCATGACGCCCTAAATGAGGTTAAATCCCACCTCAATGTCATCATCCCTTACTATAAAAAATGGGGAATCCAATTGAATTATAACAAATGTGAGTTAATATGTTTTAGGAATGCGTCTGGAAAGGGACATCACCTAGCGGTCCGCGAAAGCCGACAGCTAGAACTCCGAGTCGAGGGGAACTTAATTCCTCTCAGGCAAACCATAAAATATCTAGGAGATCGGCTCCATGAAAGGTTAAAGATGAACCCTCATGCGTGAAAAGCCCTTAATAACAGCAGAGGTGCTGCAGCCAAACTGAAACTCCTTATGAACTCCAAAAACGTAGACAAAAGAACAAAGCTCTTGATCTATAAAACACTGATTCGCCCACTTCTTTCTTATGGGTTCCTTGTCTGGCTTCAGATAACCCCCAATGTACCTAAAGAGTTACAAAGATTTGAGAGAAAAGTGCTAAGAAATTGCACTTCCAAAAGAAGAAGACCCTCGCGTAAATGGTTTAGCAATAAATCACTGTATGCAGACGCAGGGGTTGTTCCATTACTTACCTTATCTCATAACACTCTCTAAAAAAAAGGATCTCATTACTACAACATCATGACAACCCCGTCATCCAGAGTATATACAATGATAACATCGGGTGCTCTATATACAACCAATATTACTTATCTCCAATTAGTATACTTTCCGAGGATTCCAGTCCGGCTTTTCAGATTCCAGATGACGACAGTTCATATCTCGCCCCTTTTTATAAAAAACGATTATCACAAAACTGTAGAGGCTAAAGGGCTCAACTCTCAGTTTAACCATTCTAAAATCAATATTGTATAAGGAAAAAAAAAACAAATCAAAAAAAAAAAAAAAACAAGACAATAATAATAACTATAATATCTTTAATGTCAACTGAAAGTACCTACATAAATGCCAATATGGCTGTTAATGTCATAGATTTTATATTAAATATAGAATTGATTTACTAAAATAATTTGCTTTGAGAAAAACCTTCTTTGAATTAAATAAATAAATTAAATAGTACTAAATTAAACTTAAAGGTTAACACTTAAAAACTATGCTGAATAACTCTCAATTTATACTTAACGAAACCTAAATACGCTCTTCAAATGAAATAAAAATCATAATTGACTGCTAGTCGTTGAGATCTTGAAATTATACCACACGTAGTTGCAGCAACTTAAATTTGAATTTGAATATTAAAATATATATATATTTCTTTTATTTTTTCGTTGAACAAAAGGTGTGAAAACTATCACATTAAACATTGGTGCCGAAACCCGGGAATATTCTATATTCCCAGTATAAAAATCATTTATAAATTAACCTTTATTAATTTTAAATTAATGGTTAAAAAATTAAATTTAAAATAATAAAATATTACAATAAATCGAAACGGACAAAACATCGGGAAGAAAGAGAATTTGCCCTACAAATCTCTCATAGAAAAAAGTGCTGGTAAATTGCAAAAAGTGTTTAAATTAATAACTCAATTGCAGGCATTCTATAATAGGAAGAAATTGCTGAGTCATAGATATAAATCTATATGTACTCGGAGCTTTCTTGTATCATCATTTCATCATTGCAGTGACTTCCAAATTTAAAAAGGTCGACAACGCATCAAGACAAAGCTCCCACTCGGAATTATAGATCAGTCATCAATCATCCTCATCATTTGGACTCAACTCAAACAGAAAAGCTTTATCAAGTGTTCCAGTGTGGATTGTATCAATGATCGATTTATCAACCACGTAAGCTTTTATTTTAAATTAGTGTGTTGCTGATTATAAAACTTATTGCCAATCTATTTGTTGCTGCTGATTGAACTTGTTTGTTGAAGTTTTTTGTGAAGCAATTTAATTAGAACTTGCTGCTAAAGAAAAACTACTGTGGTGAATAGTTAACATATGATTGAAACATTGTTGCGGGACGTTGTTAGCTGTCAACATAAATGTTGATAAGAATAGTAAAGGTAAGCAAACAGATAGCATAGTTGTTGCTGATTTTTACCTTTTATAATTTCGTTGTTGTAATACTCAATCACGTTGAATAAACTTGGATTTTTAAAGTTGCCTTTGACCAGGATTCAAATTTTGTTGATAGGTGACTGTATCTAAGTTGGGTAGCTTGTTGTTGGATGAATTTTATAGTAATTCACTTTGTTGAGGTTGCCTTTGCTGTTGCTGTTGCTGCTGCTGTTGCTGGTGAAGTTGAGGAGGAATTTGTTGCTGACATAAATAAGTTCGAAATTAAACGCAGGATTGTTGCGGAAGTCAGAATAATTTGTTGTTGTTTCTGATTTGCTGTTAAGGTGTGCAGATTTATTGATCGTTGGGTTTTCTTCAATTTACCAAGGTTTTTCGACTCAAATAGTAGCAATGAATGAGAATGAAAAACAAAACAAAGATGAGTCATCGCAAAGTGATAATAGTTTAGGAAGAACTTTATCTAATTTAAAAGGGTTGCGATCGTCATCGAAAAGAAACTTGAGCAGAACGAAAAACATTATTATGCAGAAGGGTAGTACGTTGTCAGAACCAGAGCTTGAATGTCGATTAGGAATATTGGAATCGTATTTTAAGCAGATATTGAATGTTCAAACATCAATTGAAAGATTTAATAATCCTGATGAAGAAACGGCGAATGAGATTTTTCGTGAAGAGGTTGAAGAGATTTATGTTTGTGCAAAGACAAAGATAATGACACTTTTGTCTGATTTAAGAGGCAATACATCTGCTGCGGAGCATTTAAATGCAACTTATTTTCCGGAACAGCCTCGCCCTCGATCAAAGTTAGAGCCTATAAAATTACCTACGTTTCCTGGTAAATTTGCAGATTATCATAATTTCATAGGATTATTTACAAATCTAGTTCATAAAGATGAAAGCCTTGATAGTTTGCAAAAGTTCAATTATTTGCTTAGAAGTTTATCTGGATCTGCGTTGGATGCTGTTAGAGATTTTAACATCGTTGGAGCAAATTATCAAAAAGCCCTTGAAAGATTAAAAAGCCGTTTTGATAATAAAACTCTTATTTTTCAAGAGCATATAAATAGTTTGCTGGAGTTTCCAAAAATGTCTAAAGTATCTGCTTCTTCCTTGCGACATTTGGAAGACAGTTTTAATACTCATTTCACTGCAATGCTTTCAATAGGAAATCATAAAGATATCGCTACTCCCAAGTAACAATTTTCCTCTCATAAGAGTTTCCTAGAGGCTTGTGAGACTTTATTTCGGGAGTTATATTAACTCTAGGAGAGTACTCCTACATCCTTATGAAAATGTTATAAGCCTTAAATGACCCACTTATGGGAGTTAATTTCATCTTATAGAAACATTTTTATTGTTCCTATGGGGTGACAAATGCTCCATTAATCTTGTTAGGAGAATGCGTCACTTCTTGTGGGAGTTGATGAAAAGAGCAGGAGTATGCGCATAATTAAAAAAAAACAGATACTTATCTTTCACATTTGTATACTTCCTACGGAAACTTGGTACGATGTATTTATGTCTGTATGTGTCATCGTCATTGTCTCATGTTGAAAAATTAATGTGTGAATTTATATTTTCATTTCATGGCGAAGTTAGTATAATTATATAGTTTGTCACATATGTGGAGTTAAATGTTAGTGCGATTGAAACTTTTTCTACTAACTTACACATTTTACTTCAAAAAATAACGAAGCGCTTTCAATATAATTGATATTTAAATTATTTTAATTTTATTTTGAATTGGAAAAAGGGTTACCTTGATGTTCGCTTTGAATAAAAATAGTACTTTTTATGCTGACATTATTTATGGTACTTATTCATGGTATATGACGAAAAAGATGCAATAGCGGATAATATGTCGAATTGATGGTCTTATTCTTGTATGCCTGTTTTTTGTAATCTAAGAATTTACAAGAGGTTAAGAGACGTTTTAATGAAAAAATAATAAGTTAGAATTTTATATTTTTAAATATTTGTTTAACGTTTCTTATAACGAAACTGTCAATGATTACTGACTTTCAATTTTGTCACTATACAGTGCGAATTTCTGATGCTCTGTAAATAAATGTCATTAATTCAATTTGATGATGCTCCTAAGTGACAAAGAACTTAAGCACAGTATTTAAATACAAAACTTCACATTACGAATATACTTGTAAAAATACATCTTTTGCATTTAGTGTTGAACAAAATAAACATCAATATCATACACACACAATACACGTATATACATAAATATAACTTAAATAAATTCATCATAATGGAAAACCAAATAAATTATTTCAAAATTTAATTTCATATCACGGTAACCCTCAAACTATACAAAAAACACTTCGTTCAAATTTAAATATGGCTGGTGTCGTATCGATACTTTTAACTCTTAAAAAGACATTTTTATGAGAGTGTTGTCCATTTATGTTGGTATGTAAATAAACACTTTTTTATGAGAAGTCTGATGCTTTTATGAGACTTTATTTTGACATCTATCAGACGAACCAAGAACAAATCGGTGATGCGTTCCCTTTTTTCTTAAGAATGTGAATTATTGTTGATGTTTCAAAAAAAAAGATGAAATCACAAAGTTTGAAATATTAAATTGTATGCATTACCTTTTCTGAACGATAAATCTTCATTATAACGTCATAATTTTTGGAATGAATGAACAAAGAATATAAAAAAATTAACAGTCCGCAACAAAACTATAGACGTAGTAAAATGTTAAGCTTCGTAAATCTCTCTAATTTTCCATACAAATTGTGACAGACTTACGAAGTTTAAAACATTAAAATGTTTACAATGGGCTTGCGCCGCTGCATGAATATTTTAGACAAATTTTCAAGCGTAATTTTGTCAGAAAAATCTTATATATTACACTGAAATTAAATAAAAAGAAAGTCTTTCACCGAAAGTTCACATTCGTCACAAAATTAAAAACATTTTAAATAGTAATCGGCATCAGCATTCAATGTTTCCCTCAGGTAGCCAGACCCATAGAAAACTGAACGCCAGAAAGCAATGTACATACAAAACGTTAAAAAAAAGAACGACTGTTGTATGAATCAAATAAAGCTGCTGTCAGTGCAACATCTCATATGAATCCTATAGTTAGAGTTTTGTAGTTGTTACTTATTAGCTCCTGTTAAGAGATTTAAAAGACTTAAAAATGACGTTTGAAGTTCAAATTTGAAAACAAAATTATTATGAGATTTTCAATTTACATACAGGAGTAATAATTGTTCTAGGTAAAAGATTAGAGTGATTTAATGCAAGAAAAATGCTAAAATCATTTAATGAAAACACTATGATAAAAATTTATGTTTCATTATGAGAGATCAAGTCTTAAGTGTAGCAATAAGATCCGAAAAAGTATTATGGGAGTTTTTTTGAGAAAATGAGAGCTAAGCTCTCGAGAGTATGTTAGTTGGGCTGCTATATTGATTTCATTAGCTATGGATCTAGTTGATGAAGAAACCCAAGCTAAATGGCAGGATGCAATAGATTATAATAAGCTCCCAACGTGGGAAGAATTTAGTAAGTTTTTGGATCGTCGTTGCAAAAGCTTAGAAGCTAAGGAATCTAGGGTGCAAAAACCGAATAGTTCTAAAAGTGGTAGCAAATCTGAAACTTCAAGTTCGCAAAATAGTGGAAAGAAGCAGTTTAGAAAGTTCAAGGGTGCAACTTTAGCAGCGGAGCGTTTAAAGTGCGAATACTGCCAGTCTTTGGAACATGTAGTCGATTCTTGTCCAAAATTTTTGAGCTTACCAGTGGGAAGGAGGTTCCTGGAAGTGAAAAAACGAATCCTTTGTATAAATTGTTTGGGAAAGGAGCATTCTGTTCGACATTGTACTAAGCCAAAGTGCGCTATTTGTTCGTTACCCCATCATAAGCTGCTTCATAGATTTACTGTGAACAATGGTGGTGAAACTGGAGGTCAAGGAGCATCTACCTCTGCTTCGTTGGTGGGCAGGTCATCTAACCAAACTATACTTGCTACAGCTGTAGTTTTGATTAAAGATAGTTTTGGTAGATATCAACCTGTACGCGCGTTATTAGATTGAATTTCATAACTGAAAGCATGTTACAAAGATTGAGATTATCCAAATCAAAATCAGAGATTCAAATAAGCGGAATAGGAAATGAGATTACAAATGTTCGACACACCACAAAAACTAGTTGTAAATCGCATTTTTCAGAGTTTGAAACCGAATTAGAACTGCTTGTAATCGAAAACATTACTCACCTTCAGCCTAGTCAATCTTTCAAGGTAGATAGTTGGAAAATACCGAAAAATATTGTACTAGCGGATCCTAATTTCAGTGAAGCTGCAAAGATAGATATGTTGATAGGTGCAGACCATTTCTTTGAGCTGTTAGCTATTGGACAAATCAAGTTGGAAGAGAAGCTTATGCTTCAAAAGACCCTTTTTGGATGGGTCGTTTCGGGCTCACATGATTTGTCAGATGAGTCAACGAGCACAGTATGCCTGTTAGGAAGTGAACAGCAGTCAAAAGATGACTGTCTTCACGAATTTGTTGAAAAGTTTTGGGAAATTGAAAACTATCCCACAACTTCTGAATTCTTAAAGCCCGAAGAGAAAAAATGTGAAGAACACTTCATAAAAACAGTCACAAAAAATGATGAAGGTAGATTTGTTGTGAGTTTTCCGTTCAAAGAAGACCCATCAGCATTAGGAGAATCCTTTGAAATTGCAAGAAACAGATTTATGTCGCTAGAAAGGAGACTGGAGAAGAACCCCACTGTCAAAGGCCAATATATTGATTTTTTGAAGGAGTATGAAGATCTTGGACATATGTCTGAAGCTAGTTTCGATGAAGCTAGGAAAATTAAATACTTTTCTCCTCATCAGTATGTACTTCGACCAGATTCTTCAACTACAAAACTAAGGGTTGTTTTCGACTGTAGTGCTAAAACTTCATCCGGCAAATCTCTAAATGAAATTTTAATGAAAGGACCCATAATGCAAGATGATCTTTACTCAATTATTTTACGTTTTCATTGTTATAAGTTTGCATTGATAGCTGATATTTCGAAAATGTACCGTCAGATACTTATGGCTGAAAAAGATTGTAAATATCAATGCATTCTCTGGAGGACTCAGCACACTGATAAATTAAAAACATTCAAGTTAAATACGGTGACCTATGCATGGAACCACTTCCGCTCCTTATTTGGCCACTCGCTGCCTCAGAACTTTATCAGAGGACGGTGCCAACAAATTTCCATTAGGTTCCAAAGTGTTAAGCGACGATTTTTATATGGATGATTTGATTAGTGGATGCGATTCGCCAGAGGAGATATTTGGAATTTATGAAGAAGTAAGCACCCTTTTGCATAGCGCAGGCTTTGAACTTCGAAAGTGGTGGACAAACGAAAAAACTTTATTGGAAGTTGTTCCGGAAATGGACCGAGAGAAACCACTTAGAATAAATGATACGGATATCATAAAAACACTAGGAATCAAATGGAATCCATCATCAGATGAGTTGCAGTATGTTGTTCCAGAAATAAACTCAAAACCAAAAATTACGAAGCGAATTATTCTCTCTGAACTGTCTACTTTGTTTGACCCATTAGGGCTAGTTAACCCAGTTGTTGTAAAGGGTAAAATTTTATTGCAAAGCCTTTAGTTGAAAAAGACTGATTGGGATGAATCAGTTCAATCAAGAATATTTACTAAATGGGAAGTTTTTCGTAATCGTTTGAAAGAGTTAGAATCGATCAAAATTCCAAGATATGTGTTAGCTTTGAGATCCAGAAACATTCAACTTCATGGATTCTCGGATGCATCTTTGCGTGCTTATGGTTGTTGTATCTATTTGCGGACAGTTGACGAAAAAGGTATCACCTTATGTAACTTGGTGACAGCTAAATCAAGAGTAGCTCCAATAAAAACTCAAAGCTTGCCGAGGTTGGAGTTATGTGCAGCGGAAATGCTTGCTTCTGTGATTTTAAAGATACTTCCAAATTTCTCACACGTAGTTGAAAATATTTACCTCTGGACCGACTCAGAAATTGTGTTGTGTTGGCTTTCAGCTCATCCTTCTAATTGGGAAGTATTTATAGCCAATAGAGTATCAAAGATACAAACAAGCTTGCCGCAGGGTACTTGGAAAAATGTCAGTACGAAACAAAATCCTGCAGATGTTGTATCTAGAGGTGCGTTTGGAAGTGAGTTGATGGAAAGTATATGGTTTTCAGGTCCAACATTTCTTAAACTGCAAGAAGAGATGTGGCCTGCTCAAAAGGATCTAACTTTTACGGAAAAAGATATTCCTGGAATTCGGAAATGTAATGATGTGGTTCTTTTGTTAAAAATAATAGATACAAATTTTGAAAATCACTATTTGCGTTTTAGAAGTACAGATAAAACTTGTAGAATATTTGCCCTTGTACTTCGTTGGATTGTTGTTGTTCGAAAGAAGATGAAAGGAGCTGAATTTTTTGAGGAAGACGAACTGTGCTTTAACACATCTTTAAAAGCAGGTTCACAAGCTTTAATTGGAATCGTGCGACAGAGGTTCTGGGTACTAGACGCCCGCAGACTCGCAAAGAAGGTCGTTGACAGCTGTTGGGATTGTTTTAAATACAAACCAAAGATGTTGGGTCAAATCATGGGCAATCTTCCGACTGACAGAGTGCAACCTGCAAGACCGTTTTTGAAAACTGGAGTCAATTTTTGTGGCCCATTCCAGATGACTTACAAGCTGCGAGGGCAGCGAACAACCAAATCATATATAGCAGTTTTCGTTTGCTTCGTTGTGAAGGCTGTACATTTAGAAGTTGTTTCCGACCTATCCAGTGAAGGCTTCATTGCAGCACTCAAGAGGTTCGTAGCAAGGCGTGGTCTATGTCAAGACTTGTACTGCGATAATGGGACGAATTTTGTTGGAGCCCGTAATCAGCTAGATGAATTCAGACAGAGCTTTGTAGAACAGCAGATTGAGAAGAAGATTAGCGATTGGTGTACCACAGAACAAATCCAATTTCATCATATACCGCCCAGAACTCCACATTTCGGTGGGCTATGGGAGGCAGCCGTAAAGTCAGCCAAAAATCATTTGGTTCGTACCATCAGCGAAGCCTTTCTTACATTTGAAGAGCTGGCTACCGTTGTGGCTGATATAGAAGCCATACTGAACTCTCGTCCCATGTATACGATGTCAAGTGACCCCAGTGATGAGGAAGTCCTTACACCTGGTCATTTTTTAATTGGTGGGTCGATGAATGCTGTACTTGAACCAGTGGTCACTGATTACCAGATGTCTGCATTGAAGAGATGGCGTCGACTATCGTTAATAAAGCAACATTTTTGGAATCGATGGTCAGAGGAGTATCTTGTTGAGCTACAAAGAAGAGTCAAATGGCAGACTTTGTCAGATAACGTCAAACTTAACACAATAGTTCTCGTTGGGGATGACAATGCATCTCCACAAAACTGGCTTTTGGGACGTATTACAAATCTGATTCAATCATTGGATGGTAAAGTTCGAGTCGTTGATGTAACAACCAAGAAAGGACTTATTCGCAGAGCAATTCATCGGATAGCACCACTACCAATAGATGAAGATTGAAGATATCCCATAGATGAAGATTGAAGATATCCCTTAGATACTTAAAGGCGGGCAGAATGTTAATGTCATAGATTTTATATTAAATATAGAATTGATTTACTAAAATAATTTGCTTTGAGAAAAACCTTCTTTGAATTAAATAAATAAATTAAATAGTACTAAATTAAACTTAAAGGTTAACACTTAAAAACTATGCTGAATAACTCTCAATTTATTCTTAACGAAACCTTAATACGCTCTTCAAATGAAATAAAAATCATAATTGACTACTAGTCGTTGAGATCTTGAAATTATACCGCACTTAGTTGCAGCAAGTTAAATTTGAATATTAAAATATATATATAAAAGTTGAACAATTTCTTTTATTTTTTCGTTGAACAAAAGGTGTGAAAACTATCACATTAAACAATGGCTGTGAATCTATCTACATAGTACACTTTAAGATAAATATAAGACTTATTATTAAAAAAATTAAACTCGTTTGTGATCAGCTATAACCAATGCCTAGAAGCCAAACTATGCCTAATGTTAATACTTTACAATAATTCATACATAGCTACAGGCAATTGGAAAAAAAAGTGCCTTTAAGATTTAGATACTTGATTTATAAAAAAGAAAAAAAACAAGAACAAATACATATGTAATACTGTTTGTACTCGAAAAACTAAGATACAAAAATAAGAAAATAATGAAAAAGAGATATGTAAACTTAGAAATAGTATCGCTATCGTCAAGTACATATAACGATAAAATCCCTATATTGTCTTCTTAAATTAAACCTGGGACATATATGCCCTGCCTATTCACACCCAGTTGTGTTCCAGATGGAGTCGACTCCGTTGTATCCATCTCATGTTTGCATCTACTTTTGTTAACTCTCTTCTTTTTCTATCCCTCTTTCATTTTTTAGGTTAAGTTCATTGTATGGTTTTGTTGAGTGGACACATTTTGTCATATTTTTATTTTGTAGATTTAAGTCTCTTAAAATCACATCGTTTTGTCTCTAATTTAATGTCAAAAGTATATTTAAAACGTGTAGCTTGACCAATTCAAAGTCGGCAATTTTCTCAATAATTTTGTAAACTGCTAAGAACAAGCTAAACTAAGAATGTAATGAAAAAAAAAAGAATCTCAATAAAAAACTTACTTACTTACTTACTATTACAAGGTAGCCGACCCTTGGCTGTCATTCGGCCTTGCCAACAAACTGAAACACGCACACATAGACAGTTGGCCTAAGTCCACAACTAGGTTTTTGCACACATTGACAGCTGGGCTAAGTCCACCACTGATTTATTCGCACACATAGACAGTTGGGATCAACCCACCACGAATATTTCGGTTATTTTTGAAAATCTTCAGTTATTTTCAAATTCACTTGGGCTGCAATGGGCTTGTTCAAAAAGTATAAAAAAGGGAGAAATTATATATTTTAAGTGCTCACCGGACCTTATGAGAATAAGTTATGATTTTTTTTTTTAAATGTAAATTGTAGTCGCTTTTTACTAATTCTCGCTTGTCTGGAAAATAAATAACTTTAATTACTTTCTTTTCGATAAACAATTTGTCTTTTCTGTTTTTTTTTCTTTTCAACTCTCGAAATGTATAAGGAAATGTAGAAAATGTGCTCTTTTCTTGACGGAAAATAACTTACAGTGAGTAAGAAGAAAGTTTTGAATAATTTTGCGAAATGAAAAGATATTCACAAACTAGAATGTTAGCACATATATTACGCTTACATGTGTTGTTAAACCAGCTTGAAGCTCGCATCAACTCTTTGTAAACCTGGGTCGAGTTGAAATGAGCTTGATTTGACTAGATCCCGTGCGGGGAGCGGAGTCGAGTCGAAATTTGTGACGAAAAACCTGGGTCAAGGAGTTGGTCTTCCAGATATTGCATTACGGTCTGCATAAATAAATAATATAAAGATGGGAATCCTCGGCTGTCAAACTGATTTGCCTACAAGCTCCGACCGTGGTGAATGTCATAAAGTTGCACTAGTAACCTTTACCACACTAACACTAATGCAACTTAATGATTTTCACCACAAATCGTCGGTTTTTTTTAAATTTGTCAGTTATTTTAAAAACCCAATGGACATGTTCATAAAGTATAAAAGCAGGTGAAGTGAATTTTTAAGTGCTCACTTCCCTTTATATATTTTTATTTTAAAATTGCATTGGCTACCTAAATTCAAAGCGTTCTAAGATAATAAAAGACATATTGGTAGTAATAAATAATTGAATAAATAAATGTATGTTAATTGAACCATAGTGGGAGGAAATTTGTTTGTGAAATATGAAATTTCATAGTAAATATGTTAGCCTTTTTACACCGAACTCAAAACGAGGTTTTCGCGAAAAAAATTGGCTTTGGAGAAAAACCTAATCGAAAACACAAGGCTTCACATACATTTTTTTGAGCTTCAGGTTTTTGTAAAACACAAGTTAATATAAAACCAGTCGAAAACTTGTTGGAATTCAGAGATGAACAAAACAAACGTACCTTTTAAAAAGTTCAGTGCCTAGTAAAATGTCAAAAAAGAAACTGATTGGATACTTTTATATGGATCATAGTTATATAAATAATCACCATTTTACATCCATAAAAGTGAAGAAAACAACAAAATGAAAAGATAATTGTAAGTGGTTGGTGAAAGAAAAACTTTAATGTCAAACGAAAACGTATAGTGTAATGTTTGGTGTGAATGGTTTTTGCCGAAGTCTGGTTTTGGGGTTTGTTGTGAAAATCCTATTATTCCTAAAATTTGTATTTCTTACTGTAATACTTCCACAGATTTATGATCTCCACAGAAACGAACTATCAAAATTAGTCTGGATAATAATAGCTACGTTTTATACATGTCCATGGACTTTGGGAAAAAAAACGACATCGGGACATTTTAACATTTGCCTTGATCTGCCATTTTATATAACCAGCAAACATTTAACATTTAATTATTATTTGTTCAATGTAATTTGTTTTTACTTATTTACAGCACAGTGATTTAAGATTTTGTTTCACTCATACATTCAACAAAAAAAAAAGACTGAAAAACTATGCACCAAGCACCAAATTCTTTTAGTTCGCTTCCACCAAGGTGAGGACTCTCCCGTCTGACGGGAGAAGTTAACGAAAACTAAACGAAGAGTACCACTTCGCAATTATGTGTGCGTCATATGGATTACTTGTTTTCACCCGGTTTCCTACGACCACTACGTTGGCTATTCTAGTTCTACCTTAAAGGCTCTCCCAAACCAACGCGAATTCGCGGTGACGGCGAATTTTTGTTGTTGTTTAGCGTTGTGTATTTGTCATATTTTTTACTATTGTGAATGATTTGCTGCGAATCGCTCCGCATTCGCGTTGGTTTGGGAGAGGCTTAATTCTGAATTAATATTGTTGTTGTTGTATTTGACTAGTAAATTGCTTTGTTTTGTTGTCGTTTTTTTAGACAGAATTATTTTGAGTTACAAAAAACACAACTAATACTATAATATGTATTGAATTTTCTTTTTGCTTAAAGGTTCTCCCAAACCAACGCGAATGCGGAGTGATTCGCAGCGAATCATTCACAACAGCAAAAAATATGACAAATACATAACGCTAAACAACAACAAAAATTCGTCGTTGCTCCCCATTCGCGTTGGTTTGGGAGAGCCTTAATTATGTAACTAGGTAAAAAGAATTGCACATTTTATCAAAATATGTATGTTCAAATTTTAATCAAAGGTTCATTAAATTTAATTCACCAAATCGGTGAATTAAAATTGGATTAACTTAGGTTAAATGATGGTTAAGGCCAAGTAAGTGATAGTGGAGAATCAGGGCCAGTTTGTTCACATAAGATTAAATTTGAAGTAAGTAAGTCACAGAATCTGGTTAAATGCATCTAACCTACCAATATTGGCCAATTAGCGATTTCTATAATCAACAACTCAATTTTATTGGAACGGCAAACCATTTGGCTGCAATTCGTTTTAAAAAATTATATTTAGGTAAACATATTGATGGTGCAGTCGTACCTTTCAATAATATTCCATTAAAAAAAGTGTGTTTGCACCCTCAAAACAAGAATTTTTAGAACACATCCCCTGAGGTGAATTCAGAAATGTCACTAAGTTTATGAATTCTTAAAATTCAATGGAAAGTTGGTTGCCGGAAATGTTTGATAAAATTAAAAATATTACTTAAAATTTCTGGCACAACTAAATATTTGTTGTTATTATTTAACAAAAAACGAAAAAATTAATAACAAATATAAAAAGATAAATAAAATAACGATGCAGAATGGCAGACGCACTAAAATAAAAAAAAAACATGATATCAAGTTTGGAAAAAAATTGGTCTGTCAAAACAAATTAAATTCACCGCGTTAAGTTGTTGTTGCAATTCACATCTATTCATCGACACGGAGTCGGATTACAAAAACAACAATGTAAACAAATGGGTTTTGGAGGGTGAAACGTACGAAAGTTTCCCATCTTTACATTGTTTATTTATGACGGTCTGTTTATTGGCTTGTTTGTGAGCAAATATAGTTTTGCTTTAAGACAGGTGTAGTAAGTACTAGTGTTAATTTAATAACATTTGTCTAGCATTGAAAAAAATACAAAAATGTCAATAATTTTTCTGGAATCTCATTACCATTTAACTCAACTCTAAATGAAGCACTCAACTCAACGTGGGTAAAATATTCGACCCTATTGCAACTCGAGCTCTCGATCCTGCTTGTAAACGTACTAATAGTCGCAATGTTTTTGTCCACGTACATCCCTGCATAAGTCATCTGTGGAGAATGGTATTTAAAAGGTGTGTTTTATTATCATCGGGATCCGGATCTGGATTAACTTTACACGTACTACAAAAACAATTTTGAAAATTTCCCACTATTTTGTTTTTGTATTACGTGTAAAAGTTAATCCAGATCCAGATCCGGATCCCGATAGAAGATAATAAAACACGGCCAAAATTTGATTCGTGGTTCAGAAATTTTTAACTTGATGACTTCACTGAGGTTCAATGGTGGTTAAAGGCTCAACCCAACTAACAAAATTGCTTCACATTTGAAACAATAAAGTGCTATTTCTTTCTATTGTGCTCCATTTAGCGCTCTGATAGAAAGTAAATACCTTATTGGAGCATTACTGAATCCTTAAATATTTTCTGGTACAAATTATATCAGCTTGATAGAAACGATGTACCAATGTTTCTTTAATCTCTCTATAATGCTCTTATGAAGTAACCAAGCTTCAATAGTAATCCCGTAAAATTATTATAAAATCTTTGTTTCTATATTGCTTGTATTAGTGAATATGGTGACGCCAAGCTTTAATCGGCCATTTTTTTATTTAGGTATATTTAGTTTGGCATCTGATCACATATATTTCTTATTATTGACAATGTTTTAGGTTGGTATTAATTAATTAATTAATCTATTCTACCTTTATTTATTAATTTAACAATATGTGTTTGTAATAGCCATACCAATCAATTATTTTATATTTTTCTTAAACAAAGTTTTTTCTTATTAATGCAAGCTTTTTGTCTCATAGGAGACAATTCAAGATAAATGTGATTCCAATTTAACGCATTCAACTTTATATCTGATATTCATGCAGCGGTCTAACGAGTAAAACAATGGCTTCAGGGGGACACGGGTTCGATTCCTGAACCTACGAACAAGATTTTTTAATTTTATGTAATGTGAACTTCTTTAAAACTCTCATAATTAACTCCATAAAGGTACAATAGGAGTCAAAAAGGCGACCTATGGAGTTTTATGCAATGCTTTTATGCGTAGATTGAATGAACACGAGATGCATCTATGGATAAATATAGAAGAGACATTTGTTAATTGAGCAACCCTACTTCATAAACGAAAATTCAAGATAAAAGTGATTCTGATTTAATGCAATGCCTTTATGAGTGTGATGGTTAAAAAAAAAAGGATGAATAAAGGAATGAAATTGTTAGCTGAGTGGATGATGGCGGATTTATTTAGGTTTAACGATGGTTCAAGATCCAAGTGTATTATGGAATGCAACTAAATGCTTCAAAATTGTCGAGCATCAGCTAATCAGATGTAATTAATGAGTTAAAATTACTGAATATTAGATTAAATAACTCTACAATGAGCCTTATAGTTTTTAATCAATTGGTTATTAATAATAATAATATCAATATAATGTATGTTTGGACGTTTTCATAAGAGCCCAAATGAGGTAATTTTGTAAATTACAGAAAGAGTGTTTTCATCTGTAATTTGGTATTTCTTTTGACAGCTCATTTCATTTTTTGAGTTTCAACCCTGCCTGTTAAACGCTTTTTGCTGTTGATTTTTTAATTCAGCTTTAACATTTTCGTACAAAATCTTTTCAGAGCTCTTCAAAATGTGCCCAATTGGGTATGTTCGCTAGGTTTTGACTTAATTTGTTACAAAATTGCGCGCAAGTTTGGTTGACGCTATCTTATTTCGAGATTTGAATTTGTGTGGAAAATGAGATGATTTCGTATCAAATTTGAAAATTTTCAACGAAATTTCCTCATTTGGTCTAACGAAAACGCAGTATTAAGGCTCCCTAAAACCAACACGAATGCCGATTGATTCGCAGCGAATCATTCACAATAGTACAAAATATGACAAATACATACACAACGCTAAACAACAAAAAATCTTCGTCGCTCCTCATTCACGTTGTCTTGGGAGAGCTTTAAGTTTGTTCTACTTCATTTCTATATTGATTGTATAAGTAAACATGGTCACGCTAGAAGCTTTAACTAGCCATTTTATAATTTTAATTCAGTTTGGCACCCGAGGATATTTCTATTATTTCTCATTACTGTAAGCCAAAATGTAAAACATTGTATTTTTTAATTTTGTATTTATTAATTAATCTATTATATCTATCTATTTATTTATTTAATGAAATGTGTTGGAATTAATTACACGGGGTTAATACTTTTATCCATAGCTCCGCACTTTTCGCTCACTGATTTGGTGGTTTAACTGAGAGTGGTTCAAACATGTAATTGGCTTTTATAACTTATATGAAACCTAAATCATCATTAAAACCCTGTAGATCAATAGAAATTGCTGAATTAAAAATTTTGAACCACGGAGCATTGTTTAGCCCCGACGTCATATTTTTCGTCAAACGAAAGATTCAGGCAAAAAATAATTATCCAACTTAAAACTAGTGTTTTTCTTAAAACTATTTTATTTCTTTTATTATATGAAGTATAATTTCAGTAATAAGTATTCAATTCTCCTATTAAACATTCAAAATCAAATGCTTGGATGTCATGAAGTTTAAAAAAAAAATTAAAAATAGCTTTTGCTGTTTTATTATCTCCAAAAGAGGACTTGATTAACTTTTAACACGTGCTACAAAGACGATTTTGAAAACTCATTATTTCTTTTTTGTACTAAATTTTAATCCAGATCAATACCCAAATCCCGAAAAAATATAATAAAACCCACCCAATATCTACTTTAATACTAATAAAGTGGAAATTGAGAGTTTAGTGGAGTAATTTGAAGTTCCGGTGTTAAATTGCAGAAAAACTATTTTTTTATATTAGAAATTTTTCTTAACTATTTTTTTCCATAGACTTTTTAAAATTATTCTGGATGAAGAATGAGCCACCCTGTATAATATGCAAGATGCATTGAAGATGAATGGAAATCTGAGTGACTGAAGACATTTTATGGATTATTTTTTTGTGTTTTATTATAATTGTGGATGAATATTAACTAACAATTACAATTGTTTGTGAACATTGAATTATTTAAACAATTTCACATCGAAGTTCTTGTTATTAGCCAAAGTAAAATTCTCAAAACTATTTTCCAATTTTCAAAGAAAAAAAAATGAGCTGTCAAAACAAATAAATCTCACCGCGTTACCTTGCTGTTGCAATTCACATCTATTCATCGACACGCAGTGAAATTATAAATACAACAATGTAAACAACAAATACAACAATGTAAACACAAGACTGGCTTCTTGGTAATTGATATTATCTGGTCATATGCATCGATACTGTGAGTGACGTATCCAAAATTGCATAGACTCTTCGTTAACTTTTTTCCCACAAAATGTCAACAAAAACGAAAAAAATAATTACTTGGTCAACACCACTGATCTCTATAATACACTGGATAGCGTATCGACACAAGAAAGTTGCTTCCATTTGAAGAATTGTTATATTATGAAGCTGACCACTTTTTTGTATAACAATATGACTGTATAACAATTTATACATAATAATCCCCTATGAAGACGTCAAATTTCCGTTCGTTGCTCCTCCCCGAAATCTCTTTGCTAACATTGTTGTGTTTGTAATTTTATTTCATTCACAAATGGTTAAATGAAACGGAATTACAAATGTCACTGATCTCTATATACACTGGATAGTGTACTCCTTATAATGTATAACAGTTTTTATGCTTCCATTTGAAGATGACAATTAGGTGGTCGGCTCCATAAATTGACGTCTTCATTAACACAAAAAAACTTGTTTCCAAAATTTCAATCTGAAGAAAGAGCAACAGACCAATGATATGAAAGGAAAAAACTTCGTGGGAGTTTGTTTTATAATTTTTTTTTTTCATTAAGTTATTCATTGTGTTCATTTTTTTTATTTTTATTTGAATTATATCAATAGAAAGGTGTTTAAATAGGTAATAGTAAATATGTAGATGGGATCTTTGTATATAAAATCTATAGTACTATTTTGAAAAGACTTTTCGTAGTTGTCTTGATATCTGCTGTGGCGCTGTGGCGACTCCACTCATATTTCTAATCTAATTTCTTAGTTGTCTTAATGTGTAACAGATGTCGCCGCTATCGATTGCTATCATAATAATACTATGGATTCTATATACAAAGATGGGATATGGGAAGCATCGACTTCGTTCATTATTTCAGTTTACAAACAAGTTGAACAAAACAGCTGATAAGTGTGATGAGGAAAATGCGATTACACAGTCTGTGTTTTTTTACGATTTTACCTCCTTGTCACACTCTTTAAGTTTGTAATTCCGTTTCATTTAACCATTTGTGATTGAAATAAAATTACAAACACAACAATGTTAGCAAAGAGATTTCGGGGGGGAGCAACGAACGGAAATTTGACGTCTTCATAGGGGATTATTTTGTATAAATTGTTATACAGTCATATTGTTATACGAGAAAGTGGTCAGCTTCATAATATAACAATTCTTCAAATGGAAGCAACTTTCTTATATCGATACGCTATCCAGTGTATTATAGAGATCAGTGGAAGCACAAGTTTTCACATCCATTTTTTTTTTGTACTTCAGTTTTTCGTAACACACAAGTTTTATAGAAAACCAGTCAAACATTTGTTGGAATTCAGCGATGAACGAAACAAACATACATTTTAAAAAGCTCAGTGCCTAGTTAAAAATGTCAAAAAAGAAACTGATTGGATGCTTTTATATAGATCATATTTATATAAATAATCACCATTTTACTTCCATAAAATGGAAGACAACATCAAAAAGAAAAGAAAATTGTAAGTATGGTTGGTGAAAGAAAAACTTTAATCTCAAACTAAAACGTAGCGTAATATGTTTAGTGTGATGGTTTTTGAGTTCTTGAAATGTTTTCGCTGAAACCGGTTTTGCGGTTTGGTGAGAAAATCCGTTTTTTCCTTAAATTTGTATTTTTGCTGGAATACTTCCTCAGATTTTTGATATCCGCAGAAACGAACTATCAAAATTAGCCTGGATAATAGCTGCGTTTTCTTGCATGTTTATGAGGACTTTGGCGAAAAAAAGGACATCGGTACTTTTCAACATTTGCCTTGGTCTGCCATTTTGTATAACCAAGAAACATTTGACATTTAATTTTTTTGTTTCATGTCAATTTATTTTACTTATTTATTTTTGATGAAAAAATGAAAACATGCAAGTAACAACAGTTAGTATTGATATAATAAAGAAAGAATTTTAGATAGCAGCTATATACTGCCCTCCGAGGCGCTCTTCAACTGAAGAAGACTATGCAGAACTCCAAAATTTGTTAGGACATAACTTCCTTGTTGGTAGCGACTTCGATGCTAAACACACCCAATATGGATCAAGGCTCATAACAATGAAAGGAAAATATCTATATCAAGCAGGCCCCAAATACAACTCCGAATTTTATTCTTGTGGCTCGCCAACATATTGGCCATCTGATTCTAACAAAATAGCAGACCTTATAGACTTTTTCGTAATAAAAGGTATAAACGAACCCATATTAGTGTCGAAAGTAATTACAATTTATAGTCAGATCATACTCCAGTAATATCATCACTAAGCGAAGCAGAAATAATAGAAAAAAAGTAATCCTAAGCTCGTGAATAAAAGAACAAACTAAGATCCCCTATGCAAACAATTGAACAGATTGATCATGAAGTAGAACAATTTATTGCAGTTGTGCACCATGCTGCAGGAGGAAGTACTACAACAATTTCGAACTCAAGAGAAAAAGAAATAAAATATCCTGTCGAAATAAAGGAGCTGATCTTGGAGAAAAGAAGAGCTCGAATAAAATGGCAAGCTACGAGATTTAAAGGGGATAGGGCAATTTGTAACCGTCTTAACAATAATCTAAAAAAAAGAATCTGTGAGCTTAAAAGTGATTCACTTAGTAGATTCCTGAATAGTAGATTCCTGAATAGTACTCCTTATGGAATGCAGTTAAGCGCCTAAAAAGACCATAGGCACAAAACCCGTCAGTAAAATCTCAAGATGGTAAATGGATCGGAAACCCAAAACAAAAGACTGATCTCTTCGCTGAACATCTCGCGAATGTTTTTAAGCCATTTCCAGCTAGGACAGCTACAGGTCCCTTACAATTTGTTGATAGAAACGATGAATGTGAAATTCCTTTTGTCACGCTCAAAGAAGTAAGAAGAATGTTTCAACATAAGTTGTCTAACAAGAAATCACCAGGGTACGATCTAATAACTGCTCAGGTTTTGAAAGAAATGCCTTCAAAAAACTAAAATTTATAATAAATGCAAGCCTTAAACTAAGATATATGTATGCCACATCATTGGAAAATTGCAGAAGTCATTGTTATACCTAAACAAGGTAAGCCACGAACAGGAGTAACATCTTATAGACCTATATCGCTTATACCAATCATGGCAAAAGTTTTCAAAAAACTGCTTCTGAAAAGACTAAGCAAAACAATAGAAGAAAGAAGACTAATTCCCAGCCATCAGTTTGGATTTAGAAATAAACATTCCACGGTAGACCAAGTGCTTCGGATTACGGATGTTGTGGAAAAGGCACTTGAAGAAAAACAAGTATGCTCGGCTATATTCTTAGATGTTGCTTAAGCCTTTTACAAGTTTTGACACTTGGAACTTGAGTACAAACTGCATAAGAATCTACCCAGGCAATACTACGAAATACTGAAATCCTACGTTACGAACGGACTCTTTAGAGTACAGTACGACCAAAATTACTCGGAACTAAGGAAAATTGAAGCCGGTGTACCACAAGGAAGTGTCCTAGGACCAACCCTGTATCTGTTATAAACGATCGATATTCCAGTGGACATCAACGCTATCATGGCCACCTTTGCTGATGATACTGCCATATTGGTGTCAGATAAATCCGTTACAAAGGCTACACAAAAACTGTAAAATGCAGTCGATAAAGTTAACTAAATGAAACAAAATCGACGCATATAAACTTTACAAACAAAAAAATAAACAATGTTCCAATTCTTATAAGAAGTACAGCAGTACCTTACTCCAATACTGCCAAATACCTTGAAATGACCTTGGTTGCAAAGCTTAAATGGAAAGAGTACATCAAAAAGAAAAGAGAAGAACTAAGCTTGAAGTAAAGAAAATGTACTGGTTACTAGGAATGAACTCTGACCTATCTATCCAGAACAAACTAGTGTTATAAAAGCAAGTACTGAAACGCGTTTGGACATATGGCATCCAAATTGCTGTACAAAGAAAACAAATGCTGAACCCATTCAAAAATTCCAAAGGAAGGTCCTTCGTGTAATAATAAAAGCCCCTTGTTATATAAGAAATAACGATCTAATCGTGACCTTCAAATTGAAATGTTTACTGAAGTGATTAAGAAACACGCTGTATCGCACAATCAGCGACTGCAAAGTCATACCGACTCCGAAATGGAGACCGTCTTAAATGTACGAGACAATGTTCGGAGATTAAGAAGAACCAAACCTCATGAGCTGATCACCTAAAAGCTATGGGAAAGTGTTATAACTTGAAGCTTCCGACAATGTGAGTTATAAATTAAGAAAGAAAAATCATTTGTCGATCTTTTATAGATTGGTCCTGATTCCCCGGTGGTTTTAGTGCGGTAAGAGTCCCACACTACTTACTTACTACAAGTGACAATGGCAGCTTTTAATCAAATTTCCATGGATAATTTACTAAAAGATGGTGAAGCAGATGTCACTCGACGAGAAATGACAAGAGATTACTAACGGGTGATTTTTTAAGAGGGTTAGAACTTTAAAAAAAAAAAAACACAAAAAATTCGAAAAAATGAATGAAATATTTATTTGAATCGATAGTTTGAACCTTGCAATTTAATGTTTAAAGATAATTTCATGCAAATGTTGAAACGTGAAATTAACTGTTCACCAAACTCGCCTCGCAATTGCGCCATTGTTTCGCGTGCTGTGTGGCATGTGGCACCATCTTGTTGAAACCACATATCATGCAAGTCAAGAACTTCCATTTCGGGCAAAAAAAAGTTTGTTATCATCGCTCGGTAGCGTTCACCATTGACAGTAACGCTGCGATTCGCATCATCTTTGAAGAAATATGGCCCAATAATGCCGCCGGCCCATAAACCGCACCAAACAGTGGCTTTTTCGGGATGTATTGGTAGCTGTTGCAATGCTTCTGGCTGATCTTCACTCCAAATGCGGCAATTATGCTTATTTACGTACCCATTCAACCAAAAATGAGCCTCATCGCTGAACACAATTTTTCGATAAAAAAGCGGATCCTCGGCCAGCTTTCCAAGAGCCCATTCACCAAAAATTCGGCGTTGTGGTAGGTCGGCTGGCTTTAGTTCTTGCACCAGCTGTATCTTAAAAGGCTTTACGCCCAAATCCTTCCGCAAAATTTTCCACGTAGTGCTGTAACAAAGGCCTAACTGCTGGGAACGGCGCCGAATCGACATTTCGCGGTCTTCTGTCACACTAGCTGATACGGCCGCAATATTTTCTTCACTACGCACAGTACGTAAACGTGTTGGTGGTTTAATGTCCAACAAAGTAAATTTGGTGCGAAATTTGGTCACAATCTTCCGAATAGACTGCTCAGAAGGTCGAGAATGCCGACAATAAAATGGAAGCAGGGCGCGATGAACATTTCATTTCGAACCGAGCACGAATTTTGATAGTAAAATTCAATAATTTGCAAGCGTTGTTCATTTGTAAGACGATCCATGGTTAAATTGCAAACCAAACTGAAGCTGTTTGACAGTGACACAAGGTACTAAACACACGTCAGCTGTCAAAACCAGTGTTGCCAAAACTAAACCAGCTAAGAAATCACCCTTTACAGTGCAATAAAAAAAATTACCAAGCAATTAGAATCAATAGAGTCCCAATCACATCACAGACCAGCTGCTAAACTAGAGGACATAAAAATTCCGACATTTTACGGTGACATAGGAGAATGGTCTTCATTTTATGACCTCTTCAAAAAACTAGTCCATGAAAAATGGGAAATCATCAGATGCCGAAAAAATGTTTCGGTTAAAATCACAAGTAAAAGGTGAGGCCGGAAAAATCATCCAACATCTGCAAGTTACGGATGCAAATTAAAAAGCTGCTTGGGATCTTCTAAAAGAAAGATACCAGAATCGGAGACGGTTGTTTTTTACACAAGTAGACAGATTGCTGGATCAACCGACAGTAAATAGTGATTCTGCAGCAAGCGTCAAGCAACTCTTGGATACATCAAATGAGTGTATTCATGCGCTAAGAGCATTGGACATAAAGTTGGAGGATGCCGAGCGCATAATAGCCCAAATAATTGTCAGGAAATTAGACAAAGACGGGCTTAGATACTATGAGCAAAATATTAAAAAACCTAAAGAAATACAAAACCTTCAAGATGTGTTAGATTTCCTGAACCATCAATATCAAACGTTGGAAGCAGTAGGAGCAAAAAAACAAACTGAAACGGTTTATCGAAAAGAACAACAGCGGCCTTCAAATTCGTTTGCTACCATGCATCCAAAATGCCTATATTGTAAGATGCAAGGGCACATCACTCATAGATGTCAAACATTTTTTTATTTAGATAATTTTAATCGGCGTTCATGGGTATTCAAAACTAAGTGTGTCTGTTTGAGTCACACTACAGAAAGTAAATGCACAAAGAACGATCTAAAATGCGAAGAAAATGTATAAAAAGACACAACACGTTGATTCACTATAATTTTGCAAAAGAAGGAAAATCACACCAAAAGCAAAGGATAGAAAAATCTTCTCTATGATGACAAAGGAGGAAAGTGCACCATCAGTACTTCTAGCAACAGCACAGGTTAAAGTCAAGTCTGCCAGTGGAGAAATTATCCTTTTAAGAGCACTTATTGATCAGGGTTCGCAGAAGACAACAATTTCTGAAGAAGCAGCATAAATATTAGCCTTGACCCCAACGAAAACAAGAACAGAACTTCACGGTCTTGGAAGTATTGTAGTTGGCGTCTCAAAATCTAAAATAAACTTAGAAATCATGCCAAGGTTTCTAAGCAACGAAAAATTCTATTCGGAAGCTTTAGTCCTGCCAAAGTTATCATGTGCACATCCCGACAGTTCATTTAAATATGATCTTGAACATTGGGATAACTATACATTAGCCGATCCTTTGTTCAACAAATCAGACAGAATTGATATAGTGCTAGGAGGTGATATTTTTCCAGAAATTTTGGAAGAAGGAGTCCGCAAAGATGGGAAATTGTTGAGACAATGCACCAAACTAGGGTGGATTCTATCTGGACTTCTAAAGACTTCGTCAAGCAACAAGAACATCGTCACAGCTGTGACAACCGGAATTGAAAAATTCTGGGAACTTGAAGAGATTGCAGAAAGTCTGCTTCTAGATGTAAATGACGTTTGCGTCCAGCGTTTCGAAGAAGATACCTCCAGAAGTCAGGATGGAAAATTTGTGGTCAGGTTGCCTTTCCAAGAAGACAAAACTTTGGGTGACTCCCGAAAACAAGCCATGGCTCGATTTTTTAATTTAGAAAAAAGACTTAACGGCCACCCGTGGTTAAAAACTGAACATGAAAAATTTATGAAACAGTATTTGGACTTAGGACACATGATTCCAGCAATCTCTGAAAAGAAAGGTAAATATTATTTACCACATCAAGCAGTCGTACGTGAGAATAGCCTTACAACCAAAGTCAGAGTGGTATTTGATGCATCAGCAAAAACATCTAATATGCGCAGTCTGAACGATATTCTTTTGCCAGGACCCAGGCTACAAAAGGATTTATTCGATATAATCATCAAGTGGAGACTTTGAAAATATGTGTTAAACGCTGATATAGAGAAGATGTATCGACAAGTTAAAGTAGCAAAAGATGATCAGGAGTTTCAATACATTTTATGGAGAAGTTCTGATAAAAATCCTGTGAAAGAATGCAAGCTTACTACAGTTACATATAGGACGACATAAGCACCATTTCTAGCGACAATGGCATTGCGGAAAGTCGCTGATAATTGCCAGGAAGAAAACTCAATAATTTACAAAGTCATAAAAGATGACTTATATATGGATGACCTGATGACAGGAGCAGATTCTATTCAAGAATGCCAGGTGATTCAAGTTCAAATTACTAAGCAGCTTGGAAAATTTAGATTCCATTTGAGAAAATGGCTTTCAAATAACGGCGATGTATTAAAAATAATACCAAATATTGGAAATAATGAAGTATTGCAAATTGATGAAGGTGAATCAGTGAAGACGCTAGGATTGCAGTGGAATCCTCAACATGACGAGTTCTCATTTACATTTAGTTTCGTGAACCAAGAGTCATCATCAAAGAGAGAAGCTCTTTCATGTTTAGCAAAAGTGTTCGATCCATTGGGTTGGCTGTCACCTGTAACAGTTGTAGGCAAATTGTTCATACAAAAATTATGGTTAATGAATGCTGACTGGGATGATGTATTAAGTAAAGAGCTGCAGAAAGAGTGGAAAGAGTTTACACAACATTTGCCAAATTTAAAAACTATCAAAATACCGAGGTGGTTAAAAACGACAAATGAAATCAAATGGCAATTACATGGATTTGCAGATGCTTCAGAAAAAGCGTACGCAGCAGTTGTGTATGCGAAAGTTGGTACCAAAGTGACAATCGTTGCAGCAAGAAGTAAAGTTAATCCAATAAGAACCAAGAAAACCTTACCAAAATTAGAACTATGCGCAGCCCACCTGCTTACAAAACTACTGCAGAAAGTTTCAGACTCAATGAACCGTGATGTGGATATTTTCGCGTGACTCAACCATAACATTAAGTTGGATTAGACAAAACAAAAACAAAGATAAATTCATCAGAACGAGGGTAGAAGAAATCAAAACACTAAGCCCTGCAGCAAATTGGAATCACGTGGGGTCTAAAGAAAATCCAGCGGATGTTGCATCACGAGGAACAACACGAAGTAAACTAGCCAATGACAGTCTTTGGTGGAATGGTCCTGCTTGGTTAAAAGAGAATGAAAATATATGGCCAAAGCAGCCCGAAATAAACACAATTAAAGTTCTTTCAACAACAAGCCCAAAAATTTGTAAACACGACAAAATAGTTGACCTATCCCGAAAATGCAGCAGTTTTAGTAAATTAGAAAGAGTAGTAGCTTACATATTACGATTTATTGATATTAAGCTTAAAAAAAAGAAACCAACTTCTGAATACTTATCCGCAAAAGAACTCAGCGAAGCATTTAACGTTATCATACGTCAACAACAAACTGTCGATTTTCCAACGGAAATCTACACCTTGAAGCAAAATAAAGAGATAGACGGAAGGGGAAGAATTGGGAGCTTGAATCCCTTTTTGGACAAAGATGGAATATTGAGAGTGGGCGGAAGATTGAAAAATTCTACACTTCCGTTTGACCAAAAGCATCCAGTATTATTAGACAAATCTCATTTAGCAGACCTGCTTGCTAAAAATACTCACTGTACGACATTGCACAGTGGAGGCCGAATAATGGAATCTTTGTTAAGGAGACGATTTTGGATAATTGGCTTAAAACATATCTTAAAAAAATGTGTGAGAAATTGCACGAAATGCATTCGTTTTAGTCAAACAACAGCAAATCAAATAATGGGAGATCTTCCTGAATACCGTGTCTCAGAGTCTTTTCCATTTAAATTTACGGAAGTAGATTATGCTGGCCCGATTCAAATAAGATGTTCCAAAGGCCGTGGACAAAAGTCTTATAAGGGATATGTTGCAGTGTTTGTGTGTATGGCAACAAAAGCCATTCACTTAGAAGCAGTTAGTGACTTGACGACTGAATCCTTTTTAGCTGCTCTAAGAAGATTCTTTGCTAGAAGAGGTAAAAGCAAACACATGTATTCGGATAATGGTACAAACTTTGTTGGAGCAAGTCGAAAATGGATGCTGAATTCAAAAATGCTATTAAAAACAATAGCGC
This sequence comes from Dasysyrphus albostriatus, assembly GCA_946251815.1. NCBI lineage: Eukaryota > Metazoa > Arthropoda > Insecta > Diptera > Syrphidae > Dasysyrphus > Dasysyrphus albostriatus. Next base: position 108,441,538 of record OX276335.1, on the reverse strand, counting down.
AGTAGCTCCAATATTGGAGTCAGAAAAAATAGAATGGCACTTTATTCCCCCGGCAGCCCCTCACTTTGGAGGAATTTGGGAAGCTGCAGTAAAACCGATGAAAAATCATCTGAAACGTATTGTAGGAGACAACAAGCTTACCTTTGAAGAATTGATTACTTTGCCATCATAAATTGAGGCAGTGCTTAATTCAAGACCGTTGTATACTACTGGAAATAGTGTCGAAGACGTAGATGTGTTGACCCCAGGTCATTTTCTAATTGGACGACCTTTGCTAGAGTTAGCTGAACCAATACCCCTGGGAGCCAGTAGCCTTAACAGATGGAAATTATTACAAAAAATGAAAGGTGACTTCTGGAAAAGATGGAAGGATGAACACCTTGTAACATTACAACAAAGAAACAAATGGAAAAAGTCAATTTCAAATTTAACAGAAAATCAAGTAGTGATAATAAGAGATGAAACAACACATCCTTCAAAATGGCCGTTAGGAAGAGTAATAAAGGTTCATCCCGGCCGTGACAACAAAGTAAGAGCGGTGACGTTGAAAGTCGAAAACGGCATGATCAAGCGCCCGATACATAAGCTTTGTCCATTAGAGAACATTGACAAAAAGGAGAAAATACCAATTGAAAATTTTGTTGATACTTCTGTTGATGGCAAAACCGCATTTCGGAGCATCTTTTAACCAAACGACAGATGGCGGTATAGTTTTTGAGCTGGCAAGCAATACAGAAATTTATGTGGATACAATTGCAAAAATGGACGTGGTGACTTCAAAGTGGAACCTGATAATTTACTACCATTTAAACCCTTATTTCCAAGAAATGAATGGAATCAAAACATTTCACTTCCAGTTGAACTTTCAGTCGCGACGGTCGTTATTCTTTATCTTCTCTATTTGCCTTATCTTAAATTCATAATGAATAATCATTGTATTATCTGTAATAAAGCAGAACCCATCGAATATATTCCGTGCGGGATTTGCAATTCTTTAATGCACTTAAATTGTGTGAAAATTAAAAAATCAGAATATAATATTATAAAATCAAACAAAAGCTTTTTTATAAAGTGTGAAAACTGTTGTACTAATGGTGGCTTATTTAATTATATCCAAAACATTGAAAACTTCATTGGTGGTATATCCCTAAACATGAATTGCTTGAGAAATGAATATCCGAATTTGTTTTCTATCAATAATAACAACTCTATTAAAAATATCCCAAGTAAAAAGGGAGTAGTTACGCGGAGTGGTTTGAAGGCTAAGGTCAATGAACCTTCGGTGAACCTGCCTAAGAAGCTCTCTGCAGTGAAATCGACAAAAAATAATACGATTGAAAATAATTCCCCATCTTTGGTGCGAAACAATAGATCTATTTCCCCCTGCTTACCTCCCTTTTCACCTCTTACCCATTCATCTAGTGGTTCTCTCTTTTCATCAATCTCGAAGCAAACCAATGCTAATGTTCCTACGACTGTGTCTAACCCTTCCGCTCTTTCACCTGCTGCGATGAATCGTCTTGTTATGCCTACAAGCTTAGACAAAAACAAGAGTATACACAAAAACACTAAACAGTATTTGCGCGCTGAAGCTGCAACCTCTCCTATTGTTATCTTAAATGATAGCATTATCGACGATGGTTTTGCTGCATTGGGGAATGTCAATTTGGTTTGCATAGACTCTGCCGTGTGTGAAGAAAATGATGACAAAACACAGACAACAAAAACTTCGCCAAACTCGAACGATGACGTCGTTGCTGATGATGTTGGTGATCAATTAAAAACAACAAAAACACCTGTTGATGATGAAGGTACTGCTGAGGATGAAGCTGCTGTTGCTGTTGATGATGAAGCTGCTGTCCCTGTTGATGATGAAGCTGCTGTCGCCGCCGTTGATTATGGTCAAATCACATCTGTTATTGTCGAAAAAAATTTAAATGGATGTGAAGGAGACCAAACTGGTGAATGTGCTGTCATTGAATCTGAAATACCTTCTACTATTAGTTCTGAATCTATCATCAGTGAAGTAGTAAATAAACAATTAACAGTTGAAAACAAAACAACGAAAGTGGTTGAGGAAAAAAATAAATCAAAACTCAGTAAGCACCAGGGTCTTATTGGAACAGGAACTAGTACCCTAAATACCGTAACTCCCTTTAAGTGGCTTCATGTTTCAAAATTTCATTGTAATACTCTTCCTGAGGATTTAATAAAACATATCTCAACACAATCTGGTATACCTGATCATTTTTTCAAGTGCTATAAACTTACAAAGAAAAATTTGCCTGAACCGGAAATCAAATATGTTAACTTTAAATTGAGCGTCCCATCAGATTGTTTTAATCGATTAATGAGTGACTCATCGTTATGGCCAAGTTTTGTTAAAGTAAAAAAATTTGTTAACCTGCCAAAAAACGATATTACTCCCCTGCTCGGGCCTGTGAAATAACTCCGGCTGGTATTATTAACTATCCTCTTTCTGTTGCTGATAATGCTGTTGATTCAACTCTAAACAATACACTACGGTCAAATGTTGCTGATAATGCGGTTGATTCATCCAACAATATCTTACAATTTCCAAGTAATTTATCTTTTTATTATCAAAATGTAGGAGGAATAAGATCTAAATTAGATTATTTATATATTCTTTTCTCATCTTGTAGTTATGATATAATAATGTTAACCGAAACATGGCTAACTGAAAACCAACTTACATCTGAAATTTTTGATCTTAAGAATTATACAGTTTTTAGGAAAGATAGAAGTAATTTACTAACAGGTATGGAAAAGGGCGGTGGAGTCATGATTGCAATCCGTTCCTCCTTACCATGTAAACAGGTATATTTGCTTTCAAATCAATATTATTGTGATTTAAATTGTGATCTTGATCAGTTAATTGTATCACTTTTGTTAAATAATAAAACTGAAATATTTATAATGTTAAGTTACATTCCTCCAAGAAGTTCTCTTGAAGTATATAATCTACATCAAAGAAATTGTAAAAACATTTTAGAAAATCTCAATAATTCACAACATGTTATATGTATTGGAGACTTTAATCTAGGTAATATTATATGGAATTTGGACTTAGATGATGAATATTTAATACCTTATAATGTAAACTCTGAAATTGAAGTAGAGTTTATTGACTTTTATACTCAATTTGATTTAACTCAAATTAATTCTCTTAAAAATGATTTATCAAGATTATTAGATCTAATTTTTGTTGATAAAGAATTTGATATTTGTGTATATAAATCTGCATTTCCCATAGTTAATAACTCTATACACCATGTTGCATTAGATGGAAACTTTCACTTCTATGATTATATAAAAAAAAAGTTAATAAACAATACATATGTTCCAAACTTCGGTAAAGCGAACTTTGATGCAATGAATAATTACTTTTTCTCCTTTAATTGGGATTCTATATTCAATGACAACGTTGTTCAATTGGAACTCGCTAATCAAAATTTTTTGATGGCTATAAGAGAAGCAGTACGCCAGTTTGTTCCTAAAAAGAAATTGAACATAAGTTCTCATCCGATCTGGTTTAATAAGAGATTAGTAAATCTAAAGAATAGAAAAAACAAAGCTTTTAAAGAATTTAAAAAGAATCGTAATTGTCCAGATCTGTGCGCCAATTATAAATTAATTCAACATGAATTTAACATTCTAAATAAATTTTTATATCAATCCTATATGTTTTCTATTGAGTGTAATGTGAAAAGTAATAGCAAATGTTTTTGGAACTTTATAAACTCTAAAAGGAAAACTACTGGTTATCCAAGCTGCATGAAGTATTTGAATACAACGACGAGTGATATTGATTTAATATGTAATCTTTTTGCTAGATATTTTAAATCGGTTTACTCTGTGGAATCTTTTACAGATCAAGTATTACCAACAGTTTCCAAAGTTTTTGATATAGGATCTATGGTTTTGGATGTTTCTGAGGTCGAAGAAGCAATTTTAAAGCTAGATGCTAGTAAAAAGGAAGGGCCTGATGGTATTCCACCTATTATTTTGCTTAAATGTGCAAAGTCATTAGGGAAACCACTTACAATAATCTTTAATGCTTCACTTTCCAAAGGAACATTTCTAGACTGTTGGAAACTCTCGTTTTTAACCCCAGTTTTCAAATCGGGATCTAAGCATTTTAAGTAAAATTTCTGCTATGCCTAAATTATTTGAAAAAATAGTTTACAATAGATTAGCTTTTCAATTAAAAGACCACATATCTGAGTATCAACATGGTTTTATTTCCGGTAAATCGACAACAACAAATCTTACTTTAATGACAAATCATATTATTAATAATTTTGAAAGTCATATTCAAACTGATATAATCTTCACAGATTTTGCAAAAGCATTTGATCGTGTAAGCCATCGAGTGCTTCTTCATAAATTATTGTGCATGGGATTTCACTCTGAACTCCTGAGTTGGATTAAATCTTACCTTATTAACAGAATTCAAATAGTTAAAATTGATAACTTTCACTCAGAAAACATCTATGTCTCATCAGGAGTACCGCAAGGTAGTCATTTGGGGCCATTGTTGTTCCTCTTATTTATAAACGACATTCCTTCTATTTTTGTATCTTCGTTATGTCTTTTATTTGCTGATGACTTAAAGCTGTATCACAAGATAGAGTCATTATCTGATTGTTATTCACTTCGTGATGATGTATTTAGATTAACGGAATGGTGTCACAATAATTTTCTATATTTAAATATTTCAAAATGTCAAATAATGTCATGTTTTAGACATAATACCCCCATTTTATTCAATTATGAAGTAAATCATGAAATTCTTGAGCGTGTGGAACGTAAAAAGGATCTAGGCATTATTTTGGATAGCAAGCTATCATTTTTACCTCATATTGACTTTATTGTAAATAAGGCTAATCAAATGCTTGGATTTGTAAAGAGAAATACAAGAGAGTTTAAGGATCCTTATTCCATTAAGTCACTTTTTAATTCACTGGTTCGATCTGTGTTGGAATACTCTAGTACAGTTTGGAATCCCTTTTATAAAAATTCATCTAACAGAATCGAAAAAGTTCAAAAGAATTTTACTAGATATTTGATCTTCAAATTAAATTGGCGTATGGATATGCCAACTTACAAATCTAGGTGTTTACTGTTTGGTATTAATACTCTGGAAAATCGGCGTACTTGCTTCTCTGTTATGTTTATCAGAGATTTACTATCGTATCACATTAAATGTCCTCAGTTACTTAATTTTATAAACTTACGCGTTCCTCAACGAAATTTTCGCGAATCTAATTTATTACAAGAATATTATCATCGAACTAATTATGGCCTAAATGAGCCCATTTCACGTTGCATCAGGGAAACTAACGTTGTTTGTTCCAGAATAGATATTTTTAAAAATTGTACTAGAGATACTTTCAAAATGTATGTATTAAATGTTATAGTCATACAATCCGTTTAACATACATAGATATTATTATTTTTTTTTTTTTTTTTTTTAATTTCTTTCAAATTTCTATACCGTAAAGTTAAGACTTATCGATATTTAATTATGTATTTCTATTTTATTTTAACCGTTGTAAATATGTATATAGTATATGTAGTCTATAAGAGAACTTCTCTCTGCTTGATGAATAAATAAATAAATAAATAAATAAACATATATACTTCGTCTGGAAAAAGAGTGCAAATTACTGACGAATTTTGAAGAATCCTGCAGGCTGATAACATCCTCACTAAAAAAGCGATATTTAGTACTTAAATCAAATAACTATTTGTTTATACTCAAAAGAAAGAGAAATCAAAGAGCACCCCTAGAATTTGTTGGTTCACTTTACCACATTTTGTTTGGAATTATGGATGCAGACGACAGAGAAGAGATAGAAAATGAAATGAAAAATATTTTTGAAAATCAAGAAAATCTTGCAAAGGTCATAAAACAACAAACTTCTATAATAGACTCAACTGCTAACATTATCAAAAAGACAAGTGATGAAGTGAATACAAACTTTCTTAAAATGAACGAACAACTCAACAAATTCTATTATGAAATTGTGAAAGATCAAAACTCTGAACGCATGGCTCTATTGTTTCACATAGTGACAACACAAGTCAATTTGATGATAGAGGATTGCGAGGATATACAAGAATCAATAATGAACCTTTTGATTGATATTAATCATGGCCAAATTAATCCAAAATTACTGCAGCCTTCACAAACAAACAATACCTGGAAGACGACAAGGAAACGAATTGAAGGAAGTCTACAATTCCATAAAAGCTAAAGGATTGGTGGTAGGGTCACGTATAGCGATTAAGGCAGAAATACCACTTCTATACAGCGATGCAGCAACTATTTAAACATTAATCCCGTTACCGCTAAAAAGAAGTGACAAGCTTATTATAGCAAAAATTGAGGCTGAATATCATATTTAATTTCGGATTAAATGCATATTTCTCAATGACACAATCGGAACTGAACATGTGCACAAGAAGTCTAGAGGGCCATTTTCTATGTATGGGAAATTGGCCCTGGAATCCCGCTGCAGATCAATCGTGTGAATTGGCGGCAATGAAGCAATCAAAAAGTGATAAATGTGAATATAAAGAAATTCATACAAGTTACTTTTGGACTGAGCTAAGTTCCAGTAACAGATGGTTGTACAAAATTGTCGAAACTGCTTCAATAAATCTCGAGTGTGGAAACGGGAAGACTATCTGGATGGAAATTCCTTTACAAGGAGTGCTACAACTAAAACCAGGTTGTACAGCGAAATACGATGAAGTAACGATCTCAGCATCACAACAGTTCAGTTCAAGAGAAGATACAGAACTGGGCGAAATTTCTTGGGCAAGAAACATTGACGCAATTCCTGAGCATAGAATAAAACCTTTCCATTCAGTTACATTGAATAACACAAAAGATATTTTATTATTAAAAGAACAAATTAATGATTTGAAACGTGATGCAACTTAATTTGTTTAAGATCAATAGTTTGTGATTTCAAATCATTAATTTGTTCTTTTAATAATAAAATATCTTTTGTGTTATTCAATGTAACTGAATGGAAAGGTTTTATTCTATGCTCAGGAATTGCGTCAATGTTTCTTGCCCAAGAAATTTCGCCCAGTTCTGTATCTTCTCTTGAACTGAACTGTTGTGATGCTGAGATCGTTACTTCATCGTATTTCGCTGTACAACCTGGTTTTAGTTGTAGCACTCCTTGTAAAGGAATTTCCATCCAGATAGTCTTCCCGTTTCCACACTCGAGATTTATTGAAGCAGTTTCGACAATTTTGTACAACCATCTGTTACTGGAACTTAGCTCAGTCCAAAAGTAACTTGTATGAATTTCTTTATATTCACATTTATCACTTTTTGATTGCTTCATTGCCGCCAATTCACACGATTGATCTGCAGCGGGATTCCAGGGCCAATTTCCCATACATAGAAAATGGCCTTCTAGACTTCTTGTGCACATGTTCAGTTCCGATTGTGTCATTGAGAAATATGCATTTAATCCGAAATTAAATATGATATTCAGCCTCAATTTTTGCTATAATAAGCTTGTCACTTCTTTTTAGCGGTAACGGGATTAATTTGTAAATAGTTGCTGCATCGCTGTATAGAAGTGGTATTTCTGCCTTAATCGCTATACGTGACCCTACCACCAATCCTTTAGCTTTTATGGAATTGTAGACTTCCTTCAATTCGTTTCCTTGTCGTCTTCCAGGTATTGTTTGTTTGTGAAGGCTGCAGTAATTTTGGATTAATTTGGCCATGATTAATATCAATCAAAAGGTTCATTATTGATTCTTGTATATCCTCGCAATCCTCTATCATCAAATTGACTTGTGTTGTCACTATGTGAAACAATAGAGCCATGCGTTCAGAGTTTTGATCTTTCACAATTTCATAATAGAATTTGTTGAGTTGTTCGTTCATTTTAAGAAAGTTTGTATTCACTTCATCACTTGTCTTTTTGATAATGTTAGCAGTTGAGTCTATTATAGAAGTTTGTTGTTTTATGACCTTTGCAAGATTTTCTTGATTTTCAAAAATATTTTTCATTTCATTTTCTATCTCTTCTCTGTCGTCTGCATCCATAATTCCAAACAAAATGTGGTAAAGTGAACCAACAAATTCTAGGGGTGCTCTTTGATTTCTCTTTCTTTTGAGTATAAACAAATAGTTATTTGATTTAAGTACTAAATATCGCTTTTTTAGTGAGGATGTTATCAGCCTGCAGGATTCTTCAAAATTCGTCAGTAATTTGCACTCTTTTTCCAGACGAAGTATATATGTTTATTTATTTATTTATTTATTTATTCATCAAGCAGAGAGAAGTTCTCTTATAGACTACATATACTATATACATATTTACAACGGTTAAAATAAAATAGAAATACATAATTAAATATCGATAAGTCTTAACTTTACGGTATAGAAATTTGAAAGAAATTAAAAAAAAAAAAAAAAATAATAATAATATCTATGTATGTTAAACGGATTGTATGACTATAACATTTAATACATACATTTTGAAAGTATCTCTAGTACAATTTTTAAAAATATCTATTCTGGAACAAACAACGTTAGTTTCCCTGATGCAACGTGAAATTGGCTCATTTAGGCCATAATTAGTTCGATGATAATATTCTTGTAATAAATTAGATTCGCGAAAATTTCGTTGAGGAACGCGTAAGTTTATAAAATTAAGTAACTGAGGACATTTAATGTGATACGATAGTAAATCTCTGATAAACATAACAGAGAAGCAAGTACGCCGATTTTCCAGAGTATACCAAACAGTAAACACCTAGATTTGTAAGTTGGCATATCCATACGCCAATTTAATTTGAAGATCAAATATCTAGTAAAATTCTTTTGAACTTTTTCGATTCTGTTAGATGAATTTTTATAAAAGGGATTCCAAACTGTACTAGAGTATTCCAACACAGATCGAACCAGTGAATTAAAAAGTGACTTAATGGAATAAGGATCCTTAAACTCTCTTGTATTTCTCTTTACAAATCCAAGCATTTGATTAGCCTTATTTACAATAAAGTCAATATGAGGTAAAAATGATAGCTTGCTATCCAAAATAATGCCTAGATCCTTTTTACGTTCCACACGCTCAAGAATTTCATGATTTACTTCATAATTGAATAAAATGGGGGTATTATGTCTAAAACATGACATTATTTGACATTTTGAAATATTTAAATATAGAAAATTATTGTGACACCATTCCGTTAATCTAAATACATCATCACGAAGTGAATAACAATCAGATAATGACTCTATCTTGTGATACAGCTTTAAGTCATCAGCAAATAAAAGACATAACGAAGATACAAAAATAGAAGGAATGTCGTTTATAAATAAGAGGAACAACAATGGCCCCAAATGACTACCTTGCGGTACTCCTGATGAGACATAGATGTTTTCTGAGTGAAAGTTATCAATTTTAACTATTTGAATTCTGTTAATAAGGTAAGATTTAATCCAACTCAGGAGTTCAGAGTGAAATCCCATGCACAATAATTTATGAAGAAGCACTCGATGGCTTACACGATCAAATGCTTTTGCAAAATCTGTGAAGATTATATCAGTTTGAATATGACTTTCAAAATTATTAATAATATGATTTGTCATTAAAGTAAGATTTGTTGTTGTCGATTTACCGGAAATAAAACCATGTTGATACTCAGATATGTGGTCTTTTAATTGAAAAGCTAATCTATTGTAAACTATTTTTTCAAATAATTTAGGCATAGCAGAAATTTTACTTAAAATGCTTAGATCCCGATTTGAAAACTGGGGTTAAAAACGAGAGTTTCCAACAGTCTAGAAATGTTCCTTTGGAAAGTGAAGCATTAAAGATTATTGTAAGTGGTTTCCCTAATGACTTTGCACATTTAAGCAAAATAATAGGTGGAATACCATCAGGCCCTTCCTTTTTACTAGCATCTAGCTTTAAAATTGCTTCTTCGACCTCAGAAACATCCAAAACCATAGATCCTATATCAAAAACTTTGGAAACTGTTGGTAATACTTGATCTGTAAAAGATTCCACAGAGTAAACCGATTTAAAATATCTAGCAAAAAGATTACATATTAAATCAATATCACTCGTCGTTGTATTCAAATACTTCATGCAGCTTGGATAACCAGTAGTTTTCCTTTTAGAGTTTATAAAGTTCCAAAAACATTTGCTATTATTTTTCACATTACACTCAATAGAAAACATATAGGATTGATATAAAAATTTATTTAGAATGTTAAATTCATGTTGAATTAATTTATAATTGGCGCACAGATCTGGACAATTACGATTCTTTTTAAATTCTTTAAAAGCTTTGTTTTTTCTATTCTTTAGATTTACTAATCTCTTATTAAACCAGATCGGATGAGAACTTATGTTCAATTTCTTTTTAGGAACAAACTGGCGTACTGCTTCTCTTATAGCCATCAAAAAATTTTGATTAGCGAGTTCCAATTGAACAACGTTGTCATTGAATATAGAATCCCAATTAAAGGAGAAAAAGTAATTATTCATTGCATCAAAGTTCGCTTTACCGAAGTTTGGAACATATGTATTGTTTATTAACTTTTTTTTTATATAATCATAGAAGTGAAAGTTTCCATCTAATGCAACATGGTGTATAGAGTTATTAACTATGGGAAATGCAGATTTATATACACAAATATCAAATTCTTTATCAACAAAAATTAGATCTAATAATCTTGATAAATCATTTTTAAGAGAATTAATTTGAGTTAAATCAAATTGAGTATAAAAGTCAATAAACTCTACTTCAATTTCAGAGTTTACATTATAAGGTATTAAATATTCATCATCTAAGTCCAAATTCCATATAATATTACCTAGATTAAAGTCTCCAATACATATAACATGTTGTGAATTATTGAGATTTTCTAAAATGTTTTTACAATTTCTTTGATGTAGATTATATACTTCAAGAGAACTTCTTGGAGGAATGTAACTTAACATTATAAATATTTCAGTTTTATTATTTAACAAAAGTGATACAATTAACTGATCAAGATCACAATTTAAATCACAATAATATTGATTTGAAAGCAAATATACCTGTTTACATGGTAAGGAGGAACGGATTGCAATCATGACTCCACCGCCCTTTTCCATACCTGTTAGTAAATTACTTCTATCTTTCCTAAAAACTGTATAATTCTTAAGATCAAAAATTTCAGATGTAAGTTGGTTTTCAGTTAGCCATGTTTCGGTTAACATTATTATATCATAACTACAAGATGAGAAAAGAATATATAAATAATCTAATTTAGATCTTATTCCTCCTACATTTTGATAATAAAAAGATAAATTAAAAGGGATCTGGATCTGGATTTAAGCTTTTACATGCAATACAAAAACAAAATATTGGGAAATTTTCAAAAATTGTTTTTGTAGTACGTGTTAAATGTTAATCCAGATCCAGATCCCGATGAGAATGGCCGTGTTTTATTATCTTCTATCGGGATCCGGATCTGGATCTGGATTAATTTTTACACGTAATACAAAAACAAAATAGTGGGAAATTTTCAAAATTTTTTTTGTAGTACGTGTTAAAAGTTAATCCAGATCCAGATCCCGATGATAATAAAACACGGCTAATAAAACACGCCTAATAGTTGTGTGTTATTATCTTCGGGATCCGGATCTGGATTAACTTTTAACACATACTGCAAAAACAATTTCAAAAATTTCTCATGATTTTGTTTTCATATTACGTGTAAAAATTAATCCAGATCCAGATCCCGATGATAATAAAACACACTTAATAAAACACTCCTTTGGTAGCACATGCTAAAGTTAATCCAATAGGGCTTTTTAACCATCTCTGTCTTGTTCATTTCTAAACGTCAAACTCAAGAATTTGGCTCTGATGACATTCATGAACACCCATTTTGTTTTTTAATGTTGGAAGAAAATACACTCCACTTCAACTGAATGAGCACATAGATTTTTAAACGTGATGGTTTGTCCATTTTTTTTTAAACATTGTACAGTGTACATTGTTCTAAAATTATTATAAACAATAAAAACCATTTCAAAAAAAGTATTTTACATCCTCTTCCATCAACTCTTATTTTTGTGCTTATTCAGTTCACTGCATTTTTCCGAATGGAATGATTCCAAGAGAACGGGAGAAAACAAAGCAGAGCTTTGTGAATTTATTCTTTCTGTTTTCTTTTCCCAACACCGTTAACAAACAATAACGATAATAAAATGATGCATTACTAGACAATGTTTAGAAAAAATGGCCAAATTAAGTTTTGAAAATTTAAGTCCTTATTTGGTTGAAGCGAAGTGTAAATATTTGGCATTTTTGTTTGCCTTGCAATTGCAACTGTCAAAGAGCCAAATTGTAAGCTGTCACTTTGACTCTGACAATTTGGTAGAGATCCCTATTACAGATCCGGATCCCGGTAAAACATAATAAAACACAGCTAATGGAACATTTGTTTCTTCTATCTAGCTAGTAGTAGGTATAATAAGATATATCATTTGCATTTTGATTCAATTTCAAATGAACTTGAATCAATTTTTACATTTTCAATTCGGTATATTTCTGTTGGTCGTTTTCATCATACGAATTCAACTCGATCGAAGATCAAAGCAGCAAAAATAACCCCTATTACAGAATCCGATGAATGAGCTGCGGAGAAAATCGGTCTCAATACTGTTAATAATACATTGGTTTCACTCAAGAAGACACTGATTCTGAATCCAATGGAACAGTGTTTGTATATAAACTTTATAGTGATATCATGAACACCGCTGATTTAAGCGTCACGTAGTAGTCAAACAGCTTGCCTACTCTCAACACAAAATGTTGAGGGAAACATTTGGATGTTTTTTGTTTAATTTTTCTTCTTCCACTTTTGTGTTTTTGTAATTTTATTTTCAGTCATAAGAATGCATTGGTTAGGAATGGGTCGTCGCTCAGCGCTCCAGAAATGAATACATTTTTTGTTGTTTATTGTAGGTATGTAGGTCGTACAGGAAGGCTGGTCGCCGTGTGTGGTTCGTTCTGTTGGATGGTTGGTGGGGTGGATGGTTTGTTAAGTGACGTGTTCATTCTGATAATTTTTTTTTTCTTTTCCTCTATCTCTTTTTTGTGCATCTGCGTGTGTATGTGTATTGTAACGACTGTTACTCTCGAATGAACTATAACCACTCTCGAATAAAAGAAACACCGAATTTCGAATTAGACAGGACAGAAACCAACCTACGGAGAGCTTTGGTGAACTTTCGAACTTCCAATACTAAACGTCAAATTAAAAGCTTTGGAAAGGGAAATTTATGGGAAATGTCCCCTATGGAAAGCCCTGGAAGCAAATACTAGAACCTTCCAGCTTTTTCGGGAACCTTGTGAAAAGTATAAAAGCACATATGTCTGACCGGCAGAGGATGCAATTTATTTTTAATCGTGAATGAGTAAAGTAGTACCTCGTGGCATGATGGTTAGTGCGTAGGACTGTCATGCCGAAGGTCTGGGTTCGATTCCTAGCCGCTGCCACCTAAAAACCGAAATGCTTTTCCGAGGTACTGCCTCTTGCGAGGAACTGACAAATCCTCCAAGAGTATACTTGTCATGAATAAGTGCTTTCTCATCTAGCCGTTCGGACTCGGCAAAAAATTGTAGGTCCCCTCCATTCCATTCCTGCCAAAAATACTCACACAGGAATGGTTTAGAGTTGTAAGTCACTAGGCTTTGGCTCTCCACGAGCTGTTGTGCCACCAAATTTATTTATTTATAAAAATGAGTAAAGTTGGTTGCAATAAAAGTAAAGTGTTGAATTAATTTCAGTGGTGAACTATAAATTGTTTTGTGGTTGTAAAAGTAAAGTATTTTATTTTGTTAAGTAAATAACTGAAGAATTTAAATAAAGTGAATAAGTTTTATTAACGAACCTGAGAAAATATTACATTGGTGTCAGAAGTGGGGTAAAACTTAATTTAATTGTGTTAAGACAATTTATTTGTGGTTTAACAGCCAACAATTACAAAAAGTGAACGTGACTGTAAAAGTGAAATAAAAAAAGACGATGGGTAAAACTCTGAATGATTTAAATTTAGTTGAACTCAATGCAGAACTAAACAAGCGAGGTCTTCCTACTGCTTGAACAAAGAATGATCTTATAATTCGTCTGCAAGAGGGTATAAGAAGACGTGGAGAAAACCCAGACATTTTGATATTCGACATTGAAATGGAGGAAGAGCAAGAACAAGCAAGACCATTAGACATGAGCAGTATGCTGTCTCAGCTACTCGCCAAATTTGAAGAACAACGCAATGAACAAAAGAATCTTTTTGAACGATTTGATCAACAAAGCCAACAACAAAAGAATCTTCTAGAGCAACAAAACCAAGAACAAACAAATCTTCTAGAACAACGAAGCCAAGAACAAAGGAATCTTCGAAATCTTCTCGAAGGTAAGGCTTCTTTGACAACAGAATTATTGCCCTAGATGAAAAAGGTCGAAGATAAAATCGAATGCATTACAAAGGAATTGGATACAGTAAAGAAAATGAAGGTTTGAGAAAGTTCTAGTGACTGTCCAAGAAGAAAGGAGATAAATCCACCAACCTTCAATGGACAAACTTCTTGGTCAATCTATAAGAAGCAATTTGAGGCAGCTGCGGCAACAAATAGTTGGGACGAGGAAGACAAATATATAGCTCTGACGCTTGCCCTTAGAGGAACTGCTGCTGAACTACTACAAGCCATACCAGAGGATAAGAATGGCAACTTCAGTGCTCTTGTTTAGGCCATTGACAAGCGCTTTGGAGATGGCCATAAGCAAGAAGTCTTCCGCGTTCAACTCAATACTAGAGTCCAGAAAAGAGGAGAAACTCTACAACAGCTCCAAGCAGACATCGAACGGTTGGAACATCTGGCATATCCGGCTGCAGGGGATGAAATCATCAACCAATTCGCAACAGAAGCCTTTGTCCGTGCTGTATCTGATATCAACCTTCAGCCAGCAATTGGAACTGCTTAAAAATGCTCAATTCCTGAGACATTGGCGTTCGCCCTGACTATGAAAGCTGAAGAACAGGCTTCTCAAAGAGTCCATCGAGTAAGAAAAATAGAAATTGAGGAGTGTTTATGCCAGAGAACAGCGTTGCAAAGAAACCAGACAGATGGACCTGCTCGATGCTGGAATTGTAACAAGACCGGACATCTCCAACGTCAGTGCAGATTACCACCTAGAAGACCTGCATGCAACATTGTGGAAGCAGAAATGGAAACAATATTGTCAATACTCCAACTCTTCCTGTTTCCCAACCGCCAACCGGGAAACGAGTAAGAACCAACTGTTGTGGACGCCCTCCATAGACTTAAACATTTTGGATGTAAACTGAGCCTTACCTTTTGAACTTCTGATCTTAGCGACATCTCATCGTCAAAAATCGAGGTAAAATAGGATGTAGTAGATCCGAACTAAATATTATTTTCGAACTGTCAACCGAGTTAGAGAATGAGAGGGGAACTATATGCACTTATACAAAAACATTGCAATAGCTAAAAAAGAAAAAAAAAGTTAACCTGTAAGTAGATTGGATCGAATGATCAAAATAGTGTGGGAGGAGGAAATAATAAAACGAAAGTGGAATGATTTGTGCACCGTTTTAACAAATTATCTAGTGACAGTATTTTCCTTGAACAAGGGCGATTGAAGGAGAGAATCTGGTTAAATATCAACTCCAGCTTCAAGCATCCGGTTGCTAAATTAATGCGCAGTGCGCTTAGAAGAATTCACAAGTAACACGGTTTGCCACCTACCAAAATTTAGATTTACCTGTTTAAATTTTCTCTATTAGCTTACCCGGTATGTGTATTGTTTTACGAAAGTTGTGCTGCAAACTAAAATCGTATTTTTTTTCTTAAAGATTGCTCAGAATAATATCCTTTTCTCAACGGAATCTTACCTGTTTAAAAAAAAAAAAGTGGTACGAGAACTTACCTAAATGAATAGGAAGCCTTTACAAATACACGCAAATAAAACTAGAATAAGGTGAGTTACCAAAGAAAATGTTTTATTGACAGTTATAGTGTTGTAAAGGAAAAATCTACCTATAGGTTGTGTTGAATTGCCAATTTTACTTTTCCGGCGGTCCCAGGTTGCTGCTGGAGGGCCAGGGCCGCCGCACATGTATATTATTTTTTTTTGGAGCAAAATATTTCAATTTGCCTGGCGGATTCCTAGACCTCCTGGATCTTATTTTGGAAGTTATCTATGTTCCAAAAGATATTTCCTTTATGACATCATTGTGAAGTCCTATCTACATATTTTCTGGTGCACTGCAGTTACCTCGTCAAAGATAAGTTACTGAAGATTAAGCAAGACATCTTTTCAACGCTCCGCAACAGAGGAGGATACATATCTTGTTTGAGAATTGGTCAGCAGTTCTTTTTGTCCGAGGAGTGGACGCTATTGGAAAAAAAAAACCACCAGTACCGCAGTGAGTCCTGAAAAAAAAAGAGTATAGACCGAAGCCCAGGTACAATATCCAACTAATATATTTATCTACTTCGTGTAAGCATAAGCCAATAAAACAAAAACGAAAATACTTTTGCCGATTTTCAACGAAAAAATTGGTTAATAAAGTACAGAAAATTTGAACACCGTAAATATTTATTGGTAATCAGAAAGGACTTAGAAATTTATACATACTTTTTTTTTTTTTATAGTTTATGTTCTTAAGATTAAGTCTACGGGCGTTAAAGTTGTTTTTTTTTCAAATTTAAAAATCTTTTTTTGTTATATTAAATCTATTAATCTTTTTCTTTGTTAGATACATCTTTTTGTAAGTGAAAAAGGGTAGTGTTTCCAGGATCTGTCAGATATTATTTGTTGTCTTTTTAGTTTTTTTTGTCGTTTCGGTTTGCTCCTTTTTCCACCTCCAAAGAGCTCTATAGGGGTAGGTCATTGGATTCCGAAAATTCGGTCTTATAACCAAGTGCCAAAATTGGTGCTTTTGCTGTCATTTTTTTTTGTGTTGATTTGGTAGACCTGTGAGAAACGCATCTTCTTCTATTTTTTTTGTTAGCCTATTTGTAAATTTTCGATATTAAAACTACAATTAAGTAAAACTAATTTAAAGTTAAAATTTTAATTATGTATTTTTCTAATCAAACTATTCCATACTTGCCTTAATGTTTGTTGTTATTTCGGTTAATAAAACCTCTCTTAACGCCCATTTTGGATGAAATCTTTGTGTTTACTTGTTTCGCTTGAACGAAACATGGCATTTTGAAGACACATTTTTCAGGGGTGTGGATGGTAGGCAAGATATTTCGTTGAAGATGGTATGACCGGGACCTGGTATCAACAACTTTGGGGGAATCCAAATATAGCCACCGGATTCCCAGGTTGGGTGGGTAATGGCAACACTGTCAAAACATCAGCAGTGCCCTTGAAGTGGTGATAGTCTGTCCGCAGTCTTTTTGGTTTTTTTTTCCTAATCTGGCCTGATTTGTGTTTTGTTTGCAGGTGAGGTCAAGTTTCGGGGGCAAGATCCCCCCCATTCCGGCGAGCTAATGCCGTGCATCGCAAGCAGGCCGCGTCCTCGGAACTTGACATTCTTTTCCACATTCCAAACTCTTCCTTTCCCATTTTCCTAGCCTTTCCTTTTTCAGTTCCTTCTTCAATACTGACTCCTCTCCGCACTTCCTCTTGCCTCGCAACAAATGGCGCCCAACGTCTAAGCTTTTTAGCGAAGATTTTTGTTGTCTACGTTTTTGTGAAAGTCCCCTACCAAACTTGCTGTGGATTTTCAAGAATCGTAAGTCTTTACCAAGAAGGTCTTGGACGTACTTAGGTGAATTGCGACGATTTCTTGGAAATTCACAGCGACTGCGGTTATTTTGTGTTTTGGTGTTTTCTGGAGTTGCTGAAATGTTTCCAAAGATCGTAGGTCTGCATCTGGAAAGTCTCTGACATACCGGGTGTATTGCGACGAATTTTTGAGAACTTACAGTAGCGATAGATAACATCTTTTGTCTAGTTTTTCCTCATTCCTTTCCCAATCTTTTTTACTTATTTTTCTTTATCTTCAATTTCTTTCCTCTTTTGTCTAGGTTTGTTATTTTTCAATTTGGAAGCAGTGACCGTGTTTGACAAGTGGTCAAACATTGATGCACCTTCCAACTTTTTTGAGTTTTTTTCTCATTCTTGTGCTTAGTTTCCGTCACCGTTTCAACTCTTCTTGCAAAGCCCTTGAGACAGACTAGAATTGCAGGAACGGTGAATAAAACAACCCAATTTTTCGTCATTTTCTACTTTTTGTCATTCCTTTTCTACCTCACTACTTCAAGGGATCTAGTACTACATCCGTCTGCAGTCTTATCTTGTTTGCAAGATACCACTAGTAAGGTCATACCATATGGAAAAAAAATCCATCGAAAATACTACCTGAAGCACCCCGCATGAATATGAAAAACAAAACCCAAACCTACGCTGAAAAAGTAAAGAAAACATAATTTTTCTTTATAAAGCAAAGTTTCTAAGAAAAAACTTAATCAATTCACCAAAATAAAAAAACATTTATTTGGTCTTTCGTTGTTTATATAATATTTTTGTTAATTGTTACCAACAAATTTTTCTGTTATCAACAAATTTTTCTAATATCTTAATCTAATCTTATAAATTATCTTACATACAACTTATTTAAATTACTCCTATATCGTTAACTTTAATAATATCGTTTTTTTGAACATCGTAATGTTCTTTTGATTTTTTTTTTTTGAGAAAATACAAAAAAAAAACATTTTCTTTGAAAAACTCATCCTTTAGTGTATGATTAAAATTACATCGTAAGTTATTTTGGTTACAACTGTTAATTTTTTTATTCAGTGTAATTTTTTTTTTCTGAGTAATTTTTTTTCTATCAAAAGTTAAAAATGCCTCTCATTGACAGAGATGAAGATGATCGCGTAAACCGACTCATTAGAGACTCCGTAATCGAGGAGAATCCTAGGTTGACTAGGTCAGTTAGCCAAAATTTAGATCCAAGTGAGAAGCACCGCGTAATGCATTCTCCTCTCACATTTGAAAGATCATATCGATCCACATCTAATTTACCTGCTAGTTCTGGTATTCTAGTACCAGTTAGTAGTAGTCAAGCCAATAGTTCGATAGAATCGGTTTCCACTCCATCTTACAGTAACCTCAGTGGCATGGGAGCGGTAGCTTTACCACTTCAACGTGATAGTTTAGGTTCTCTTAACGAAACCGTTATGTCAAATGTAGCTAGGGTTTCAGAATCTAGACCAACTGATAGACATGGGCTTAACAATGGGCTTAACTTAGGCGGTTCTAGAGATATTTTAGATAGTTTGGCTCAACGAACACCAGCGAACAAAAGAAAAGAAAAAACAGTCGTTTCCGAGGACTTAAAGGCCTATATTAACCTAGCCATTGTGGATGCCTTTTCCTCTTTTAAGAATTCGGTCCAAAATGAAGTGACCAGTTCTCTGAAAGATGAGATCCAGCAACAGCTTGAAGGATTTCTCAGAGATTTGAACTTGGGACGGTCTACTCCCGCCACGAACACTCAAATTCCGAATACCTCCGCGTCTTCCTACAACGTTCCACAACCAGTCCAGCCACCAACGTTTCAGCGTCCTCAGTCTGATCCCAGGCGAAGTGCTTTTGTTCTTTCTGGTCAGCAACGTCAGAGGCAACAGGAGACTTTCGCACGAAATCAGGATAGGATCCAACCCAACGATTTCCGCGAAGCTTTTCAGGGTACCGCCAGAAATCCACCGAATCCGTCAACTTCATACCCTTAACAACTTTCTTTTCCACCTCACTTGTTTAATTCTGGATTTAAAGTTCCAATAAAAATCAACAAATGGGGTCTTAAATTTGAAGGTCAGCAAGATTTCATCTTTCGTCTGGAAACTTTACAGAGCCAGTATGATTGTTCATGGGCCGAAATACTTCGAGACTTTCATCTCTTGCTAGCAGGAAATGCCCACGACTGGTTCTGGCAATTCCAGCGAAACAATCATCGACCTGACTGGCCAATGCTGAGAGATGCTCTGTTACGCCAATTTAAGAGCAACCGGTCAGACTATGACATAATGCGCGATGTTATGGATCGAAAACAAGGGTTTTCGGAAAGCATCGATGATTTCTTGGTGGCTATCAACAAGATAAAGTCGCAAATGAGGATTCCGATTCCGGAAGTGGAATTAGTAAGGATACTCAAAAAGAATCTGAATGACAGAGTTATGAACTTGGTGTATCCTATGCCGATCTTTTCCTTGGATCAGCTGAGGAATGCCTGTAAGGATGTGGAAGCAGCATTTCCAAGGAGAGAGCGCGAATTTACGAAAGCTCAAAGGCCAACAGGAAAATATATAGCTAATGAGTTAGAATACAAAGACCAATACGAGCCTTCTGACGAACAACTAGCTACTTTCCAGTTTAATGGTGCGCGTCCAAAAATCCCTCCTCGGAAATATGCTGATACTCCTAGTTTGGTGTGCTGGAACTGCAAAAAGCAGGGCCATACATACTTTGAATGCGAGTCTGAGGTTCTTAACTTGTTTTGATACAAGTGTGGGCTAGAGGGAGTGAAGACACTCCATTGTAAACGTTGTAACCCGGGAAACCGATCGTTGAACGTGAACAATCCGGGGGATTCACGTTCGAACCAAACCCAGAACCCCCAGTAACTCCTAAATTACAAATTCCCCCCAAATTTACAGAAATTGAAATTACAATTTTAAAAAGAGATTTGAACCTAGAATCAAAAACAAAAACCAATGCAAGTCGAAAGTTATTTGAAATAAAACCTCTACATGTTAGAATAGAGGTAGAGATAGGATATTTAATAATAAAATACATTGACCTTCTAAGAAATTTATTAAAGCTAGAGCTAGATATAAAGCTAGGAAAGTTATTAAAAATCGAATTGCTTCCACTGTAATAGACTTGTCATCAGACCCCAGACCGTACGCTCAAATAAAGATAGGAGATAAAAACGTCCTAGGATTGCTTGAAAGTGGAGCAAGTGTCAGCATCCTTGGAAAGAATTGCTTAAACCTAATTCAGGAACTCAAACTTCCACGTATGCCGTTTCAGTCTGGAGTTAAAACGGCAGACGGAAAAAGTCAGTCTATTATAGGGAAAGTGGAAGCAAACGTTCAGTACAAAGGCCGAACCGAGGTACTTACGTTTTACCTCGTACCAAACCTAGACCAGGAAATCTACCTCGGTGTAGATTTTTGGAAGATATTCCAATTAGCTCCCAACTTAATTAGTTCGATCTCGTTACCTGATGAAGTGGATCTCTCGAACGCTCATCAACTGAACTCTGATCAACAGGCCAGACTGGATGCAGCCAAGCAGAGATTCCTTTGTTTCGACCGAGATGGTCTTGGAAAGACGGCGCTCATGGAGCACGTTATTGATACCGGAGATGCGCTCCCGGTGAAACAGCGTCACTACCCTGTTTCGCCAGCGGTACAAGCTATTTTGTATGAAGAGCTAGATCGGATGTTGAGCCTCGGCGTTATCGAGGAGAGTGAAAGTCCGTGGTGTTCGCCAGTCGTTCTCTTGCAAAAATCGACTTTGCCTGGATTCTCGCAAGGTGAACGCACTGACAAAGAAAAATGCGAATCCTCTCCCCCATATCGACGGGCTCCTCAGCCGACTACCGGATACGTACTACATTAGTAGTATTGATCTAAAAGAAGCATTCTGGCAAATACCGCTGGAGAAACAGAGTAGGGAAAAGACTGCCTTTGCGGTACCGGGAAGACCCTTGTACCAATTCACTGTCATGCCATTTGGATTGTGCAATGCAGCCCAAAGGTTATGCCAGTTGATGGACAAGGTGATTCCTGCACGACTTAGGGATCGAATCTTCGTATATCTAGACGACCTACTTATCATGGCGCCGGATTTCGAGACGCATATCACCCTGGTAAACGAAGTAGCTGACTGCTTACGCAGAGCTAATCTCACCATCAACATAAACAAATCCAAGTTTTGCTTCAAAGAGCTGAAGTATTTGGGGTTCATAGTTGGTGGTGGGAAGCTGAAAACCGACCCTGCTGCGGTGGAGGCGATTGTGGATTTTCCAGTTCCCAAAACCCCAAGGCAGGTTCGGGGGCTACTTGGTTTAGCAGGGTGGTATCGGAAGTTCATAAAGGATTTTTCAAGTTTGACTGCACCCCTGACTGACCTGTTGAAAAAGAGGAACGAAAAGTTCAAGCTAACTGATGAGGCACTACGAGCATTCGAGGATCTGAAGAAGTCATTAACTACAGCACCGGTTCTTTCGCATCCAGATTTCAGAAAAAGATTTTTCATCCAGTGCGATGCCTCAGATGCGGGAATCGGAGCCGTACTTTTTCAGAAGAATGCGGAAGATCAAGAGGTACCTATCGCTTACTTTTCTCAAAAATTTAATAAAAGCCAGAGAAACTACAGTGTGACCGAGAAGGAGTGTATGGCTGCGGTGATGGCTGTTCAAAAGTTCAGGCCGTATGTTGAAGGCATGGAGTTTGCTGTTACAGTCGTATGTCTTCGACATACAGCATCGAAAGGGCAGTCTGAATGTCGTTCCGGATACTCTTTCTCGGGTACACGTAGATTCTCTGGACATAGAAAAAGTAGCACCTCTTATAGATTTGGACTCTCCCGAATTTCAATCCGAAGAGTACCTTAGCTTGATTGAAACAATCAAAGATCACTCCGATGAGCTCCCTGATCTTAAAGTTGAGGACGGATTTGTGTATAAACGTGCGTTTAGGAATGTAGATGAAGAAGCAATGCTAGAACACAATTGGCTTCTTTGGGTTCCGTCAGGACTAACTGAAGAAATAATTAGAAGATCCCACAATCCGCCTCAAGTTGCACACGGAGGTATTGCTAAACCGCTATACCGAATCCGTCAAAAAGTTCACTGGCCGAATATAACCGTCCAAGTTCGTGAATATGTGTCTAATTGCCCTGTATGTAAACAGTGCAAAGCGTCAAATCAAGTATCCCGTCCTCCTATTGTCAACTCATATTATTCTGATCGTCCGTTTGAAAAATTGTATATTGATTTTTTGGGCCCTTATCCCAGATCAAAATCAGGGAATGCCTATGTGTTCGTTGTTTTAGACCATATGTTCAAATTCGTTCTTCTCAAAGCTATTAAAAACGCGAACACATTAAGTGTCATAAAATATTTGCATAATGAAGTCTTTGATATGTTTGGAGTACCACGAATAATTCATTCGGATAATGGAAAGCAGTTTCTTGCGAAGGAGTTCCAAAACCTGTTGCGAAAGTATGGGATTCAACATTTCAGAACGGCAAACTATGCACCCCAATCGAATGCGTCAGAGAGGGTTAACCGCACGTTGTTGGCAGCGATTCGTTCATATCTCAAAACGGATCAACGCGATTGGGATTATTTCCTCAACGACATCGCTTGTGCATTGAGAAGCTCTGTTCATAGCTCTACTGGGGTATCACCATACTTTGCATTGTTTGGTATGAACATGATGATGCACGGTAGTAGCTATGAACTAGCACAAAAGTTGAACGCGATTGACGACAGCGAGTTGGTAATCCTTCCTCGGCAAAAACGATTGGATTGCATACGAAAGAGAATCCGAAAAAAATATTTTGAAATCGAACGAAAGATCAGCGAAAACCTACAACATTCGCACCAAAAAAGTAAAATTCCTGCCCGGCCAGGAAATCTATAGAAGAAATTTCATTTTTAGCGATTCTTCCAAAAATTTATCCGCAAAATTATGTCCCAAATACCTTAAGTGTAGGGTAATCAAACAAATAGGGAAACAAATGTATGAGCTTGAGAATCTATCCGGCAAGAAGATTGGTATCTTTCATGCCAAGGATCTTAAACAATAACCGAACTCGTTCACGTGAAAAAAAAAGAATACTGAAACCGATCTGTCTCGACACAACGATTTAAATTAATTTGTTAATTGTACGTTTAATGATTATGAAGGCTTTATTTGTCATCGTTGGTGAACGTCCACAGGCCCGAAAACATTTTTTTTTCTTTTTAAGTTGACCGCATTCAACACACAAAATCTTACTAGAAGCTTCAAAAAAAAAAAAAAAAAAAATAATAATAATAATTTTTATGTTGTTTTAGCTAATATACGCTTTAGTCCAAAAAGGTAGTGACACCTTATTCCTTAGATGCCTTTCACCCATAATTTATTGATAATCAATTAACTTGTACCTGATTAGAATTAAGATAGATTCGTGGCACTGCTATAAAAATCGATTTACACACAGTACCTGATAGCTTAGTACATGTATAAATGTTTCGCGGAACAATTTTTAAATCCTTTAGATAAATCACTTTCACATTGTACCTAAGAAATAGTCACATTGTACCTAAACACTTTTACATTGTACCTAAGCAATATTAACATATTATCTCAGCAATATTCACTTTGTATATAGCTAATATTCACCTTGTACCTGACTCACCACTCCGGTTATCATTTCAAATTATTTAGTTGCAATATTTGTATTTATTTATTTATTTATTGTTGCATGTGTATACATTTCCTTAAAAATCTTTCGACGTAAACGAACTTATTCTTTAATCTTAAAATCTCCTACTTGAACTGTGATATTCAAAAGCTGTGATCCCTAATCTGTGATAATACTTATAGAATAATTTAACCTGCTTTGCCCTTCACTTCTATCTATTAGATTAAATTATTATTATAATTATTTTCGTTTTGTTTATTTATTAACATCTTCCCATATTGTACAAAAAAAAAGTCTTGAATCAACTACTATAATACACGACTCACCGCAAAACTAAAG
Organism: Dasysyrphus albostriatus; assembly: GCA_946251815.1. Classification (NCBI taxonomy): domain Eukaryota; kingdom Metazoa; phylum Arthropoda; class Insecta; order Diptera; family Syrphidae; genus Dasysyrphus; species Dasysyrphus albostriatus. Next base: position 108,416,661 of record OX276335.1, on the reverse strand, counting down.
CTGGGTTATGTGTTGTACCGTATCAGCTGGTCGTTCGTGGGTCAATGACCTTTATAATTATCCCACCAGTGTAATATCAGCCAACAAAAAAAAATAAAACAAAAATCCGAAGTAGGTATTATGGGCAGTTAGCTGAAATTAAAACAAGAAAGTAGTTAGTAACTGTATATTTATAGTATGTATATAGCATACATTACCCAAGGTCAGGTGCAACATATCCGAATAGGTCGTAGGTACAGTAGGCCCGGCTTCGTAATCGTGGGTTAGCTCACCACGTTGCGTCTACGTTGGCGAAGTAGCTCAAGATCCACTGGGACACCCTAGAAATGAAAATAATAACGTAAAAACATGTTTTTAACACATTTAAAACGATAGAACAAAAAAAAGAACTACTTTAATTATCAATAATAAAATACTTACCAAAATTTGTATGGCTTCCTCTCCTGCTGCTTCCGTTGCTTCAGCTTGCTAGTAGTAAAATGAATGAAAAATAGGAAATAGAAATGATGAATGGAAATAAATATCCCATCCCAAATGTCAAGTGATCGCGTTTCTGGTTAAAGAAAAAAAATTATAGTGGGAAATTTTAGGAAAATTTTAAGGAAAGGTGTGGAGACAATTAACCCCTTAAAACATAGTAGATGTTAGGTACGGAAGCTATCATTTCACTAAAATTTTTTCGAGTTGTGTCCTTGTGATTAGTAATTGTGAAATGTCACATCCGCAGACTTAAGGTGATTCAATAAAAATCATTTAGGGATCAGTCGCAGTAAATAGATAGTTTCGGCAAGCGGTTACTGGTATGAAACTGATATGAAATTTAATTTTGGAAGGTTGAAACTCAAATCGGGCGACCTCAGGCTTCGTGCTTTAGTTGGAATATATCCAAAAAATCACGAACTTTGTTGTGGACGCCCTGCATAGACTTAAACATTTTGGATGTAAACTGAGCCTTACCTTTTGGACTTCTGCTCTTAGCGACATCTCATCGTCAAAAATCGAGGTAAAATAGGATGTAGTAGACCCGAACTAAATATTATTTTCGAACTGTCAACCGAGTTAGAGAATGAGAGGGGAACTATATGCACTTATACAAAAACATTGCAATAGCTAAAAAAGAAAAAACAAGTTAACTTGTAAGTAGATTGGATCGAATGATCAAAATAGTGTGGGAGGAGGAAATAATAAAACGAAAGTGGGATGATTTGTGCACCGTTTTAACAAATTATCTGGTGACAGTATTTTCCTTGAACAAGGGCGATTGAAGGAGAGAATCTGGTTAAATATCAACTCCAGCTTCAAGCATCCGGTTGCTAAATTACTGCGCAGTGCGCTTAGAAGAATTCACAAGTAACACGGTTTGCCACCTACCAAAATTTAGATTTACCTGTTTAAATTTCCTCTATTAGCTTACCCGGTATGTGTATTGTTTTACGAAAGTTGTGCTGCAAACTAAAATCGTATTTTTTTTCTTAAAGATTGCTCAGAATAATATCCTTTTCTCAACGGAATCTTACCTGTTTAAAAAAAAAAAAGTGGTACGAGAACTTACCTAAATGAATAGGAAGCCTTTACAAATACACGCAAATAAAACTAGAATAAGGTGAGTTACCAAAGAAAATGTTTTATTGACAGTTATAGTGTTGTAAAGGAAAAATCTACCTATAGGTTGTGTTGAATTGCCAATTTTACTTTTCCGGCGGTCCCAGGTTGCTGCTGGAGGGCCAGGGCCGCCGCACATGTATATTATTTTTTTTGGAGCAAAATATTTATTGGATCTCTCGAACGCTCATCAACTGAACTCTGATCAACAGGCCAGACTGGATGCAGCCAAGCAGAGATTCCTTTGTTTCGACCGAGATGGTCTTGGAAAGACGGCGCTCATGGAGCACGTTATTGATACCGGAGATGCGCTCCCGGTGAAACAGCGTCACTACCCTGTTTCGCCAGCGGTACAAGCTATTTTGTATGAAGAGCTAGATCGGATGTTGAGCCTCGGCGTTATCGAGGAGAGTGAAAGTCCGTGGTGTTCGCCAGTCGTTCTCTTGCAAAAATCGACTTTGCCTGGATTCTCGCAAGGTGAACGCACTGACAAAGAAAAATGCGAATCCTCTCCCCCATATCGACGGGCTCCTCAGCCGACTACCGGATACGTACTACATTAGTAGTATTGATCTAAAAGAAGCATTCTGGCAAATACCGCTGGAGAAACAGAGTAGGGAAAAGACTGCCTTTGCGGTACCGGGAAGACCCTTGTACCAATTCACTGTCATGCCATTTGGATTGTGCAATGCAGCCCAAAGGTTATGCCAGTTGATGGACAAGGTGATTCCTGCACGACTTAGGGATCGAATCTTCGTATATCTAGACGACCTACTTATCATGGCGCCGGATTTCGAGACGCATATCACCCTGGTAAACGAAGTAGCTGACTGCTTACGCAGAGCTAATCTCACCATCAACATAAACAAATCCAAGTTTTGCTTCAAAGAGCTGAAGTATTTGGGGTTCATAGTTGGTGGTGGGAAGCTGAAAACCGACCCTGCTGCGGTGGAGGCGATTGTGGATTTTCCAGTTCCCAAAACCCCAAGGCAGGTTCGGGGGCTACTTGGTTTAGCAGGGTGGTATCGGAAGTTCATAAAGGATTTTTCAAGTTTGACTGCACCCCTGACTGACCTGTTGAAAAAGAGGAACGAAAAGTTCAAGCTAACTGATGAGGCACTACGAGCATTCGAGGATCTGAAGAAGTCATTAACTACAGCACCGGTTCTTTCGCATCCAGATTTCAGAAAAAGATTTTTCATCCAGTGCGATGCCTCAGATGCGGGAATCGGAGCCGTACTTTTTCAGAAGAATGCGGAAGATCAAGAGGTACCTATCGCTTACTTTTCTCAAAAATTTAATAAAAGCCAGAGAAACTACAGTGTGACCGAGAAGGAGTGTATGGCTGCGGTGATGGCTGTTCAAAAGTTCAGGCCGTATGTTGAAGGCATGGAGTTTGCTGTTACAGTCGTATGTCTTTGACATACAGCATCGAAAGGGCAGTCTGAATGTCGTTCCGGATACTCTTTCTCGGGTACACGTAGATTCTCTGGACATAGAAGAAGTAGCACCTCTTATAGATTTGGACTCTCCCGAATTTCAATCCGAAGAGTACCTTAGCTTGATTAAAACAATCAAAGATCACTCCGATGAGCTCCCTGATCTTAAAGTTGAGGACGGATTTGTGTATAAACGTGCGTTTAGGAATGTAGATGAAGAAGCAATGCTAGAACACAATTGGCTTCTTTGGGTTCCGTCAGGACTAACTGAAGAAATAATTAGAAGATCCCACAATCCGCCTCAAGTTGCACACGGAGGTATTGCTAAACCGCTATACCGAATCCGTCAAAAAGTTCACTGGCCGAATATAACCGTCCAAGTTCGTGAATATGTGTCTAATTGCCCTGTATGTAAACAGTGCAAAGCGTCAAATCAAGTATCCCGTCCTCCTATTGTCAACTCATATTATTCTGATCGTCCGTTTGAAAAATTGTATATTGATTTTTTGGGCCCTTATCCCAGATCAAAATCAGGGAATGCCTATGTGTTCGTTGTTTTAGACCATATGTCCAAATTCGTTCTTCTCAAAGCTATTAAAAACGCGAACACATTAAGTGTCATAAAATATTTGCATAATGAAGTCTTTGATATGTTTGGAGTACCACGAATAATTCATTCGGATAATGGAAAGCAGTTTCTTGCGAAGGAGTTCCAAAACCTGTTGCGAAAGTATGGGATTCAACATTTCAGAACGGCAAACTATGCACCCCAATCGAATGCGTCAGAGAGGGTTAACCGCACGTTGTTGGCAGCGATTCGTTCATATCTCAAAACGGATCAACGCGATTGGGATTATTTCCTCAACGACATCGCTTGTGCATTGAGAAGCTCTGTTCATAGCTCTACTGGGGTATCACCATACTTTGCATTGTTTGGTATGAACATGATGATGCACGGTAGTAGCTATGAACTAGCACAAAAGTTGAACGCGATTGACGACAGCGAGTTGGTAATCCTTCCTCGGCAAAAACGATTGGATTGCATACGAAAGAGAATCCGAAAAAAATATTTTGAAATCGAACGAAAGATCAGCGAAAACCTACAACATTCGCACCAAAAAAGTAAAATTCCTGCCCGGCCAGGAAATCTATAGAAGAAATTTCATTTTTAGCGATTCTTCCAAAAATTTATCCGCAAAATTATGTCCCAAATACCTTAAGTGTAGGGTAATCAAACAAATAGGGAAACAAATGTATGAGCTTGAGAATCTATCCGGCAAGAAGATTGGTATCTTTCATGCCAAGGATCTTAAACAATAACCGAACTCGTTCACGTGAAAAAAAAAGAATACTGAAACCGATCTGTCTCGACACAACGATTTAAATTAATTTGTTAATTGTACGTTTAATGATTATGAAGGCTTTATTTGTCATCGTTGGTGAACGTCCACAGGCCCGAAAACATTTTTTTTTCTTTTTAAGTTGACCGCATTCAACACACAAAATCTTACTAGAAGCTTCAAAAAAAAAAAAAAAAAAAAAATAATAATAATAATTTTTATGTTGTTTTAGCTAATATACGCTTTAGTCCAAAAAGGTAGTGACACCTTATTCCTTAGATGCCTTTCACCCATAATTTATTGATAATCAATTAACTTGTACCTGATTAGAATTAAGATAGATTCGTGGCACTGCTATAAAAATCGATTTACACACAGTACCTGATAGCTTAGTACATGTATAAATGTTTCGCGGAACAATTTTTAAATCCTTTAGATAAATCACTTTCACATTGTACCTAAGAAATAGTCACATTGTACCTAAACACTTTTACATTGTACCTAAGCAATATTAACATATTATCTCAGCAATATTCACTTTGTATATAGCTAATATTCACCTTGTACCTGACTCACCACTCCGGTTATCATTTCAAATTATTTAGTTGCAATATTTGTATTTATTTATTTATTTATTGTTGCATGTGTATACATTTCCTTAAAAATCTTTCGACGTAAACGAACTTATTCTTTAATCTTAAAATCTCCTACTTGAACTGTGATATTCAAAAGCTGTGATCCCTAATCTGTGATAATACTTATAGAATAATTTAACCTGCTTTGCCCTTCACTTCTATCTATTAGATTAAATTATTATTATAATTATTTTCGTTTTGTTTATTTATTAACATCTTCCCATATTGTACAAAAAAAAAGTCTTGAATCAACTACTATAATACACGACTCACCGCAAAACTAAAGCTGGGTTATGTGTTGTACCGTATCAGCTGGTCGTTCGTGGGTCAATGACCTTTATAATTATCCCACCAGTGTAATATCAGCCAACAAAAAAAAATAAAACAAAAATCCGAAGTAGGTATTATGGGCAGTTAGCTGAAATTAAAACAAGAAAGTAGTTAGTAACTGTATATTTATAGTATGTATATAGCATACATTACCCAAGGTCAGGTGCAACATATCCGAATAGGTCGTAGGTACAGTAGGCCCGGCTTCGTAATCGTGGGTTAGCTCACCACGTTGCGTCTACGTTGGCGAAGTAGCTCAAGATCCACTGGGACACCCTAGAAATGAAAATAATAACGTAAAAACATGTTTTTAACACATTTAAAACGATAGAACAAAAAAAAGAACTACTTTAATTATCAATAATAAAATACTTACCAAAATTTGTATGGCTTCCTCTCCTGCTGCTTCCGTTGCTTCAGCTTGCTAGTAGTAAAATGAATGAAAAATAGGAAATAGAAATGATGAATGGAAATAAATATCCCATCCCAAATGTCAAGTGATCGCGTTTCTGGTTAAAGAAAAAAAATTATAGTGGGAAATTTTAGGAAAATTTTAAGGAAAGGTGTGGAGACAATTAACCCCTTAAAACATAGTAGATGTTAGGTACGGAAGCTATCATTTCACTAAAATTTTTTCGAGTTGTGTCCTTGTGATTAGTAATTGTGAAATGTCACATCCGCAGACTTAAGGTGATTCAATAAAAATCATTTAGGGATCAGTCGCAGTAAATAGATAGTTTCGGCAAGCGGTTACTGGTATGAAACTGATATGAAATTTAATTTTGGAAGGTTGAAACTCAAATCGGGCGACCTCAGGCTTCGTGCTTTAGTTGGAATATATCCAAAAAATCACGAACTTTGTTGTGGACGCCCTGCATAGACTTAAACATTTTGGATGTAAACTGAGCCTTACCTTTTGGACTTCTGCTCTTAGCGACATCTCATCGTCAAAAATCGAGGTAAAATAGGATGTAGTAGACCCGAACTAAATATTATTTTCGAACTGTCAACCGAGTTAGAGAATGAGAGGGGAACTATATGCACTTATACAAAAACATTGTAATAGCTAAAAAAGAAAAAACAAGTTAACTTGTAAGTAGATTGGATCGAATGATCAAAATAGTGTGGGAGGAGGAAATAATAAAACGAAAGTGGGATGATTTGTGCACCGTTTTAACAAATTATCTGGTGACAGTATTTTCCTTGAACAAGGGCGATTGAAGGAGAGAATCTGGTTAAATATCAACTCCAGCTTCAAGCATCCGGTTGCTAAATTACTGCGCAGTGCGCTTAGAAGAATTCACAAGTAACACGGTTTGCCACCTACCAAAATTTAGATTTACCTGTTTAAATTTCCTCTATTAGCTTACCCGGTATGTGTATTGTTTTACGAAAGTTGTGCTGCAAACTAAAATCGTATTTTTTTTCTTAAAGATTGCTCAGAATAATATCCTTTTCTCAACGGAATCTTACCTGTTTAAAAAAAAAAAAGTGGTACGAGAACTTACCTAAATGAATAGGAAGCCTTTACAAATACACGCAAATAAAACTAGAATAAGGTGAGTTACCAAAGAAAATGTTTTATTGACAGTTATAGTGTTGTAAAGGAAAAATCTACCTATAGGTTGTGTTGAATTGCCAATTTTACTTTTCCGGCGGTCCCAGGTTGCTGCTGGAGGGCCAGGGCCGCCGCACATGTATATTATTTTTTTTGGAGCAAAATATTTCAATTTGCCTGGTGGATTCCTAGACCTCCTGGATCTTATTTTGGAAGTTATCTATGTTCCAAAAAATATTTCCTTTATGACATCATTGTGAAGTCCTATCTACATATTTTCTGTTGCACTGCAGTTACCTCGTCAAAGATAAGTTACTGAAGATTAAGCAAGACATCTTTTCAACGCTCCGGAACAGAGGAGGATACATATCTTGTTTGAGAATTGGTCAGCAGTTCTTTTTGTCCGAGGAGTGGACGCTTTTGGAAAAAAAAAACACCAGTACCGCAGTGAGTCCTGAAAAAAAAAGAGTATAGACCGAAGCCCAGGTAGAATATCCAACTAATATATTTATCTACTTCGTGTAAGCATAAGCCAATAAAACAAAAACGAAAATACTTTTGCCGATTTTCAACGAAAAAATTGGTTAATAAAGTACAGAAAATTTGAACACCGTAAATATTTATTGGTAATCAGAAAGGACTTAGAAATTTATACATACTTTTTTTTATAGTTTATGTTCTTAAGATTAAGTCTACGGGCGTTAAAGTTGTTTTTTTTTTCAAATTTAAATATCTTTTTTTGTTATATTAAATCTATTAATCTTTTTCTTTGTAAGATACATCTTTTTGTAAGTGAAAAAGGGTAGTGTTTCCAGGATCTGTCAGATATTATTTTTTGTCTTTTTAGTTTTTTTTGTCGTTTCGGTTTGCTCCTTTTTCCACCTCCAAAGAGCTCTATAGGGGTAGGTCATTGGATTCCGAAAATTCGGTCTTATAACCAAGTGCCAAAATTGGTGCTTTTGCTGTCATTTTTTTTTTTGTGTTGATTTGGTAGACCTGTGAGAAACGCATCTGAGTCACGTTGTTTTAGCTTTTCTTCCATTTTTTTTGTTAGCCTATTTGTAAATTTTCGATATTAAAACTACAATTAAGTAAAACTAATTTAAAGTTAAAATTTTAATTATGTATTTTTCTAATCAAACTATTCCATACTTGCCTTAATGTTTGTTGTTATTTCGGTTAATAAAACCTCTCTTAACGCCCATTTTGGATGAAATCTTTGTGTTTACTTGTTTCGCTTGAACGAAACATGGCATTTTGAAGACACATTTTTCAGGGGTGCGGATGGTAGGCAAGATATTTCGTTGAAGATGGTATGACCGGGACCTGGTATCAACAACTTTGGGGGAATCCAAATATAGCCACCGGATTCCCAGGTTGGGTGGGTAATGGCAACACTGTCAAAACATCAGCAGTGCCCTTGAAGTGGTGATAGTCTGTCCGCAGTCTTTTTGGTTTTTTTTTCCTAATCTGGCCTGATTTGTGTTTTGTTTGCAGGTGAGGTCAAGTTTCGGGGGCAAGATCCCCCCCATTCCGGCGAGCTAATGCCGTGCATCGCAAGCAGACCACGTCCTCGGAACTTGACATTCCTTTCCACATTCCAAACTCTTCCTTTCCCATTTTCCTAGCCTTTCCTTTTTCAGTTCCTTCTTCAATACTGACTCCTCTCTGCACTTCCTCTTGCCTCGCAACACAACTTCGAGGGGCAGAAGCTGGTTTCTGATATTGATGGCCCAAGAACCACTAAACAAGTGGCTACGATCGACGCCAGTGCCACTGCTTCCATTGTTAGAAGAGACTTGGTGAAGATGACTTGGCTGCATTAAACCAACACCTACCGTCTGAAAACTGCAACAGGAGAGGCAGCCAGAGTGTACGGGGAGGTTTGTCTTACGATCCGTTTGGCAGAACTGGAGTTTTCACATGTGTTTCTGGTAGCAGATATATGTGACGAATGCATCGTTGGAATCGGCTTTATGAAAGAGCACGGAGTAATCCATCGGAAAGCAAGTTCTTAAGTATCGAAATGTGGAGATTCCTATGGTCAAACCGTACGATGTCAAGCTGAGAAAAGGAGCAGTTATGGGAAAGTGTGAATCAGTGTCCGCCATAACTAAGATCACAGAAGTGGACACTCAACAATCTGTGGACCCGAGGAAATTGAATTCTATGGATGCAAAAATTCTCAAGTCATTCAATTGAAGTGAACAACAGCAAAGTGTCGCTGGAAGCCTCCTTCACGAGTACGCTGATATACTCTCTTCACCCAGTGGGCAGTATGGTCGAACACAACTGGTGCAGCATCGAATCGACACGGGAGACGCGAGACCAATTCGACAACCAGCGAGACGTCTCCCATTAGCCAAACAAGTCGAAGTTGAAGAGATGATATCGACGATGAAGAAAGATGGGCTAATCGAAAATTCTAAAAGTCCTTTGGCATCCCCAGTCGTCCTTGTCAAAAAGAAGGATGGAAGTACTCGATTCTGTGTGGACTATCGGAGGCTGAATGATGTAACAAAGAAAGACAGCTACCCCCTACCAAGAATCAGCGATACTTTGGATGCGATGGAAGGAGCTGAATGGTTCTCAACCTTGACAGCTTTCTCCACAGGAAATGGTCTGTGGCAATTCAAAGTAATGCCTTTCGGACTATGCAATGCTCCGGCAACATTTGAGCGTTTGATGGAGTGCGTTTTACAAGGACTTACTTGGAAGTCATGCCTAGTCTATCTGGACGTTGTCATCGTTTATAGTAAAACATTTGATGAGCATTGTGGAAACCTTAAGGCCGTGTTCCAGAGGCTTCGAGAAGCAAACTTGAAATTAAATCCAGACAAGTGTGCATTCTTCAAGTCTGAGGTAAAATACTTGGGACAAATCATCTCATCCCAAGGAGTGAAGACTGATCCTGAGATAGTGGACACTGTTAAGAATTGGCCAACTCCACAAGATAAACATCAACTTCGGAGCTTTCTTGGTCTCGCCACGTACTATCGTCGTTTTGTTAAGGATTTTGCTGGGATCGCGAAAAATTTTCATCAGCTTACCGAAAAAGGCAAACCATTCAAATGGTCAAGTGAGTGCGAAAAAGCTTTCAGGTACTCAAGCAGCGCCTATGCTATACACCTGTTCTGGCCTATCCGACACCAGGAAAACCTTTCATCACCGACCCTGACGCAAGTAACGTGAGTTACATATTTGTATGGTGACCTCCGTCACCATTAGTACAACAACCTTTTATTTGTAATACGAGTATGAATAATAATTCAATTTGTCAAAGTGCAAAATAAGCAACAATCTATGTATATTGTCATATTGCAAAATAATACATTGAGTTGCTCAATCAGCATAATAATAACCAATGTGAAATAAATCTGATTGAACAAAATTTAATTATATATCTAGACTAACAGTCGATAATATACCTCGGTGAAATAAAGTCGTTCAAACTACACTAAAAAACTCTTTTTCTTAACTGGCGCAGTCGAAACGGAATCGAGCAAACGCGAAAAAAAAAATACAATATTGTAACTACAAATCAGTTGCAAAAATTTTTTTTTTAAATTGTTTTGTTTCAGGTTTCAGGTCCCAGTACCTAGAGAATTTGGCTACCCAGAAAATGTCTTCGTTAGAGCATATGGAAAGCCATTAGGAGAAAAAAAATATAGTCTCTTGTTAGGACTTTATAAAAAAGGAAGTACTTCTACAAAACAAAACTATACTCCCAATGGTCTTTGAAGTAGAACCATTCATAGAATGTTATGAGTTAAAGGGTAGTACTGAAGTTAATTTACAAGATTTGAAAGTATTCGAGAAACAAGAAATACAAGATTTGCTTCAAAAATATAAAAAATCTCTTATATAGAGATGGAGATCAGCTTACTAATTGCGAAAGTATATTTTATGAAATAAAACTATCCACAGACCAACAAATAAATGCTAGACTGTACCGTCTGCCTCAAAAACACGAAGAAGAGGTAAGAAACCAAGTTAATGATATGGAAAGGCAGGGCATAATACGAAAATCAAACAGTCGATACGCTTCACCAATCGTAGTGGTCGCCAAAAAGCCCGATAGCGAAGGAAAAGTTAAGTATAGAGTATGTGTCGATTATCGAGCTCTCAATGATATAACTGTAGACGATAAATATCCATTACCAAATATCGAAAGTATTCTTGATAAGCTAGGAAGGTCTCAGTACTTCTCAACCCTTGATTTATCCAAGGGATATCATCAAATTAAGGTGCATCCTGATGATATACATAAGACTGCATTTGTTACACCAAACGGTCTATATGAATATACCAGAATGCCCTTTGGGCTGAAAAACGCCCCAGCGACATTTCAGCGTCTAATGAATGAAGTTCTCAGAGAGTACATAGGCAAAATTTGCATAGTTTATCTTGATGACATACTTATTTTTTCGACCTCATTAGAAGAGCACATAACATCGTTAGACAACATTTTTCAAAAATTAGCTGACTACAATCTTAAGATACAACTAAGTAAATGCTCTTTTCTTAAGAAAAATACAGAATACTTAGGTCATATCCTTACTGCAGAGGGAATGAAACCTAACCCAAATAAAATAGAAGTAATCCAGAAATATTCACTGCCCCAAACAATTAAGCAGTTACAAGGATTTTTAGGTAGCACTGGATATTATAGGAAATTTATTGCTGATTACTCCAAAATAGCGTACCCGATGGTTAAATATCTAAAAAAAGATATGAAAATAAATAGTAAGGACCCGGAATACATTCAAGCATTTGAACGATTAAAAGAAAATCTTATCAGACATCCAATACTCAAATTTCCAGATTTTAACAAACAATTTTCCCTATACACTGATGCAAGTAATTTTGCGCTAGGAGCTGTTCTAACTCAAGAAGGGCAGCCAGTATGTTATGCCTCCCGAACATTAAACGACCATGAAAAAGATTATTCTACAACAGATAAGGAATTTTTAGCAATAGTATGGGCTACAACATATTTTAGACCATATCTTTGGGGTCAGAAATTTAAAATAATCACTGACCATATGCCTGTAAAATATTTAAATAAAAAATATAATGGAAAGGAGTTTAGTCAAAGAGTCCAAAGAGGACTTCTTAAGTTGCAAGAATTTGAGTTTGACATTGAGTATATAAAAGGGAAGGAAAATAAAATAGCAGATTTCTTAAGTAGAATCCCAGAGGAAATAAACGAAACATCAGAAACTGTACATTCATCGAATGAACAACTTTTAGACCATATACAAATCAAAGAGGGAATTGTTAACATTTACCAAACTCAGCTAATATTGACTTATTCTGTGCAAAATGAAATAATAAAAAAACAGCACACTAAAACAATAATTCAGGTTGATATGACGAAAAATGACAAATACTGGAAAGATTTATTTAAAAGAACTATTAAATCAGGAACAGTAGGAATTTATTCAGAAGTAGATGATACTGAATACAATAAAGTACAAAAAGTTTTAATTGAAATGTATGGACACAACAAAGAACTAAAATTCTACAAGCTCACTCAGAGAGCAAGAGATTTAGAAAAGGTTGAAGAGGCCCATAGACAAATATCCTTATATCACATAGAAGAGAGTAATCACTCAGGTATAGTAGAGACATATCATAAATTAAAAAACAAAATATATTTTCCAAAACTTATAAAAGAAATTTCTAGAGTAATAGGGAATTGTCAGACTTGTCAAGGAAGGTAAATATGACAGAAAGCCAATAAGACCAAAGTTCAGACTAACAGAAACTCCAACTAAAGGAAACGAAATTTTGCATATGGATGTTTATCATTTCAATAAACTAACATACCTGACATTTATTGACAAATTTACGAAAAAAGCTTATGGATACAATTTAAGTAGTAAAAATTGGACAAGTAAATTAGAATGCATAGACGAACAATTAAGTAAATTCGGAAAACCAAGAAAAATTATCTGTGACAATGAATTTAATTCAGAAAATATTAAAGAATACTGTAGGAAGGAAGGAATTGAAATGGATATGACAAAACCAAATTCGCATACTGGAAACTCAGATATAGAGAGATTCCACTCTACATTACTTGAAATTTTACTAACAATTCAAAATACAGACGTTTCCACCAATAGAAAAATTCATAAAGCTATTCAGGTATACAATAGTAGGTATCATTCAACATTAGGTATGAGTCCAAACTCAGCAGAAAAGACAAATCAGTAAAATTTAAGAACAAAAATAGAAGCTAAAAAACAAAAAATTAGAAAAAAGAGAAATATTTCTAGGGAAAATTATGATGAAAAACGCAATGAAAGCTACATAAGGAACTATAAACATTTAAGACATAAAAATGAAACATATTATAGAAAACATAATTTAAAAAATGTTGACCCAACAAATATTAAAAGACCAAATCAATTCGCAGGTAATCTTTTGGCTGTATCAGGTGATCCCCTGGCTGATAATAATGCAAATAGCGGAAGCAACACTCATAATAACACCGATACAAACCAATAAGGGATATACTACATTAAATTTAGGATCAGTAGAAATAATTAATAATAGCCAGACCATATTACACATAATAGATACTAGGGATTTATTTTCAACAATCGGAATGATAGAAGTTAATCTACAAGCTCTACAATTAGAAAACAATACCGAAATAAGTAACGAAATTTTTAATATAAAATCTAAACTTCAAGCAATAGTTCCACTAAGAAGACAAAAAAGAGGACTTATAAATATTATAGGAACAGGACAGACATGGTTGTTTGGGACAATGGATGACAATGACCGACAAGATATTATCGGACATATGAACACAATTGATACTAATAATCATGCAGCCATAAAAAACCTGAACCATCAAATACAAATTAACGAAAAATGTATGGACTCTATTAATAAATTTAAAAAAACAATAGAAACAGATAGAGAAGTTTTATCCTATACTTACCAAAGTATTGCTTCGAACCAAAAAGACATTATTAGAAAACAAATTATTACAGACCAACTACTAAAACTTCAAATATTAGAAAGCAAAATTGATAGCATTCTAGATAACATAGCATCTGCTAAACAAGGTATACTCCACCCAAGCATATTGACAGGAGAAGAAATAAAGACATTAGGGATAGACTTTTATAAACTTGAAAACGCTAGAATAGGACTTATGAAACTCGACGAAGACAGACTTATAATAGCTTTGAAACTTCCCAAAGACTATATTTTGGCTCAGTTAAAAATGATTACACCAATCCCAAATGATAAAAAAAAGAAATAGATATGGAAAATTTACAATTTATAGAAATAAATAATGTACAATATGATAGTATAATCCAAGAAACATTTATTTGAAAGATTTAAATATAAGTAATTCATGTATAATAAAGATTCATGTACTTTTCGTTACAATAAAGAAAATAAAGTAATAAAAATTGACGACGATACTTTGATTTGTAAAAATTTAGAAAAAGAAAATGTTTATAATCATTGCGATGATAGAAAATAAATTTTAACTGGAAATTTCATGTTAAATATTAATAATTGTTCAATAATTATATTAAATGAAACTATTTTTAAGTATCAACTAGAACTTATTCAAAAATTTCATTATGAAGAAGAAACAAATTTAAATGTAACTGACAAATTAAAGTTTGAAGAAATTTCAAAACTGCAACAAATTGAAAATTTACAAAAAATTAATGAATTAACATATCACAGAACTATAAGTCAAATCAGTAGTATTACAAATGTTCTTATTAATTATAATTATTCTTATTGTAATATTTTTCATTAACAAAACAAATCGTAAATTGAAAATTAAAATAAATAATGTTACTAAGCCCCAACCAAATGTTAAAATTATGGAAATTCCAACGATTCAGGAGAATCTTAAAAATAAGGGGGGAGAAGTTACATATTTGTATGGTGACCTCCGTCACCATTAGTACAACAACCTTTTATTTGTAATACGAGTATGAATAATAATTCAATTTGTCAAAGTGCAAAATAAGCAACAATCTATGTATATTGCCATATTGCAAAATAATACATTGAGTTGCTCAATCAGCATAATAATAATCAATGTGAAATAAATCTGATTGAACAAAATTTAATTATATATCTAGACTAACAGTCGATAATATACCTCGGTGAAATAAAGTCGTTCAAACTACACTAAAAAACTGTTTTTCTTAACTCGTGGGAATTGGAGCCGTACTGTCACAAGTTCATGATGGAGAAGAGAAGGTCATCGCCTATTACAGCAAGGTACTCTCAGAGCCAAAAAGACATTATTGTGTGACCAGAAGAGAACTTCTAGCTCTAATATCGGCTACAAAACACTTCCATAAGTACATCTATGGACAGAAGTCCCTTCTTCGAACAGACCATGGTGCACTTAATTGGCTTTTGGACTTCAAAAATCCAGAAGGTCAAGTGGCAAGGTGGATCGAGAGATCTCAGACATACGACTACCAGATTCAACATCGAAGAGGAAAGTTGCACTCGAACGCAGATGCCTTGTCTCGGAGACCCTGCAAACTCGACTGCAAGCATTGCACACGTCAAGAAAAGGAGGTAACTGCCATCCAGCGATTAAGAACTGAGGACCGCCCAACAAGAAGACTCAGATATTGAACCCATTCAGAATGGGGTGACATCTCCGATAAAAGTCCAACTCTTAAGGCGTATTGCCGGCACAATGGGACTCACTTCATGTGCAAGCTGGAGTGCTAAGACTTAAGTGGGAGTCCACAGACGGAAAATCATATGTGATGCAGCTAATCGTACCTTGATCGAAAGTTAATGAGGTTCTTCAAGAGATGCATGAGGGAGCTTCCGGAGGACATTTGGGGATCAATAAGACACTGGAGAAGGTAAGGCAGCGATTCTACTGGCTACATGCAAGAGAAGACGTTGAAAAATGGTGCCGCAAATGTGATACTTTTGCTTACAGCACAAGGGACCAGGCAGAAAAATCCAGAGTAAAATGCAGCAGTATAACGTGGGCACGCCTTTTGAGAGGATTGCAATAGACGTTGCGGGACCTTTTCCAGAAACCGAAAGTGGAAACCGATACATCCTGGTAGTAATGGACTACTTCAGCAAGTGGCCTGAAGCATTTGTCATCCCAAATCAGGAAACCAAAACAGTCGTGGAACTCCATTCAGATCAAGGAAGAAACTTCGAGTCTTCCTTGGCATTAAAAAGACGAGGACAACACCGCTTCATCCACAATCTTATGGAATGGTTGAACGCCTTTCCAAAGTTGTAAGCGACAAGCAACGAGACTGGGATCGGCAAATTCGATTATTCTTGACGGCCTATCGAAGTGCAGTACATAGCTCAATAGGACATACTCTTCGGGAACACAATACGACTGCCAAGTGAAATAAAATTTCGATGTTATGGTAATGAAATAGACGACTACGTGGAAGACCTGAAAGGAAAGCTTCTTGACATTCACGAAAGGACAAGGGCAAATATAAAGATATCAAGTGATCGGATGAAAACACGATACGACACAAAAGCAACAACGAACGGATTCCAAGCGGGAGAACTTGTGTGGTTTTATAATCTCCACCGTCGGAAGGGACTTTCACCGAAACTTCAACAAAATTGGGAAGGCACGTATACTGTTGTAACACGAATAAACGATGTCGTCTACCGCATTCAGAGAGGACTTAAAGGTAAAATGAAAGTAGTTCACAGTGACCGTTTACACCGTTATAATGGTGAAGGATGTGATAGATTTGCTCGGGACGATCAATCTTAAGGAGGTACATTTGTACTATAACAACTCTCGAATGAACTATAACCACTCTTGAATAAAAGAAACACCGAATTTCGAATTAGACAGGACAGAAACCAACCTACGGAGAGCTTTGGTGAACTTTCGAACTTCCAATACTAAACGTCAAATTGAAAGCTTTGGAAAGGGAAAGTTATGGAAAATTTCCCCTATGGAAAGCCCTGGAAGCAAATACTAGAACCTTCCAGCTTTTTCGGGAACCTTGTGAAAAGTATAAAAGCACATGTCTGAACGGCAGAGGACGCAGTTTATTTTTAATCGTGAATGCGTAAAGTTGGTTGTAATAAAAGTAAAGTGTTGAATTAATTTCAGTGGTGAACAATAAATTATTTTGTGGTTGTAAAAGTAAAGTGTTTTATTTTGTTAAGTAAGTGAATAAGTTTTATTAACGAGCCTGAGAAAATATTACAGTATATTTTATCTTCATATGCCTCGATCTTGAAAAGAATTTCATTTCGAATTTTCCTTTCAGAACTTTTGTGAGGCATACAAATATTTTAAAGAAAAGTTGGAGGATTTCTCTTGTTTGCGGGGGGAAAACATTATGATAATGTTGTTTTTTTTTTAATTTTTAGCTTTGCCTTGTCCTTTTTGTGCAGGTGCGTGTGTACACTTGAAGGTATAACTTTATTATTGTTCTTTTCGATCTTTAAATTATGGCAAGAGTTTTCATTTTTGTAAATATATAATTTAAAGGATGTCTGTTCGGAATGAGTGGATATGAATGTACGAGTATGTAGGTAGGTATCTAACATATATTGTAAAGTTGTTATGGTTTTGATTGTTAAGGGTGAGTAGTGGGTGTGTTTGATTTATTTGTTTTTGTATTTCTTCATTTAGTAAAGAAAATTGCTAAAAGAAATGATGGCATAAGTTAGTGAGAAAGTTTTTCAATTAAAAAATAAGGTAATATTTTCATTTACAATTTGAAAAAGAAAATACGTAGGTGCCTACCTTATAAAAATCAATAGATGTAATTTTGTATAATATTGATTTTTTAAATTCAATTAATTCCTACACCCAAAAATATAAGTAGTGCATTTAACTAAAAAGTTAGTTTATTTGACAAAACTTTCGTGGTGCAAAACCACGAATATTTTGGGATATTTTATGTATTGTACGAAATCTTTGGGTATAAATTATTTGTTCATTATATGTTATTATAAATATTTTACTAAAAACTCGTGGAGAGTTGAGAGAGGATGACTTATTTGAAAGCTTTCTGTGTGCGTGTTGCAACTTGTAAGCCGACCGAAAGAGAGAGGACCGCCGGATCCGGATCCCTCGTCAAAAGAGGCCGGATCTTTTTTTACGAGGGAAAGCAATATTTATTGAAGCATTTTTCACTTTGTTGCAAGAGGCAGTACGTCTTGAAAATATTCATGGTTTCAGGTGGAATAGGCTGAGATATCCGAAAACAGTAATTCATGAAATATTTTTTTATCTACAACACTAATGAACTTACAGAACCTTTTCAAGTTAATATTGATACTATAAAAGGTAATAGAAAAAGAATTATAACAATTAGTGTTAACAATTGTACTTTAATTACTGTATCGACTCTCTCACTAGTCACGACCCATCACTTCAACGATTGAAAAACAAATAATGTTTATATACCCATAATCATTTACGGAATCGGGATATTTTGAAATTTTTCAAATGAATGTCCATTAACATTGGTACTATTTACAAAATATTTTGTTGTTATATCTTACGTAAAATGACTACAACAGGAAAAAATTAAACATTTCTCCTTATCATCTAGATTTTTTAAAATAAACGAAATATTTCGTACATATGAGTTAAAATTTGTTCAAGAGAAATTACGAAAGGCCTTGTGTATATAGTACTAAGTGTTTGTTATGCACAATTTTTGTATCGAATTTTCTTATGAAATATGGGTGGAATTGACCAAATTTTGTACAGTGCACGAATAAAAGTTGTACGAAATTATTTCGTAGTGATCTACGATTTTTTTTTTTTTTGTGTACATACATAATAACAATTACCCACATATAGATATGGATAAGTTATAGGTACGTTATTGATAAGGTTGCTGTTGATAGTTTAAAAAACAAATTAATTTAAAATTTTTATATATAATTTATAATTTTTGTTATACCTACATAGATGTCTCTATCTGATCTTTTTCAGTGTAGATGGGTTTCCAAAGTTATTTATTTGCAGTTGCGAAAAAGACAGATTTAGTAGGTTAATTTCAGACAGGTACTTTTTTTAGGACATTTAATCCTACATTAAACCCAAAAAGGGTATGTACAGTACATACGATACAAACATAGAAAAGTTTGTAAATATTCTCTATACTCAATCCGCGCTTTGCTAATAAACATTATGTTGAGTAATTAAGCGATTATCTTATTGGTAAGAATTTTTAATTGAAATTGAAACTAAAGATTAATATTTATAGAAAGGGTTTTCGGTTTTATTGTAACAAATTGTATTGTACCTACACATAGAGATAAAAAAATTACTGTTAAAATTTGTTGCAGTAAGTAGGTACCTATGAATGTAATGTAGGCACGTTGGCTGTTGGCGATGGTGGTGTGTTGGTTGCTGATGAAAGGTTGGCAAGCAGTCAGTAATGTCCGTGCTTTCCGTCTTCCAAAAATACTAGGAACGAATCAGATAAGGCTGATGTTTGATAACTGATCAAAATCATTTATGTAAAGTGATTACATTTCATACCTTTATTAAGATTCCATTTTCATACATTCTGATATAATTTTTGTTTTTTGGGTATTGCAGTGAGATTTGTATAATGTCGAATTCGTTACAACCAAAAAATTTATTTTTTTCTTTATAAATCGATTTTTTCTTGTCGAAACAGTAATCTTGCATTTTGAGCAAGATTTTAGATAGATTTCACATACACCAGCAATATTTGACATTCATCTGGAGTTTAGAGTATTCTGCGGTGGGTTTAAGAAATATTCTAAAGGTTCGTCCCTTTTCAAATAAATTTAAACACATTGACTTATTATATATGGACTGCCAGTCGTTTGTTTTTTTCATACAAAAGCTCAATTGAAAAGGGTTCAGCTTCTCCTTAGCAACATAAGAGCTCCCGTCGAACATGCGGCGAACAAAACAACTATCCTAACGTTCTAACGGTCTGTATGTCGATCACTCTATCATACTTGTCAATCAAAGTCAAAATTTATTATTATTTTTATTGAAAAGTCGTTGTTATTTCATTTAATTAAAAAAAATAACTTAAAAACAATCATGGAGCAGTTCGAACATACAGGATAGGTATTTAACCTTCCTACTAATATTAATCACCAATCATCAACATGATACAAGGAATTGCCAAATGGTAAGTCAAAAACGAACTCAAAAATCAAGTGATAGATAAATAAAAAGCTCTTGAAACAATCTTATTCTTCTTCAGAATTCAGAGGGGTGGTGACTGACTGGCAAATCCAATTAAAAAGAAACAAATTTCAGCGGATAAAGGAAGCTCTTCTTAAGTTTTTTTCGCCAAAGAAAAGACGAATTTAAAAAAAAAAAACTATGCAAGTGTCAAGCTGCAATAAATGATTATTCAAAGAAGACAAAAGAGTTTTCAAATATGTGCTCAAATAAGTCGATTAATCTTTTAATAAATGGTTTCAACACTTTTTAAAAACTCAATTCATTTGTTTGTTGTTATTGTTTATCAAATTGAAATAAAAAACAAAAGAAACTCTCAATTCATTTGTCAAAAATTACACCATGTCTGCCGCCTATTCGACGGCAGCGCTAGTGGCGTATAGTAATAGACTGAACAGAAGTGAAGTTGACTCCTGGCAGTCCATATATAGTAGGTCAATGTTTTAACCAAATAAATTATTAAAAACTAATTTTAAATTATCAAAAAGAGTTTAAAATTAAAAAAAGAAGTTAATAAAATCTTAATCAACTTCGATTCAAAGTGCCTAAAGTCGATTAAAGATAATAAAGCTCACCTTCGCCAGTTTTCCTCGATTGATCAGTTTTTTAAATGAATTTTTAACTTTAATGGCCGCACTACTTTATTTGTCCTTAATCGAACAAAACGACGTGATAAACTGAATGCACTAGTGGGCACTTCAAATTTTTCATAAGAAATACATGGTGTATTCAGTCTTTTACTTGAAGTATCGGTAAATGTGGCACATATACTTAGTACCATACAAGGTATACAAATATACAAATATATTTTTTTTAAAAACAACAGTTACCTGTTCCATTATAAATATCAACAAATGCACAAAAACAACGATATTTAATTTTGTTTTTAAAGGGGTAAATATTCAACAAATTTGTTGAAAATATTTTATTAATGCACTTTACTTAATTTATGTGCCAAGTTTAAAGATTTTCCATAAACTTTTACAATTTTGCTGATATTTTGAATAAAAACTGTGAAAACCCCATGTTTTTTGTACGAAGGTCCACGCCAGAACGGTGTTAACGTTAACCGGTTTCTATTAAAGTTTTCACAAATTTGTTTCAATGACCTTGATCACTTTTCTCATTGATGACAATAATTCTAAAATTCAAATAAAACTAAGAATAAAAAGAATTTTAAATTGTACGTGTCTTCTCCGTTAATATTAGCTATCTTCGTTACCATCTCTAACATTTTTTTATGAAAGTAAACATTTAACCAAAGATGGTTTTAGTATATGTAACCTTAATGAAAGTGTGCAAGAAAATCAATTTTTTATCTTGATAGACCGCGCACAATTTTTAACTTTAAAAGTGTTCCCAACTGAACAAAACAAGTCACTTGCTTTTTCACTTTCATCACGTAATTTGTTTTATAACACTTTTTAATTCTACTAATTGGTCACTTGTAGGGGTATTTATGCACTTAAAAATCATTTTGTAAGAGTAACTGATTCTAACTTCGAAATTTACATGACTTTTCTGTTAAAACGTTAAGTTTAATAACTTAAAATTTCAATATGAAATGATATAATTATAAATATATACTAAATGAAAATAATAAATTGAATTTATGAATATCCACTAGAAAAAAGACTTCAAAAAACACCGTTAGCTATAAAAAACTGAATGTCAAAGATGCGTTTTACAATATTTACAAGCATTTGTATTTTGTATTACTAAAATTTTTATATTTATTTATTTTTGTATGCCCTAATGAAAATATGAAATTTTATATTACTAAACTATTTTTTGCAAAAAATGCTATGGTGTAAGCTACATTCTATTTGCAAAACAGGCATTCTCGCATATTCTTGTTTTCTTAAAGGCTTTTACCAAATAATAGATTGTTTTTCAATGAAATGGTTTCGTGAACCAATATTACCTTCTTTTAAAAAAAACCTCACTTCAAGCGTCTGATTGTCTTCTCCATTGCTTTGGAATGGCCGTAAAAGCACCTACTATGATTACATACGTATATCAATGAAATGGTGTTTTAAAAGGTATTTTTCAAAATTAAAATTATCTACATATGTATATACCCATCATATATCGTCCTAAAATCGGTTTCTCCTGAAGAAATGTTTATATCTAAAACAAACCTACTAAATCTGACTTTCTCGCAACTACAAATAAATTAATCTAATCCAGGTACCATTTACGAAAAAAAATATCAGCTAGAGACATCTACATACATAATTTTTTGGAAGTTTAAACAAATAAATACTTTTTGAAATTATTTATTTGTATTCTTTTCTTTGCCAAATTGTTAATTGAAATATTTTTTTTCAATCAAATCACCTCTTTTATTTACCTAAATGTTTTACCTATTTATTGTTATTTTTTTATTTACCTAGTGAAAAAATAAATAAATGAAACGAAATAAATATTTTCCACCCCCAGAAATCCAGAAGGCAAAATAGACAAATTTATAAAATAACAAAGTTTACCTTCAAACACGATATTATCAATTATAATTATATTGATAATCTCTGCTTTCTTTTACAAACAGAAGAAACATCTAATAAGAACAAAAATTCAATCATCAAGAACGAAAAAACAAGAACGCGGAGAAAAAAGAGGATAGAACAAAAAATTAAAACAAAAAAAACACCACCATTGCATTTCAAAACTGTTTCCTAGCAAAAGAAAAAAGAGAATCCATACCCATAAACCAACAACAAAACCAGATACAAATGCCATTGTTATTCTTATGAACTCAATTTTCAAAATGTAGCAGCAACTTTAGCGACGCGAGCGCACCACTGATGATATTACTATGAAGTTTATATACAAAGGAACAGTGCTTGTTACTTCTATAAACTTTTTGCTGGCACACAGATATAATGTCTGTTCGCGTACCTCCCAAAACTACGATTTTTTACGAATTTAGTTCTGTCAAAGCTCACATAAAAAAAATAAAATTTGTAGAAAATCGTAGTTTTGGGAAGTACACGAACAGACATAATATTAAAAACAATAGTGTATCCACAACTAACTTACCAGCAATAAGTTTTCTTTTTGTTTCCTTATTTGTTTATTAAATTCTTTGTTTTTGAGTGAACAATTAATGGAATGGACCTTTATAAATAATAGGTCAAATCTACCCAAAACGTGTTCCTTTACTATTTTCTGACACAAAAATGCCAGAGCTTTTGACTTTTTTCATTTACTTGTAGCAAGAATCTACCCGAACATTTTAGTTCCTGCACTTTCTTGCTTGTCAAACAAGAAATCAGCTGATCAAAAAATTTGAAACTAAATTTGTCAAATAGCGTATATAAAATGGTTTAATTTAATTAAATTAAATGAAAATGATACAATGGACCCAGATATAAATTAAAATATTTCTTCTGGTATCTTTTAATAGAGCCCAAAATGATAAGTCCAAATGTTAATAGAATTGGAATTGCATAATTTTGTATGCGTTGAGCCTACAAGTAATGAAGTCGAATGGATAATTTACACCGCCACAAACCAGAAACATCCCAAATGCGTTTCTTTACTTATCAATTCTGGCTTAACATTACAACAACAACATCGGAAAGCTCACCCCCAAACTTTTTGACAAACTTTATCCCAAAGTAAAGAAACAGACCTAATCAGCCTTATTTTGAAATTCGAACGAATAGCTAATTCGATAGAATATATCTATTCATTCGAATGAACTTTATGTATTTTGACATTCGAACGAATAATATTCATTTTCAAATGATTAAACAAAATGAAGTTGAATGAATCTCATTTTCGAAATCAGCTGTTCGACATTTACTGGCATTTTTAACGGGTGATTTTTTAAGAGGTTTAGAACTTAAAAAAAAAAAAAAACACAAAAAATTCGAAAAAATGAATGAAATATTTATTAGAATCGATAGTTTGAACCTTGCAATTTAATGTTTAAAGATAATTTCAATGCAAATGTTGACCGCGGCTGCGTCTCAGGTAGCCCATCCGCTGAGTCCAATTTTGGCATACTCTTTCACACATATCGGCTGGTATCTCAGGAATGAATGCATGGATGTTGGCTTCCAGTGCGTCAATCGAAGCGGGCTTGTCCCTATAGACATTAGCCTTGACATACCCCCACAAAAAATAATCTAATGGTGTCAAATCGCACGATCTAGGCGGCCAATAGACTGCTCAGAAGGTCGAGAATGCCGACCATAAAATGGAAGCAGCGCGCGATGAACATTTCGAACCGAGCACGAATTTTGATAGTAAAATTCAATAATTTGCAAGCGTTGTTCATTTGTAAGACGATCCATGGTTAAATTGCAAACCAAACTGAAGCTGTTTGACAGTGACACAAGGTACTAAACACACGTCAGCTGTCAAAACCAGTGTTGCCAAAACCAAACCAGCTAAAAAATCACCCGTTATTTGCTTTAGTATGACCAAGCTGACTTTTTTTTGCACTTATTTTTTTTTTTTAAGAAGGTCGTAAAATAAATTTAGAAACAAAGTAAAGAAAAGTTATGTTTAAGGCTTGGTAAATCCAAGTAATTAAAAAAATATATCAATAAAAGCTTAGTTTTTTTTTATTTTGAAACATTAAGCAAATAATGATCAATCTATTGATACGAAAACGAAGTAAAATTACTATGAAACTTTTGTTTAATAAAGTAGAAGACTTTTTCTTTGAACTTTCGCGCCACTTTAATTGTGTTTAAACATTTTTAACAAAAAGAAAACGGTTGCTCAACTGGCAATTTCAAAGTCTACTTACTTAACTGTCAAAAAACAAAGAAAGTAGAATCGCTTGCATATATCGATAATAATTAATAAATTCAAAAAAACGGATGGCAATTATTTTGTTTATGAACAGTGACGAGGCGCAAATAAGTAGAAGAAGGATAATGGATGCATCAAATCCATTCCAGATTGAAAATTCAAAGTCAGTATAAACGTAATACCAGATTCCTTCCAGCGCTTAACAAATTTTATCTTTTTCTTTGAAGATTTATAAGAAATTTTCGGTTAAACAAAAGTGCTTTCAAATACGTGTTGGACCAGTTGACCCCCGAAGTTGAAAGAGGAACATCCTTGTCTATTCCTCCAATCATAATGTTGGCGACTACGTTGCGATTTGTCGCAGAAGGTGGATACCAATTCGGGGTAGGCAAGGATGGTGGTATTAAACTTTCTCAATCATCGGTGTCAAAGTGCATAAAAAAGCGATATCTGCATTAGAAACTAAAATATGCCCCAAGTGGATAAATTTAAAAGCTAATGAGGAAGAAAAAGAAGCAACTAGGCGACATTTTTACCAAAAGTTTGGAATTCCAGGAGTGATCGGTTGCGTTGATGGTACGCATGTTGCCATCAAGCCCCCTCCACCAGAAATAAGACACTTATTTTATAATAGAAAGGGATTCTACAGCTTGAATGTTTTGATTGTAAGTTTTTTAAATCAAGTTAATCTGTGCATATTAATTAGTAACATTTCATAAATTCTGACAGATCTGTGACCAAAAAATGCAGATTATGTATGTAGATGCATCTCACCCTGGTGCAACACATGACGCTCTAGCGTGGAAAGTATCTTCTGCGCGAAACTATCTTTTGCAACAGTATACTGGAGGACAACAAACAAATTCCTGGCTGCTAGGTAAGAAACAACAAAATGTTTGGAAACATACATTACATGTATAAGTCATTCAGGTGACGCGGGATATCCACTAGAACCATGGGTAATGACACCATACCGTTCACCAATTAGCAGAAGTCCTGAAAGCAAATACAATACTCAACATTCCAAGGCACGCAATATTAATGAGAGAAATATCGGCTTAATAAAGAACAGATTCCGGTGTTTTCTTAAGGCTAAGCAGGTTCTCTTCATAAATTTTTTTTTTGTATGTCATCGGCCTTCTGTAGATACCTATTCATTCGATGAAGTTCGTCTTTGATATGATCCAGTTTGGAAGACAATTCTGCAAAAAATAATTCCTGTACTTCATTTTGCTTTTGAAGAATTTGGACTGGAGTGTCTTTTTTTGCTCTATTGCGAAAAGGTACAGACAGCTCCTCGTGGCCATCACTTATTGCGCCTGTTTCCAAATTTTCTTCAGGGCATGATGTCATGGACGCGTCTTTAGATGTTGGCACCGTTTCAGACTCCTCTTCCGTGGTTATCCCAAATACTCTGGTACTTATGCCTGCAACGGACTGGTTAAGTGAAGTGATCCTGACGATAGCTTCCTCGAATTCGGCAAGGGCTACTAGATTGTTATCATTAAAGCCCGACTGTTTCCTTTTGATTTCATTTTCCACTAATTTCTTCTTTGTTTTGGATTTAAAATCAGCCCAAACCTTAAACCCAAACACTTGTTACTGTACAGTTTTTTTGTAAATGTTTCATGTACCTTTTTCCAAGTAGCACCGTCTTTAAAAGGAGGTCCGTAGCTATTCAGCTTCTCCGCAGCATCTCTCCAAAAGCGATCGGTGTCAACCCGGTTAGTTGAAAATCCCTTGGCTATCTCAGGATTTTCCTCCATCAATCTAATGAGAACTTCTTTCTGCTCCCGGTTGGTCCAATTGGAATGTGATTGCTACCTTTATGAAAAAAACCAACAAATTATTTATAAAAGTAATTTATTTTATTTGTTTTTTAAGAAAAATATCTAAACTTACATATTTTGTGAATCTATCCGCCAGAAAAAGTTGAACGACAGTTAAATGACATTTGTTTCGAATGATTAGGCGCGTCTCACCAAATAAAATCTCTGAGCGCTCAGAGATTTTTTAAGTGGGACAAAAAATCTCACCTGAGCACTGAGATTTTTTGCGGAGATTACTGAGACGAAAATTTTTTGGATTCATTTCTCAATGTTCTTTCTCAGCTTAAACAGCTGTTCATTTGACAGGCAAATTGTAATTTCTCGCTGATGTGCAAATACTAAAGTCGATTTAAAATTCAAAATAAAGGTGGAATGTTAATAAAAATGAAAATAAATTGAATTTGCTTTTATTTTTCATTCATTTGATAAAGTTTTGTGCTTTTAAATTTAAATATTTTAAGCAAAGTTGAAATTTGTTTCCAGAATTTCAGTACGAAAATTTTAACACATGTTTTTATACAATTCAACGGAGAATCTTGTCCCACCAAAGCATTCCGCCTCCATCGACTTGACATTGAGCGCTCAGTGAGATTTTAGTTGGTAAGACGCGCCTATTAGAAAGTCAAAGTTTGCTTGGTTTGTATAGGTAAATGAACTTACGAATGATAAAGTGAACTTTCTAATTGTTCGAAACTCAAAATGCAAATCATACGAAATCGACTTACTTTCGCATGAAAGCGAATTTCAAAATAAGGCTGAATATGAATTTGCACCACAACTTGTTTTGACGTTTGAGTTTGAATTTTTAGTGCTTCTCGAGTGGATTCTGATTTGAAATCAAGAAGGGAATTTCTCTTCTCAAAAAGAAGTAGAAGAGGATTTTTTCGTTAATGGAATGTTTTTAGAAGACTTCCGGACGCTTCGGAAGCCCTCTGGATGCCCAATGGAAAACGAAATAATAGTGGTAATTAATTTCGGCTTCTATAAAATAAAAAATTAAGACATTGCAATTATTTCTAGTCTTCTTTAAAAAAACACTAATATTTAAAAAGCAAGAAGATTCGATTTCATCTTTTGAAATGTATTGCAAAACGTTAATACTTATTCGAAATTAAAGACTAGTAAAATTTTTTCAAGGATCTTCAGGTGTTACGGTAATTTTAATTTTCTCGTACCCTCTGTATACTATCATCTCAAGATCTTTTGTGTGCTGAGCTAAAGCTTTGTAAATATCGTTGGAATTTCTTACTTCTTTGCCATTTATGTGTGTAACGATATCCCCAGGAAACAGGCCTCCACTGTAAGAAGGTAAAATTTAGACAAAAATTGTTCAGAGCTTGGATATGTTTGTGCCTACGCATGAGCTGGGGAATTTATGATCACCTTCCACACAAGTACACCGTGTCGTACTTCTCCGGGAACAGTGCGACTCCGAGTTTTAAGTTCATGCATCAAATCGTCTGTCAATGTTAACATTGTAATTCCCATATAACGCCGAACTGGATATCCCTGAGCTTCAGCTCCTTTTTTATTTCTGCGCTCTATGTTGCGATTAAGGAATTGTTTAACGTAGTCAATTGGAATCGCAAAGCTGATTCCGGAAGTTACTTTCATACTATTAACACCTATTGCCTCCCCGTCGAGATTTACGAGCGGACCACCCGAATTACCGAACGTAATTGCAGCGTCCGTTTGTATATAATTGATATTCAAACCATGTAAGCCTAATTCCTGTGAAGCTCTTTGTGTGTTGCTAACCACACCCGCTGTTACAGTGTTGCTTAGCGACAGAGGACTTCCTAATGCCACAACCCATTCACCTGTTCGCAGTGAAGACGATTGACCTAATTTCATCACCGGTAGGTTGTTGCATTGTATGCGAACGGTGGCTAAATCCGAGGATTGGTCGACATTTTCAACTTGGCCCGGAAATGTACGCCCATCGGCTAGCCGCACTTCAACAGCGGTTTGTGGTTTGTTGATTACAACATGGGCGTTTGTTAGGATCAGACCGTCCGATCCAATGATGAATCCAGATCCATTGGATGCCGTTACCGGTTTCCCAGTGTAGTAGTCTATACGGTGTATATCTTTGATTTCAATGTAAACCACAGTGTTGGCACACTCGTCTACTACATCGGCAATAAAATTATATTGAATTCGGCGGCCATCTACTTTGGACAGCGTTTTGGCCCCCACGGTGGGTAGAAAATTGTTAAATACATCCGTTTTGATGGATTGATAACCAAAAATCGCTGCAATTATTCCTACACTGGGTAGCAAACAATTACATGAATGACCCTGTTCTCGACTTTTATATCCTTTATGCTGATTTGAGTCTTTGAAATATTTAGTATACGAACCTACTAACCGAAGAGCTAGCCTTAAGCGGTTGCTAACTTGACCACAACGGTTCAATGTTCTAAAATTCATTTTGCTTTTCGATTATGGGTTTTATTCAACTCCTTTTAAAATCCGTGCGTTCAAGGATACAGAAATCTGAATTTTTAATGGGTCTGATTGGTCAGCTGTCAAAAAAATTCAGTTGACTTTTCGCTATGTTTGACCCATACTATGACACCTACCTATCACACGATGATTCTTTGACGATGTTCACATTGGATTGTAAAACTGGATTTTTTTTGACGTTTCAGTATTCACATCTCGCTCCCACTTCTTCAGTAAAGGAAGATGTATATACTGAAATGTAAAAAAAAAATTCAGTTTTCAGTCCAAAGTGAACACCGTCTTTGCGGTCGAGGATTTGAAGAGATTTTTTTGCATTGCCTTTCACATCTACGGTTAAGGTGCGTTCAACCAAAAGAATTGCAGGAAATCTCAAAATTACCAAGATTTTGTTTCCTCGTGTGAAAAGTACAAGAGATTTTTAAAGAAATTAAAAGAAAATGTCAAAAAATCTTTACCAACTTGTTTCTTTGTGTGAAAAGGGACTATAATAACTTCATTTACATGCAGGGTTGAGAGCTCGAGTTGAAATAGGATTGAATAAAAGACCCTGGGTTGAGTGCTCCATTTTCAGTTGAGTTGAAATGGTAATGAGATTCTAGAAAAATGAATGGCATTAATGTATTTATTTCAATGCAAAACAAATTCAATTAAATTAACACAATCACGTATCATATATATTAAAATAAAGCTATATTTGAACACAAACACGCAAATAAACAGACCATATTGCATTATCTGCAAGACCAACTCCTCGACGCAGGTTTCTCATCACCAATTTCGACTCGACTCCGCTCCTCGAGTCGAATCAAACTCATTTCAACTCAACCCAGGTTTACAAATAGTTGAAAAGAGCTTCCAGCTCGCTTCAACATCACATGTAAACGTAGTAATAGGGACTGTGCACTGATCTCTATATACACTGGATAGTGTAAGCCTTATAATGTATAACAGTTTTTTTGCTTCCATTTGAAGATGACAATTAGGTGGTCGGCTTCATAATTTGACGTCTACATTTACATAAAAAAACGTGCTTCTAAGATGTCAACCTGAAGAAAGAGAAACAGACCAATGATATTAAAGGGAAAGACTTTGTTGGAGTTTGTTTTATTATTTTTTTCATTAAGTTATTCACTGTGTGCATTTTTTTGTTGTGCTATTATTTTCCAATTGCACTAGAGTTATCTCATAAGAATGGTGTTTTAATAGGTAATAGTTAGTTATTTTACTTTGCAAAGAAGTTGAACAAAATAGCTGATAAGTATGATAAGGAGAATGCAATTACATAGTGTGTGTTTTTTTTATGATTTTACCTCCTTGTCACACTCTACGTTTGAAATTCCGTTTCATTAAACCATTTATGAATGAAACAAAATTACAACCACAACAATGTTAGCAAACACATTTGGGGGGAACAACGAACGGAAATTTGACGCCTTCATTGTGGATTATTTTGTATAACTTGTTATACAGTTATATTGTTATACAAAAAAGTGGTCAGCTTCATAATATAACAATTCTTCAAATGGAAGCAACTTTCTTATGTCGATACGCTATCCAGTGTATTAGAGAGATCAGTGGGACTGTGTCACTGATCTCTATATACACTGGATAGTGTATTCCTTATAATGTATAACAGTTTTTTTGCTTCCATTTGAAGATGACAATTAGGTGGTCGGCTTCATAATTTGACGTCTACATTAACACAAAAAAACCTGTTTCCAAAATTTCAATCTGAAGAAAGAGAAACAGACGAATGACATGAAAGGGAAAAACTTTGTGGGAGTTTATTTTATAATTTTTTTTCATTAAGTTATTCATTGTGTACATTTCGTTTGTGCTATTATTTTCCAATAGCACTAGAATTATATCAATAGAAAGGTGTTTAAATAGGTAATAGTAAATATGTAGATGGGATATGGGAACCATCGACTTCGTTCATTATTTCAGTTTGCAAACAAGTTGAACAAAACAGCTGATAAGTGTGATGAGGAGAATGCGATTACATAGTCTGTGTTTTTTTACGATTTTACCTCCTTGTCACACTCTTAACATTTGTAATTCCGTTTCATTTAACCATTTGTGAATGAAATAAAATTACAAACACAACAATGTTAGCAAAGAGATTTGGGGGGGGGAGCAACGAACGGAAATTTGTCGACTTCATAGTGGATTATTTGCTATAAATTGTTATACAGTCATATTGTTATACAAAAAAGTGGTCAGCTTCATAATATAACAATTCTTCAAATGGAAGCAACTTTCTTGTGTCGATACGCTATCCAGTGTATTATAGAGATCAGTGGACTGTGTTATAGATACTACGTTTACATGTGGCGTTGAAGCAGGCTTGAAGCTCGCTTCAATTCCTTGTAAACCTGGGTCGAATTGAAGTGAGTTAGACTTGACTCGATTGCACTCTAGGAGCGGAGTCGAGTCGAAATTGTTGATGAAAAACCTGGGTCGAGGAGTTGGTCTTACAGATCATGCAATATGGTCAGTTTATTTACATGTTTGTGTACAAATATCGCTTTGATTTAATAAAAAAGTGTTGTAAGTGAATGTATTAACTCAATTGAATTTGTTCTGCATTGAAATAAATACATTAATGCCATTCATTTTTCTAGAATCTCATTACCATTTCAACTCAACACAAAATAGAGCACTCAACCCAAGTGATGAAAAACCTGGGTCTTATATTCAACTCAATTTCAACTTTAGCTCTCAAACCTGCATGTAAACGTAGTTAGAAATCAGTGCTTCACACCCATTTAATTTTGAATGAGTCAGGCGCAAAGAATCATCGTGTAAAGGCTCTCCCAAACCAACGCGAATGCGGAGCGGCGACGAATGTTTGATGTTGTTTAGCGTTGTGTATTTGACATATTTTGTACTATTGTGAATGATTCGCCGCAAATCACTCCGCATTCACGTTGGTTTGGCAGAGCCTTAGAGGCTGACCCAAACCAACTCGAATGCGGATCGATTCGCAGAGAATCATTCACAATAGTACAAAATATGACAAATATACAACTCTAAACAACAACAAAAATTCGTCGTCACTTAAAGGCTCGCCCAAACCAACGTGAATGCGGAGCGATTCGCAGCGAATCATTCACATTAGTACAAAATATATCAAATGCACAACGCTAAGTGCCCTATTACACGACGACTCTAGAATCTGACTTATTTCGAAATTCAATTAGTGCGAACTAGAAAAAACATCTGATCTCACCTTCACACTAATTGAATTTAAAAAAAAAGTCATGACTCAAAAGTCGTCGTATAATAGGACACTAAGCAACAACAAAAATTCATCGTCGCTCCACAATCGCGTTGGTTTGGCAGAGCTTTAATTGGGGTCTTTTCTTACGTTTCTTAGATAAAAATAGGTGTGTTCCAGAACGAGTTTCAAACAGTTTGAAACCGTCAGATTTATTAATTTTTAGTGGGAAGTCGTTCCACAAATCAAAGTTTGTACTTTTTCGGACCAAAGAGAGTGCTCACGAGAGAGTAAAAAGTTTCCCCTCCTTGCGAGATTTGGTCCGAGACATTTCTGCTGTTTCATACTGGATGTCAGATTTGAAAAAAATTTCAGTTTGAATTTAAATAACAAAAGAGAAAACAAATAGCCAGAGTTACCCAAGTATTACTTTTTTGTTTTGTTTTTGAGAGATGTATTAAATTTTGTAGGCTCAACTTTTCTTTACGACATCCCGAATTTTTACACCCGAATGGTCTCATTTGATAGATATTCACTAAAAAACACCAAATATGACAATTTTAGGGTGAGGAAACATTTATAAGTATTTTTAATTAATTTTTAAACTTTCACTTTTTCTATACAAAATACATGGAAAATAAATAGAGAAGACCCAAACAGTAATGACATGTCAAATGTCATTGCATGCTAAGTATAGCCAGTTGTACACTTTGGTTTTTAAATGCAAAAGAAACTTGGCATACACCAAACCTTGCCCCACCCCAAATCCTATAATGAGCCTAGGCAGGGAGGTTGCAGGGAGGCAGCATTTCCCCCATACATACCTTACTGTTTATACGCAGTAAAGCTGGGTGCTAGCACTACCCGCGTTTTATTGGAAAAGCTATCCATAGTATAGTAGGATTTTACACAAATAACAAAAACAATATCGGCAGCAGGCTCATTTCCGATAAAAGTTAAAGTAGATTCCTACTACGGATAAACCTTTGACGTTTGTTCAACTCAACTGAATAGAATTTTTGTGTTCCGTTATTGGTACGATTGATACTTTTATGTATCTCGAATTCTCGATGGCTATGTTTGTAGAGTAGAGTTATGTTGAGTGTTTAGATTGTTACTTTTGGCTTCGTTATGAAGATGACTTTGAAGTTGAAATCAGTGAGGATACAATTTTACCCACAAACTCATCGTCGTGGCGTAGTTTATATTTGTGGCAATTCGCATAAATCGGAAACCAAAAAATTGCTCATGCAATTCCCACTTAGCTGTTCGCAGGTTTATGAATAGCACTTAAACGTTACTGATAGTAAGTGAAACCATTATATGTAATCTTGGCTTAAGACAAGTTTGTACAAATATGGTTTAGGGTTTGGTTCACAAATATGGTTAAAGTTTTAGTCCGTGGTTATACGATTTTTAAAATGCTGAACCACGGATCAAATTTTGACCCACGTTTATACAACTGGAACTTAGCAAGCATATTTTGCTACTATCACATACTTGAAATGTCGCTGAACCTCAGGTATTCCGCTAACATTGGTGAGCAAGAATTACCAATGAAAAACTAGGCACAAACAATAAAGGATGCATTACAATCATTAATTATTTTTAAATTATCACTAATAACGTCAACTACTCGATGTGTAATAAGTCCGCTATTATACGAAAACTTTTAAGTAACCATTTAATGTTTTCAAAAAAAAAAAAATATATGATTTTATCTTCGCACTTATTTAATTTTAAAAAAAAGTTGACTTAAAAGTCCGCGTGTAAAGACTAGATGACGACTTTTTTACTGTGACCATAGTCTACCAACAGACCCGTGCACCTTCGTTTCTACCAGAGAATATCAATTACCAAGAAGCCAATCTTTCGTACGTTTCACCCTCCAAAACCCATTTGTTTACATTGTTGTATTTGTAATTTCACTTCGTGACGATGAATAGATGTGAATTGCAACAACAATGTAACGCGGTGAGATTTATTTGTTTTGACAGCTCAGTTTTTTTTTCTTTTGAAAATTGGAAAATAGTTTTGAAAATTCTTCGGCTAAAAACAAAAATATCGTTGTTAAATTGTTTAATGTATACAAACAATTGTAATTAATAGTTAATATTCATCCACAATTATAATAAAATACAAAAAATTAATCTATAAATTGTTTTCAATCACTCAGATTTCCGTTCATCTTCAATGCGTCTTGCATATAATACAGGGTGGCCCTTTCTTCATCCAGAATAATTTTAAAATTATTGTTGGATATATTCTAAGGAAAAAAATAGTTAAGAAAGTAAGAAATAAAAAAAAAGTTTTTCTGCAATTTGACACCCGGAACTTCAATTTGTTGTTTACATTCCACTAAACTCTCATTTTCCACTTTAGAAGCAGAAGTAGATATTAGGTGGGTTTAATTATCTTCTGTCGGGTTTCGGGTATTGATCTGGATTAACTTTAAGTACAAAAAAGATAGTTGAGGAATTTTCAAAATCGTTTTTGTTGCACGTGTTAAAAGGTAATCCAGATGCGCATCTCTATCGAATATAATAAAACAACAACAGCTATTTTTGATTTTTTTAAACTTCACGACATCTAAGCATTTGGTTTTGAGTGTTGAATATAGGAGTATTGAATACTTATTACTGAAATTATAATTCATAATGTTAAAAAACTTAATACAACAAAAACATTAACTTTTTTTTTACTTTAAAGTTTGAATATTATTTTTTAAAAAATCATTACGAAACAACTTAATTTGAAAAATTGATTTGAGAAAGGATTTTAAGAAATTATAGCATGATCTCGTAGCTATTGTAGTATTTTTAAGTTATTTTCATTCATTCAAAAAAAAATTAATTTAATTTTGATTAATTTTTATTTTTTTTATTTCCTATCTAAAAGGGGAGAAATAATCGGCCCCTCTTAAACAATTTGTTTTTCTAAAAATATTATTTCATAAATTATCCTGCATGAAATAGGGGACACCCCGTATTTGGTTTTGTTTTGACATCTAATTGACAGACCGAGGTGAATAATTCTGACCACGGAGCGTGTTCAACAAATAGAAACTAAAGTAGGGCCCGGTTTACATTGGTACGTATTTGGCGTAAACTAGTGTGTAGCAGCGTAAAGGCTCTCCCAAACCAACGCGAATGCGGAGCGACGACGAATTTTTGTTGTTGTTTAGCGTTATGTAATTGTCATATTTTGTACTATTGTGAATGATTCGCTGCGAATCGCTCCACATTCACGTTGGTTTGGGTGAGGCTTAAAACAAAGTGACGAAAATTTAAATCTATTTTCACATGTCCTACTCGTAGCTTCATTTTTGCGTAGTAGGCTTTTCAATTATTACCTTATTAGTGCACAAGAGTAGGTAGTAGGTATATTAATCGAATATGAATATAAATTTTAATTTCCAAAATGGAAGAGAGTTGACGAAAGTTTTTTATTTTTGCTAAGCATTGTTTATCTGTTATATTTTGTATCATTGCGAATAATTTGTTATGATTTGGTGTTGGTTTGAAGGAGCTTTTAATTCAATTGCACTCATAAAGCATGAATTAAAAAAAAGAATAACGGATTTAGGTGTGGATTTAACTAATAAATAAAGGTAACCCCAAACCAACATGAAATCATAGCGAATCATTCGTAAAGATACAAAATATGGCAAGCACACAACCTTTAAAGGCTCTCCCAAACCAATTACAATTTGAATCATTCACAATAGTTCAAAATATGACACATACACAATACTAAAAACCAACAAAAAATCGTCGTCGCCCTGCATTCGCTTTGGTTTAGGAGTGCACCGGACATTTCGGTCCGAATCTTCACATTTCACATTTCCCCATACAGTTTTAAAATTTCGAAATGTGCGATTTCGGTGAATTTAAATAAATACGAACGAGACAAATATCTAATCTCACAGTTTGCACTAATTTATTTTCAAAAAAAGGAATGACTCAAAAATTATCGTGTAATAACAGAAATAGTCCCGTGTAAACAGCAAACACCAATGAAAATAAAGACAAAAACAATTTGTCAATATACATATGTTCCCACCAAAATGAAATTCGAGCTTGTAGTTAAAAACTATTCATATTTCAAGTAAATGGAACAAGATTTCATGAATATTTCGATGAAATCTCAATAAAAACTCTAGATCGGTTTCGTGGGCACGAGGTATTAGATTGCGTATTAAGCCTTAACTACAAGTCTGTTCATGTTCTTCCCATAACTACGAATTTTATTTATTTTATATGAGCTTTAACAGAACTTTGGGCTAAATTCGTGGAAATTTGTATTTTTGGGAGTACGTGAACAGACATTACAGTGGCACATTTTTGAAAATTACCAAAATAAAAATATTTCCCCTTTGAGCAGTTGTTTTATGAAAAAGAATATACAAATTTTTTCCTTAACTTAATTTTATTTTAATTTTTTTATTTTTATTTTTGCAATTGGCCAGTTTATATTTCTTGAGCGCTCAGTATTTTTCCTCAATTTTTTGACGGAGCAGGAGAATAAAATATAAACAGTATTCTTCAGACAGAAGTCAAAACAACTCTCTTTTTTTTTTCTTCGTATGTAATTTACTGCGACAAAAATTATTGAGGAAGCGAATCCAAAAAATTTCAGTCTCAGTTTTTAAGGGGAAAAGTGAGGAATTTTTGAGAGGAATCCTGTTTATATTTCTGAGCGCTCTGAGTCCTCCGAGATCTCAGAAATATAAACTGGCTAAATATTACAAAAGTAAAAAAAAAATTCCTGCTAGAGCAGTTGTTTTGTGAAAAAGAATACACAAATTTTTTCTTAAATCAAAATTCAAGCTTCCTGCATCATTTTCATAAGTTTCCCAGTGAGAAGCACTTTCCCGAAAAAATCAAAGCTCGTGTAAACAAGAAAAACTCAAGTCTTGAAACCATGCTTTTACCATTTTGCTCTCGTAGTTTATAACATGAACATGACACACTATAATATCCGTACCACTTATTTGCCACGGGTATTATATCAGTAACCTACACCTTTTGCTCCAAATCTTCCACATAATTTTAATTTGGATGATACTCGTATATAAGGTTAAGTAAGCACTTTAAATTTCGTTCTTCAGGTTTTCATACTTTTTGAACATGTCCACGATTTTCAAAAATAACCGACAAATTAATTCACCATTCCTATACAGACTGTGGTCAGTGACTAGTTGCTTCTATGTGTGCGGCTGTCACTAGTGGTGAGTGACTAGTTGATTCTATGTGTGCGGCTTGTACTGCTTTTCACTAATACTTTGCAAATATAATCATTACAGCTGTTCGCTTCAGCTTGTAGGCAAATCAAACTGACAGCTGAGGATTGCCATCTTTATTAGTTTATCTATGGTTTCTACTATTAACTCATTAACTGCAAAATCAAATTTACAGCCCTATTCTGGCATTTTGAGGTCTCACAAGTCACTAGCTCTTGTGAGGTATTCCTTGTGAGGTTTGTTGTGATTCGATAACATTTTCGGTATTCGGGGAAAATCCTCACAAGAAACCTCACAAGAAACTCACCTCAGCAAATGGACACGTTCAAGCATGTCAGATTTTCATGATTTTTTGATTTCTTGGGCTCTGGTTGGCTGACTGTCAAAAAGATATATAATTGAAATTAATTGGCCAGTTTATATTTCTTGAGCGCTCAGTATTTTTCCTCCATTTTTTGACAGAGCAGGAGAATAAAATATAAACACTATTCCTCACAAAGAAGTCAAAACAACTCTCTTTTTCTTTTCTTCTTATGTAATTTACTGCGACAAAAAATAATTGAGCAAGCGAATCCAAAAAATTTCAGTCTCAGTTTTTAAGGGGAAAAATGAGGAATTTTTGAGAGGAATCCTGTTTATATTTCTGAGCGCTCTGAGCCCTCTGAGATCTCAGAAATATAAACTGGCTAAATAATTTTCCCGATTTATGTTGAGAGCACCTATTTACTACGAAAGAAGAAACATATGATTTGTTAGATTGTTTTTTTTTAATAATAGGTAAGCTAAACCAAATAATACATGCATGCATGTTTATTTTTCAGTTGTCCAGTTTATATATATTTCTTGATCGCTCAGTATTTTTCCTCAATTTTTTGACAAAGCAGGAGAATAAAATATAAACAGTATTCCTCACATAGAGGTCAAAACAACTCTCTTTTTCTTTTCTTATAGAATTTACTGAGACAAAAAATAATTGAGCAAGGGAATCCAAAAAATTTCAGTCTCAGTTTTTAAGGGGAAAAGTGATGAATTTTTGAGAGGAATCCTGTTTATATTTCTGAGCGCTCTGAGTCCTCTGAGATCTCAGAAATATAAACTGGCTAAATCATTGACATACTATATATGGACTGCTAGTCGAGTTTCATTTCCATACAAAAGCTGTATTAAAAGGTGTTCACATCTTTTTACCGACAGAGCTGCTTGTTGGAGCAAAGTGGCAAAAAGAGTTATTATTATTAATGCCATCTCTTGACACTCTTGGGCTAAACAAGCTTTGTTGACATAGAAACTAAGGCCATCTATTATTATATTCAACTTTATTCTTTGCCGCCTGACGTTTATTAGTTTTTTTTATTTAATTACAATAATCACATCAGCGTGTTATAAATTTTATATATTTTTTAGTTTATTAAATTAAATTACATTTATTTATATATTTTTTAGTTTTTTCTTTCAGTGTTTTTCTTGTTGTTGATGGGCTTGGGTGAGTGCAAACTTTGTATGCTCCTTAAAATTTGGGTGAAGTGATTTAGTGATCATGGACGTAATATATTGCTTCGGAACTCAGAACTGCCACTCGAAAGTTTATTCTTCACCTCAACTTGCTCCAGCATAAAACCTAGATCTACTTTAGGGCGACAGTTTGATGGTCAATAATCGGCTCCAAGAATTAGATAAACTTCATACCACTCATCGAAAAACTAAAAAAAAGTTAAAAGACTTAAAATGAACGTAAGTTTTTGCTACTATTACTTGTTTTCTGTGTTTTCCTTAATATCCCGAATTTACAGAGCATACAGATGTCCAACATCGCAACCACAACCCAATCAACAAGCAGATTTTTGCTCGCTGGGCAAATCATTTACTGTCGTTTCATTCCTTTCTCGCCACTCCTTCAACAATATCCAACCCAAATTATAGAAAACAAGGTCATGTAAATAAATAACAACTTTTGCAACAATATTTTCCTTCAGACACAAAGAAAACCAGAAACAAATTAAAAAAAAAAATGCTCGATGTAACAAGGAACCAATTACAAACAAACCTTAGACAAATAAAAGTGAAGAGCTCATTGCTCAAAAAAATGTTCGCAGTGAAATGATCCAAATGGAGGACGTATTGGCCCAGATTCGGAAACATTTAGGATCGAATTTAAGCAGAATATAGCTGCTAATGAGGAAACAGCACAAATTATCTGAGAAATGCGGCATTTGATAACTCCTTTACAGAATCACAACGGACAGGTGAAAGGCGAAGTGCAGCGTTACAAACGTAAATATAAAGATACATCTGCCGATAGCTTAGAGGTAATATTGTTTAATTGAAAGGGAAGACCGATTTATTTTTTTTTTTTTGCAGATAAGTAAAGACCTTGAAGATATGGTTATTAAGTTAGAGAAGGCAGTCAACATCAATCATCTATACATGATGAATTTAAGCAAAAAGGATCAATTAAAGAAGAAATCTGTCAAGGAGGAAAGCACTGAGGCACATATTAAAGGTATGCTCGTCTCTGATTTTATTTGCTAATTGGAATTTTAATTGTCGTATGGGCAAAATGTCGTATTTGTAAATTTGTGAATGGAAATGTGAAAATGTTTCTCGTATTTTCTTTGAATTCAACATTATTTGTTGTTTTATTTTGGAAATATATTAAGTATGAAGCCAGATTAGCAAAGAATAATTTAACAAGGGGATGCAAGGGACACTTGAGTGAGCTGCTTGCGCCGTGTCGCCTCGTCGGTGTCGTAGGTCATAGCAAACAGGAGAAAAACCTTTCTGCACAGATTTTGTTGTAGATTATGTGAATGAGAAACGTAGGTATAACTATAGGTATATTTTATCATATTATTATTGAGGATAGGCATTGTTTGATTTAAAATGTACGACGATATCTTTTCGTATAGTTATTTAGATATAAATTTTCTCGTATAACTTCGATGGCAGGATACCTATTACTTCTGGTGGGTATTTTAATAAATTTGAATTGTAATTTTTTTATTATTAATTGTTTGGAGGACATGTTTTTGGAAGGTGTTTAAATAAAATATGTAGGTATTCTTATGAAAATTCAGAGTTAGACTTAGGTAAAGATACCATTTATCTTTTGGAAAGGTATTAAGATATTTTTGTTGAAGATGGGGTGGGTTTATTTAAACCTAGCTACATAGGTACTTCTTTTGCTAGGTACGTAGGTATTTCAATTAAAGTTTGTTTTGCTAAATTCTGGGGTAGGTAGGTACTTATTAATTTATAAAAAAAAGTAGGCAGTTGTATGATCTTATTGTACAAACAATAAGAGATGTCGCTTTCTTACTGTGCAAAACAATAAGATGTGTTGATTTGGAAATATTGGTTTCTTACTGTACAAACAATAAGAAGTGATGAATACAAAATGCAGGCACTTGAAACCTGATCTTGTGTGAATAAATCGATCGAAGTAAAGAACAAAACGATTGTAATTTAAATGATATTTATTGTTGGGCCAAATGCCTCTTTTATACTTAATACTAAATGCTGACAAAGGTATTTAATAATAAAATAAAATAAAATAAGAATATGGGTCGATGTGGTGTTCGATCGTTGCACTCAAGTTGCAACTATGTATCTGGTCAGCAGTTTTCGGTGGTTCTGGGTTGATGTAGGTTGTTGTCGTCGGCGATGTTTGTAGGTTGCCTAATTGTCAACGATGTAGGTCAGCAATGTTGTTATGTTTTTGTGTTGCTTAACAGCAGTAATAGAAAGATTTTCGTGAAATGTTTTTATTTCTTCAATATCTGTACGTTAGTGTGAGTGCATATGCTAAACTTCTTATCTAATAAAACTTTTGATCTAATAAAACTTTTTATAAATTTATTTTAAATAAGTTAGGTACTTCGTTATTCAAAATAAATTTCTAAAAATGGTAACAGATACCTATGACCAATAACATTCCCAAATTCTGTCTAAAAAAATTCTCTTAACACAAACTAAATTGTTTTATGATTCTATTATGACCCAGATCTCACAGCAAATTTTGTATGTCAGTGATATCAAAAAAAGAAGTATAGCCGTACAAAACATGAGTGAAGGCTATTCAAAAAATCAAAAGTCTTGAAGTTCATTGCCAGTTATGGACTGCAAGACTTTTATTTTGGGAATAATCTTGACTGAAATTTTCGAAACCTACCTATACTTTATATTTTGCTAATTATCACTCACACAAAACATATTTACGAAGTTTAAAGTTTTATTACGTTTTTCAAAATTCAATATAGCGTAACACTCAATAATGCATTTAATTTTAATTACATATATAGGTACTATACTATATGGCAAGTTCTGCATTCGTAAAAAAATTGAAATCGAGATTTTGATCAGACTTGTCATTACGATGATAAGGAAGATAAAAAAGTAGGGCTCACAATTCTCTTTGTCTGTTCAGCTACAGCCTAAACGACTGGATTGGTTTTCTAAAAACTTGGTACATAGTGTTTTTTTTAGTGATTCTCCCCACACTTTTTTCTATTTTTTTTAGAACCAAAAATAAAGGTCCTGCAAATACAATTTTTGTTAAGCAATTTAACAATATCTTATTTCTCTAAGAAACAGGCCCAAAACTTTTCTTAAGAAAATTTTTTAGTAAAGGCTACCTTTGGATAAGTAACCATATTTCAAAAAATGGTTATTAATGCTACCTCTAAAAGAATCATTTTTTAGTTTCAATTTCTTTTTCAAACGGTATTTATGATTCTAAAAAATGTAAATAGTTCTTAACAAAATTTTCCAAAAATAATTTATGGATTTTTAAAAATGTAAATTTTTTTCTTTTTTGAAAATCTAATATTTTGAAAACCACATTGTAGATTTTTTGAAACTCAGTATTGAACGGTTTTTAACAATCTAGAATATTTTAAGAAAAAATTGTACTCTTATGAAAAAATTAATTACATCTTACATATGTTGTTGCCTAGGCCTTTGGCTTGGAAATGATCAGCTCAATCAATGCATAGTGCAGACTTTATTGTTTACCTTTTTATTGGAAGACGTCCTAACGTTTTGA
This sequence comes from Dasysyrphus albostriatus, assembly GCA_946251815.1. Classification (NCBI taxonomy): domain Eukaryota; kingdom Metazoa; phylum Arthropoda; class Insecta; order Diptera; family Syrphidae; genus Dasysyrphus; species Dasysyrphus albostriatus. The sequence goes on along the minus strand of OX276335.1, from coordinate 108,373,973 downwards.
AAGTGGTTGCAATTTTATTTATCGGAAAAAGATAAAAAACAAATACCACATTTCAAATTACTCAATAACATTTATTTATTTACTTGTATTCAATATAATAGGTTTATAGATATTAAAAAACATAAAAACAAACAAATTTCTTATATATTATTAATTCTTCTACTTATTTGTTGCAGAATATTCTCCTTCACGAAGATCGAATCGAGCTAGAAAATCACCTTCGTATTTGTATAATCCATAGTAAAAGACATCGCAGTGTATAGTAAAATAAGAGTACAAGTGGTTTTAAGGTAATTTATCATATTTTGGAAAACATAAATTATCTAAAATAAATTAATATTTTAGCTCAAGATCGATATTCGAGTGGTTCTTATACCCAAAACCTTCACTAAATCTTGCCGTGCTGAAAATACTGAAATCTATACCTCTAAGTACATAACCTTCATATGGATAATGCATTAAAAAGTATATAAATGTATATTAATAAATACTCAAAATTCGTATGCCAAATTTTTTTATTAAAAATTTTATATTTAAAATGATTTAAATTTTTTGTCCGCATCTATTCATATTTTTTTTTGCAAGTAATCAAATGAAATGTCTGTTTTTGAGCTCTAAGTATCTTACGAGTTGTAAATTCGATTTCTTCTATCGAAATTGAGTTGGCCAGATCACAGTGCATACACTATGGCCAGCTATGTTTTCACAGTGTAACACTATGATAACAATTAGTTTAACCAGAAGTCAATTGCTTAACACTCAAAGTGTATCACTCTGATGTTTGACAATTACTATTAAGGAAACGAAACGGCTGAATGATTGTTTTAGAATGATATTTTATTTTCTTAATTGCTATTTATATATAACTTAAAACTTACATACTAGTAAAATGTGAAGCAAAAATAAATGAGAACAACAAAAAAAAGGCAAGGTATAACAACATTTGGATTTTAATAACATCGGTTAATGAACCTTATGCTGACAGTGCATGAGACACTGCAGGTAGCTCGAGTTGAATATTTAATAATATTATTTCGCTGATAGTGCAGAAGGCACTGCAGGTCGTTTAGTTATAACTATTTAAATTGAATTGGAAAATAAAAGTTTTTAATTACATCTGCTGATAGTGCAGAAGGCACTGTAGGTCATTAATTTGTATAAAATTAAAATAAACATGAAACTAAAAAAATGAATGCAAATGCAAAATTAAAAGAATAAAAAAATTGTGTTTAGGAACTAAACACGAGTTGTTCATAGCATTAAAAGTGCGATTTAAATCCATTTTTCCTATTTTCTCTTTTTTTCTGTTATAACTTACATATTTCAAAAGTTCTTAGGTTCCAAGCAACTGGAACATATGTAAGGGCAAGTACGTGTGGACCAGTTGTGCATATTATATTATTTGTCATGAACCAAAAAAGGAAAAATATCCTCATCCCCTCCCCTCTAAAGTTTGCCTTTGTAGAGTATGGTAGTAAAAATAGTTTTCATAAGCTTTCATAGAAAAATACATTTTTCATTTTATTTTTATAATTGATTCAAAAAAGAGGTGAGGAGAATTGCTGCGTCCATGAGATACATATATCTAGAGTATGCTTGTATCACAAGCTGCACAAATTAGATTTTGAAGTGTAAAGGACTTAAAGATTTGACAGTGTTAATGAATGCGTTTAAGTATACTTATGTGTGGTTACTTTATCAACATTTGCATTATGTATTACCATAAACTAATTTAACATTAATAATTATTAAAATTCACTTTACTAGTTCATGACGTAAAAAAAAAAAAAAAACAGTAAACACCATTACCTATTTCTTTAAAATTAATTTTTAGTTTGAAATTAGGTTTTTTAAATAATTTTATCTTGATTTGGCTATTAATAAAATAATACGCTAAGCTTTTAAATAAGCTAAAGCACAGTATTGTTAGTATTCCCGTTGTTTTTAAATAATGTATCCCTTCCGTATGAAGGGAAAAGGTAAAAAAAACTTCCTCTCCTATATGATTTTTTTCTTAAAAATGTCTTGGAAACATCCTGTGTACTTATTAACTTTGAAGAAACAGTGACAGTTACCATCACTGAATCAGTACTGTATCAAATAAGGGCATTTTAGACCCAAATTTGCTCTCATGACGTCACTTGAATGACCATTAATAAAAACATATAATACTTACTTTCTAGTTATTTCTAGATTAATTACTCAGTAATTATTAGTCTAGTAATACGATAACAATTGTTTTTAAATATTTGAAATTTCTACTCAAAGTATCTTTCCACCACCCACTGAAAATGTAATAAAACTTTTTTGTAGAAAATTTAGTTTTCTTCTTGTAGTGTGCTCTTTTCCCCTAATATACTTATTTTTCAAAATATTCAAGAAAAATCACAAGAAGGGACCTTTAACCCCCCGTTTGCTTATGTGCAGATGATTAGCTGTGAACAATCTGGCAATTAGACTTAAAATAAAAAACCCCGTTGAATTAATTTAATGAATATAAATACTATTTATTTTGCTATTGCACTTAACAGTAAAATATTTTTAATTGATTTGTGTTTTTTTGGTTATTTTTTTGTTTATAATATCCAGAAAATTTAAGCTGAGCAAACATAGTGAGCTGATAGTTTTCCATTTAAACCACCTAACTCGAAGTTTTGGGGTGTTCGTTAGAATGAATTGATATAAAGTCAAATATTATATTAAGCAGTTGTAGGTAACATTTCTCCTTCTTCATATGTTTTGGAAAAATCTTCAAAGTTTTCCACACAAGGAAGTATTCCGCATTTTGATGTATGGTTAGTTGTCTGTTGCATTTTGCTTGACATGTACCAAAGCTGATGTGAAAGTCATACTAAGGAATGACATCACATGCTGAGTTAGTCAGACCAAAACATTTAGAGAATAGCTGAAATGGTAGGTATAATTTATATTGTTAAAGAAAGAATATGAAATATTTAAATAAATATTTAACTAAACTTACAAGCTATAAATCTTCTCAAAACTCTGTATAAAGCTAATCGGTTCCGGTTCCAGGCATCCTAATAAGGCTATCATAAGCTTACGAACTTCTTCGTTGATTTGCCAGTCGAATTTTTTCTTGTTAAAATTCTAAAACTTACAAGTAAATAATTGCTTAAGTAAAAATTAGATAATCAATAAAGACTTGAATCTCGTTCTTTTGGTTCCGGTTGACTTTCTAGTGCATCCAATATTGTCAGTGTATTTATAGTAGTGGGAAAAGTAGTGCAACAATTTTTTAAAATTTTAAATTTTACACCTGTTCGACATGTGTTAAGGTAGGCAGACAAACGGTTATTGTTTTAGCCCCTCAAAGGCTATTATTGATGTGAATTACGAAAGTATGCAAATGGCTTCACTATTATCTCAACAACATAATGAAGAGACGTTTGGTGTTTTTTTGAGAACCGAAAACCCAGGTTTTTTTGACAATTGAAGAAAATCAAATCTTCACCAGAAATGATGTAGGAGACACCAAAACCATCACTTGCAACAGGGCCAAAAACACCACCAGCACTAATACAATTTGGATGTTTCTTCAGATGCATCTTTGCTGTCTTTCCGTGGGGGGTTTGACTAGTGGACAGGCGCCAAGGTTAACCCACGCACTTAATTCAATTGTACATTGTTTTGATTCGTCCTTTACGGAAAAGTGTTGCCATAGAAGCTTTGTAAGTGAGTGAAAAACGTTTGGCGTCATGAACACGAAGTTTGCTAATTGAAGAGCCATTTGATTGTACATATGTTGAATGTATGCATCTGGAGACATGCGACATTTCTTTATGAATCCGTTGCCGTATTTGTTGTGAACAAGAATACGCAAGTCGACATACTGAAAATAAATTATAATAAGTTATATATTTTTTTGTTTAAACTGCACAAACTACCGATGAATGATAAACTAACTTGCGTCCTGTTACTGCAATGAAAATTGGGCAGATCCATTGAATGTTAGTCGTACAAATCCATTGTTTAGTTTTTCCAACTTTCTTTTTCTGGAATGGAAAATTAAAAATGATTAATTTGAAAAACAAAAATTGAATTAATTTGTAAATAAAAAACACGACAACCGTCAAACCAAATTGTCAAAAGTTACACCATTTTTCTGTTTTGCTCCAACAAGCGCTGCTGACGCTTAGTTGTTGAAGATGAACTGTCGTGAAGTTGGCTCCTGGCAGTCCATATATAATAGGTCAATGGGCTAAATGAGTTATACTATTTTCAGTGAAAGTAACTAGAAATAAATACAAATGAACATGTTAATCATTGATAAACAGTGTAAAGATGGGAAACCTTCGTACGTTTCATCCTCCAAAACCCATTTGTTTACATTGTTGTTTTTGTAATCTGACTTAGTGCCGATGAATAGATGTGAATTGCAACAACAACTTAACGCGGTGAATTTGATTTGTTTTCACAGACTAATTTTTTTCCAAACTTTTGATATACCTATTTTTTTTTTTAATGCGTCTGCCACTCTGCATCGTTGTTTTATTAATTGTTTTATATTTGTTCTAAATGTTTTCGTTTTTATTAAATAGTAACAAAAAATAATTTTGATAGAAAATTTGAGTCATATTTTTAATTGTATCAAAAATTTCCTGCAGCGACTTTTCATTGAATTCAACAAAAAAAACTTCGTGACATTTCTGAATTCACCTCAGCGGATGTGTTCTAAAAATTGTTTTGAGGGTGCAAACACACTTGTTTTAATGGAATATTATTGAAAGGTACGACTGCACCATCAATATATTTACCTAAATATAATTTTTTTAAAACGCATTGTAGCCGAATGGTTTGCCGTTCCAATTAAATTGAGTTGTTAATTATATAAATCGCTAACTGGCCAATATTGGTAAGTTAGATGCATTTAACCAGATTCTGTGACTTACTTACTTCAAATTTAACCTAATGTGAACAAACTGGCCCTGATTCTCCACTATCACTTACTTGGCCTTAACCATCATTTAACCTAAGTTAATCCAATTTTAATTCGCCGATTTAGTGAATTGGTAAATTTGATTTGGTAAAATTTGAACATATTTTGATAAAGTGTGCAATTATTTTAAACGAGTTACATAATTAAGTAAAAAAAATTCATTATGATTGTATTAGTTGTGTTTTTTGTAACTCAAAATAATTCTGTCTGCGCAAAAAAAACGACAACAAAACAAAGCAATTTACTAGTCAAATACAACAACAACAATATTAATTCAGAATTAAGGTAGAACTAGAATAGGTGGAAGCCAACGTAGTGGTCGTTGGAAACCGGGAGAAAACAAGTAATCCATATGACGCGCGAAGTGGTACTCTTCGTTTAGTTTTCGTTAACTGCTCACCGACCTCTTTTTCGTAAGTGGACGTGTATGCAAAAACAAAATGGTGGAAGCGAACTAAAAAAATTTGGTGCTTGGTGCATAGTTTTCCAGTCTTTTTTTTTTGTTCAATGTATGAGTGAAACAAAATCTTAAATTTCATTTTATTAAATTTAAACCAAATCGAAATTTCGTAGTTTCACAAAGTTAATAATTTGAGGATATCGCTTTGTGCTATAAATAAGTAAAAAAAATTAACATTGAACAAACAACAATTAAATGTCACATGTTTGATGGTTATATAAAGTGGCAGACCAAGGCAAATGTTGAAATGTCCCGATGTCGTTTTTCCCCCAAAGTCCATATGGACATGCAAAAAATGTAGCTATTATTATCCAGACTAATCTTGATAGTTCGTTTCTGCGGAGATCATAAATCTGTGGAAATATTCCAGCAAGAAATACAAATTATAATATTTTATAATAATAATAGTTTTCACAACAAACCCCAAAACCAATTTTCGGCGAAAACTTTTCAAAAACTCAAAAACGTTTTTGTTTGACATTAAGATTTTTCTTCCACCAACCACTTACAATTTTCTTTTCATTTTGTTGTTTTCTTCACTTTTATGGAAGTAAAATGGTGATTTTTATATAAATATGATCCATATAAAAGCATCCAATCAGTTTCTTTTTTGACATTTTACTAGGCACTGAACTTTCTTAAAGGTACGTTTGTTTCGTTCATCTCTGAGTTCCAACAAGTTTTCGTGTAGTTTTATATAAAACGTATGTTATTCGAAAACCTGAAGCTCAAAAAATGTATGTGAAAACTTGTGTTTTCGATTAGGTTTTTCTCAAAAGCCGATATTTTCGCGAAAACCGCGTTTTGAGTTCGATGTAAAATGCTAACATATGTATCTTCTATGAAATTTCATATTTCACAAACAAATTTTCTCCCACTATGGTTCAATGAACATACATTTATTTATTCAATTATTTATTACTATCAATATGTCTTTTTTAATATCTTAGAACGTTTTGAATTAAGGTAGCCAATGCAATTTTAAAATAAAATTATGTAAAGGGAAGTGAGCACTTAAAAATTCACTTCACCTGTTTTTATACTTTATGAACATGTCCATTGGGGCTAATGAGATTTTTAAAATAACTGACAAATTTAAAAAAAAACCGACAATTTGTGGTGAAAATCATTAAGTTGCATTAGTGTTAGTGTGGTAAAGGTTACTAGTGCAACTTTATGACATTCACCACAGTCGGAGCTTGTAGGCAAATCAGTTTGACAGCCAAGGACTCCCATCTTTATATTGTTTATCTATGATGTTTATGTGGTTATATGTGAAATCAGAGGTGTTTATTTTTAGTTGTGACCTCCTACAAGGGAGATCACAGTTTCGATAGTTTTTGTGAGGATCACAACTTGTGATGTTGCTGCCAGAATACGAAAACCTCACAAAACCTTATTAACCTCACCTTATGAGGTTGTTGTGTTGTTGTTATGAGGTATCAGTGAGGTTTCCCAGAATAGGGGTGTAAGAATCTGAAAATGGGAAACAAAGATAAAATGGACTGAAAAATTCGATTTAATTCATAAATTATAGGAATATATAGTAATATTTCATATTTTACTTAAACATAAGTTAGTATTTGTTAATAATTTTGCTTTATTTCCACTTTTAATTTTCATAAAATTCACTTTTGTGCTGTGACAGCCATTCAGGGGTACCATATTACAATTACAAAAATATAGGTAGTTGCGGATACGTTTTATTGAAAATTTCTTACTATACTATTTATGAAATCCCAAAAAAACACGGCTCCTGTATTTATATAAGCAAGTTTTAAATTTCCCGCAAATATTCCTAAAATAAAAACACAAGGGAAAAAACACGTGTCTGGCAATACTAAGCAGATCATTTGACATTTCTTTGATTTGTAATTGAAATGGAGTATTATTTTCACGTCAATTTTTCGTAGAAGAAAATTTTGTTATGAAAATTTGTGTACTTTATGTTTATTGTAGTTTTGTTCTTTTTAAACAAATTTATGTTTCATGATTTAATGTTATAAAAGAATATTTCTTTGCTTAGGTTGAATTATTTGTATGCGTAAAAGTTTCTTTTTCTTAACATTCAATTTCTTGTACAGTGATTTTCTATAAAAATTTATTGACATATGATTGCCCATCGCAGCTCTAGTCAAATTTTTCTTTCGACGAGGTGTAAATTAGTGACCAAACCGTTCCCGACATTTTGACTGTTTTTCTTCTCTCTTAGACGGTGTTCACATTGGACTGAAAAACTGGATTTTTTTTTGACTTTTCAGTATTTACATCTTCCTTTACTGAAGAAGTGGGAGCGAGATGTGAATACTGAAACCGTAGAAAAACTAATAAAGATGGCAATCCTCAGCTGTAAGTTTGATTTGCCTACAAGCTGAAGCGAACAGCTGTAATGATTATATTTGCAAAGTATTAGTGAAAAGCAGTGCAAGCCGCACACATAGAATCAACTAGTCACTCACCACTAGTGAAAGCCGCACACATAGAAGCAACTAGTCACTGACCACAGTCTGTAAAGGAATGGTGAATTAATTTATCGGTTATTTTTGAAAATCGTGGACATGTTCAAAAAGTATTAAAACCTGAAGAACGAAATTTAAAGTGCTTACTTAACCTTATATATCATCCAAATTAAAATTATGTGGAAGATTTGGAGCAACTTTAATTAAAAATAGGTGTAGGTTACTGATATAATACCCGTGACAAATAAGTGGTACGGATATTATAGTGTGTCATGTTCATGTTATAAACTACGAGAGCAAAATGGTAAAAGCATGGTTTCAAAACTTGAGTTTTTCTTGTTTACACGAGCATTTAATTTTTTCCTTGGTGATGAATTCGAGAACTTAATTTTAGTAAAAAATATTGTCAATAAAACACTTAACATGATGTGTGTCAGCTAATTTCTAATACTATAATATCCATACCATCGTTTTTATACCAGTAGTATGTCTCAGGTATAAAGCCTTAACTAAATTGGCCACTTTTTGCAATATTACAAAAGTAAAAAAAAATTTCGCGCTAGAGCAGTTGTTTTGTGAAAAAGAATACACAATTTTTTTCTTAAATAAAAATTCAAGTTTCCTGCATCATTTATATAAGTTTTTCAGTGAGAAACACTATCCAAACATTGCAAACATAAAAAATAAAAAAATAAAAATAAATTTTGGTTATGGAAAATATTTGTATATTCTTTTTCATAAAACAACTGCTCTCAGGGGAAATATTTTTACTTTGGTAATTTTGCAAAAATGTGTCACTGTAATGCCTGTTCACTTACTCCCAAAAATACAAATTTCCACGAATTAAGCCCAAAGTTCTGTTAAAGCTCATATAAAATAAATAAAATTCGTAGTTATGGGAAGTACATGAACCGACTTGTAGTTAAGGCTTGATACGCAATCTAATACTACGTTCCCACGAAACCGATCTAGAGTTTTTATTGAGATTTCATCGAAATATTCATGAAATCTTGTTCCATTTACTTGAAATATGAATAGTTTTTAACCACAAGCTCGAATTTCATTTTGGTGGGAACATATAGCGACAAATTGTTTTTGTCTTTATTTTCATTGTTGTTGGGTGTTGACACGGGATTATTTCTGCTATTACACGATAACTTTTGAGTCATTACTTTTTTTTTTAAATTAAATTAGTGCAAACTGTGAGATTAGACATTTGTCTCGTTCGTATTTATTTAAATTCACCGAAATCTCACATTTCGAAATTTCAAAACTGTATGGGGAACCAAAGCGAATGCGGGGCGACGACGATTTTTTGTTGTTTTCTTAGCATTGTGTATGTGTCATATTTTGAACTATTGTGAATGATTCAAATTGTCATTGGTTTGGGAGAGCCTTTAAAGGTTGTGTGCTTGCCATATTTTGTATCTTAACGAATGATTCGCCATGATTTCATGTTGGTTTGGGGTTGCCTTTATTTATTAGTTAAATCCACACCTAAATCCGTTTTTCTTTTTTTTAATTCAGGCCTTATGAGTGCAATTGAATTAAAAGCTCCTCCAAACCAACACCAAATCATAGCAAATTATTCGCAATGATACAAAATATAACAGATAAACAATGCTTAGCAAAAATAAAGAAGCTTTCGTCAATTCTCTTCCATTTTGCAAATTAAAATTTATTTCAATTAATTCAATTCAATTCAATTAAAATACCTACTACCTACTCTTGTGCACTATAGAAGTAATAATTGGAAAGCCTACTACGCAAAAATGTAGCTACGAGTAGGAAATGTGAAAATAGATTTAAATTTTCGGCACTTTGTTTTAAGCCTTTCCCCAACCAATGCGAATGCGGAGCGAGTCGCAGCGAATCATTCACAATAGTACAAAATATGACAATTACATAAAGCTACCCAAGTAACAATTTTCCTCTCATAAGAGTTTCCTAGAGGCTTGTGAGACTTTATTTCGGGAGTTATAAATATTAACTCTAGGAGAGTACTTCTACATCCTTATGAAAATCTAAGAAGCCTTAAATGGCCCACTTATAGGAGTAAATTTCCTCTTATAGAAACATTTTAATTGTTCCTATGGGATGACAAATGCTCCACTAATCTTGTTAGAAATATGCGTCACTTCTTATAGGAGTTGATGAAAAGAGAAGGAGTATGCGTTTAATAAAAAAAAAAAACATACTTATCTTTCACATTTGTATGCTTCTTTCGGAAACTTGGTACGAAGTATTTATGTCTGTATGTGTCATTGTCATTGTCTCATGTTGAAAAATGAATGTGTGAATTTATATTTTCATTTCATGGCGACGTTAGTATAATTATAGTTTGTCACATATGTGGAGTTAAATCTTAGTGCGATTGAAACTTTTTGTACTAACTTACACATTTTACTTCGAAAAATAACGAAGCGCTTTCAAAATAATTGATATTTAAATTATTTTAATTTTATTTTGAATTGCAAAAAGGGTTACCTTGATGTTTGCTTTTAAAAAGAATAGAACTTTTTATGCTGACATTATGTATGGTACTTATTCATGGTATATGACGAAAAAGATGTAATAGCGGATAATATGTCGAATTGATGGTCTTATTCTTGTATGCCTGTTTTTTATAATCAAGGAATTTACAAGATGTTAAGAGACGTTTTAATGAAAAAATAATAAGTTAGAATTTATATTTTTAGATATTTGTTTCACGTTTCTTATAACGAAACTGTCAATGATTACTGACTTCAATTTTGTCACTATACAGTGCGAATTTCTGATGCTCTGTAAATAAATGTCATTATTTCAATTTGATGATGCTCCTTAGAGACAAAGAACTTAAGCACAGTATTTAAATACAAAACTTCACATTACGAATATACTTGTAAAAATACTTCTTTTGCATTTAATGTTGAACAAAATTAACATCAATATTAATACACGTATATACATAGATATAACTTAAATAAATTCATCATAATGGAAAACCAAAAAAATTATTTCAAAATTTAATTTCATATCACGGTAACCCTCAAACTATATAAAAAACACTTCATTCAAATTTAAATATGGCTGCTGTCGTATCGATACTTTTAACTCTCAAAAGGACATTTTTATGAGAGTGTTGTCCATTTATGTTGGTATGTAAATAAACACTTTTTTATGAGAAGTCTGATGCTTTTATGAGACTTTATTTTGACATCTATCAAACGAACCAAGAACAAATCGGTGAGGCGTTCCCTTTTTTCTTAAGAATGTGAATTATTGTTGATGTTTCAAAAAAAGATGAAATGTCAAAGTTTGAAATATTAAGTTTTATGCATTACCTTTTCTGAACGATAAATCTTCATTATAATGTCATGATTTTTGGAATAAATGGACAAAGAATATCAAAAAAATTAACATTCCGCAACAAAACTATAATATTTGATATTCGTAGTAAAATTTTAAACTGCCGAAATCTGTCTAATTTTCCACACAAATTCTGACAAATTAAAGAAGTTTAAAACATTCAAACGTTTACAACGGGCTTACGCCGTAAAAAAACCTTATATTACATCGAAACAAAATAAAAAGAAAGTCTATCACCGAAAGTTCACATTCGTCACGAAATTAAAAACATTTTAAATAGTAATCGGCATCAGCATCCAATGTTTGCTTCAGGTAGCCAGACCCATAGAAAACTGAACGCCAGAAAACAATTTACATACAAAACGTTAAAAAAAAGAACGACTGTTGTATGAATCAAATAAAGCTGCTGTCAGTGCAACATCTCATATGAATCCTACAGTTAGAGTTTTGTAGTTGTTACTTTATTAGCTCTTGTTAAGAGATTTTAAAGACTTAAAAATGACGTTTAGAGTTTAAATTTGAAAACAAAATTATTATAAGACTTTCAATTTACATACAGGAGTAATAATTGTTCTAGGTATAAGATTAAAGTGATTTGATCCAAGAAAAATGCTTACATCATTTAATGAAAACACTATGAGACAAATTTATGTTTCATTATGACAGATCATGTCTTAAGTTTAGCAATAAGATCTAAAAAAGTACTATGAGCGTTTTTTTGAGAAAATGGGAGCTTAGCTCTCGAGAGTATGTTAGTTGGTTAAACAACAACAAAAATTCGTCGTCGCTCCGCATTCGAATTTGTTTGGGAGAGCCTTTACACTGCTACACACCAATTTACGCCAAATACGTACCAATGTGAACCGGGCCCTAGTTTGGTTTCTATTTGTTGAACACGCTCCGTGGTCAGAATTATTCACTTCGGTCTGTCAATTAGATGTCAAAACAAAACCAAATACGGGGTGTCCCCTATTTTATGCAGGATAATTTATGAAATAATATTTTTAGAAAAACAAATTGCTTAAGAGGGGCGGATTATTTCTCCCCTTTTAGATAAGAGATAAAAAAAAAATAAAAATCAATTAAAATTAAATTACATTTTTTTGAATAAATGAAAATAACTTAAAAATACGACATCAGCTACGAGATCATGCTATAATTTCTTAAAATCCATTCTCGAATCAATTTTTCAAATTAAGTTGTTTTGTAATGATTTTTTAAAAAATAATTTTCAAACTTTAAAGTATAAGAAACAAGTTAGTGTTTTTGTTAAAACTATTTAATTTGTTTATTATGAATTATAATTTCAGTAAAAAGTATTCAACACTCAAAACCAAATACTTAGAAGTCGTGAAGTTTAAAAAAATCAAAAATAGCTATTGTTGTTTTATTATATTCGATAGAGATGCGCATCTGGATTACCTTTTAACACGTGCAAAAAAACGATTTTGAAAATTCCTCAGTTATCTTTTTTGTACTTAAAGTTAATCCAGATCAATACCCGATTCCCGACAGAAGACAATAAAACCCACCTAATAGCCCTTTTCCTTTGGAGGTGGCAAAGTACTTGTGAGTAGATGAAAACCCTAATCTAGTACTATCAACTGCACATGCTTTCATGGCGAGTAGATACATTTTACATGGGAAAGCAGTTTGATGTGTTCCATTGAAAAAAGCTGGCAAAGTACTTGTAAGTACTTCGCAACCTCCAAAGGAAAACGCCTAATATCTACTTTAATACTTCTAAAGTGAAAATTGAGAATTTAGTGTAATTTAAACAACAAATTGAAGTTCCGGGTGTCAAATTGCAGAAAAACTATTTTTTTATTTCGTATTTTCTTAACTATTTTTTTCCTTAGAATATATCCAACAATAATTTTAAAACTATTCTGGATGAAAAAAGGGCCACCCTGTATTATATGCAAGATGCATTGAAGATGAACGGAAATCTGAGTGATTGAAAACAATTTATAGATTAATTTTTTGTATTTTATTATAATTGTGGATGAATATTAACTATTAATTACAATTGTTTGTTTAATTTATAAACAATTTAACAACGATATTTTTGTTTTTAGCCGAAGAATTCTTAAAACTATTTTCCAATTTTCAAAAGAAAAAAAACTGAGCTTTCAAAACAAATAAATATCACCGCGTTACATTGTTGTTGCAATTCACATCTATTCATCGTCACGAAGTGAAACTACAAATACAACAATGTAAGCAAATGGGTTTTGGAGGGTGAAACGTACGAAAGATTGGCTTCTTGGTAATTGATATTCTCTGACTGAAACGTCCAATGTGAACACCGTCTTAGAGGATTTCATTCCAACCTGTCACAATTTGACATTTAGCCAGTTTATATTTTTGAGATCTCAGAGGACTCAGAGCGCTCAGAAATATAAACTGGATTCCTCTCAAAAATTCCTCACTTTTCCCCTTAAAAACTGAGACTGAAATTTTTTGGATTCCCTTGCTCAATTATTTTTTGTCCGTAAATTCTATAAGAAAAGAAAACAGTTTATATTTTATCCTCCTGCTCTGTCAAAAAATTGAGGAAAAATACTGAGCGCTCAAGATATATAAACTGGACAATTAAGTTCGAAATAGTGCGAAGAAGTTAAGGAACACACCTAATAGGTGCGTATAACAGCAGAAATCTGAACACTCAGTACTTAATCGTGACGTTGAACGCACAAAAAACACTTATCTCTATAATACACTGGATAGCGTATTCATACAAGACAGTTGACTCCACTGATCTCTATAATATAGAGATATTATTAAATTATATATTATAAATATGTATATTATAGAGATCAGTGACAAAAAATCTGAATTTTCAGCCAAATTTTCATATATTTTTTAAACCAAAATCTTGTGTTTACTTGCTGATTTTACTTAAAGTGAATATACGGAGGAACTTTTTTTTCGGGAATTAAAAATTAAGATTAAATTTTAATAAAAAAATAATAGACTCCGAGGATGAAGTTATATGTAAGTCAATTTTCTTAGTTGTTTTTATTTGAATTATAATACTTTTGAAAATAGTTGAAGCCACACTTTTTTCTTGCTACCAACAAATCTTAAAAGTAATTACTCCCAAATCCACGTTTTCGTCGCGTTTTTCCACCAAATGTAATTATCATAAATAAAAATGGGGAAAACTTTCACTCAAGCCGAAATGCCATGGAAAAAACTACTTTTCAATCTTTATTTTTACTATTCACTTATAAGAAAACAAACAAAACAAAAAATCAGCACGTCGTACCAAGCCGACAATAGAACACAAAAAAAAATGCATCTACTATTAAGTTGAGCTTCTATGTGCATTTGACAGAAGAATTTTATTTAAAATACTGTATCAAAGTATATTCTATTTAAAAGAAATTAGAATTGTTTCATAAAATATCAATTTGAGAGTATTTTACGATGAATTAATTATCTAAAAAACATCACTTCACATTACTTATCAGAAATATCAGAGAAAATTAACTAGTGAAATGAAATATTTGTACACTCTTTTTTATAGGCGTTTTTACAGGATTTTACGGAACGCTGTATATTATTTTATATTTTGTTTAATAAAGTATTTCAAGTGTTCACTATAATAATGTTTATTATACCCTTTTAATTAGTTGAATAAGCTTTATTCACTTGTAGCACGATTTGATATCCCAATAATTTGCTCTTATGGCTAAAACAGACGTGCATCTTTTTTCATGCAGCGAAATAAAATAACACATGTTCTTATGGGAGCAGAAAAACTCAAGAGCTGCATGCAGCCCAGAGCTGCACGATGTCTCTATTCCTAAAATTGCTGTGCAGCATCGCAGTAATAAGTGGTTGTTCGTCGACCGATGACTAGGTTCAGTGGGGAAAATTTCCGTTATGCACAAATAGCATTCAACTTAATCGATTGGAAAGCTTATAATTTCGGTATTAACTGTTCGATCTTCAAAGTTAAGGTCTTTATGGAAAGGATAAATGTTTAGTTTTTTTCATACTACAGAGCAGATTGAGTCCCACATCGGTTTCATTTCACTTTTAAAAATGAAAATATGAATATGAATGAATTGCAAAGTTATTGCCTCAACACTTCTACACAAATATAAAAATAGTCTTCTATAGTTAAATGCAATGGTCGAGACGGCAGGAGCACTTATCTTAGTTTTCCAACATAAAATTGATTTTAATCTAAAAAAATACAAAATCATTAAAAAACGTCGATTTCATTAGCCTAAAAAAATTATAACTTTGCTTCTAATGCTCGGATCTATAAGATTAAGATATTGAAAAAAATTTACAGCCGAATTTATAAAGAAAATTTAAAGGCTTCGTAACTTTAAAATGCCTCTAAGTTGCTCTTAAGTGCGAAATCGGTATCTATAATCAATTTTCACTTTTAAGCAACGTTACTTAAATGCATCTTAACTTAAACGGCATTCACCGCGTTTAAAGGTTACTTAAAGCCATCTTAAATATATTTCGAGACTAATGTTTTTTTTTTTTATTTCAGAAATATAGGTATACCTATGCATGTTTGTGGGTAGAGTTTTCATATTTTTGCTGTGGGTACCTAATGAAAGTTTTAAGATTTGTGGTTTCCTTTAATAAAATGAATTGTAAAATAAATTGTTTCGATTTATTAACATATTTTTCTATCAAAAGGCCAAGAAGTGAATCAAACAATTGAATAATAGAGTTTCTGAACACAAACATCAAAGCATCAGAAACCAAAATGGAATCATGTTTCATTTCGTTTGCATTTAGTATACCAGTTGCTTCTCTTTCTTTCTTATAAATACATGTGCTCATCTTTTATTTGGATTTGTTTGCAAGCTGTCAAAAAACAGCTGAAAAGAACATGTATTAGTGAGTTTTATCACGTTACGTTACATTTTAATCGTTTAGTTAAGTAGCAATGGAAAATTGATAATAGATGAGAATTTAAGTAACGTTATTTAAAGGCAACTTAAATATTTAAGCAAACTTAACTAAATGACCTCTAAGAGGCATTTCAAGAAAATCTAATAAATTCGGCTGTTAAAGTTTAAGTTAAAATACAAAACTACATTTCTGTATAAAAATTATTGATAAATATCAAAAAATTTCATACTTAAAGGGTGTTGGAGTCTTGTGTATGATAATTATTATGGAGTAGGCACATGTGTTTTGAGTGCGGCGCTGCACACAGCGATGCGTGCAGACGTGCTGCACATCTGTTTTAGGCATAGCTAGGCAAAATGACAGATGAATCTCAATTTGTTTTTTTTTCTAGTGAAAAAAAAACTGTCAGAATTGTTTAGATATCTGAGGAGATAAGTACTGCCGTATTCTTTTTAAAAGTAACTTTTTTAGTACCTTAGTATGCAATTTATTAAAAGGGTCTGGTTTGTTTTAGTTGAACAATATTCAACAGGAAACATGCATAGTTGGAAAATATTTTATAATTTCTTAAAACATAACGAAATTGTTACGAAAACAAATGATTTTTCATTAGGACTTTTTATGTACAGCGATATTTTCTGTCCTGGGAGGCGATTTTGGTTCTTTGAAAAAGTGAATCGAAAGACTTTTCATGCTTTCACACTAATTCCGATTGCAGTTCTGTGAAAAAGTGAAACCAAACATCAAAAACTTTTATATGAATTATTTTCTTTCACGCCGTCATTTGGGAGTGAATACCCAAAATGAAAACGGGCATACGAACAAACAATGTCAAATTCAATCACATTTCTTTCTCTGTCAAATCCATAAAGAAAAAAAAGTTTTTTCATGCATTTCTCTGTTCTCCTCAAAATAAAAGAAACTTGAGAGAATCGTGCAGTTTTCAGCAAAAATGGCGAGGTGGCTCACACATCGATAATATAATTTTCATTCACAGAACCAGAATTGCTTATTTGTTTTACTTGAAAATCATTGCGTGATATCCAAATGTTTTGTCTATAGGTATTTCCTGTCTCAATGTTACAAAGGTATACAGTCAATATCTCTTTCCTAAGAAATCACTTGAAAGAAGCAATCAATTGGAGAACTTTAGAAATGCAAAATGATTGAAAAAGGAGAACTCTTGGAGTGTCCGAAGAGAACGACACAATTCACACTCAATTCAAAGTTTGTCGTGTTATGCTTTGCACAAGACGTTTGTAGAAAGTAAAGGTACTTTTAAAGTAGCAAAATTGATCTTATTAACTTATTATAATGTTTACTAAATTAAATGTAAAACGAATGTAAAAAATTCAAAACAAAACAAACATGCACTACATTGCACATATGTATGTATATGTAGGTATCTTTATATATAAAAACAACTTTTTATTTTTTTTTCTAACAACAAAAACTTAGACGTTATGAAAATACCAATAAAATTGCACAGCATTATTCGAGTATATTTTAGTACTTAATAATACATAATACATATTATGAAATAGCACTACAGGTAATACTTGCACTGAAATGCCATTTTCCATATTATAGTTACAGCCTTAAACATGGATTTCTGTGAATAAAATTTCGACATCTAATTAGCGTCTAGCCTGCAGCTAAATTGATTATAAGTATGTGATTTCTCTGAAAGGTGAAGACTTTTATTTAGGCTTAAACTAAATCTGATTATTAGTAAGGCCCAAAAGGTATAAATTCAAGTTATAATTTTATATTTCGTTGTTCAAAGCAAATTGTCAATTTTTTATTATATGAATAAACCAATTGTAAGAATTAATTTATCGTTTCTCAAAGTTATTGAAAAATAACCCTTGTTTTTTTTTTGGGATTTCATAAATAGTATAGTAAGCAATTTCCAATAAAACGTATCCGCAACTGCCTATATTTTTGTATTTGTAATATGGTACCCCTGAATGGCTGTCACAACACAAAAGTGAATTTTATGAAAATTAAAAGTGGAAATGAAGCAAAATTATTAACAAATACTAACTTATGTTTAAGTAAAATATGAAATATTACTATATATTTCTATAATTTATGAATTAAATCGAATTTTTCAGTCCATTTTATCTTTGTTTACCGCTTTCAGATTCTAAAATTGATTTTGCAGCTAATAATTAGTACGTTTACATGTTGTCTTGAAGCCAGCTTGAAGCTTGCTTCAACTTTTTGTAAGCCTGGGTCGAGTTGAAATGAGTTTGACTCGACTTGACTGCACTCGAGGAGCGGAGTCGAGTCGAAATTGGTGATGAAAAAACACTTATCTCTATAATACACTGGATAGCGTATTCATACAAGACAATTGACTCCACTGATCTCTATAATATAGAGATATTATTAAATTATATATTATAAATATGTATATTATAGAGACCAGTGACAAAAAATCTGAATTTTCAGCCAAATTTTCATATATTTTTTAAACCAAAATCTTGTGTTTACTTGCTGATTTTACTTAAAGTGAATATACGGAGGAACTTTTTTTTCGGGAATTAAAAATTAAGATTAAATTTTAATAAAAAAATAATAGACTCCGAGGATGAAGTTATATGTAAGTCAATTTTCTTAGTTGTTTTTATTTGAATTATAATACTTTTGAAAATAGTTGAAGCCACACTTTTTTCTTGCTACCAACAAATCTTAAAAGTAATTACTCCCAAATCCACGTTTTCGTCGCGTTTTTCCACCAAATGTAATTATCATAAATAAAAATGGGGAAAACTTTCACTCAAGCCGAAATGCCATGGAAAAAACTACTTTTCAATCTTTATTTTTACTATTCACTTATAAGAAAACAAACAAAACAAAAAATCAGCACGTCGTACCAAGCCGACAATAGAACACAAAAAAAAATGCATCTACTATTAAGTTGAGCTTCTATGTGCATTTGACAGAAGAATTTTATTTAAAATACTGTATCAAAGTATATTCTATTTAAAAGAAATTAGAATTGTTTCATAAAATATCAATTTGAGAGTATTTTACGATGAATTAATTATCTAAAAAACATCACTTCACATTACTTATCAGAAATATCAGAGAAAATTAACTAGTGAAATGAAATATTTGTACACTCTTTTTTATAGGCGTTTTTACAGGATTTTACAGAACGCTGTATATTATTTTATATTTTGTTTAATAAAGTATTTCAAGTGTTCACTATAATAATGTTTATTATACCCTTTTAATTAGTTGAATAAGCTTTATTCACTTGTAGCACGATTTGATATCCCAATAATTTGCTCTTATGGCTAAAACAGACGTGCATCTTTTTTCATGCAGCGAAATAAAATAACACATGTTCTTATGGGAGCAGAAAAACTCAAGAGCTGCATGCAGCCCAGAGCTGCACGATGTCTCTATTCCTAAAATTGCTGTGCAGCATCGCAGTAATAAGTGGTTGTTCGTCGACCGATGACTAGGTTCAGTGGGGAAAATTTCCGTTATGCACAAATAGCATTCAACTTAATCGATTGGAAAGCTTATAATTTCGGTATTAACTGTTCGATCTTCAAAGTTAAGGTCTTTATGGAAAGGATAAATGTTTAGTTTTTTTCATACTACAGAGCAGATTGAGTCCCACATCGGTTTCATTTCACTTTTAAAAATGAAAATATGAATATGAATGAATTGCAAAGTTATTGCCTCAACACTTCTACACAAATATAAAAATAGTCTTCTATAGTTAAATGCAATGGTCGAGACGGCAGGAACACTTATCTTAGTTTTCCAACATAAAATTGATTTTAATCTAAAAAAATACAAAATCATTAAAAAACGTCGATTTCATTAGCCTAAAAAAATTATAACTTTGCTTCTAATGCTCGGATCTATAAGATTAAGATATTGAAAAAAATTTACAGCCGAATTTATAAAGAAAATTTAAAGGCTTCGTAACTTTAAAATGCCTCTAAGTTGCTCTTAAGTGCGAAATCGGTATCTATAATCAATTTTCACTTTTAAGCAACGTTACTTAAATGCATCTTAACTTAAACGGCATTCACCGCGTTTAAAGGTTACTTAAAGCCATCTTAAATATATTTCGAGACTAATGTTTTTTTTTTTTTTATTTCAGAAATATAGGTATACCTATGCATGTTTGTGGGTAGAGTTTTCATATTTTTGCTGTGGGTACCTAATGAAAGTTTTAAGATTTGTGGTTTCCTTTAATAAAATGAATTGTAAAATAAATTGTTTCGATTTATTAACATATTTTTCTATCAAAAGGCCAAGAAGTGAATCAAACAATTGAATAATAGAGTTTCTGAACACAAACATCAAAGCATCAGAAACCAAAATGGAATCATGTTTCATTTCGTTTGCATTTAGTATACCAGTTGCTTCTCTTTCTTTCTTATAAATACATGTGCTCATCTTTTATTTGGATTTGTTTGCAAGCTGTCAAAAAACAGCTGAAAAGAACATGTATTAGTGAGTTTTATCACGTTACGTTACATTTTAATCGTTTAGTTAAGTAGCAATGGAAAATTGATAATAGATGAGAATTTAAGTAACGTTATTTAAAGGCAACTTAAATATTTAAGCAAACTTAACTAAATGACCTCTAAGAGGCATTTCAAGAAAATCTAATAAATTCGGCTGTTAAAGTTTAAGTTAAAATACAAAACTACATTTCTGTATAAAAATTATTGATAAATATCAAAAAATTTCATACTTAAAGGGTGTTGGAGTCTTGTGTATGATAATTATTATAGAGTAGGCACATGTGTTTTGAGTGCGGCGCTGCACACAGCGATGCGTGCAGACGTGCTGCACATCTGTTTTAGGCATAGCTAGGCAAAATGACAGATGAATCTCAATTTGTTTTTTTTTCTAGTGAAAAAAAAACTGTCAGAATTGTTTAGATATCTGAGGAGATAAGTACTGCCGTATTCTTTTTAAAAGTAACTTTTTTAGTACCTTAGTATGCAATTTATTAAAAGGGTCTGGTTTGTTTTAGTTGAACAATATTCAACAGGAAACATGCATAGTTGGAAAATATTTTATAATTTCTTAAAACATAACGAAATTGTTACGAAAACAAATGATTTTTCATTAGGACTTTTTATGTACAGCGATATTTTCTGTCCTGGGAGGCGATTTTGGTTCTTTGAAAAAGTGAATCGAAAGACTTTTCATGCTTTCACACTAATTCCGATTGCAGTTCTGTGAAAAAGTGAAACCAAACATCAAAAACTTTTATATGAATTATTTTCTTTCACGCCGTCATTTGGGAGTGAATACCCAAAATGAAAACGGGCATACGAACAAACAATGTCAAATTCAATCACATTTCTTTCTCTGTCAAATCCATAAAGAAAAAAAAGTTTTTTCATGCATTTCTCTGTTCTCCTCAAAATAAAAGAAACTTGAGAGAATCGTGCAGTTTTCAGCAAAAATGGCGAGGTGGCTCACACATCGATAATATAATTTTCATTCACAGAACCAGAATTGCTTATTTGTTTTACTTGAAAATCATTGCGTGATATCCAAATGTTTTGTCTATAGGTATTTCCTGTCTCAATGTTACAAAGGTATACAGTCAATATCTCTTTCCTAAGAAATCACTTGAAAGAAGCAATCAATTGGAGAACTTTAGAAATGCAAAATGATTGAAAAAGGAGAACTCTTGGAGTGTCCGAAGAGAACGACACAATTCACACTCAATTCAAAGTTTGTCGTGTTATGCTTTGCACAAGACGTTTGTAGAAAGTAAAGGTACTTTTAAAGTAGCAAAATTGATCTTATTAACTTATTATAATGTTTACTAAATTAAATGTAAAACGAATGTAAAAAATTCAAAACAAAACAAACATGCACTACATTGCACATATGTATGTATATGTAGGTATCTTTATATATAAAAACAAAATTTTATTTTTTTTTCTAACAACAAAAACTTAGACGTTATGAAAATACCAATAAAATTGCACAGCATTATTCGAGTATATTTTAGTACTTAATAATACATAATACATATTATGAAATAGCACTACAGGTAATACTTGCACTGAAATGCCATTTTCCATATTATAGTTACAGCCTTAAACATGGATTTCTGTGAATAAAATTTCGACATCTAATTAGCGTCTAGCCTGCAGCTAAATTGATTATAAGTATGTGATTTCTCTGAAAGGTGAAGACTTTTATTTAGGCTTAAACTAAATCTGATTATTAGTAAGGCCCAAAAGGTATAAATTCAAGTTATAATTTTATATTTCGTTGTTCAAAGCAAATTGTCAATTTTTTATTATATGAATAAACCAATTGTAAGAATTAATTTATCGTTTCTCAAAGTTATTGAAAAATAACCCTTGTTTTTTTTTTGGGATTTCATAAATAGTATAGTAAGCAATTTCCAATAAAACGTATCCGCAACTGCCTATATTTTTGTATTTGTAATATGGTACCCCTGAATGGCTGTCACAACACAAAAGTGAATTTTATGAAAATTAAAAGTGGAAATGAAGCAAAATTATTAACAAATACTAACTTATGTTTAAGTAAAATATGAAATATTTCTATAATTTATGAATTAAATCGAATTTTTCAGTCCATTTTATCTTTGTTTACCGCTTTCAGATTCTAAAATTGATTTTGCAGCTAATAATTAGTACGTTTACATGTTGTCTTGAAGCCAGCTTGAAGCTTGCTTCAACTTTTTGTAAGCCTGGGTCGAGTTGAAATGAGTTTGACTCGACTTGACTGCACTCGAGGAGCGGAGTCGAGTCGAAATTGGTGATGAAAAAACACTTATCTCTATAATACACTGGATAGCGTATTCATACAAGACAGTTGACTCCACTGATCTCTATAATATAGAGATATTATTAAATTATATATTATAAATATGTATATTATAGAGATCAGTGACAAAAAATCTGAATTTTCAGCCAAATTTTCATATATTTTTTAAACCAAAATCTTGTGTTTACTTGCTGATTTTACTTAAAGTGAATATACGGAGGAACTTTTTTTTCGGGAATTAAAAATTAAGATTAAATTTTAATAAAAAAATAATAGACTCCGAGGATGAAGTTATATGTAAGTCAATTTTCTTAGTTGTTTTTATTTGAATTATAATACTTTTGAAAATAGTTGAAGCCACACTTTTTTCTTGCTACCAACAAATCTTAAAAGTAATTACTCCCAAATCCACGTTTTCGTCGCGTTTTTCCACCAAATGTAATTATCATAAATAAAAATGGGGAAAACTTTCACTCAAGCCGAAATGCCATGGAAAAAACTACTTTTCAATCTTTATTTTTACTATTCACTTATAAGAAAACAAACAAAACAAAAAATCAGCACGTCGTACCAAGCCGACAATAGAACACAAAAAAAAATGCATCTACTATTAAGTTGAGCTTCTATGTGCATTTGACAGAAGAATTTTATTTAAAATACTGTATCAAAGTATATTCTATTTAAAAGAAATTAGAATTGTTTCATAAAATATCAATTTGAGAGTATTTTACGATGAATTAATTATCTAAAAAACATCACTTCACATTACTTATCAGAAATATCAGAGAAAATTAACTAGTGAAATGAAATATTTGTACACTCTTTTTTATAGGCGTTTTTACAGGATTTTACAGAACGCTGTATATTATTTTATATTTTGTTTAATAAAGTATTTCAAGTGTTCACTATAATAATGTTTATTATACCCTTTTAATTAGTTGAATAAGCTTTATTCACTTGTAGCACGATTTGATATCCCAATAATTTGCTCTTATGGCTAAAACAGACGTGCATCTTTTTTCATGCAGCGAAATAAAATAACACATGTTCTTATGGGAGCAGAAAAACTCAAGAGCTGCATGCAGCCCAGAGCTGCACGATGTCTCTATTCCTAAAATTGCTGTGCAGCATCGCAGTAATAAGTGGTTGTTCGTCGACCGATGACTAGGTTCAGTGGGGAAAATTTCCGTTATGCACAAATAGCATTCAACTTAATCGATTGGAAAGCTTATAATTTCGGTATTAACTGTTCGATCTTCAAAGTTAAGGTCTTTATGGAAAGGATAAATGTTTAGTTTTTTTCATACTACAGAGCAGATTGAGTCCCACATCGGTTTCATTTCACTTTTAAAAATGAAAATATGAATATGAATGAATTGCAAAGTTATTGCCTCAACACTTCTACACAAATATAAAAATAGTCTTCTATAGTTAAATGCAATGGTCGAGACGGCAGGAGCACTTATCTTAGTTTTCCAACATAAAATTGATTTTAATCTAAAAAAATACAAAATCATTAAAAAACGTCGATTTCATTAGCCTAAAAAAATTATAACTTTGCTTCTAATGCTCGGATCTATAAGATTAAGATATTGAAAAAAATTTACAGCCGAATTTATAAAGAAAATTTAAAGGCTTCGTAACTTTAAAATGCCTCTAAGTTGCTCTTAAGTGCGAAATCGGTATCTATAATCAATTTTCACTTTTAAGCAACGTTACTTAAATGCATCTTAACTTAAACGGCATTCACCGCGTTTAAAGGTTACTTAAAGCCATCTTAAATATATTTCGAGACTAATGTTTTTTTTTTTTTTATTTCAGAAATATAGGTATACCTATGCATGTTTGTGGGTAGAGTTTTCATATTTTTGCTGTGGGTACCTAATGAAAGTTTTAAGATTTGTGGTTTCCTTTAATAAAATGAATTGTAAAATAAATTGTTTCGATTTATTAACATATTTTTCTATCAAAAGGCCAAGAAGTGAATCAAACAATTGAATAATAGAGTTTCTGAACACAAACATCAAAGCATCAGAAACCAAAATGGAATCATGTTTCATTTCGTTTGCATTTAGTATACCAGTTGCTTCTCTTTCTTTCTTATAAATACATGTGCTCATCTTTTATTTGGATTTGTTTGCAAGCTGTCAAAAAACAGCTGAAAAGAACATGTATTAGTGAGTTTTATCACGTTACGTTACATTTCAATCGTTTAGTTAAGTAGCAATGGAAAATTGATAATAGATGAGAATTTAAGTAACGTTATTTAAAGGCAACTTAAATATTTAAGCAAACTTAACTAAATGACCTCTAAGAGGCATTTCAAGAAAATCTAATAAATTCGGCTGTTAAAGTTTAAGTTAAAATACAAAACTACATTTCTGTATAAAAATTATTGATAAATATCAAAAAATTTCATACTTAAAGGGTGTTGGAGTCTTGTGTATGATAATTATTATAGAGTAGGCACATGTGTTTTGAGTGCGGCGCTGCACACAGCGATGCGTGCAGACGTGCTGCACATCTGTTTTAGGCATAGCTAGGCAAAATGACAGATGAATCTCAATTTGTTTTTTTTTCTAGTGAAAAAAAAACTGTCAGAATTGTTTAGATATCTGAGGAGATAAGTACTGCCGTATTCTTTTTAAAAGTAACTTTTTTAGTACCTTAGTATGCAATTTATTAAAAGGGTCTGGTTTGTTTTAGTTGAACAATATTCAACAGGAAACATGCATAGTTGGAAAATATTTTATAATTTCTTAAAACATAACGAAATTGTTACGAAAACAAATGATTTTTCATTAGGACTTTTTATGTACAGCGATATTTTCTGTCCTGGGAGGCGATTTTGGTTCTTTGAAAAAGTGAATCGAAAGACTTTTCATGCTTTCACACTAATTCCGATTGCAGTTCTGTGAAAAAGTGAAACCAAACATCAAAAACTTTTATATGAATTATTTTCTTTCACGCCGTCATTTGGGAGTGAATACCCAAAATGAAAACGGGCATACGAACAAACAATGTCAAATTCAATCACATTTCTTTCTCTGTCAAATCCATAAAGAAAAAAAAGTTTTTTCATGCATTTCTCTGTTCTCCTCAAAATAAAAGAAACTTGAGAGAATCGTGCAGTTTTCAGCAAAAATGGCGAGGTGGCTCACACATCGATAATATAATTTTCATTCACAGAACCAGAATTGCTTATTTGTTTTACTTGAAAATCATTGCGTGATATCCAAATGTTTTGTCTATAGGTATTTCCTGTCTCAATGTTACAAAGGTATACAGTCAATATCTCTTTCCTAAGAAATCACTTGAAAGAAGCAATCAATTGGAGAACTTTAGAAATGCAAAATGATTGAAAAAGGAGAACTCTTGGAGTGTCCGAAGAGAACGACACAATTCACACTCAATTCAAAGTTTGTCGTGTTATGCTTTGCACAAGACGTTTGTAGAAAGTAAAGGTACTTTTAAAGTAGCAAAATTGATCTTATTAACTTATTATAATGTTTACTAAATTAAATGTAAAACGAATGTAAAAAATTCAAAACAAAACAAACATGCACTACATTGCACATATGTATGTATATGTAGGTATCTTTATATATAAAAACAAAATTTTATTTTTTTTTCTAACAACAAAAACTTAGACGTTATGAAAATACCAATAAAATTGCACAGCATTATTCGAGTATATTTTAGTACTTAATAATACATAATACATATTATGAAATAGCACTACAGGTAATACTTGCACTGAAATGCCATTTTCCATATTATAGTTACAGCCTTAAACATGGATTTCTGTGAATAAAATTTCGACATCTAATTAGCGTCTAGCCTGCAGCTAAATTGATTATAAGTATGTGATTTCTCTGAAAGGTGAAGACTTTTATTTAGGCTTAAACTAAATCTGATTATTAGTAAGGCCCAAAAGGTATAAATTCAAGTTATAATTTTATATTTCGTTGTTCAAAGCAAATTGTCAATTTTTTATTATATGAATAAACCAATTGTAAGAATTAATTTATCGTTTCTCAAAGTTATTGAAAAATAACCCTTGTTTTTTTTTTGGGATTTCATAAATAGTATAGTAAGCAATTTCCAATAAAACGTATCCGCAACTGCCTATATTTTTGTATTTGTAATATGGTACCCCTGAATGGCTGTCACAACACAAAAGTGAATTTTATGAAAATTAAAAGTGGAAATGAAGCAAAATTATTAACAAATACTAACTTATGTTTAAGTAAAATATGAAATATTTCTATAATTTATGAATTAAATCGAATTTTTCAGTCCATTTTATCTTTGTTTACCGCTTTCAGATTCTAAAATTGATTTTGCAGCTAATAATTAGTACGTTTACATGTTGTCTTGAAGCCAGCTTGAAGCTTGCTTCAACTTTTTGTAAGCCTGGGTCGAGTTGAAATGAGTTTGACTCGACTTGACTGCACTCGAGGAGCGGAGTCGAGTCGAAATTGGTGATGAAAAAACACTTATCTCTATAATACACTGGATAGCGTATTCATACAAGACAGTTGACTCCACTGATCTCTATAATATAGAGATATTATTAAATTATATATTATAAATATGTATATTATAGAGATCAGTGACAAAAAATCTGAATTTTCAGCCAAATTTTCATATATTTTTTAAACCAAAATCTTGTGTTTACTTGCTGATTTTACTTAAAGTGAATATACGGAGGAACTTTTTTTTCGGGAATTAAAAATTAAGATTAAATTTTAATAAAAAAATAATAGACTCCGAGGATGAAGTTATATGTAAGTCAATTTTCTTAGTTGTTTTTATTTGAATTATAATACTTTTGAAAATAGTTGAAGCCACACTTTTTTCTTGCTACCAACAAATCTTAAAAGTAATTACTCCCAAATCCACGTTTTCGTCGCGTTTTTCCACCAAATGTAATTATCATAAATAAAAATGGGGAAAACTTTCACTCAAGCCGAAATGCCATGGAAAAAACTACTTTTCAATCTTTATTTTTACTATTCACTTATAAGAAAACAAACAAAACAAAAAATCAGCACGTCGTACCAAGCCGACAATAGAACACAAAAAAAAATGCATCTACTATTAAGTTGAGCTTCTATGTGCATTTGACAGAAGAATTTTATTTAAAATACTGTATCAAAGTATATTCTATTTAAAAGAAATTAGAATTGTTTCATAAAATATCAATTTGAGAGTATTTTACGATGAATTAATTATCTAAAAAACATCACTTCACATTACTTATCAGAAATATCAGAGAAAATTAACTAGTGAAATGAAATATTTGTACACTCTTTTTTATAGGCGTTTTTACAGGATTTTACGGAACGCTGTATATTATTTTATATTTTGTTTAATAAAGTATTTCAAGTGTTCACTATAATAATGTTTATTATACCCTTTTAATTAGTTGAATAAGCTTTATTCACTTGTAGCACGATTTGATATCCCAATAATTTGCTCTTATGGCTAAAACAGACGTGCATCTTTTTTCATGCA
Source organism: Dasysyrphus albostriatus (assembly GCA_946251815.1). Classification (NCBI taxonomy): domain Eukaryota; kingdom Metazoa; phylum Arthropoda; class Insecta; order Diptera; family Syrphidae; genus Dasysyrphus; species Dasysyrphus albostriatus. Next base: position 108,345,532 of record OX276335.1, on the reverse strand, counting down.
GCGAAATAAAATAACACATGTTCTTATGGGAGCAGAAAAACTCAAGAGCTGCATGCAGCCCAGAGCTGCACGATGTCTCTATTCCTAAAATTGCTGTGCAGCATCGCAGTAATAAGTGGTTGTTCGTCGACCGATGACTAGGTTTAGTGGGGAAAATTTCCGTTATGCACAAATAGCATTCAACTTAATCGATTGGAAAGCTTATAATTCCGGTATTAACTGTTCGATCTTCAAAGTTAAGGTCTTTATGGAAAGGATAAATGTTTAGTTTTTTTCATACTACAGAGCAGATTGAGTCCCACATCGGTTTCATTTCACTTTTAAAAATGAAAATATGAATATGAATGAATTGCAAAGTTATTGCCTCAACACTTCTACACAAATATAAAAATAGTCTTCTATAGTTAAATGCAATGGTCGAGACGGCAGGAGCACTTATCTTAGTTTTCCAACATAAAATTGATTTTAATCTAAAAAAATACAAAATCATTAAAAAACGTCGATTTCATTAGCCTAAAAAAATTATAACTTTGCTTCTAATGCTCGGATCTATAAGATTAAGATATTGAAAAAAATTTACAGCCGAATTTATAAAGAAAATTTAAAGGCTTCGTAACTTTAAAATGCCTCTAAGTTGCTCTTAAGTGCGAAATCGGTATCTATAATCAATTTTCACTTTTAAGCAACGTTACTTAAATGCATCTTAACTTAAACGGCATTCACCGCGTTTAAAGGTTACTTAAAGCCATCTTAAATATATTTCGAGACTAATGTTTTTTTTTTTTTTATTTCAGAAATATAGGTATACCTATGCATGTTTGTGGGTAGAGTTTTCATATTTTTGCTGTGGGTACCTAATGAAAGTTTTAAGATTTGTGGTTTCCTTTAATAAAATGAATTGTAAAATAAATTGTTTCGATTTATTAACATATTTTTCTATCAAAAGGCCAAGAAGTGAATCAAACAATTCAATAATAGAGTTTCTGAACACAAACATCAAAGCATCAGAAACCAAAATGGAATCATGTTTCATTTCGTTTGCATTTAGTATACCAGTTGCTTCTCTTTCTTTCTTATAAATACATGTGCTCATCTTTTATTTGGATTTGTTTGCAAGCTGTCAAAAAACAGCTGAAAAGAACATGTATTAGTGAGTTTTATCACGTTACGTTACATTTCAATCGTTTAGTTAAGTAGCAATGGAAAATTGATAATAGATGAGAATTTAAGTAACGTTATTTAAAGGCAACTTAAATATTTAAGCAAACTTAACTAAATGACCTCTAAGAGGCATTTCAAGAAAATCTAATAAATTCGGCTGTTAAAGTTTAAGTTAAAATACAAAACTACATTTCTGTATAAAAATTATTGATAAATATCAAAAAATTTCATACTTAAAGGGTGTTGGAGTCTTGTGTATGATAATTATTATAGAGTAGGCACATGTGTTTTGAGTGCGGCGCTGCACACAGCGATGCGTGCAGACGTGCTGCACATCTGTTTTAGGCATAGCTAGGCAAAATGACAGATGAATCTCAATTTGTTTTTTTTTCTAGTGAAAAAAAAACTGTCAGAATTGTTTAGATATCTGAGGAGATAAGTACTGCCGTATTCTTTTTAAAAGTAACTTTTTTAGTACCTTAGTATGCAATTTATTAAAAGGGTCTGGTTTGTTTTAGTTGAACAATATTCAACAGGAAACATGCATAGTTGGAAAATATTTTATAATTTCTTAAAACATAACGAAATTGTTACGAAAACAAATGATTTTTCATTAGGACTTTTTATGTACAGCGATATTTTCTGTCCTGGGAGGCGATTTTGGTTCTTTGAAAAAGTGAATCGAAAGACTTTTCATGCTTTCACACTAATTCCGATTGCAGTTCTGTGAAAAAGTGAAACCAAACATCAAAAACTTTTATATGAATTATTTTCTTTCACGCCGTCATTTGGGAGTGAATACCCAAAATGAAAACGGGCATACGAACAAACAATGTCAAATTCAATCACATTTCTTTCTCTGTCAAATCCATAAAGAAAAAAAAGTTTTTTCATGCATTTCTCTGTTCTCCTCAAAATAAAAGAAACTTGAGAGAATCGTGCAGTTTTCAGCAAAAATGGCGAGGTGGCTCACACATCGATAATATAATTTTCATTCACAGAACCAGAATTGCTTATTTGTTTTACTTGAAAATCATTGCGTGATATCCAAATGTTTTGTCTATAGGTATTTCCTGTCTCAATGTTACAAAGGTATACAGTCAATATCTCTTTCCTAAGAAATCACTTGAAAGAAGCAATCAATTGGAGAACTTTAGAAATGCAAAATGATTGAAAAAGGAGAACTCTTGGAGTGTCCGAAGAGAACGACACAATTCACACTCAATTCAAAGTTTGTCGTGTTATGCTTTGCACAAGACGTTTGTAGAAAGTAAAGGTACTTTTAAAGTAGCAAAATTGATCTTATTAACTTATTATAATGTTTACTAAATTAAATGTAAAACGAATGTAAAAAATTCAAAACAAAACAAACATGCACTACATTGCACATATGTATGTATATGTAGGTATCTTTATATATAAAAACAAAATTTTATTTTTTTTTCTAACAACAAAAACTTAGACGTTATGAAAATACCAATAAAATTGCACAGCATTATTCGAGTATATTTTAGTACTTAATAATACATAATACATATTATGAAATAGCACTACAGGTAATACTTGCACTGAAATGCCATTTTCCATATTATAGTTACAGCCTTAAACATGGATTTCTGTGAATAAAATTTCGACATCTAATTAGCGTCTAGCCTGCAGCTAAATTGATTATAAGTATGTGATTTCTCTGAAAGGTGAAGACTTTTATTTAGGCTTAAACTAAATCTGATTATTAGTAAGGCCCAAAAGGTATAAATTCAAGTTATAATTTTATATTTCGTTGTTCAAAGCAAATTGTCAATTTTTTATTATATGAATAAACCAATTGTAAGAATTAATTTATCGTTTCTCAAAGTTATTGAAAAATAACCCTTGTTTTTTTTTTGGGATTTCATAAATAGTATAGTAAGCAATTTCCAATAAAACGTATCCGCAACTGCCTATATTTTTGTATTTGTAATATGGTACCCCTGAATGGCTGTCACAACACAAAAGTGAATTTTATGAAAATTAAAAGTGGAAATGAAGCAAAATTATTAACAAATACTAACTTATGTTTAAGTAAAATATGAAATATTACTATATATTTCTATAATTTATGAATTAAATCGAATTTTTCAGTCCATTTTATCTTTGTTTACCGCTTTCAGATTCTAAAATTGATTTTGCAGCTAATAATTAGTACGTTTACATGTTGTCTTGAAGCCAGCTTGAAGCTTGCTTCAACTTTTTGTAAGCCTGGGTCGAGTTGAAATGAGTTTGACTCGACTTGACTGCACTCGAGGAGCGGAGTCGAGTCGAAATTGGTGATGAAAAAACACTTATCTCTATAATACACTGGATAGCGTATTCATACAAGACAGTTGACTCCACTGATCTCTATAATATAGAGATATTATTAAATTATATATTATAAATATGTATATTATAGAGATCAGTGACAAAAAATCTGAATTTTCAGCCAAATTTTCATATATTTTTTAAACCAAAATCTTGTGTTTACTTGCTGATTTTACTTAAAGTGAATATACGGAGGAACTTTTTTTTCGGGAATTAAAAATTAAGATTAAATTTTAATAAAAAAATAATAGACTCCGATGATGAAGTTATATGTAAGTCAATTTTCTTAGTTGTTTTTATTTGAATTATAATACTTTTGAAAATAGTTGAAGCCACACTTTTTTCTTGCTACCAACAAATCTTAAAAGTAATTACTCCCAAATCCACGTTTTCGTCGCGTTTTTCCACCAAATGTAATTATCATAAATAAAAATGGGGAAAACTTTCACTCAAGCCGAAATGCCATGGAAAAAACTACTTTTCAATCTTTATTTTTACTATTCACTTATAAGAAAACAAACAAAACAAAAAATCAGCACGTCGTACCAAGCCGACAATAGAACACAAAAAAAAATGCATCTACTATTAAGTTGAGCTTCTATGTGCATTTGACAGAAGAATTTTATTTAAAATACTGTATCAAAGTATATTCTATTTAAAAGAAATTAGAATTGTTTCATAAAATATCAATTTGAGAGTATTTTACTATGAATTAATTATCTAAAAAACATCACTTCACATTACTTATCAGAAATATCAGAGAAAATTAACTAGTGAAATGAAATATTTGTACACTCTTTTTTATAGGCGTTTTTACAGGATTTTACGGAACGCTGTATATTATTTTATATTTTGTTTAATAAAGTATTTCAAGTGTTCACTATAATAATGTTTATTATACCCTTTTAATTAGTTGAATAAGCTTTATTCACTTGTAGCACGATTTGATATCCCAATAATTTGCTCTTATGGCTAAAACAGACGTGCATCTTTTTTCATGCAGCGAAATAAAATAACACATGTTCTTATGGGAGCAGAAAAACTCAAGAGCTGCATGCAGCCCAGAGCTGCACGATGTCTCTATTCCTAAAATTGCTGTGCAGCATCGCAGTAATAAGTGGTTGTTCGTCGACCGATGCATAGGTTCAGTGGGGAAAATTTCCGTTATGCACAAATAGCATTCAACTTAATCGATTGGAAAGCTTATAATTTCGGTATTAACTGTTCGATCTTCAAAGTTAAGGTCTTTATGGAAAGGATAAATGTTTAGTTTTTTTCATACTACAGAGCAGATTGAGTCCCACATCGGTTTCATTTCACTTTTAAAAATGAAAATATGAATATGAATGAATTGCAAAGTTATTGCCTCAACACTTCTACACAAATATAAAAATAGTCTTCTATAGTTAAATGCAATGGTCGAGACGCCAGGAGCACTTATCTTAGTTTTCCAACATAAAATTGATTTTAATCTAAAAAAATACAAAATCATTAAAAAACGTCGATTTCATTAGCCTAAAAAAATTATAACTTTGCTTCTAATGCTCGGATCTATAAGATTAAGATATTGAAAAAAATTTACAGCCGAATTTATAAAGAAAATTTAAAGGCTTCGTAACTTTTAAATGCCTCTAAGTTGCTCTTAAGTGCGAAATCGGTATCTATAATCAATTTTCACTTTTAAGCAACGTTACTTAAATGCATCTTAACTTAAACGGCATTCACCGCGTTTAAAGGTTACTTAAAGCCATCTAAAATATATTTCGAGACTAATGTTTTTTTTTTTTATTTCAGAAATATAGGTATACCTATGCATGTTTGTGGGTAGAGTTTTCATATTTTTGCTGTGGGTACCTAATGAAAGTTTTAAGATTTGTGGTTTCCTTTAATAAAATGAATTGTAAAATAAATTGTTTCGATTTATTAACATATTTTTCTATCAAAAGGCCAAGAAGTGAATCAAACAATTGAATAATAGAGTTTCTGAACACAAACATCAAAGCATCAGAAACCAAAATGGAATCATGTTTCATTTCGTTTGCATTTAGTATACCAGTTGCTTCTCTTTCTTTCTTATAAATACATGTGCTCATCTTTTATTTGGATTTGTTTGCAAGCTGTCAAAAAACAGCTGAAAAGAACATGTATTAGTGAGTTTTATCACGTTACGTTACATTTCAATCGTTTAGTTAAGTAGCAATGGAAAATTGATAATAGATGAGAATTTAAGTAACGTTATTTAAAGGCAACTTAAATATTTAAGCAAACTTAACTAAATGACCTCTAAGAGGCATTTCAAGAAAATCTAATAAATTCGGCTGTTAAAGTTTAAGTTAAAATACAAAACTACATTTCTGTATAAAAATTATTGATAAATATCAAAAAATTTCATACTTAAAGGGTGTTGGAGTCTTGTGTATGATAATTATTATAGAGTAGGCACATGTGTTTTGAGTGCGGCGCTGCACACAGCGATGCGTGCAGACGTGCTGCACATCTGTTTTAGGCATAGCTAGGCAAAATGACAGATGAATCTCAATTTGTTTTTTTTTCTAGTGAAAAAAAAACTGTCAGAATTGTTTAGATATCTGAGGAGATAAGTACTGCCGTATTCTTTTTAAAAGTAACTTTTTTAGTACCTTAGTATGCAATTTATTAAAAGGGTCTGGTTTATTTTAGTTGAACAATATTCAACAGGAAACATGCATAGTTGGAAAATATTTTATAATTTCTTAAAACATAACGAAATTGTTACGAAAACAAATGATTTTTCATTAGGACTTTTTATGTACAGCGATATTTTCTGTCCTGGGAGGCGATTTTGGTTCTTTGAAAAAGTGAATCGAAAGACTTTTCATGCTTTCACACTAATTCCGATTGCAGTTCTGTGAAAAAGTGAAACCAAACATCAAAAACTTTTATATGAATTATTTTCTTTCACGCCGTCATTTGGGAGTGAATACCCAAAATGAAAACGGGCATACGAACAAACAATGTCAAATTCAATCACATTTCTTTCTCTGTCAAATCCATAAAGAAAAAAAAGTTTTTTCATGCATTTCTCTGTTCTCCTCAAAATAAAAGAAACTTGAGAGAATCGTGCAGTTTTCAGCAAAAATGGCGAGGTGGCTCACACATCGATAATATAATTTTCATTCACAGAACCAGAATTGCTTATTTGTTTTACTTGAAAATCATTGCGTGATATCCAAATGTTTTGTCTATAGGTATTTCCTGTCTCAATGTTACAAAGGTATACAGTCAATATCTCTTTCCTAAGAAATCACTTGAAAGAAGCAATCAATTGGAGAACTTTAGAAATGCAAAATGATTGAAAAAGGAGAACTCTTGGAGTGTCCGAAGAGAACGACACAATTCACACTCAATTCAAAGTTTGTCGTGTTATGCTTTGCACAAGACGTTTGTAGAAAGTAAAGGTACTTTTAAAGTAGCAAAATTGATCTTATTAACTTATTATAATGTTTACTAAATTAAATGTAAAACGAATGTAAAAAATTCAAAACAAAACAAACATGCACTACATTGCACATATGTATGTATATGTAGGTATCTTTATATATAAAAACAAAATTTTATTTTTTTTTCTAACAACAAAAACTTAGACGTTATGAAAATACCAATAAAATTGCACAGCATTATTCGAGTATATTTTAGTACTTAATAATACATAATACATATTATGAAATAGCACTACAGGTAATACTTGCACTGAAATGCCATTTTCCATATTATAGTTACAGCCTTAAACATGGATTTCTGTGAATAAAATTTCGACATCTAATTAGCGTCTAGCCTGCAGCTAAATTGATTATAAGTATGTGATTTCTCTGAAAGGTGAAGACTTTTATTTAGGCTTAAACTAAATCTGATTATTAGTAAGGCCCAAAAGTTATAAATTCAAGTTATAATTTTATATTTCGTTGTTCAAAGCAAATTGTCAATTTTTTATTATATGAATAAACCAATTGTAAGAATTAATTTATCGTTTCTCAAAGTTATTGAAAAATAACCCTTGTTTTTTTTTTGGGATTTCATAAATAGTATAGTAAGCAATTTCCAATAAAACGTATCCGCAACTGCCTATATTTTTGTATTTTTAATATGGTACCCCTGAATGGCTGTCACAACACAAAAGTGAATTTTATGAAAATTAAAAGTGGAAATGAAGCAAAATTATTAACAAATACTAACTTATGTTTAAGTAAAATATGAAATATTACTATATATTTCTATAATTTATGAATTAAATCGAATTTTTCAGTCCATTTTATCTTTGTTTACCGCTTTCAGATTCTAAAATTGATTTTGCAGCTAATAATTAGTACGTTTACATGTTGTCTTGAAGCCAGCTTGAAGCTTGCTTCAACTTTTTGTAAGCCTGGGTCGAGTTGAAATGAGTTTGACTCGACTTGACTGCACTCGAGGAGCGGAGTCGAGTCGAAATTGGTGATGAAAAAACACTTATCTCTATAATACACTGGATAGCGTATCGACATAAGAAAGTTGCTTCCATTTGAAAGATTGTTATATTATGAAGCTGACCACTTTTTTGTATAACAATATGACTTTATAACAATTTTTACAAAATAATCCCCTATGAAGACGTCAAATTTCCGTTCGTTGCTTAATCAGTTTTTATTTTAAGAGTTTTCAGTTTTCATTACAAAAATAGCGTTGGAAAAACTAAAAGAAAGGATCTAAACGCAATGTCTCATCCTGCACTACCAACATCCAATGGACCTGGACCAATTTCATTGCAGTACAGGAGCTTACGACGTAGTTTAATAATAATAGATGGCCTTAGTTTCTATGTCAACAAAGCTTGTTTAGCCCAAGAGTGTCAAGAGATGGCATTAATAATAATAACTCTTTTGCCACTTTGTTGCTGGCAAATGGAGAGGAGTAGGAAGGAAATATGAGCGAGAGGAAGAGTTGATAAGGCAGCGGAATAGTAGGAGGATAAGTCAGGAAGGAACAGGAATAGGTTAAGGGAACAGAGCGAGAAAGGAAGGAATGTCTAGATCCGGGGACGCGGCCTGCTTGCGATGCACAGCTGAGCTCGTCGGATGGGGGGGGAACTTGCGCCCGAAACTAAACCTCAACAGCAATCAAAACACATATCAGGCCTGGTCTCAAAAAATAGGAGCAAATCGGACGGACACTCACCACACACATAAGGGCACTGCTGATGTTGTTTCAGTGTTGGCCATTACCCACCCAACCTAGGAATCTGCGGCCTTGTTTAGATTCCCCCAATTTGGTGGATTATCGGTTTCAAATCATACCATCTTCACCAAAGTCATTCAGCTACCATCGGCACCCCTAAAATTTACGCCTTCAATACGTCATTATTCGCTTAAGCGAACAAGAAAAAAACTATTTTTCATAAATATTGGCGTTTTGAAGTTTTATTAAGAGAATTTAATAATTTTAATATTGAAATAACATTTCATTCTTTTTATTTTCTTTTTAGAATAAAACAAAATCACACAAGCTAATCAAACTAACAACAAAAGCAATGTGAAGCTGGTCAATTTCCCCAAGAATATGCAACAAAAATTTAGCAGGCACCCTTTTTGGCAGCCCATCAATCGTTTAAATTCCCGTCCTATAATTTCCTACCTACAGAGAGCTCTATGAAGGTGGTCTGGTGAAAAGGTAATAAATTTTTTTTATGCGAAACGCGGTTAAACCCTAGGAAAACCCAACAGTTCACTTACAAATAAGTTTATGAAATATTTAGAAAAATACTAATAATAAAAAAATTAAATTAAGTATCTAAGTATATGAAAAAAAAACTTCAACGCCGTTTAAAAACTATGTACATAACTATATATGAAGATTGAACTCGTAAACAATAAATGACATTAATTAATACTTTTAATTGCTGGCGTCTCAAATTTTCTTATTTCCTCTGTTTCACTTTTACCTTAAAATTCTAGCACTCACTTTGATGTTGATGGGTTCTTAAATTTACATGGCGATACCTTGGAAAGACGGTTATCGTCGTTAGGATGGTCTGGTTCTGGTGATACCACTTATTGAAGGGTGAGAGGCAGGTTCAATTATCCTTACTTGAATCGACTTCTATGGACATTCGCCGCACTTCAATCGTGAAGAAAAACGACCTTCTTACAATGCAAACGTGGGAGACTTTTAAGCTAAAGTCTCGCGTGATGTGATTGAGAATTGTATCCAGCAACCGAAACGCATCCACAAACAAAAAAGGAGTACCCAAGAAAAAAGTGTAGAAAGTACTAGTAAACCAAATAAAAGATGTGGCGGCCCAGCGCTCCGCTGGTCAACTGGTACCGCCAGAAGTTCGAATTTGGTTCGTTAATGTTCGTTAATGGCCACCGTAATCTTTCAATTAAAAATTTAACTACGCCACTTGTTTTTTTTTCTTGTATTTTGTTTCTTTTATTTAATTCACTTCGTTAAACGGATTGTAAAAATAAAATATGGGGGGTATGCCTGTATAATAAAACAAAAACATTAAAATTACGCTCAAAAACTACTACCGGCAATATGCAAAAATCGCACCACAAATAGAACGCATCCACGATATGAACAATTACATTAAGGAAAAACACTCCGTTCATAGCCCAACTGGCTACGGCTAACAATCGATTAATAATGACGTTGCTAGATGCTGTAGTTTTCTATGGCACTATCATATGTTTAAACACCTGAACATGCCACTTTTGTTTGTTGTTGTTTTCTCGTATCCTCGCACTTGAAATGCATCATCCGATCCAACATCCAATGTACCCGTTAATTCTATTTTCTCTTTTGAGACCTTTCATATTATTGGTTATGGCTATTCCCCTTCCGATCGTTTGACAGATTAAAAGCAAAACCAAAAGTAGCTCAGATAAGCTACGTCAAGTATCTGGTAGGGTAACCTGTTTTTGCAGCGGTTGCTCTTTGCCAAAAGTAAATGTGCCATTTTGGAATATTTGTGACGTCATGATCATCTTGTCATTTGTTTTGTCATTAACAAAAGACTCCATGTATGATTTAAAGACTTGAATGCATTGTTTTCCAATTTCATAAATTGCTAAATAAATAGAGAATGTAATTAAAGTGATAGAATCAACTGAAATTATTTTTGACGACAGTTGATTGTGACGTCACTATCTTGTTAGTGAGCTACTGAGCATACCCTGTGTCTGCGTGTATCCTAGATTTAGGCTATGCTTCAACCAGATACGATCGACCACTGATCTCAATAATACACCGGATAGCGTATCGATATTAAAAATTGCTTCCATTTGAAGAATTGTTATATTATGAAGCTGACCACTTTTTTTTTTGTATAACAATATAAATGTATAACAAGTTGTACAAAATCATCCACTATGAAGACGTCAAATCTCGATTCGTTGCTCCCCCCAAATCTGCTTGCTTACATTGTTGTGTTTGTAATTTTATTTCATTCGCAAATGGTTAAATGAAACGGAATAACAAACGCAAGGAGTGTGGCAAGGAGGTAAAATCAGAATAAAATACAGACTATGTAATTTCATTTTCCTCATCACATTTATCAGCTGTTTTATTCAACTTCTTTGCAAACTGAAATGATGAACGAAGTCGATGATTCCCATCTGCATATTTACTATTACCAATGTAAACCCCTTTCCAATGATATTATTCTAGTACCATTGGAAAATAATAGCACAAAAAAAGCAAAAAAACTGTTATACATTATAAGGAATACACCACCCAGTGTATATAGAGATCAGTGCGATCGACCTAGGTGGTGAATCTGAAACTCGCATTCACCTCAGCTGTCCTTTAGAAGTGTTAACTGTCACTTTTAAATACCGGGTTCAATAAAGACGTCCGGGCATCGGCAACAACTTTGTTCCAACAAGCAGCTGTGTTGGTTAAAAGATTTGAACACCTTTTAATACAGCTTTTGCATGGAAATAAAACTCGACTAGCAGTCCATATATAGTATGTCAATGACCTTTCTATTGATATAATTGAAATAAAAATAAAAAAATGTACACAATGAATAACTTAATGAAAAAAAAATTATAAAATAAACTCCCACAAAGTTTTTTCCTTTCATAGTATTCATTGGTTTTTCTCTTTCTTCAGATTGAAATTTTGGAAACAGGTTTTTTGTGTTAGTATAGACGTCAAATTATGAAGCCGACCACCTAATTGTCATCTTCAAATGGAAGCAAAAAAACTGTTATATATTATAAGGAATACACTATATAGAGATCAGTGTGAAAACCCTGTGTCGAGGAGTTTGTTTTACAGATCATGCAATATGGTTAGTTTCTTTGCATATTTGTGTACAAATATAGATTTGTTTTGATATATAAGTGTTGTAAGTGATTGTGTTAATTCAATTGAATTTGTTTTGCATTGAAATAAATAAATTAATGCAATTCATTTTTCTAGGATCTTATTACCATTTCAACTCAACTGAAAATGGAGCACTCAACGCAAGTGACGAAAAACCTGGGTCTTATATTCAACCCTATTTCAACTCGAGCTCACAAACCTGCATGTAAACGTAGTAAATAGAAACAAAGGTGTAGGGGTCTGTTGGTAGACTATGGTTAAAGTAAAATAGTCGTCAATTAGTCTGCTATTACACGCGGACTTTTAAGTACATTTTTTTTTAAATTAAATGAGTGCAAAGATAAAATCATATATTTTTTTTTATTTGAAAACATTCAATTGTTACTTAAAAGTCTTCGTATAGTAGCGGACTTATTACACATGGAGTAGTTGACGTTACTTGTGATAATTTAAAAATAATTAATGATTGTATTGCTTCCTTTAATGTTTGTACCTAGTTTTTCATTGGTAATTCTTGCTCACCAATGTTAGCGGAATACCTGAGGTTCAACGACATTTCAAGTATGTGGTAGTATATATAATATAAAATATGCTTGCTAAATTCCAGTTGTATAAACGTGGGTCAAAATTTGATCCATGGTTCAGCATTTTTAAAATCCTATAACTACGGATTAAAACTTGAACCATATTTGTACATCAAAACCTGAACCACATTTTTCTTAAGCCAAGATTAGAAATATAGGTTTTACTTACTATCAGTAACGTTAAAGTGCTTTTCATAAACCTGCGAATAGTTAAGTGGGAATTGCATGAGCAATTTTTTGGTTGCCGATTGATGCGAATTGCCATATATATAAACAACATGAGTTCTCTTACTACGTTTACATGTGGTGTTGAAGCCAGCTTGAAGCTCGCTTCAAATCTTTGTAAGCCTGAGTCGAGTTGAAATGAGTTTGACTCGACTCGACTGCACTCAAGGAGCGGAGTCGAGTCGAAATTGGTGATGAAACACCTGGGTCGAGGAGTGGGTTCCACACATCATGCAGTATGGTCAGTTTATTTGCATATTTGTGTAATCAGAATTACTAGCTCGAATTAGTGGGAAAAGTGTAAACAAATATGAAAAAGTTGGTGTGTGTGATGTAGAAAAAATGATTCGTGGTGAAAACAATCTCGAAGTAAGAACAAAAAAAAAACAATTTTCTGAGAATAGTGGAACTGCTTTGCCTGACAGTCAAACACAACTGATAAGTGTGTACGTGAAACTTTTCACGCTGGTTTGATATCCAACATGGTACGTATATATGTATTGTAATGACTCTCACATTTGTACTATAACGACTCTCGAATGAACTATAACCACTCTCGAATAAACAAAAGACCGAATTTCGGATTAGACAGGACACAAACCAACCGAAGGAGAGCTTTGGTGAACTTTCGAACTTCCAATACTAAACATTAAATCGAAAACTTTGGAAAGAGAAATTTATGGAAAATTTCTCCTATGGAAACCTCTGTAAGAAAATACTAGAACCTTCCAGCATTTTCGGGAACCTTGTGAAAATATAAAAACACATGTCTGATCGGCAGAGGACGCAGTTTATTTTTAATCGTGAATGCGTAAAGTTGGTTTTAATAAAAGTAAAGTGGTAAATCAACTTCAGTGGTAAATAAAAAATTGTTATGTGGTTGTAAAATTAAAGTGTTTTATTTTTTAAGGTAAATAAGTGGACAATTTAATTAAAGTTAATAAGTTTAATTACTGAACCTGAGAGAATATTACATTGGTGTCAGAAGTGGGATAAAACTTAATTTATTTGTGTTTAGATAATTTGTTGTGCTCTAACAATAATTTCAAAAAGAAAAGAACGTGGCTGTGAAAGTGAAAATAAGAAAAAGAAAATGGGTAAAACTCTAACAGCCGAATTTATTAGATTTTCTTAAAATGCCTCTTAGAGGTCATTTACTTAAGTTTGCTTAAATATTTAAGTTGCCTTTAAACAACGTTAATTAAATTCTCATCTATAATCAATTTTCCATTGCTACTTAACTAAACGATTGAAATGTAACGTAACGTGAGAAAACTCACTAATACATGTTCTTTTCAGCTGTTTTTTCACAGCTTGTAAACAAATGCAAGCAAAAAATGAGCACATGTATCTATAAGAAAGAAAGAGAAGCAACTGGTATACTAAATGCAAACGAAATGAAACATGATTCAATTTTGGTTTCTGATACTTTAATGTTTGTGTTCAGAAACTCTATTATTCAATTCTTTGATTCACACCTTGGCCTTTTGATAGAAAAATATGTTAATAAATCGAAACAATTTATTTTACAATTCATTTTACTAAAGGAAACCACAAATCTTAAAACTTTCATTAGGTACCGCCAGCAAAAATATGAAAACTCTACCCACAAACATACATAGGTATACCTATATTTCTGAAATGTTTAAGATGACTTTAAGTAACCTTTAAGCGTGGTGAATGGCGTTTAAGTTAAGATGCATTTAAGTAACGTTGCTTAACAGTGAAAATTGATTATAGATACCGATTTCGCACTTAAGAGCATCTTAGAGGCATTTTAAAGTTACGAAGCTTTTAAATTTTCTTTATAAATACGGCTGTAAATGATTCAAATTTAGTTGAACTTAAGGTAGAACTGAACAAGCGAGGTCTTCCTACTGCTGGAACAAAGATTGATCCTATAATTCGTCTGCAAGAAGTTTTAAGAAAACGTGGAGAAACTCCAGACTTGTTTATATTTGACATTGAAATAGAGGATGAGCAAGAACAAGTAAGTACCCTGGACATAACAACTTTGATGTCTCAGCTGCCCGCGAGCCAAAAGAATCTTCTTGAACAAGGCCAACAACAACGCAATGAATAACAGAATCTTCTTGAACGATTTGATCAACAAAGCCAAGAACAAAAGAATCTTCAAGACCAACAAAGCCAAGAACAAAAGAGTCTGCTCGAAAATCAAGATAAAAAACTTCTTCAGCAATTCCAAGAACAGACAAGTCTGCTCGAAGGTAAGTAAGGTGCCTTTGACAACAGAATTGTTGCTCTTGATGAGCGTGTTGATAAACAATTTTTGACTGTCAAAGCAAAGTTCGAAAAGGTTGAAGATAAAATCGAATGCATTACAAAGGAATTGGATAAAGTAAGGAAAATGAAGGTTCAAGAAAGTTCTGGTGACTGTCCAAAAAGAAAGGAGATGCATCTGTCAACCTTCGAAAATACTTCTTGGTCAATATAAGAAGCAGTTTTCCATTAGCATTCGCCCTGACTAGGGAAGCAGCAGAACAGGCTTTTCAAGCAGTCCATCGAGTAAGAGAGCTAGAAATTGAGGAGTGTTCATTCCAGAGATCAACGTTTCAAAGGAACCAGCGAAATGAACCTACTCGATGCTGGAATTGTAACAACACCGAACATCTCCAACGCAATATAGAAGACCTGCATGTTGGAATTCCAACAAAACTTGACATCTCTAACGCCAGTGCAGATTGCCACCAAAAAGACCATGCAAATCCGACTACAAGCATTGCACTCGTGAAGTCGAAAAGGTGGTTGTTGCCATCCAGAGATTAATAGATTAATAGCGGATTCCACTGACGATTGAAGGAAAGAGGAAGTTATAACTGCCCAACAAGATGACTCTTGATCTGGATTGTATCCATGCCATACATATCAGGGAAAGGGTGACAAGCGACATTACAAAGAAAGCTACACAGTTAGAAAGCACGGGTTTCAAGTGTCCATGGATGTCAGCCATTTCAGACCAGATGAGTTAAGGGTCAAAACTGTTGGACACAGCGTGGTGGTGGAAGGTAAGCACGATGAACGTGAAGATGATCATGGTTACATAAGTCGTCAGTTTGTGCGGAAGTATCAGCTGCCAAAGGGGTATGATGCCAAACACGTCATCTCAACAGATTCAATGGACGGTATCCTAACAATCAAAACTCCCCCAAAGGCTTTGGAGAACGACGAAAGAATAGTGCAGATTTAACAGACTGGCCCCGTGAAATTGAGCGATAATGAAAGTAGAGAAGAAAGGCTGGGTGACATTCGGAAAAGGACAAGAGCAAATAGGAAACTAACAAGTGATCGAATGAAAACGCGACACAACACAAAAGCAACAACGAACGATTTCTAAGCGGTAGATCTTGTGTGGCTTTATAATCCCCACCGTCCAAAGGGACTTTCACCGAAACTTCAACAAAATTGTGAAGCACCAATAAACGATGTCGTCTACCGCATTCAGAGAGGACTAAGAGGCAAAATGAAAGTAGTTCACACTGACCGTTTACAACGTTATAAAGGTGAAGGAAGTTATGGATTTGCTAAGGACGATCAATCCTTAGGAGAAGGCAGTGTAACGACTCTCACATTTGTACTATAACTACTCTCGAATGAACTATAAGTGCCCTATTACACGACGACTCTAAAGTCATGACTTTTTTTGAAATTCAATGAGTGCAAACGAGAAAAAACATCTGATCTCACCTTCACACTCATTGAATTTCGAAAAAAGTCATTACTCATAAGTCGTCGTGTAATAGGGTAATAACCACTCTCGAATATAATTGTTTTATTTTGTAAAGTAAATAAGTGGAGAATTTAAGTAAAGTGAATAAGTTTTATTACCGAACCTGAGAAAATATTACAATAGCAATACAGTCTGTATGTCAGAGTTTACATATGACTAGACATTTGTGTTTTATAATCTTAAAGATAATATTTAAGGTTTTTGATAGAGAAAGATTTGTTAATATTGAGAGTTTTAACATAGATTGATTTTGGAATTGAGTATTGAGTTTCAATATTTCTTAAGATTAATACAATACATTTATATAGCAAAACAAACAATGAGAGTAGTAAGTTATGTCCAGTGATGACATAAAAGAAATAAAAACTTAAAGTTAAGGTTATAGTTTAAGGTTTATATAAAGTTACATTATTGAGTTCTCTACATTGAATTTCTTTTCGTTTCGAATTTCGTTATTTAAAAATTTTTATTTTATATTTTTTTTTTTTTTTTTTTAATTCTCTTCTAGCAATCAATCATTCATCTTGAAATCTCGACAGAAGATTTCAGGATCCTATGGGTCATTAAATTATTATCTATTACTACCTCCGATGAGGTGGAGAAAAAGTTGGACAATCCATCGGAAGCTGGATGGGAGTTAAGATTAACTATCATAATCGGGGATGGGTAAGGAGACTCAAGCCACGAGGTGTTCTTTTGGGAATTATATATTCCTTTGATCAAGTCATTATCTGAAAATTTTAATTTGTGTATGTTTTTTCCATGAGATTAGTAGTGTTCTTGACCAGAGGAATAATACCTGAATTAATATAAATAAATGCGTTTGAGTATCTTTTATTTCTAGTTTTGAATTTTTTGCCGATGCAAAGGCGCACAATTTTCCGTTCAAAAACCTCTAATTCTCTGAAGACGGTGGGAGAAACGCTGAACCATACCGGGAAAACATAGATCAGTACCGGTCTTATTAAATAAAAAAATAAAATAAAAAAATTTGGTGGCACAACAGCTCGTGGAGAACCAGGGCCTAGTGACTTACAACTCTCAACCATTACTGTGTGCGTGTTATTGGCAGGAATGGAGGGGACCTACAATTTTTTGCCGATTCCGAACGGCTAGATGAGAAGCATTTATTCATGACAAGTATACTCTTGGAGGATTTGTCAGTTCCTCGCAAGAGGCAGTACCTCGCGAAAAAAACATTTCGGTTTTTAGGTGGCAGCGGCTGGGAATCGAACCCAGACCACCAGCACTAACCATCATGCCACGAGGTACTACCGGGCTTATTAACGTCTTATAAAAGAGGTTTTGCCTTCTTATTAAGCATAGGGTGCCTCAGAAAGGGCATTCACATATAAGACATTTTTCTGGCTTTGCTTTTATTGTTTCGGGCGTGGTTGTTGAATTTCAGTAAGCTATTGAATTGGACGCCTATTTCAGGTGTTTTTTTTTTTTTTTTTTGAAATTCATTTTTATTTTGCATTTTCTTAAAACTATCTTAAAGCTAGACAAAACTAACTATCTTAATACTAAATCCAAGTCCGGGTTTATTTTTTACCGAGAAGAATTTCAGGTGGTTTTGAACGCAATGTTAACGTTGTCTAGAATTAGCTTAAGGTTTTTGCTTTCCTTGACTACCCCTGGTAGTCCTTTGCCACTCACATTTCTAAAGCAGATAGCCTCGGATTTGCTTTTATTAATGTGGATACCCCATTTTTTGTAATAGTCATTGATTATAACCAGATGTTTTTTTTATGAAAGTGCAAAGCCTCAGAACGGTAGTCTGCAGAAGCAAAGACTATGGTATCGTCTGCGAAAAGGATAGCTTCTGACTCTATGAAATATGAAATCATGAAGGAATAGGTTATACAGCTTTGGCCACAAAATAAAACCTTGGGGAACCCCCCGGGAGGAAGGACATAACTCAGATTTGTTATGTTGTAGCTGGATGAAGAAAGTTCTGTTAGAGACGAAACTGTGGATCATGTTAAAAAGGTGTGGTGGTTATCCCATTTGACTAATTTTAAACATCAACCCATCCCTCCAGACGCTATCAAACGCTTTCTCGATATCAAAAGAGCAGGCCGTGGTGCATTTTTTTCAACTTTAGGTTGATTGTGCCTTCGTTATGTAGGTACAGGAGTGAGTGGACTGTGGAATGACCTTTTTTAAAGCCAAACTGGTGGTCAGGGATGAATTCTATGTTGTCCTCGGAATGAGTTTCCAAGTTTTCGAAGATGAATTCTTTCTAGAATTTTCCCGACATTCGATAAGAGGGAGATTGGTCTCATATTATTTAATGTATAGATTTTGGGTTTTTCAACTAAGGGAAGTATTTTACCAGATTTCCATATTTGAGGGATATAGCCATTGTTTAAACGATTGTTAAAAATAATTGTTAAAAACTGTAAGGCAAGTGGAGAGATTTTTTAAGGACAAAGTTGGACAAGTTGTCTGGTCCGAGGGAAAGTTTTGCTTTAAGACTCTTGATAATGCTGGTCACTTCGGAAATGGAAGTGAATAGGTGGTTGTTTTGATTGATGGCCGAGTTGTTTTGGGAGAAAATAAAGATTTTCTCCGGTTTGGACTGGTTCAACCTGATGATTTCATCATAAACTGTGTTTCATATAATAGGGTCATGAGATGATATCCTTTCGAGGTAAATTTCTTTATAGAAGTCTCTGAAGGCCTCAATCTTCCCGGCCTCATCGTTAATGGTATGCCCTTCGACAGATATTTGGTCACAAATGAATCTCTTTTTTTTCCTGTTAACTTTGCAGCTTCTTTAAACGCTTGAGGACCTGGCTTGACATTAGCGAGGTTAAGTCCGATTTGGTTGTAGAGCCAAATACTATTTTTTTCTTTAGTGGTGGTTTTTAATAAATAGATCCTGTTTGCGAAAGCTCTCTATTCATTATTTACTCTGTTGAGGGAACTGTGAAAAATTTTTTCAGTTCTTTTTGCCATAAATGTTTTGTTTGGTAAAGGGCATTGATATCATTCAGGAGATTGTTACATTTCTTGAAGCCTCTGGGTAGGTTAGTAGAATGGAGATCTATTGTGTTAATAACAGTATCGTTAAGGAAGGTGATTTTCTGGTCATTTTGGAGATTCGATAATTAGGTGAAAGGTAAAAGCTGATTTGAACTTAGAGTAAGGTCTAAGTCGCTTCTAAAACTGTTCCAATTGGTGTCTTTGAACGATCTTCCAATTTGTGGTTCTGCAATTGAGAACATAGAATCAGAAAGGGTCAGGAAGAGAATAGCTGGGAAATGATCGCTAATAGATGGTGGAGTATTTATTGAGAAGTTTACTATCAAAACTGTTAATGCAGTTAGGAGACACTAGGAAGTGGTCCAGGTATGCAGAACTTGTAGGAAAGGTTGGGTCATTTGGGGTAGTGTTTATTAGTTGCGGATTGTGGAGGTTGAACCAATTGATAATGTTCCTTCCATTACGGCTGATTTTGGAATCGTTCCAATTGGGCTGTCTAGCGTTGAGGTCATCACCTAGTATTGCTCCATCGAAGGATTCCGAGAGGGTGTTGATTTTAATAAGTTCTTCAAGAAATCGGGTTGGTTGACATTGGAGGGAAAGTATAGTGATCCCAGGATTATTATTTTTTGATGGTTGTTAAGTTGGGAAGTGAAATGGGGGTGTATTCTAAATAGTTTTTAATAGCAATAGCGACACCTTGGTCATGTGGGTTGGATAGGAAGTTATAATTATCCAAGTTTACTTTATGTCTATTTGAAAGATGAGTTTCCGGGATGAACGCCATCGCTATGTCGTTAGCAAACTGGAATTTGTTTAAGTTCAATTCTCTTGCTTTCTTAGGGATGAAATGTTATAGGTAAGGATTTTAAGCGCCATTATGGTGTATTAAAGAGAACATCGTTAAGGAGGTTTAGGTAATCAAACCTTTTTTGTTGCAGCGAGTTGCAGTTATTAATATATTTTACAAAATTTTCGATTTTGAGAAAAAAATCGGAAACACCGATTCCGAAAAGGTCCTTGGAAACGTCGAAGAATTGACCTAGGAAGTTTGGCCCTTTTGGCTGGGAGGAACTCAAAGGTCAAAAAAAATAATTGATTTGATTATGAGAAACCCAGGTGAATGGATTGTTTTTAGTCGAAGTGACTTGCATAGGAAATTTGTGGTAAGATAGAGTTAGACACATTTTTTGAGAAGGCAATACCGTTGACTTTCTTTTGTTTTGCTTCAAGAATACTTTTCTCTTTAGTCTGAAGGTAGGCTTTATATTTTGGGCAACCTTTATAATTGGCGGGATGTTCACCATTGCAATTGGCGCAATGGGCCTTGGAGCCCTAAGGCTAGTCGCGCATATGCAATTTTCATTTTCAATACTGTGGTTGCAAAATTGAGTTCTATGGATTCGTATGAGACTCCGTGCACATGCAGAAACTATCCCGTCGTCCATTCGAGCAACTTTTCAGTTTGTATTTTGGCACAAACTAAACGATATGTAACTGCGCGGACATTTAACCAAATAGTTGCGGATATTTAACCACATCGTTAAATTTTGTTCTCTGTGCGAAAGAGAACAAATGTATGTTTACTTTAATTTGCTGAGCAAAAGAATAGGACGAAGGCGATAATATTTTTCTTTGAATGTATGAGATAGAAAAACTGAATAAACATTGTCAGTGTGTTGGTTAAGTTCGTTGCGATTGCTTGTGGAGTTGCTCATGTGCGCGCTCAGTAGTCAACTTGTGACTAAACTATTTTGTTGCGGTAGCAGTTGCATGTGCGCGACTAGCCTAAGACTCCCCAACTAACAAAATTGCTTCGTTTTTCAGACATTAAAGTGTTATTTGTTTCTATAGCGCTCCATTTAGCCCTCTGATAAAAAGTAAATACTTTATTAGAGCATAACTGAATCCTTAAATATTTTCTGGTGCAAATTACATCAGCTTGATAGAAGCGATGTTCCAATGTTTCTTTAATCTCACAAGCTTTAATCGGCCATTTTATAATTTATATTCAATTTAGCACCTGAGCACATATATTTATTATTATTGTCAATGTTTAAGGTTGGTATTAATTAATGAATCTATTATATCTCTATTTATTTAATTAAAAATATGTGCTTGTTATAGGCATACTAATCTATTATTTTATATTTTTCTTGAAGAAAGTTTCTTCTTATTAATGCAAGCTTCTTGTCTCATACGAGACAATTCTAGATAAAAGTGACTCCAATTTATTGCATTGAACTATATATCAGAGATTGGTGGAGAGGTTAGCTAGTTAGACAATTGGTTCAGAGGGACACGGGTTCGAGTCCTGGTTCGAGCAACAAGTTTTTTGTATTTAATTTAATGTGAACTTCCTTAAGACTATTATAATTAACTCCGTAAAGGTGCAATAGGAGTGAAAAAAGGTCACCTTTCATTGGTTGAATGAAAACGAAAAGCATCTATGGAGGAATAAGGAAGCGAAATTGTTAGTTGGGCCTTTAACCGGGCATTCACTTGGGGAGTGGCTGCCGTCGCATTTAACACATTTATAATGTTTGCCACAGTTTTTGGACAAGTGGCCGAAACCTTGGCATCGCCTACATTGTAGGACACCGTTGTTTCCTCTGGTTTCTCCCATGTTATTTTGATGTTGTAAATGTAACTTTTTTTTATTATCTTCTGGAGATCCTTAACTAATTCTCTAATATTTGTATCTATAAGGAAAATCACTGGACAAAACTTGAACGTATTAACTTTAGGATGATTGGTGATGAAAGTTCCTGGGGTGAGTTCTCCTTCGTCGAGTAGGCGTTTGGCGTTGTTGCTGGTTGAAGCGAAGTTGCTGGTGGAGGCGAAGTTCTAGGCAGTGTTGGTGGTGGCATCTGAGGTGTCGGTGGTGGTAGTTCCAGTAGCAGTGGTGTTTGTGTTGGCGTTTTATTCTGTAGACTGTTCTTCAGAAGCGTCACTTGGTTGGGTTGGGATTTTGTTGCGTGCTTGGACGTCAATGTGGTTCGTTTAGTGAATTGGAGGTCACTTAGAATAGCAAATTTGTTAGCTGAGTTGGCTTCTAGAGCAGAGGGTGGGCATGGTGGCACTATTATGCCGTTCATAGCTTGAGACCAGGAATCTGACTCCTCTTTTTGGAACTCCATGGAGGGAAGATGCACCATTTCTTTTGCACGTTTGCTTTTTGGATTTTGGGGCGATGTGTCACATTTCCTAAGCTGCAGCAGGACCTACGTGGCACGTGCCCTGTTGGGGCTGTTTTAGTGTTGTTGGGGTACGGCATTGCTGTTTTTGCCTTTGATCAGTACTTTGCCCTTTTTATGTGGGGCGGTCACTGAATCACTTGTGGTATCTAGCTTTGCGTCTTGTAGACAAGAGTGATAGGATATAAGCATGTGGTTTCTTGGGAAAACCCTTCAAATTGCTTAAAGCGTGAGAATTAAGCCCACAATTATTTTAGGATGCAAAGGTAAAACCTTTATTTATCAAAAAATTAAAGTATACTTTTAAGATTTTGTAAAATGGTTAGAATTATTGCGGATTAAAAATTTTTCAGTCCGTGCTGGATGACTCTCACTCTCGAAACTTCCTGCGTTTCTCGATATCCAACACGGGTGACACTCAGGTTTGCTAATGTGTATCATAGAGTACCTATATTATCTAGAGTCGCAACTCAGGGGGTTGGTTCTCTTTCACGCTACAAGCTGAGTTGTGAGCACTTTGTCCAAATTTCCTAGCTTGTATTGGTTGTTCCGTGCATTTTAAATGGGGACTGCACCAACACAATGAAAGAAATGTTGCTACAGTGCTCAGTGCGCAAATTTTGTGGACTACCGCGCTCAGATATTTAAAATATTAATCCGTTGAATTCAAAAATTGAAAATATTTTTTGTTTTTTCAATACAATTAGATTTTTAACTCTTTAGGAACAAAAGGTATGCAAAATATAGCTTTTTGTTGCTTCTGGCATACAAATAAAATAATATTTCTGTATATTTTTATTAAAATTAAAGAAAATTCATTCAAAAAGTAGGAGTGTACCCTTGAAACTCAGTGCGTACGTGCCCTACTTGTACCATATCAAATGTGGACAAGTAGCTCAATATTTTGACAGATGAAAAAAGGGTAAAAAAAAGTTTTATAATTGTGGTAATTCGATCGTTTAAAAACATATTCTAATTGAAACTTATTCTTTTCAGAAATTACATCTTCTCAGAGCAGAGGCGCAACACAACAAAACCAACAGTTTAGTCCCCAGCAATCGCAGCAAATGCAACCTCAACAGGAAACGCAGCAACAAGCTCAACAGGAAACCCGACAACAACGAAAAAGAGACGAAAAGGATGTAAATATACCCCGGAAGGACAGAAGCCCACAATAGAAACTCAGGGGCCACCTCATCTCACATTAGTCCGAGTCCTTTTGGTTTCGATGCCAGTCACTCTATGTATCGAAACGTGTTGATGTCTACGTCCTACATTACATTACTATATCACCTGCCAATGGCACGTTATCATGCTCCCGAAGATATCTCCCGGAATCTATATTATATACATACCAGCAAATGCAGGCTGAGCAGCAGGCACAGCAACAAGCTCAACAACAAGCTCAGCAACAAGCATAACAACAAGCTCAACAGCAAGCCCAACAACAGACCCAACAACAAGCTCAGGAACAATAGCAACAGCAGCAGCATGCATCAACAACAGCAATAGCAGCACCAACAAAAGCAGCAGTATGACTGGTATACCTGCCACAGTGGCAGTGGTAATCCAAACGATAGTCGAAGTCCACCACCCCAAAGACATGTGCATACGCGCCATCATACGCACGTTGGACCTGGCTATGTTATGTATCCGCCACCCTATGGAATCAAGTGAAGATAAGTTAGTAGAATAAAACTAACCCAAATCCAATATCATTGATTGTTTTCAGAAGAGAAGAAAAAAGTTTTTTAAAAAATGTTCGGTAAAGTTTCTTGTAGTTTTTTCACTTTGAAAAATAATATTTGTTAAATTATTTTACAAAACCAATCAAACATTTTTATCGTAGACAACATATTCTAATTGAAACTAACTCTTTTCAGATATTACATCTTCCCGGAGCAGAGACGCAACAGTCTGGGTCACATCAACAGCCTCCCGGCTCACAAATGAAGCTTGAAGATCAACCAATGTCGGCACAACATCAACAGTAGTTCAGTCACCAGCAATAGCAGCAAATGCGGTCTCAGCAGCAGGTACAGCAACAAGCTCAACAACAAGCCCAACAACAGGCCCAACAGCAAGCTCAGCAACAACAATAGTACAGCAGCAGCAGTAGCAGCAACAACAACAACAACAACAACAACAACAACAACAACAACAACAACAACAACAACAACAACAACAACAACAACAACAACAACAACAACAACAACAACAACAACAACAACAACAACAACAACAACAACAACAACAACAACAACAACAACAACAACAACAACAACAACAACAACAGCAACAACAACAACAACATCAACATCAACAACAGCAGCAGCAGTGTGGCTGGTATACCTGCCACATTGGCAGTGGTAATCCGGCCGATAGTCGAAGTCCGCCACACCAAAGACATGTGCACATACACACCATCATACGCACGTTGGACTTGGCTATCCTTTGTATCGGGCGTCCTATGAAGGTGAGCTTTAGCTTTAAATTAATTCAGTTTAAACAAAAACTTGCCCCACCAAACGAAAAATTAAAAAAAGAGGCTATGTAAGACCCACACTGATAACTTGCCATTGGTGAACTCAGCAGCTAGAAGCCCAAAGTTATTTTATTTTAAAAAATCTACAATTCAAGATCTCCGTTAACGTTTTAAGATGTTTAATATGCAATCAAGTGAAGATAAGATCAGTTTCAATTTCAATGTTGCTTTATAACATTTCAATTTACGATTGGCTAAAAAAATAAATTTATAACTATAAGATAAATACATTGATAAATGAATTTATCATTGATAAATGAATTTATCTTATGGTTTTACAAAACCAATCAAATATCAATAATGAACTTGTGTATAGAATTTAATTAACCCGAAGCCAATACCAATTTGTGTGATCTCAGGGTATTTGGGAGAAAAAAAAATGTCAACGATTTTTGCTAAAGTTTCTTGTATTTAGTTTTTTTCGTTTAAAAGAACTACATGTTGATTTTTTTTACAAATCCTATAAATTATTAATTATTATGAACTAGTAGTAATATTTGAAAGAAATGGTATTTGATTTCAATTTCAGTCAGCGGTTCAAAATTTGGTTTTTGGTAAGAGTGTACCTATATATTTACATATATGTTTGAACTTGAAAGAACTGGTATTTGTTTTTGGGTGTAACTTCCAAAGTTATTATTCTAGGATAATGGTTGATACATCCCTAAGCTCTAATTTGAATCCTCTTCAAATTGGCGTTTACCAATTTCAATTCCAGTCACCGGTTCAAAATTTGACTTTTGGTAAGAGTGTACCTATGTGCATTTGAAAAAAATTATATTTGATTTGGGTGTAACTTCCAAAGTTATTATCCTAGAATAATGGTTGATACATCCCTAAGCTCTAATTTGAATCCTCTTCAAATTGGCGTTTACCAATTTCAATTCCAGTCACCGGTTCAAAATTTGACTTTTGGTAAGAGTGTACCTATGTACATTTATATTGCAATTTGAAAAAAATGTTATTTGATTTGGGTGTAACTTCCAAAGTTATTATCCTAGAATAATGGTTGATACATCCCTAAGCTCTATTTTGAATCCTCTTCAAATTGGCGTTTACCAATTTCAATTCCAGTCACCGGTTCAAAATTTGACTTTTGGTAAGAGTGTACCTATGTACATTTATATTGCAATTTGAAAAAAATGATATTTGATTTGGGTGTAACTTCCAAAGTTATTATCCTAGAATAATGGTTGATACATCCCTAATCTCTAATTTGAATCCTCTTCAAATTGGCGTTTACCAATTTCAATTCCAGTCAGCTTTCTTCTAATTTCCCAAAAATTTCATTTTAGGACTTATCCTTCTTCAAAATGCCGATTGAATTTTACTTCGTTGCATAAATAAATATAGAAAAAAAAAATTGAAACATTTTTTTTTAAATATTTGTTTGTTTACAGCATTGCAGAGAAGATGGAAACTGACGAAGATATGATTTGTAAGTTATTTACATACATCATAAACCAAATTAAAGGAAACAAATTGTATTATTTCCAAACATTGCGTTGTCATCATCGAGTTTGTTGCGATGAATTTTGACAAATGCCAAATGACCCTCAATTATTTTTTTTAAACAGCTGAGGTTTTTGTCTGCTTACGCGTCCATATAATTTTGCAAAGTTGATTCTTACAGTTCTGCTGGAGACACTAACACCAAATTCCTCTTTGTAGGCATAACAACAACAATAGTTTAGTCACCAGCAATCGCAGCAAATGCAGGCTGAGCAACAAGCTCAACAATAAGCTCAGCAACAAGCATAACAACAAGCTCAACAGCAAGCCCAACAACAGACCCAACAACAAGCTCAGGAACAATAGCAACAGCAGCATCATCAACAACAGCAATAGCAGTTACAACAAAAGCAGAAGTGTGGCTGATATACCTGCCAGTGGTAATCCAGACGATAGTCGAAGTCCACCACCTCAAAGACATGTGCATACACACCATCATACGCACGTTGGACTTGGTTATGTTGTGTATCCGGCGCCCTATGGAATCAAGTGAAGATAAGTTAGTAGAATAAAACTAACCCAAAACCAATATCATTGATTGTTTTCAGAAGAGAAGAAAAAAGTTGTTTGACAAATATTCGGTAAAGTTTCTTGTAGTTTTTTCACTTTGAAAAATAATATTTGTTAAATTATTTTACAAAACCAATCAAACATTTTTATCGTAGCCACCATATTCTAATTGAAACTAACTCCTTTCAGATACTACATTTTCTCGGAGCAGAGACGCAACAGTTTTCTGCAGCAAGTACAGTCTGGGCCACATCAACAGCCTCCCGACTCACGATAATTTCAACGTAATTAAAGTATCGGTGCTGGTGATTTGAAGTGCAACCTTCCCAGGGGAGCTGCTGACTTCACCACTCAGATCATCGTATTGAACCACTCACCAGTGGTCGAACGGTTACACCCCAGTGTTGAATTGCTACACTGCTCACATTGCTTGCAATCAAGCAAAAATCAAAGGCAGATCTTCGTTCAAGAAAAAACCAAATGACATATTTATATCTGTGTTAAAATGACAAATTTATTAATCTTCTTTAAGTAGTATTAGTAATTATATATTATTGTTTTTTTAAACTGATCAATACAGAATGTTATCGAACCATTGTGAACAGCATTTAAAATAATTAAAGACATTTTTTTTTACCGGCTTGAACAGTTGCTTAAAAAAACGAGTTTTTTTTTTATGAAGTTGGGAAATTTAAGTTTAATTTTAAAGCGAAAAAAATATGTAGAGTAGTTGCCTATTTTTTTTATCTACCTAGGAGTAAATTGAATAAGGTCAATTTCCTTGTAACGCTTTCCTTCCAGTTAAAAGATAAAATTAGTTAAAAATTTTAAAATTACCTATGAGAACTTATGTACGAGTAGTATTTGATTTTTATAGTCTTAAGGGCTAGAAGGCTGAAATTTAGATAGATTATAGAAATTATTTCATATATATTTTAATTCCAATCAGTTCATGCGAGGATCGAAAATCTAAAAGTTTAATAGTAGGAATCATTAATAACAGTTTAAAGAATAATTTACCTATTTTTTTTTAATCGAAGTCCTTAGAGCCGTTTTTGAAATAAATAAACTTCTTAAATGGTTGTATGGCAAAAGTACCGTTATTTGTAAGCTTAAAATTTTTACAATTTACTATTGATTTCCACTCCCAAAATTTGAAGAAAATCGCTTTCGTGGTTTAAGCTACTCATTAAAGTACAGATAGACAGACCGAACACCAACAGACAGAGTGGATTGTGCTACCCACTTTTTTGGTGTTCTCTATCATCGTAATGACATGTTTGATTATTACCTCAAATTGTTTTTCAACAATCCAAAACTTGCTATTTATTACCTATGTATATATATCTCAAGTAAAAAGATTTTTTATTTATCAGCAAAAATTTTTTGAATTTTATTAAAACTTCTTAAGCAAACATACATATAAAAGCATCTAATAAATAAATTGTAAATTTGGATATAAAATTAAATACAATAAATAAATTGTAAATTTGGATATTAAATTAAATACAATCAAAAAATATGACAACAATAATACAATAATTCAGCAGCAACATATTCACATAATTTGTTGATGGCAAGTTTAAGTTTTTCATCGTATTCCTATAAAACTTTTTCAAGGTATGTTTTTAATTTCTATACCGAAAAAAGACAATAAAAACATGGAAAATAATAAATAAGGATTGTTCTGTTTTGAAAGTTTTATTTTCTTATACGGAATATTAAAACGCCTCTTGTTTTGATAAAATTTACTTTAAATTAAGTCATAAAAGCCAAAAGCAACAAATTGAATTGTAGGTCATATTGAGAAGAAAATGCTATGCGAAAATGTATATGCAAAAAATAGGACTTATGATTAAGAAGCAATTTTTTTTTTAATTTGATAAATTGATTTGAAAATTAAAACAATACAAAAGGCGTTCACTAGTGTCTTTCTTTGTCAAAATAGAAGACTAACATAAAGAAAAAACTACAAAATACACATATTATCGTTTTCAATATAATGAAAGCCACAAACGCTTTCGAGTCCTTAAACCTTACATTTTTTTTAAAGCTTATACAACTCATAGGGAATTCTTACCGAATGTTGGTTTATGTTGTTCACTTATGTGCAATTTGGTTGTATTGCACATTGGTCTTTGATGTTGAAGAATTTTCCTAACAACTTCTTGGTCATCGGAGCCAGTTGCAATAACATTGTCAGGTGTTGAACTAGCGTACTCAATATCAGAAAACTACGGAGATGTAATGGAGATGTTGCTTCCGACGGAGCTTACGGATGCTTTACGGTTAAAGTCTGAAAAAAGGAGAATTTATAAGATTTATTTATAAGCAAAGATCACTTTTGGGTCACTTCCTACACTTTGTTTTGAATGCCAGTTGTATTCTCATAGGCAGGACTGCCAGTAATTGGTTATTATTTGGCATTTCTGATTTAACTGGTGTATTTTTTGACTCCATGTTGGCAACTAAACTATGATAAGTTCCATCAGCTGTGTCAATGTTAAGCTTTGGTAGAATTTTACAACCTAATTGAGGACCGCACTCTGGATTGGTGGATTGGAAGTTTTTAGATTTTGTGTTAAATATTAAATGACTTTACCTGTACCGCATTGCTGCTTTCGGGTTAGCAACTGGAATATTACGAGGTGGTTTACGAGGTGGAGTAGATAGGTTTCTTGGCTTATACTCTACACGAGTACCACTTAAACGTTTTTGTAACAAACGTCCAACATTTTTGTCACTGCTCCTGGAATTTGTGTTCAATAAAGATTGTTAAAATTCTTCGGTTAGACTATCAATTTCGCTGACACTATCCATGAAGACGAGGGAATGTGATTGTTTGGGAATGTTTTCGGTACCACCGTCAATAATCGTTTGTTCTGCTGTCATTTGCTTCTTAGATGGAGGACTTTTACGATGAATTTTATGTTTGTTCACACGCACCTCCGATACTACACAATTATTGTGTAATTCTTGGATTATGTGAATGAGTGGTGCTTTTGAATTGCGGCTTGAATGTTTTAATGTACTTATCGCTGTAAGTGTTCGAGAAGGATCACTTTTCGATTGGACATCATGCTTTTTTTTTTGCATTCAGTGGAAAAGTCTCTCTGTTCCTCATCTTGCTGTTATTGTTTGACACATCTGAAATCTAAAATAAAAAAAAATATTGTTTTAGTATCTATGCCACAGATGATTTTTTTAAAATGTTCAAATCCTACGAACCAGTTTCTGAAAATCTTAAAAATTTAAGTTCAACATATTAAGAATGTATTGGGCAGATTACGTGGAGGAAAAAATAATTATTGTATTTTATTACTAACCACAGAGCTTGTACTTAAAATATAAATTGAAATATCATATTATATTATTCATATATTATATTTTTTCAAAAGCTTACATATATAACTCATAGGGAATTCTTACCGTATGTTGGTGTATATTCTTTAGTATGTGCAATTTGGTTGTAATGCGCATTAGTCTTTGATGTTGAAGAATTTTCTTAACAACTTCTTGGCAAGTTCTTCGTCATCGGAGCAAGTTGCAATAACATTATCAGGTGTTGAATCAGAGTACTCAATATCAGAAGGATGTAATGGATATGTTGCTTCCAACGGTGCTCACGGATGCTTTAGTCTGAAAAAAGGAAAATTTATAAGATTTAAAGATGATATAGTAATTAAAACTCTGCCTAAATCGCCATTCTTTCGGAGTTACTCCAAAAACATATACTTTCAGACAAAGAGCAATAACCAAAGTTTAACATTAAGTAAAATCATCGATGCGGATTGTAAGGAGAAATCCTATATGGTGTACATAGTTATATGCATTTTAGTTTTAATTTTTATCATAATAATAACAGCAGCTATAATTGTTATGCGAATTACAAAGAAACGAAGGAAACGCATTATGGATGTTGTGCTACCAGAAACACGAACTTATAAGGAAACAGAAATTATTTATCAAATTGAAAATTCTGGCTTATTGAAGACTGATTTGTAAAAAAAAAAAAAAATCCAATGCTGATATATTAATTATGTTGTAATTATATTGTTTGTGCACAAAACTTACCCAATAGGCAGATAAGATTCCAAGGCTTGATTAACAGTCAATATTGATTCGGAGAGTGCGAATCCCTTTGACAGCAAAGCATGATGATTTGTGAGCGTGTCTTCGATTGTCGATAGGTCTTCGACTTCTTTGTCATCTAGATGGATATATAAAATTTACTAAATTTAGTGAATAAACGAAAAGAACATTATTTACTAAGATGCTATTTATACAAATTAAATTAAAATGTTGTAATTTATATATTATGTAAATTTTTTTGTTTTTAATTTTTGACCATTTTTATTCCTGGGATCTCAATGTTCAACTTATTCTCTGTATTTTAAAATATTTCTTCATAGATTTTCTCATTAAATTTCAATTAATTATTTTTTCAAATTCAAGTTCTGAATCACAGAGATCTTGTTTTTAAAATTCAAAGCATAATTTCAGCAACAATTTATGCTCTTATTTGAGCAGACATCAGCTTTTCTATTTAGTTAAAAAGCCAAATAAAAATTAATAGAAAATCAGAACAACAATACCTGGCAAATTTAAATCCTTTTTCATCAAATTAGCACTGCACATTCCTCCTAAATAAGCCAGTTCATGTTCCAAACGTATTAGGCAAGAATTCTTTGCATTCATCTGTTTTGAAAAATTAATAAAAAAAAAAACTATGTAGCTATGAAACATTAACATTTTTTGTAAACTCTTACCGCTGTTGGATTATCATAACCAACAACAAGACACTTGAATCCAAAACGGTTACTATGCGGATCCTGAGCGTAAAGAGAAGCTGTCTCCAAAGAAAATTCCACCAGATTTCCAGGCAAAATCATAATATTTTGTGGCCAATTGCTGACACTGTAAATATAATTATCACAAAAACTAAAACCGACAGAAAAGACCTCTGTGGCTTATGTATTAAACTTCTTTATGACAACCCAATCGTTGTCATTTGTATTAGCATTTGCACCATGACCTCTAGTATAGTTTGTCAAAATGGCATTTTTGCAACTGGAACGTTGCATAGACATGTTATTTATTTATTTATTTATTTATAACTCTAACAAGTACATTGACTTTCATAGAATATCTTAAAATTAAACTTAAAACTAATTAATTAAATATTATTTAAAAGTAAAACTTTACATTCATTTCGACTTAAATGGAATTCTAGCAAATCTTCAAATTGATTGAAACATGAAGCGGAATTGCAAATAGGATTATTAGAACCATAATTAGTATTATGTCTAGCAATACAAAAGAAGTCGTTTTCTCTAAGTCGTTGGGTACGCACTGGAGCATAGATATTGAATAATGACAGTAACTTTGGGCTATCGATATGGTTACAAATAATATCCCTAGCAAACATTGCGAAATAATAAACTCGTCTGTTATGAAGTGGATTTAACCCAATTAATTGGCATCTAATATTATAAGAAGGCATTTCAGAATACAAGTATGTTTTTCGCAAAGCAAACTTTGTAAACCTTTTCTGAATTCGTTCAACTCTTAATGATCTATTGTTATAGTAAGGTGACCATATTATACAGCAATATTCAAGATTTGCCCGAACCAAAGACACGAACAAACACTTCAAAGTGTAAGGGTCACTAAATTCCTTGGAATTTCTGAAAATAAAACCTAGCATAGCGTTAGCTTTCGAGATCAAAAAATCAATATGCAAGGCAAAACTTAATTGAGAATCAAAAACAACTCCTAAATCCTTTAGCATCGTAACACGAGTGAGAGCACTTTGAGAAATTTTGTATTCAAATGAAATTGGATTTTTAGATCGAGTAAATGTCATAACAGAGCATTTAAGAATGTTCAGATGCAAGCAATTGATATTACACCAATTTGTAAGCCTATTAATGTCAAGTTGCAGCTTGGTACAATCTGACTGAGATTTTATTTGCCTAAAAATCTTGCAATCATCAGCAAAAAGTAGTGCACTAGAGTCTAAAATAAACCCTGGTAGATCATTTATAAACAAAAGAAAAAAGAGAGGACCTAAATGGCTTCCTTGTGGAACACCTGAGTGATTAAAAATAGCTTTCGAAAGATGCGAGCCTAATTTAACATATTGTTTACGGTTGGTTAAATAACTCATAATCCAGGTTAATAAAGTAGAGTGAAAACCTAAGCTTAATAGTTTACGCTCTAAGATATGAAACTGCACACGATCAAAAGCCTTCGCAAAATCTGTGTAGATAGCATCAACTTGAAAGTGTTGTTCCATACTGTTAAGACAAAAGTTGGTAAAAATCGCCAAATTTGTTGTTGTGGATCTACCACTCACAAAGCCATGTTGGTCCTCTGAAATAAATGATCGAGTGACAGAGTATATTTTTCGCTTGACAATTGCTTCAAATATTTTAGGGACCAATTGTAATTTTGCAATAGGCCTATAGTTTTGAATATCCTGCTTAGAACCGGATTTGTGAATAGGAGTGATAAATGAGTATTTCCAGCAGTCCAAAAATAAACCAGTAGATAAAGAAAGATTAAAAATTTTATGAAAAGGCATAATAAGATTATATCTGCAATTTTTAATGAATATAGGTGGCAAGTTATCAGGTGGTAGACAATGAGAGCAATCAAGAGATGAAAGTTCACTTAAAATATCATCCTCAGAAATATAAAGATTTCCCAAATTAATAAAGGAGTTTTCAAGAATTGATTCAAAATTAGATTCTGGTTCAGCAGCATAGTTAGATTGGAAGAAGTTTGCAAACATGTCACAAATACTTTTCAAATCACTACTAACTTCGGCATTATATTTCATAGAAAGAGGTATACCAACTGACTTTCTTTTCGTATTAAGAAAGGACCAAAAAGCCTTGGGGTTGCTCTTTATTTTAGATTCAACGGACAAAATATGCTGCCGATAAAGAAATCTTTTTAAGAACTCATATTCTTTTCTCAATCGACTAAAAGTAACATGATGCGAAGGATCATATAAACTTTTTCTGTACATACGTTTCATTTCTTTTTTTAAATTAGCTAAACGTTTATTAAACCAGACAGGCTTCTTTGAATTTAAAACTTTTTTAACAGGAACACACTTAGAGAAAACGTCTTCAACTATATGCATAAACAAAACATATACATCTTCCAAATTAGATAAAGCCGATAAACTTAGTTCCCAATCAATCGAAGATAGATAATTATTAATATAACAATAATCAGCTTTTAAAAAGTCGTAAGTATAATCATATTGATAAGAATCATTAGAAAAACAGTTTAAAAAAGCAATATCAAAAGAAATGTGCAAGGCTTTATGATGAATACTATTATTTGACAGTAAAAACTCAGCTTCAGTTACAGTTAAATTAAAGTCTTGATAAGAAAAAACTAAATCTAATATGCGGCCAATACTATTAAGAACTCCATTAGTCTGTACAAAGCTCATAGTAAACATAGAGTCTATCATTTCAATTTCAACATCTCTTAACACATTACATGGAAGCAGACATTTATCGTCGTTAGAATATACCCATTTAACGTTACTTAAATTAAAATCACCTAAGACCACTATAAATGAATTACAATCTAAATTGTTAGCAATGGTTTTAATATTAGAAATATGAGCTAGATAAATATTTATATCGGAATTAGGAGGTATATATGATAAAAAATAATATATTTTAATAGTGACTCCATCACTAGAACGAATATAATCGACGCTTACACAAATTTGTTCAATCATACCCGATGAATCATCAAGATTCACCCAACTGCTTCTCAGGGAAGATTTTATCGCAAGCAGAACACCACCTCCCCTTGATAAACCAGTTTGGATACTGCAACGATCTTTTCTGTAGACAACATAGCTGGCATCGAAGAGTTCAGTTGAGAGTATGTTAGCGCACAACCAAGTTTCCGTCAGAGCAATAACTAGATACGAACAGTCAACTACTGCATTAAAAAATTCGAATGTTTTTGTCCGTAGACCTCCAGAATTTTGATAATAGATTGAGCTACAAAAATCATTATTATTAGCATAGTTACAACCGGCAACAGCATCCGCAAAAGTTTCATCATCAGCAACATCAACAACGGCTGAATCGGTAAACTTTTCAACTTCATCCGAATCAACAGCAGCATAAGAAACATAATCAGCATCTTTCTGTTACAAGCCGATTTTGGCAGGAGAACTGGGGAGGGTGAGGGCGTAGAATTTGAATTGTTCATTGAGAGGCGATTTGGGGTAAGAGAGGAATGCACTTTTGTTTGTATTTTCTTACTTGAAGGCATATTCACTTTTTGGAGTCGTTGACCCTTCGTAGAAACACGCACATTTCTACTCACATCTAAGTTTTTACTTTCTACTGTGATTTTTTTTACATTATTGTCATTGCATGAACTTGATTGTTTAGTGTCTGAGCTTTTTAAAAGTGCAACACAGTCATAAAGCTTTTTCATCAAAGAATATAGATCAATGATTGAACAATTTTCACATTTCCAGAAAATAATAGAATTGGATTTAAGGATTTTTATTTCATTATCCTCAAGCAGAGTGCAGGTATGGTGAAATTGTGTACCACAAATACCACACAAAATAATATCAATGTTGTTAGATAGGTCGGCACACTTTCCGCACATAACACTCATCGTAAAGGTAAGAGACTAATAGAATACACTTGCAATGCAAACAAGAGGTAGAATGCAACTGAAATTGTTATTGTCCAGTATATCCAGGTAATCATTATCAACTTGACAAGCTTCAACTAAACATGGCTTTGTTGGAATAGATATCAATAAGTAGTCTTCAAGTTGAGCAGTTCCACACTGTGAATCGAATTCTATGGCAAACCATTGTACACAATGAGGAAACTCCACCCTTTAATAATATTGAAAATCAAGTTAGTTTTTACATACAATCATTTGCATATATAGATTCTTACCTCTGACATGTTATGGATCCACTTCGATATGGATGCTCGCTCTCTACGATGCAATAATGATTGCTTGTAGTACATATATCTACGCTCTTATCGATCTCATCCATTCTCTTTTTGTTAATATCCAAAGCTGAGAAGTCTACCTTTTTATCCTTTGATTTGAGTGTAAGATATTCTTTGCTCGAATAAAGTTGATTTAACGCAGCTACATGTGGCAAAATCTCCTTAATCAGTCCAAGTATTTGGACAGAACTCTTTAAATATAAAAAGTTGATAAATATAGCACAATTAAATTTAAAAAAAAAACTCACCTTTGAGTCATTACACGCCAAGGTTCCAATCTGTGCATAAATCAGGGGCAGCAAAGTATGAAACACATTTGCTGATGATGTATTGAATACCTCCAACAACTGCACTACTGTCATCTGACTTCCCAAGACTCCATCATCAGAATCGCTTCTCTTATCTATCACATCTAATTCATTGTCAGTTCGGTCGTTACCGTTGAGTTTTGTATCAACATGTCCTTTGCGATAGTGCAATTCTTGAATTGCCCCGCTCTCTTCAATTAAATCTTTTGGGTGAATCTCAGTTGCACTCAGTTGCATTTCAATCTCAATATCAAATGGGTTTGTGGATCGTTTATCAAATTTAAAAGTTTCTATCAAACCCTTGGAGAAGGACTCGATTCTCTTTGTGATATCTCTGGCTGTTGTAAGGCTTGGATCTGCAGAAAGAGCTGAAGTCCTCGAATTGTTTGCCCAATTTATATCCATATGTTCCTCAATTGGTGTTATATTGTGCTCCGAATCAATTGTCTGAGTATGATTCGAAGAATTATCACTTGGCGATAGAGATGCAGCCAGAGCATTCCTTGCCAAAATCAATAGTTCCGTGCATTTCTTGGTGATATCAGTTGCAACCTGAAGAGCTGTATCTCGACAAAATTTCCAGTGTTCCATGTTCGGCTCACATCACATCGGGAGAATCCGTTGCCAGTTGAGTGTAAACTACGAGGTGGCAAGAAAGCATTTTCAAACCTAAAACCAAGAAAATATTAAATCAGATTTAAATTATTATAAAAAAGTATAATTATTCCCACCTCATTTAGAGATGTTTGGTAAACGATCTCAGCCAGAACCCTTGCCAAAAGATGACAACAGTTGTTGATCAGACCTTGATTGATATCCTTGTAAATTCGGTCTTTTCCTGTTGTGTTCGATAGATCATCTGTTCTACCAGGATGGGATATTGATGATTCTCTGAACTCGATAACATTGGAAGACCAAAATTATCACTTGGACTAACGATAGACTGTCGTTCATTACCGGATGTCAAAAGGGAAAATGTTGTTCTCAATTTTATGGAAGGACTGCAGAGTCCAGCAATTATTGCACTGAGAAGGCGAGAGTGCAATTCACCCTTTAGAAGAAATAACTTACAATAATGATTTCATTGGATTGCAAAAAAACATACCAAAAACATGCAAAATAAACAATATTAATTTGGGAAAACCGAAGTAAACAAAAAAAATCAAGTCGAGTAACACATCGAGTTTCACTTGATCACTCGACTTTTGGCACTTGAAATTTAAGTTATTTATTATTGTTATCCACTTTTACTTAAAAATTACTAATATTTTACCTATAAAAAGTATAATTTTCTTTTAAAACCGAGTTTTTGTTGGAAGAATTAAATATAATCAATTCCACCCAACACAAATTAGAATCGAGATCTGTCATTTTGACATTTCATAATTTAACAAAAAAAAACAAACGTCACTTTGAGGTACTAACCCCATTTTGTATTTTTATCCACAATTCACACGTATTCACCGACACGGAATTTGAGAGAGTTTTCTCTTGGTGTGCTCAAATAAAATTTGCGGGTGTTTTAGGCAAGAGGGGTACGAGTCGCGACTCTAGATAATATAGGTACTCTATGATGTGTATCATGCTTAAGTCTGGTGGTTTCACTGTTAGAAACTCGTTCTAGAACGCACCTATTAGGTTTGATCGTGTACTTTCTGGGCTAAATTTAGCAATCTGTCAAAATTTGAGGATTGGAGATGCAATTCTCTCAGAGAGAAGTAAAATTGTGCAAAGTACACGAACGCACAGAACCAAAATTTTTACCACTTTTTGAACGTCAACAAAAAGTAAACAAAAAACCTCATAAGAAATCAAGATTACAAAGCCACAGCATTGGAGTTTCAATTTTAACATTATATTTTAAAAACAAAATATATATTTTTTGTATATTAATTGAATATGAAGAAAATTTAAAAAGAAATTTCTTCTGTTTAAGTGGAGTGACCGAATTCATAATTCAAGTTAAAAGTTCAAATGAGCTCAACTCCATTGCGTTTCGCCTATACCTGTATATTAATCTCGTAATCACAAACTTAGCATTCCAGAAATAAAAAAATTATATACACTCAAAGCAAAATTTAATTATTATTAAATAATAGCTTTTTTGTTATGAAATATCAGTATTTTCTAAACAAAAAAAACTTCACAGTAAACAAAACATGAAATTCACTATTAAATCACATATCCTTAAAATTGTTAAATAAATTTATTTAATACAAAAAAACGAGTAGATAATAAAAGAAAAGCATATCTACAAAATAAAAAAATAAACTAAAAATAAACAACAGCCATTTTGTTTTTTGCTGTTTTTCTCAACTCAGAACACAAAATTGACAGTTTCTGCCCAAAAACTAGGGCAGAATTTGGCAAAAATTGTCAGGAAGGGAAATTTTGTGCGGTCTCGCGAGAGTTCCCTTCTGCCAAATACTGCACAATTTTTGAGTACACGAACACATTTGAGCTAAATTTGATTACAATTTGATAGTTTTGTGGAGTACACACAGACTTATTAACAATGTTCCCTACATTTTTTCAAACAGTTTCAGACCGCTAGATTAAGTGCGGGCCAATACAAAATTTCACTTGCGGAACGGGTTTGCACTAAATCTGATGCTCTCAAACTTTTTGAATCTTGTTCTGGAACACACCTATTATCTGAAAAACGTAAGCCAACAAGTGCGTTCATCGGCAGAAAGCTGAAAATTCAGTACTGAATAACTTAACGTTGAAAGCACAAAAAATCTGAATTTTCAGCCAAATGTCTTGTGTTTACTTGCTGATATTACTGAAAGTGTATATCGGGTTTTTTAATAAGAGCGCTAAAAAAGTTTTTAAATAAAACAAAAACGGTTTTGGATATCGATGAAATTCTTTATTCCTGTGAAAGTAAAGTACGTTTGATGCCATTATGTATGGAACTCGATTTCTTTTGCATGGCCACCACGGGCACGCTTGCAGAAGTCCCGACGCTGAACCCAATTTTTGACAGTTTTCAAGCAAAAATTGGCCGATTCTGCTCCAATTTCACGTTCGATATTCGTACGAAGTTTATCAATCGTCGCTGGCTTGTTGGCATAGACCATTGACTTGACGTAGCCCCACAGGAAATAGTCTAACGGCGTCAAATCACACGACCGAGGCGGCCAAGCGACTGGACCATTTCGTGAGATAACACATTCTCCAAACTTGTTTTCCAATAAATTGATTGTGACATTCGCTGTGCTGCTTGTGGCT
This sequence comes from Dasysyrphus albostriatus, assembly GCA_946251815.1. NCBI lineage: Eukaryota > Metazoa > Arthropoda > Insecta > Diptera > Syrphidae > Dasysyrphus > Dasysyrphus albostriatus. The sequence continues at coordinate 108,305,808 of OX276335.1, read as the reverse complement.
CCTTCCTGTTGGATCAACATGTCCTCGAAGTCCATATCATCCAATTGGGGCCAAAAATATTCGGTTATCATTGAACGTTAGCGATCCCCATTCACAGTAACGTGCTGATCTTGATCATAACGGAAGAAGTACGGCCCAATGACGCCGCCAGCCCATAAACCATACCAAACCATGGTTTTTCGGGATGCAATGGTGACTCATGGAGTACGTGTGGATTGCTGCCTGACCAATTCCGCATATTTTGTTTACTGACGAAGCCATTCAGCCAGAAATGAGCCTCATCGCTGAAGATGATTTTTCGATGAAAATCCTATTCATTTTCAAGTTGTTGCTCAGCCCAATTCACGAATATACGACGCTTCTGGTGGTCAAGCGGCTTCAGTTCTTGCGTCAATTTAATCTTGTAGGGATGTAGGCCAAGATTTTTTCGCAAAATTCGTCTTAACGAAGTCACAGAGATGCCCAACGCTTTAAAACGACGTGTGAGAGACACATTTGGGCTTTCTGCAACTGAAGCCTCAGCGGCAGCAATATTCTCGACACTACGGGCACTTCTTTGTCTCACTGGCACGGGAACATTTTGTACTGTGCCTGTGGATTCAAAATTGGACGCAGCACACTTAACGTTGAGGCCACTGACTCCTAATTTCGGTAGTAAATTTTAATAATTTTGACTCGTTGTTGGCGTATATCTTTTCATCATGAAATGACAAACATTATTGAAGAGAAATGTCCAAAGAGCGGCAAGAAATATGGCGTCGTTTGCTGTCCCGGTCGCTCTACTTTTGTAGCGTCCCTGTTGAAAAAGCCTTTATAGACGGTGTTCACATTGGACTGAAAAACTGTATTTTTTTGACGTTTCAGTATTTACATCTTCCTTTAATGTAGAAGTGGGAGCAAGATGTGAATACTGAAACGTCAAAAAAATCCAGTTTTTCAATCAAATGTGAACACCGTCATAAGGAAGAAGTTTTTTGGTCGGGAATTAAAAATTAAGATTTAATTTAAATCAAAAATAAGTGACTCTGAGGATGAAGTTATATGTAAGTCAACTGGAGTAATCTTGTTTGTTGTTTTTATTTGGATTATAAAACTTTTGCAAATAGTTGAAGCAACACTTTTTACTTGCAACCAAAAACCCTTAACCTTAAAAGTTATTATCCCCAAATGCACGTCTTTTTGCGTTTTTCCACCAAATTTATCTGAACAACGTAAGCAAACTTAATGAAAAGTCATCTTAATTTTCAGAATTTTTTTGACAGCTGACCAATCAGAAGATCCAAATAGCCAGTTTATATTTCTGAGATCTCAGAGGACTCAGAGCGCTCAGAAATATAAACAGGATTCCTCCCAAAAATTCCTCACTTTTCCCCTTAAAAACTGAGTCTGAAATTTTTTGGATTCGCTTGCTCAATTATTTTTTGTTGCAGTTAATTACATAAGGAGAAAAGAAAAAGAGAGTTGTTTTGACTTCTATGTGAGGAATAGGGTTTATATTTTATCCTCCTGTTTAAAAATTGAAGAAAAATACTGAGCGCTCAAGAAATATAAAAAGGCCAAGAAAATCAGATTTCTGGATCCTTGAACGCCCGGAACATAACGTAAAAGTCATCTGAACTTTCAGAATTCTTATGACACCCTGACTCCACAGAACATACAGATACCCAACATCGCAACCACAATCCAAACAACAATCAGCAGATTTTTTCTCGCTGGGCATTTCATGTCATGTCGTTTCACTTCGCAGTGAAACTCAACGGAAGATTGTCATACAATTCTAGAAGGAAAATTATATTATTGTGTATTTGTTCATTATTTATTATCGCCAAACCAAACAAAAATGTCAGTGCAAAAATTAAATGAAAATAAACTAAAAATTATACGGTGTTTAAATACTATTAAAAAAATTGAAAATGCAAGAAAAAGAAAATTTTGGGTTAACCCCTTCCTTTGTCTAAGGGAGAAACCCGAGATGGAAGCAAATTTATTGAAGGACATACTTTGGGAGGGAGGTCGAGAATAGAAGAACTTTTGCAGGATGGATGTTGAAAGTTTCAATTCCCTACTTTTATTGGTAAGTAGGTACTTAATAAATGGGTAAATACCACTGATCTCTATATACACTGGATAGTGTATTCCTTATAATTTTTTTTTTTTTTTCATTATTCTTATTATAATAATACATTTATAAAAGAAACAAAGGATAATTATACAAATTTTAAAAGAGATATTATAATAAAGAATAGTTATAGTGACATTTTATATTTAACAATTTAAATAGTGATAAATGACACTCAGTATAAATAAATGACTTATGTGGGGTGAACAATATTAAGGAAAGATTAACATAACGAAAATACAAAAATTAGATACAAGAATTAAAAAAGGAAAAAATAAACATTATTTTTGATAAATAAGACAATTAATTAAGTTTAAAACTAATTGATGTAGGTCAACAAAACTTCGATTTGGTAATGATCAATTTCAAGAAGCCATATTTTAGTTTTTTGCAAGTATAATTTTAAGGTTCGAATACAACGAATATTTTCAGGAAACATATTAAAGAGCTTGTAGGACACAATGGAGTAGAAGTTTCTAAAGTGAGTCGTTCGAAATGAGGGGACGGATACATAGCTGTCATGGTTGCTTCGCAAATTGAGGACCTCAGAGTTTGGACTCTGTAGATATCCACATCTCATAAAGAATATTTTAGAAACTTTAAAATAATATAAATGTCTCACAGGTAGAATGTTCAGTGATCTAAAGAGCACCATAGAAGGATACAATGTATGTATAACAGTTTTTTTGTTTCCATTTGAAGATGACAATTAGGTGGTCGGCTTCATAATTTGACGTCTACATTAACACAAAAAAGCATGTTTCCAAAATTTCAATCTGAAGAAAGAGAAACAGACCAATGATATGAAAGGAAAAAACTTTGTGGGAGTTTATTTTATATTTTTTTTTTTTCATTAAGTTATTCATTGTGTACATTTTGTTTGTGCTATTATTTTCCAATAGCACTAGTATTATATCAATAGAAAGGTGTTTAAATAGGTAATAGTAAGTATGTAGATGGGATATGGGAACCATCGACTTCATTCATTATTTCAGTTTGCAAACAAGTTGAACAAAACAGCTGATAAGTGTGATGAGGAGAATGCGATTACATAGTCTGTGTTTTTTTACGATTTTAGCTCCTTGTCACACTCCTTACATTTGTAATTCCGTTTCATTTAACCATTTGTGAATGAAATAAAATTACAAACACAACAATGTTAGCAAAAAGTTTTGGGGGGGGGGGGGAGCAACGAACGGAAACTTGACGTCTTCATAGTGGATTATTTTGTATAAATTGTTATACAGTCATATTGTTATACAAAAAAGTGGTCAGCTTCATAATATAACAATTCTTCAAATGGAAGCAACTTTCTTATGTCGATACGCTATCCAGTGTATTATAGAGATCAGTGGTAAATACCTATTGGTATTCTCAGTTAATAAGGGCGGCTGCCATATATTTTGAAGTTTTCTATCGGTGTTTTAGGTAAATGTTGTAAAAAGATATACTTGTGTGTTTGTCGCCTTATAAATTTTTTTTTTGGGATTTTTAGTTTACAATTTTTTGCATACAAATAAGAGCAAGTACGTGATAACCACGCTGTAATGATTTTAATACATTTTCTGTTTAATGTATTTTCATATTTATAAAAACACAGGTTGAGCCAGCGATAAAGAAGCAGGATACACCAATGCGGTCCACTATTGCATCAGGAGTCTGGCTTTCTATAGCTCTGCGACTCACCGCTACAGGTGATTCCTATAAGTCACTGGAGTTCCTGTCAAGAATTTGAAGAAAAACTATCCGAAAACTTTTCCCGGCTCAATTTTCCAAAACGGTAACCTGAATTTTAATACGCGGATGCTTTTATTCGATAGAGAATGTATTTAAACTAATAAATATATCAATTTTAAAGTGAGGAAACACTTCTTTATATTTTTAATTTAATTTTAAAGTTTCACTTTTGCACACCAAATTACACAGAAAAAGCGTTGTTCATTAACTCATTTTGACAGTTCTTTGGGATTTTTATGAGGAAATTATTAAATTCTTTTGATTAATGTGGGAAAATTCATGTTGATTTTAGGTATTTTTGTTTTTTCTTACTTTTTTGAATTGATCCCATTCGGATAAGCTGTTTTAATTGCAATTAGTACAACAGTTTTTATCAACGGTTAATATGTCGAAAGTAAAGGAAAACTGTTTATATTTGATATTTATATCAAATTGTACAAAATGCAAGGTGAAAGTAGTTGTGTTCCTGGATCTTCACATGATCAAAATCTTCCAATTGAAGATAATAAAGGAAAACAAAAACTAAATGCTGAGGATTTAAGAAAGCAGTGGTAAATTTGAATAAAAATATATTTAAATATTGCAATTACTAATAAATGTTTTTTTAGGAATTTAATAAAACTTTGTCAGTGTATTAGCAATGAATTGCTTGCGTTGAAGTTCGCTGAGGAGTTGGGTTTGTTGCCTATTAGCAGGGATTGCAGAGTTCATAGGTGCCCGATGAAGATTTATTTTGATAGTGCGATTAGCACTTTTCAATGTAATAAGGGTACCTGTAAGGGGAAAAAAAAAATTGGACAAGCAATAGGAACTTGGTTCGAAAAAATTCACATACCAGTTTCAACTGTTTTTTATCTTATGTATGCTTTCAGAAGAAAATTTTTATAATGAATCGTCCAAATTGAAGACTTTACGTCAAGTTCGTCATGCATTTCAACACGAACAATTTCGGACTGGTATAATTATTGTCGTGAGGTAATTGTTGACTTTTATTTACAAAAAATAGAGGAAGTTGGCAAAATTGGAGGCCCTGGAAAAGTCGTCCAAATCGACGAAAGCAAGTTTGGCCGAAGAAAATTTAATAAAGGGCGAAGAGTTGATGGTCATTGGGTCCTTGGGATGATAGAGGACGGATCTGAAGATCTTAGATTGGAAGTCTGCGACGATAATGTTAGGAGTGCTGAGGTAATATGTTTTAAAATATAAGGGAGTTTGAAAATTGACAATATTTATTTTTAAAGGTACTTATACCATTAATAAAAAAACATGTTCTTCCTGGTACTGTAATTCATACAGATTACTGGAGGGCCTATGATTGCTTGACTGAGCATGGGTTCGTTTATAAGAAAGTTAATCATAGTGACCCAGATAATCCATTTGTTGCAGAGGATGGAACGCATACTCAGCGGATCGAATCCCAGTGGAGAGTTGTGAAAAGATCGTTTTACAATGACAATTATTCCCACAACTTTGCTTATTGGGTTGTAGAGTACCAGTGGAGAAGAGATTTGAAAAAGCGGAATTAAGATCCATTTGATGAACTAGTAAAAGCTATTATATATGCATATGGTGATTTTAAAAAATAAAAATATTACTGCACATCCATGTATTTTTTATGAAGTAATGTATATGCGCAAAAGAAAATTTGCATACACCCAACCTCGCACCCACCCCAAATCTTATATTGGGCCCAAGCAGGGGGGTTGCAGGGGGGCAGCATGCCTCCCCATACACATCTTACTGTTAATGTGCCATAATACTGGGTGCTCGCACTGTATTTATGAAAGCCGCGATTTTTGTTCAGTGGTTTGATAAGTGCATTGTTATGACGTGTATATTTACATATTTTTTTCAAAATAATGATTAAAAATTGAACAATTATTGTTCGTTTTTATTTATTCACTCTTAAATGTTGTTATTACACACGATTTATTTGATTTTACACAAAAAAAAAAGAGAAAAAAAAGTGAGGTTAAAAACGAAAACTTTAAACATTTTTAATTCAATTTTGGGGGGTTTCCTCACTTTAATATTAAAAATTTTTACTGTTGAGACCGCCCCCAACCTGTAAAAAAATCAAGTTTCAACGCGGGTTACCGTTTTGGAAATGGCCCCTTTTCATTTTACAATTTCATTTCATAAATTGTGTTTTTGTGCCCACTTCCTTGCAAAATAAATGCCATCATCGCTTACCACTGATCTCTATAATACGCTGGATAGCGTATCGACATAAGAAAGTTGCTTCCATTTGAAGAATTGTTATATTATGAAGCTGACCATTTTTTTGTGTAACAATATGACTGTATAACAATTTATACAAAATAATCCACTATGAAGACGTTGAATTTCCGTTCGTTGCTCCCCGCCAAATCTCTTTGCTAACATTGTTGTGTTTGTAATTTTTTCATTCACAAATGGTTAAATGAAACGGAACTACAAATGTAAAGAGTGTGACAAGGAGGTAAAATCGTAAAAAACACAGACTATGTAACCGCATTCTTCTCATCACACTTATCAGCTGTTTTGTTCAACTTGTTTGCAAACTGAAATAATGAACGAAGTCGATGGTTCCCATATCCCATCTACATATTTACTATTACCTATTTAAACACCTTTCTATTGATATAATTCTAGTGCCATTGGAAAATAATAGCACAAACAAAATGTACACAATGAATAACTTAATGAAAAAAAAATATAAAATAAACTCAAACAAAGTTTTTCCCTTTCATATCATTGGTCTGTTTCTTTTTCTTCAGATTGAAATTTTGAAAACAGGTTTTTTTTTGAGTTAATGTAGACGTCAAATTATGAAGCCGACCACCCAATTGTCATCTTCAAATGGAAGCAAAAAAACTTTTATACATTATAAGGAATACACTATCCAGTGTATATAGAGATCAGTGTCGCTTACCTATATATAACAGTTATTGTTCTTATAGTTAATTCTGTTTTGAATACGACTTAGTAAATAAGAGGAGATGTTTATATTCACTTATTTAGTGGATCTGGTATTTCATATTCAAATTATTTTTTAAGTGAAGATACGAGCACAAACAAAAACACACCTATTTGTTCCTAATTTTCTGAAATTGAATTTGATAAATATGTTTTTTATCTTTAACGGCTCCTCAATCTGAGAAGGAATGGCTTAATATAGCCAAAGACTTCCAAAAGTTGTGGGACTTCCCTCATACACTAGGTGCCTTAGACGGCAAACATATAAGAATAAAGGCACCACCTCTGGTTCGGATTTCTACAATTATAAGGGCTTTTTTAGCATAGTGCCTTTGGCGGTTGTTGATGCCCATAGCAAATTTATCTACCTTGATGTTGGAGGAAATGGCAGAGCATCTGATGTCGTTATCTACCAAAACAGCAATTTGAAGAAAGGTTTAGATAGCGGAAAATTAAAACTTCCTGATCCATCACCACTACCGGGGCAGCAGGAACTCACTCCGTACTTTTTCATTGGTGATGACATCTTCGAGCTGGACAAAAATCTCATGAAAGACTTTTGAAGAAGTAATCACCTAACAATTCCAGAAGAAGTTTTGAGCCATAAATAAATAATATAAAGATGGGAATCCTCGGCTGTCAAACTGATTTGCCTACAAGCTCAGACCGTGGTGAATGTCATAAAGTTGCACTAGTAACCTTTACCACACTAACACTAATGCAACTTACTGATTTTCACCACAAATCGTCGGTTTTTTTTAAAATTTGTCAGTTATTTTAAAAACCCAATGGACATGTTCATAAAGTATAAAAGCAGGTGAAGTGAATTTTTAAGTGCTCACTTCCCTTTATATAATTTTATTTTAAAATTGCATTGGCTACCTAAATTCAAAGCGTTCTAAGATAATAAAAGACATATTGGTAGTAATAAATAATTGAATAAATAAATGTATGTTAATTGAACCATAGTGGGAGGAAATTTGTTTGTGAAATATGAAATTTCATAGTAAATATGTTAGCCTTTTTACACCGAACTCAAAACGAGGTTTTCGCTAAAATATTGGCTTTGGAGAAAAACCTTATCGAAAACACAAGTCTTCACATACATTTTTTTGAGCTTCAGGTTTTCGTAAAACACAAGTTTAATATAAAACCAGTCGAAAACTTGTTGGAATTCAGAGATGAACAAAACAAACGTACCTTTTAAAAAGTTCATTGCCTAGTAAAATGTCAAAAAAGAAACTGATTGGATGCTTTTATATGGATCATATTTATATAAATAATCACCATTTTACATCCATAAAAGTGAAGAAAACAACAAAATGAAAAGATAATTGTAAGTGGTTGGTGAAAGAAAAACTTTAATGTCAAACGAAAACGTATAGTGTAATGTTTGGTGTGAATGGTTTTTTTTAAGTTTTCGCCGAAGTCTGGTTTTGGGGTTTGTTGTGAAAATCCTATTATTCCTTAAATTTGTATTTCTTACTGGAATACTTCCACAGATTTATGATCTCCACAGAAACGAACTATCAAAATTAGTCTGGATAATAATAGCTACGTTTTATACATGTCCATGGACTTTGGGAAAAAAAACGACATCGGGACATTTTAACATTTGCCTTGGTCTGCCATTTTATATAACCAGCAAACATTTAACATTTAATTATTATTTGTTCAATGTAATTTGTTTTTACTTATTTACAGCACAGTGATTTAAGATTTTGTTTCACTCATACATTGAACAAAAAAAAAGACTGGAAAACTATGCACCAAGCACCAAATTCTTTTAGTTCGCTTCCACCAAGGTGAGGACTCTCCCGTCTGACGGGAGAAGTTAACGAAAACTAAACGAAGAGTACCACTTCGCAATTATGTGTGCGTCATATGGATTACTTGTTTTCGCCCGGTTTCCTACGACCACTACGTTGGCTATTCTAGTTCTACCTTAAAGGCTCTCCCAAACCAACGCGAATTCGCGGCGACGGCGAATTTTTGTTGTTGTTTATCGTTGTGTATTTGTCATATTTTTTACTATTGTGAATGATTTGCTGCGAATCGCTCCGCATTCACATTGGTTTGGGAGAGGCTTAATTCTGAATTAATATTGTTGTTGTTGTATTTGACTAGTAAATTGCTTTGTTTTGTTGTCGTTTTTTTAGACAGAATTATTTTGAGTTACAAAAAACACAACTAATACTATAATATGTATTGAATTTTCTTTTTGCTTAAAGGTTCTCCCAAACCAACGCGAATGCGGAGTGATTCGCAGCGAATCATTCACAACAGCAAAACATATGACAAATACATTACGCTAAACAACAACAAAAATTCGTCGTTGCTCCCCATTCGCGTTGGTTTGGGAGAGCCTTAATTATGTAACCAGGTAAAAAGAATTGCACATTTTATCAAAATATGTATGTTCAAATTTTAATCAATGATTCATTAAATTTAATTCACCAAATCGGTGAATTAAAATTGAATTAACTTAGGTTAAATGATGGTTAAGGCCAAGTAAGTGATAGTGGAGAATCAGGGCCAGTTTGTTCACATTAGATTAAATTTGAAGTAAGTAAGTCACAGAATCTGGTTAAATGCATCTAACCTACCAATATTGGCCAATTAGCGATTTCTATAATCAACAACTCAATTTTATTGGAACGGCAAACCATTTGGCTGCAATTCGTTTAAAAAAATTATATTTAGGTAAACATATGGATGGTGCAGTCGTACCTTTCAATAATATTCCATTAAAAAAAGTGTGTTTGCACCCTCAAAACAAGAATTTTTAGAACACATCCCCAGAGGTGAATTCAGAAATGTCACTAAGTTTATGAATTCTTAAAATTCAATGGAAAGTTGGTTGCCGGAAATTTTTGATAAAATTAAAAATATTACCTAAAATTTCTGGCACAACTAAATATTTGTTGTTATTATTTAACAAAAAACGAAAAAATTAATAACAAATATAAAAAGATAAATAAAATAACGATGCAGAATGGCAGACGCACTAAAATAAAAAAAAACATGATATCAAGTTTGGAAAAAAATTGGTCTGTCAAAACAAATTAAATTCACCGCGTTAAGTTGTTGTTGCAATTCACATCTATTCATCGACACGGAGTCGGATTACAAAAACAACAATGTAAACAAATGGGTTTTGGAGGGTGAAACGTACGAAAGTTTCCCATCTTTACATTGTTTATTTATGTTTTGAGCTATAGATTGAGCCGTGCTAGACTCACTGTAGAGATCATAGATAAACTAATAAAGATGGCAATCCTCAGCTGTCAGTTTGATTTGCCTACAAGCTGAAGCGAACAGCTGTAATGATTATATTTGCAAAGTATTAGTGAAAAGCAGTACAAGCCGCACACATAGAATCAACTAGTCACTCACCACTAGTGACAGCTGCACACATGGAAGCAACTAGTCACTGACCACAGTCGGTATAGGAATGGTGAATTAATTTGTCGGTTATTTTTGAAACTCGTGGACATGTTCAAAAAGTATTAAAACCTGAAGAACGAAATTTAAAGTGCTTACTTAACCTTATATATCATCCAAACTAAAATTATGTGGAAGATTTGGAGCAACTTTAAATAAAATAAGGTGTAGGTTACTGATATAATACCCGTGACAAATAAGTGGTACGGATATTATAGTGTGTCATGTTCATGTTATAAACTACGAGAGCAAAATGGTAAAAGCATGGTTTCAAAACTTGAGTTTTTCTTGTTTACACAAGCATTGATTTTTTCGGGAAAGTGTTTCTCACTGGGAAACTTATGAAAATGATGCAGGAAGCTTGAATTTTGATTTAAGATAAAATTTGTGTATTCTTTTTCACAAAACAACTGCTCTAGCGGGAAACTTTGTTTTACTTTTGTAATATTGCAAAAATAAAAATAAAAAAATAAAAATAAATTTTGGTTAAGGAAAAAATTTGTGTATTATTTTTCATATAACAACTTCTCTCAGGGATATATTTTTACTTTGGTAATTTTGCAAAAATGTGCCACTGTAATGTCTGTTCACGTACTCCCAAAAATACAAATTTCCACGAATTTAGCCCAAGTTCTGTTCAAGCTCAAATAAAATAAATAAAATTCGTAGTTATGGGAAGTACATGAACAGACTTGTAGTTAAAGCTAAATCCGCAATCTAATACTACGTTCCCACGAAACCGTTCTAGAGTTTTTATTGAGATTTCATCGAAATGTTCATGAAATCTTGTTCCATATACTTGAAATATCAATAGTTCTTAACCACAAGCTCGAATTTCATTTTGGTGGGAACATATAGCGACAAATTGTTTTGGTCTTTATTTTCATTGGTGTTGGGTGTTTACACGGGATTATTTCTGCTATTACACGGTAACTTTTGAGTCATTACTTTTTTTGAAATTAAATTAGTGCAAACTGTGAGATATTTCTCTCGTTCGTATTTATTTAAATTCACCGAAATTGCACATTTCGAAATTTCAAAACTGCATGGGGAAATGTGAAGATTCGGACTGAAATGTCCGGTTCCACTCCTAAACCAAAGCGAATGCGGGGCGACGACGATTTTTGTTGTTTTTTAGCATTGTGTATGTGTCATATTTTGAGCTATTGTGAATGATTCGCTGCAAACTCGCATTGGTTTGGGAGAGCCTTTAAAGTCTCTCCCAAACCAACGTGAATGCGGAGCGATACGCAGCGAATCATTCACAATAATACAAAATATGACAAATACACAACGCTAAACAACAACAAAAATTTGTCTTCGCTCCGCATTCGCGTTGGTTTGGGGGAGCCTTAAAGGTTGTATGCTTGCCATATTTTGTGTCTTTACGGATAATTCGCTATGATTTCATGTTGGTTTGGGGTTACCTTTATTTACTAGTTAAATCCACACCTAAATCCGTTTTTCTTTTATTTAATTCAGGCTTTATGCGTGCAATTGAATTAAAAGCTCCTCCAAACCAACACCAAATCATAGCAAATAATTCGCAATGATACAAAATGTAACAGATAAACAATGCTTAGCAAAAATAAAAACTCGTCAATTCTCTTCCATTTTGCAAATTAAAATTTATTTCAATTAATTCAATTCAATTCAATTAATATACCTACTACCTATTCTTGTGCACTATTGAAGTAATAATTGGAAAGCCTACTACGCAAAAATGTAGCTACGAGTAGGAAATGTGAAAATAGATTTAAATTTTCGGCACTTTGTTTTAAGCCTCTCCCTAACCAATGCGAATGCGGAGCGAGTCGCAGCGAATCATTCACTATAGTACAAAATATGACAAATACACAACGCTCAACAACAACAAAAATTCGTCGTCGCTCCGCATTCGCGTTGGTTTGGGAGAGCCTTTGCACTGCTACACACTAATTAACGCCAAATATGTACCAATGTCAACCAGGCCCTAGTTTGGTTTCTATTTGTTGAACACGCCCCGTGGTCAGAATTATTCACCTCGGTCTGTCAATTAGATGTCAAAACAAAACCAAATACAGGGTGTCCCCTATTTCATGCAGGATAATTTATGAAATAATATTTTTAGAAAAACAAATTTTTAAGAGCGGCGAATTATTTCTCCCCTTTTAAATAAGAGATAAAAAAAAAAATAAAGACCAATCAAAATTAAATAATTTTTTTTGAATGAATGAAAATAACTTAAAAATACGACAACGGCTACGAGATCATGCATTAATTTCTTAAAATCATTCTCGAATCAATTTTTCAAATTAAGTTGTTTCGTAATGATTTTTTAAAAAATAATTTTCAAACTTTAAAGTGTAAGAAACAAGTTAGTGTTTTTGTTAAAACTATTTAATTTGTTTACATTATGAATTATAATTTCAGTAATAAGTATTCAATACTCCTATATTCAACACTTAAAACCAAATACTTAGATAAACAAATTCACAACGATATTTTTGTTTTTAGCCGAAGAATTCTCAAAACAATTTTCCAATTTTCAAAGAAAAAAAAACTGAGCTGTCAAAACAAATAAATCTCACCGCGTTACATTGTTGTTGCGATTCACATCTATTCATCGACACGAAGTGAAATTACAAATACAACAATGTAAACAAATGGGTTTTGGAGGGTGAAACGTACGAAAGATTGGCTTCTTGGTAATTGATATTCTCTGGTAGAGATGGCTTTTGGACGGATGGCTTCACGGTTTAGAATATTTCATCGACAAATTGAGATTTCTTTGGAAGGATGTGATCAGAGAATATCAATTACCAAGAAGCCAATCTTTCGTTTTAATCCATAAATTGTTTTCAATCACTCAGATTTCCGTTCATCTTCAATGCATCTTGCATATTATACAGGGTGGCCCTTCCTTCATCCAGAATAATTTTAAAATTATTGTTGGATATATTCTAAGGAAAAGAATAGTTAAGAAAATACGAAATAAGAAAATAGTTTTTCTGCAATTTGACACCCGGAACTTCAATTTGTTGTTTAAATTCCACTAAACTCTCAATTTCCATTTTAGAAGTATTAAAGTAGATATTAGGTGGGTTTAATTATATTCTGTCGGGATTCGGTTATTGATCTGGATTAACTTTAAGTACAAAAAAGGTAACTGAGGAATTTTCAAAATCGTTTTTGTTGCAATTGTTAAAAGGTAATCCAGATGCGCATCTCTATCGAAAATAATAAAATAACAATAGCTATTTTTGATTTTTTTAAACTTCACGACATCTAAGTATTTGGTTTTGAGTGTTGAATATAGGAGTATTGAATATTTATTACTGAAATTATAATTCATAATGTAAAAAAATTAAATAGTTTTAACAAAAACATTAACTTTTTTTTTTTAATTTAAAGTTTGAAAATTATTTTTTAAAAAATCTTTACGAAACAACTTTATTTGAAAAATTGAATCGAGAATGATTTTAAGAAATTAATGCATGATCTCGTAGCCGTTGTCGTATTTTTAAGTTATTTTCATTCATTCAAAAAAAAATTATTTAATTTTGATTGATCTTTATATTTCTTATCTCTTATTTAAAAGGGGAGAAATAATTCGCCGCTCTTAACAATTTGTTTTTCTAAAAATATTATTTCATAAATTATCCTGCATGAAATAGGGGACACCCCGTATTTGGTTTTGTTTTGACATCTAATTGACAGACCGAGGTGAATAATTCTGACCACGGGGCGTGTTCAACAAATAGAAGCCAAACTAGGGCCCGGTTCACATTGGTACGTATTTGGCGTTAATTAGTGTGTAGCAGTGTAAAGGCTCTCCCAAACCAACGCGAATGCGGAGCGACGACGAATTTTTGTTGTTGTTGAGCGTTGTGTATTTGTCATATTTTGTACTATAGTGAATGATTCGCTGCGAATCGCTCCACATTCGCGTTGGTTTGGGTGAGGCTTAAAACAAAGTGACGAAAATTTAAATCTATTTTCACATTCCCTACTGGTAGCTACATTTTTGCGTAGTAGCCTTTTCAATTATTACTTCAATAGTGCACAAAAGAGTAGGTAGTAGGTATATTAATCGAATATGAAATAAATTTTAATTTCCAAAATGGAAGAGAGTTGACGAGTTTTTATTTTTGCTAAGCATTGTTTATCTGTTATATTTTGTATCATTGCGAATAATTTGCTATGATTTGGTGTTGGTTTGGAGGAGCTTTTAATTCAATTGCACGCATAAAGCCTGAATTAAATAAAAGAAAAACGGATTTAGGTGTGGATTTAACTAGTAAATAAAGGTAACCCCAAACCAACAGGAAATCATAGCGAATCATTCGTAAAGACACAAAATATGGCAAGCACACAACCTTTAAGGCTCCCCCAAACCAACGCGAATGCGGAGCGAAGACAAATTTTTGTTGTTGTTTAGCGTTGTGTATTTGTCATATTTTGTATTATTGTGAATGATTCGCTGCGTATCACTCCGCATTCGCGTTGGTTTGGGAGAGACTTTAAAGGCTCTCCCAAACCAATGCGAGTTTGCAGCGAATCATTCACAATAGCTCAAAATATGACACATACACAATGCTAAAATACAACAAAAATCGTCGTCGCCCCGCATTCGCTTTGGTTTAGGAGTGGAACCGGACATTTCAGTCCAAATCTTCACATTTCCCCATGCAGTTTTGAAATTTCGAAATGTGCAATTTCGGTGAATTTAAATAAATACGAACGAGAGAAATATCTCACAGTTTGCACTAATTTAATTTCAAAAAAAGTAATGACTCAAAAGTTATCGTGTAATAGCAGAAATAATCCCGTGTAAACACCCAAAACCAATGAAAATAAAGACCAAAACAATTTGTCGCTATATGTTCCTCTAGATCGGTTTCGTGGGAACGTAGTATTAGATTGCGGATTTAGCTTTAACTACAAGTCTGTTCAATCACTTCCCATAACTACGAATTTTATTTATTTTATATGAGCTTGAACAGAACTTGGGCTAAATTCGTGGAAATTTGTATTTTTGGGAGTACGTGAACAGACATTACAGTGGCACATTTTTGCAAAATTACCAAAGTAAAAATATATCCCTGAGAGAAGTTGTTATATGAAAAATAATACACAAATTTTTTCCTTAACCAAAATTTATTTTTATTTTTTTATTTTTATTTTTGCAATATTACAAAAGTAAAACAAAGTTTCCCGCTAGAGCAGTTGTTTTGTGAAAAAGAATACACAAATTTTATCTTAAATCAAAATTCAAGCTTCCTGCATCATTTTCATAAGTTTCCCAGTGAGAAACACTTTCCCGAAAAAATCAATGCTTGTGTAAACAAGAAAAACTCAAGTTTTGAAACCATGCTTTTACCATTTTGCTCTCGTAGTTTATAACATGAACATGACACACTATAATATCCGTACCACTTATTTGTCACGGGTATTATATCAGTAACCTACACCTTATTTTATTTAAAGTTGCTCCAAATCTTCCACATAATTTTAGTTTGGATGATATATAAGGTTAAGTAAGCACTTTAAATTTCGTTCTTCAGGTTTTAATACTTTTTGAACATGTCCACGAGTTTCAAAAATAACCGACAAATTAATTCACCATTCCTATACCGACTGTGGTCAGTGACTAGTTGCTTCCATGTGTGCAGCTGTCACTAGTGGTGAGTGACTAGTTGATTCTATGTGTGCGGCTTGTACTGCTTTTCACTAATACTTTGCAAATATAATCATTACAGCTGTTCGCTTCAGCTTGTAGGCAAATCAAACTGACAGCTGAGGATTGCCATCTTTATAAGTTTATCTATGGATGTCATAGTGTCGTCAAAGCATGTGCTGTTTTGCTCAACTATCTCTCAGTAGATTCTCAGTCAACGAATGTTACTAACGAGCAGTTTGAAGTCCCAAAACTAGAGTTGCGCAAAACAGTTCCAAAAGCGGAAAGGATATGGAACGATTCTTTTCCTCATAGCGGAAAGGATATGGAACGATTCTTTTCCTCATCGGAACTAGTTCCTGGAAACATGTCCAAGGAACTATTAAGATTTTGCTAGATTCCCATAAATTATCGTTCTGTATTCTCGAATTAAATATATATACATAGGTACTGGTAAATGGCTATCGGTCTCGTGGCTTTAGTGTCATTTTTGTTCATAGCTCACTTGTCTCTCTTATTAGATATATGAAGTATAATATGTTCATAGATCTTTTATAGTTCCAAATCAAGGTCCTAGGTTTTAAGTATCAAACAAGTACTAAAATCTCGCAAGTCGAAATACCACAATTCAAGAAGTTGAATGACTTTTATTTTAATTTATCGCAATAATGACGATTTCTGGCATCATTTTGCCAAGGACGTTTACACGTGGTTTTGTCGTTTATTACCATGTAATTCGTCTCTCTGTGGCTGTTTACAGTTGGGTTTCTCATTTGCGACCATGGTGCTCTTTTGTTTTATTTAGATTTTTGTTAACCAAAAAAAGATCTTTGGTGAGACTATAGCGAGACAATGACGAGATGACGGAAATAATGGCCAATACCAAAAACCACGTGTATATGTCTCAGCGAGACTATACCAAGAAAACCACGACACAGGTAGTCGTGTAAATGGACACTGCACTACAAAAACAATACTCGCAGCACTGAAAACCATGTTCGGACTTTTTTACCTCATTTTAGCTTATTTAAACCTTTTTGAAAAATTATGTTGTCAGACTATAGCGATACCAAAGCGAGATGACAGTAAAACATAGTCAGTGCTAAGAACAACGTGTAAATGTCACAGCGAGACCAAAGCGAGATCCTCACGAGAAAGCCACAACACAGATTCCCGTGTTAAGGGGCACGCCTAGAACACAGCGAGACACTTGAGTCTTCTGAAAAAGCTCTGAAATATTTCAAACAGCACCTCTTTTATATCTCCTTTTTCTTGGAGTAAAATTTTAACTAACTATTGAACAAAACGACATAATTTTTCTTGAATACCAAATACACTTATTATAAATATTTTAGATTTTGAAAAATCGCAGTTCTTAGACTATAATATTGACATGTTTGACTGAATGAAAAAAATTGAAACTTTCAGCACAGTATTTACACTGTTAAAAATAACATTAAGAATCTTTGTTTTTGTGCATTTGTTGTTATTTTTAACGTGGTAAATATTGTTAAAAAAAATGGAAAATAATATTTTTATCTACTTCTTATGGTACTTAATATATGTACCAAGTTTGAAGATTTTCCATCCACTTTTACATTTTTTCCGAAATTTTGTGGAAAAAATACCCATACGTATTTTGTATGGGAAATTTCAAGTGCTTGCCGGCACGTGGTAACATTGACCGATTCAAAAAATATTGAGCATAACATTGTTTTAATATCCTTGATCACTTTTGGGGGAGGGGGCACCCTAGTATATGTGTAAATATAGTATGACATTAATCTCTTCAATAGCCTTTTATTTTTTGACTGGTACTTCTTCTTTTAAACGGATTATAACATATTAATATAACAAAACGAAATTTACAGGATTTAAAGATCAAGGTCCTAAAAGTCCTGAAAGTTTCAATTTTTTTCATTTAGTCAAACATATCGATATTATAGTCTTAAAACTGCGATTTTTCAAAATCTAAAAATTTCAAGTGGAGATTTTTTTTACAATGAGTGAGTTGAACGAATCAATTTTAGGTTTGACTTTTTTTTTTATAAGTGTACTAGATATTCAAGAAAAATTATGTATGTCATTTGAAAACGAAAAAAAATTGGGAAAACACTCGTACTTTCGGCACCGTTTTTGATATTGTTTGACATTGAATATGTGAATTAAAATATAAGTAGCAATTAGTTCTCTTTTCAAGCTTTAATATGTCATCAAACGTTTTTTTATCTTTAATAGAAATTTTTTTAAAACAAAAATACTGAAGCACTAAAATGACATTTTTCAAATACTTCAACGGGGTCAGGAGGGGATTGAGGCATGAGAAAATTAAAACGCGATGTATATTCTTCCTTTGAACCATAAGGAATATTCTCACAAAGTTTGAAATAAATCTAAAATAGGTTGGCATTTTCGATTTGACGATTTCATATGGAATGACCTTTTTAGGTTAATTGCTTTCTTTTATTTTCATAAAATAAGTCAACAGATAACAATTATTTTTCTTGAAGTTAAATATCTCACCAAAATACCTTTTCGATCTCTGCCAAACGTACTATTTAAGAATGGAACTACGAACGAAAATAACTTAATATGTCTCTGGAACTAAAAACTAATAACCGAAACTGGAACTGGATGTAGATATGGAACTAGAACAGCAAAGGAACTATGAACGAGAAAAGACCGATTACCATGTATTTCGTTCATGGAGTAACATTTCTTTTCTTTCATACCTATCGATACCAACACGACTATACTATTTTTCAAACGATGTACGTATATAGGTTTATGTTATGTCTTTCCTTTTTTTGCTTTCCTTCTTAAATTTTGTTTTGGCTCTGTGAAGATGAAGTGTGAAGTTGGAACTGGAACTATCAACTATGCATGAATACTTTTGTGTGCATGAGTTTGTTCAGTTCTTGAAATTTTGGCTGTTTGATGTTGGAACTACGGACATGTTAGAGTTTAGTTTGCGGAATGAACTGGAACGATTCCGACAGAAGATATAGTTCCTGGAACTATACAGTTCCGGAACTACCCAACTCTACCCAAAACTTCCCGAGACAATCACACCTCTTCCGTCTCAGGACCACAAACGCTACAAATTAGCATGTAGAATACGCGAAAACTTAAAAACCTATTGCGTATCTGATGGTGACGTGCCATTTCAGTGGAAATAAATAAATGTAAACAGTTAAACAAGTAAGCATATATATTATAAATGTAAAAAACAAAATATATAAATATTTTAAAACTAATAATTGAATATGTAAAAAAATATGTAAATTGAAATAATGAAAAAGAAAATGTAAACCATTAAAAACTTTAAAATTGAATAAATACAAATACTTACAAAAATTATGGAATATAAAACAAGGTTGTTTTTTTATTCTTTAAATGTATTTTTATATCAAGTTTCCACAATTTTGGCCGATCCCAGCAATATCATACATATATATTAACGATGATACTGATTTACTGACTGCTTGACTCTGTAACGCTGGATATTTTACTTTACAGCTATAGACAAGGAAATAGCACACTTATAAAATGAAAAATTATTGGAAAAGAATTTTTGTTATTTTAAATGATCATTGCAAATTTTTAAGTATGAACAAAAAAGGTAAATTACAACCCCTTATCACCGATAGATTTCTGTTTTTGGTCGGTTAAATCATTCTTTAGCCAATAAAGAGTGGACAGAGAAATAGCACACTTGTATGGTTTAGTATGAAGTTTTTGTTTTTGAATTGAACCTTGACGGCGAAAGTTATTTGTTTTGATTTTGAACTAATATAAACAGATAATTCCAAAATATCGGCAAAGGTGTTCATTGAACTCTTGAAAGAAGTATTATCTTTAAGCTCCAAAAACAAGGTAATAATTCTTCAAAAGTTGGTAAATTAATTAAATGTTCTCTAAAAACGGTGTACAATGCCATTAATTCAGGAAAACACGATCCTGAGATTTAAATAAAAAACAAAATTTGAAAGCCACCCCTCGCAAAACTTCAATAAGCATTGATATAGCCATAGTCAGAAAGTGTAAGTCCATCCTTTTAGTTCCTTCCGCATAATTTTGACCGAAATTTCTGAGAAATTTGGTGTTAATGTCTCCATCAGCACTGTAAGAGGAGTTAAGGCTCTCCCAAACCAAGGCTAAAGCGGAGGGAGGACGATTTTTTGTTGGTGCTTAGCTTTGTGCATTTGTCATATTTTGTACTATTATGAATGATTCGCTGCGAATCGCTCCGCATTTGCGTTGGTTTGGGAGAGCCTTTATGTTAAAAGTTAAAAATGATTTATGTACTTTATTGGTAAAATTAGCCTTTATTGTTGAGAGCAAACACTTCAGGCTTTTTATCAAAAAAAAAAAAAATAAAGAAAATGGAACATGAATTTTGCATTGTTCCCGAAATTTTACATTTCTGAAAACGACCTATATATATCATTGAATCAATATTTTGAGATAGAAGATTGGTGATCTTTCGACTTGGGTCTTGCAGAGATTTTGAATAGATGTGAATATTATACATTCAAATGCACGACCTCCACCTTCGCTCGCAAAAATCATTACGACTTCATTGGACGTCGGACTATTATAGTGGCGGTGGGCGTGAATCCGATTGTCTACAAAGGCATAAGGTCATGCTGACAACTTGAATTTTAAGTCCAGGTTGATCTGCTTCTGCTACTTCTCTCTTTGATTTCATGCGGCATTTAACTTTCCACAATAATTTGTTTTAATATTTCGTGTATATAAAATTAAAAATACTTAAAAGTTGACAAAAAATAAACGATTAAGTAGAAAAGAAATGCTTTTTAATGATTACTAAAACAAATAAATACATAGGAACATAAATACGATCTTACAGATCTCTTGAACTAAATACTCGACATCCTCGTAAACTTCCGCAGCATTCATTGCCTTGCGGAGGAGATCATCAGTGTCATCCGAGCATACTGAAGATGAATTGGACCTCGATCTGGACTTGAACTTGGACTTGACATCTTTTGCCTTCATATCATCAATAATACGCTTCGAAAGTAATTGCTGTAAGTCAGCCATTGCTGTAGCTGCATCAATTGGTGATAAGTCTTCGAGTTGACTGGCAATACTACTCCCGAAGTCTCCGTACTTTGTCCGAGAATCTGAAAATAAAAATAAATCGTGTTTTGAAACTAAAATCGTTTTGGAAAGTAAATTTCTTACAAAAATGGCAAATGCTTAAAAGTACAGTCCCATTTCAAGAAGAAGAGGGAATTTTAGAAAAAGATATGAACTTTGAATCTACCTTGGCTTGAAAACGAACTATTCATGATGGTAGCTTTAGAATCGTCGTATTTATTGCACTTAGAAGAACTTTTTTTGTAGGCTGTCGATTGGAATCTTAAGAGCATAAACCACAAGTGGGGATATGAGTTGATAGCACTGCAGTTTGTGATGTGAATGAAAACTCTTCATTTTCTTTGTGCTGGATATCCTCTAACACATTCCGTTCAAGCGTGTCATCCTAATTTGTAAGACGTAGGTATATTTTTTTTCTCGTTTTTTGCTATTTTTTTCAACACTTACCAGAAAAATATTGCTTTGAGTTTTCCTTATAACAATAACGTCGTCCAAAAACATAAACTCTTTAAAATAAAAAAGGTGCGAATCATACACTTGTTCAGTTCCGACTCCTTACCGTCTCATCCACCTTTTTTTTCCCGGAGACATATGCGGAGCAGAGGTACTTAACTTTTTTTTTTACTTGGGATATATCTTCATGAATTCCTTGGCGATAGTTTCCCATGGTTTAAGTTTTAGATCTGGCCTTTTGTAAAGATTGCATTTATAGTTCCACAGACATTTATTTTCTTTGTACATATTTATTAAATGTAGGGTTTCACACAGTGTTATTTTCCAGTCGTTCATTTAAATTGGTTTTAGAAAGGTGAAAGATAAATATCTAAAACAAAATTGAAAGTTATTGAAGTGAATGCAAATAAATTGGCCAGTTTATATTTCTTGAGCGCTCAGTAATTTTCCTCAATTTTTTGACAGAGCAGGAGAACAAAATTAGCCAGTTTATATTTCTGAGATCTCAGAGGACTCAGAGCGCTCAGAAATATTAACAGGATTCCTCTCAAAAATTCCTCATTTTTCCCCTTACAAACTGAGACTGAAATTTTTTGGATTCGCTTGCTCAATTATTTTTGTCGCAGTAAGTTACATAAGAAGA